>CM053622.1:14021102-14034095 GCA_028646595.1 Phalanger gymnotis | reverse complement strand
GTCACTGCTTCCCAGCCGCCATCTTGGCTCCGCCCCCCCCAGGTGATTTCATTTCAAAGTGATTCAGCAGGTATTTACTAAGTGCTTACCATGCAGTGTAGTAGAGTATGGACAGTCACTTACTAACTGTGTGACCCTGGGCAAATAACTTAACCCCAGCCTCAGTTTTCTCATCTGTAAAATAAGAGCACCTGTCTCACAGAGTTGTAAGGGTCAAATAAGATGGCAAGTGTAAAATGCTTTGCAAAACTTACAGAACCATATAAATGCCAGTTAATATAATTCTATTGTTGCTGTTGTCGTTATATATGCCAGGCACTGTGCTAAATGTTGGGTTTTGTTGTTGTTCAGTCATTTCAGTCATGTCCAACTCTTCATGACCCCATTTGGGGTGTTCTTGGCAAAGATACTAGAGTGGTTTGTCATTTCCTTCTCCAGCTCATTTTATAGATGAGGAAACTGAGGCAAACAGCCTTGCTCAGCATCACCCAGCTAGTAATTGTCTGATGCTAGGTTTGAACTCAGGTCTTCCTGACCCCAGGTCCAATGTTCTATCTGCTGCACCACCTAGGTGGCCTAAGTGCTGGTTACAAAAAGATAAAAACGAGCATTCCAGTGGACATGCCCAAGATGATATGGCTTGTAAGAGACAGAGCAAGAGAACGAGCTTCTCGAGGGCAGGAGTCATTTTCATGTTTGTCTTTGGATCCCTAGCAGAGTGTCCGGAATACAGTTGGTGCTTAATTAATGTTTGCTAATTGGTTGATTGAGCTTGAGATGAGCCCTGACTCCAGTGCTATTTTTTCCCCTAGTACACCACTCTTAAAGAGTAGTTTAGGAGAACAGATTCAGCTTCACGGAGGGGAAAGGATTCTGAATTTGGAATTTGGTTCAAATGGTGTCTCTGCCTCTTGCTTTCACATGACCTTAGCCAAATCACTTCTCTGTGGGCCTCGGTTTAGGTGTCTTCTTGTGCTAAAAATTCCTGTGGTCTTATGGCCCTTAGAAGATGTGTTAGTGAAGGAGAAAGGTGAATGCTGAAGGAGGATGAGGAGATCAGTCTTCTTAGGAGCAGAGTACAAAGAAAGCAGTTCTCCCAAGGATCATCCAGTCATGGGCTCATAGAGACCTAGAGGCTACTTCACAGAAGAGTCTAATCCCAAGCAGAATGGAAGCCATCCCTGCAGACTGTGTCGTTTTAATAATGTTTAAATAAAACATGGCGGCACGGCTGTGATCTTCACACCCGGACTGGCTTGTCAGCCGGCTGGGTGAGATCATAAATAGTTAATAGACAACCACTTATGGCCCTACTTCTGTTAAATCCAACATAAATTATAAATGGCCCATGAATTATTCACTTGGTGTTACTTTGGGCTGATTTTTCACCCTTGGGAAAGAAAAGAAATGGAAAGGAGAAACCACCCAAGTCCAGTGGGCAAAAGGGTTGATTTTCATGCCCAGAAGAATTCAGGGTCCTTTTGATTTCCTTGCATTGGGCATATACTTTGTAAGACAAAAGTCTTCATCAGATGAGAATTGGGTGGCCAAGGTCAATGGTTGGTGACCTTGGCTGTGGGATGATTCTGTGTGCCGGGAAAGCACAATATCCTGCTTTAAAAAAAAAAGATGACCAATCTCGGCTTCCCAGATCCTGCAGGTGTCTATAGTCCCCAGCTTTGCAGCCTCACAGGATACCAGAGTTGGAAGGGACGTCAGCAGCCATCCGGCCCAGCTCATGCCTGACCAAGAATCTTCTCTACAACATGCCAGACGTATGGTCGTCCATCATAGGTTGGAAGTCTTCCAGTAAGGGGGAAATATTATACGGAGCTGACTGTGCCTCACCAAAGCTCAATTCACTCACAAGTCAAGACATCACCCTCTGATGTCATCGGTCCTCTCCAAAACTAATAATGAACAGCGACAGTAACAACCTGTTGTATGCTGAGGACAGGATCTTAGGTTTAGCCAAAAGAAGCCTTAGAGGTCAGCTCATCCGACTTCCGCATCTTAGAGAGGAGGAGATCACAGCTCAGAGAAATTGACTTGCCGAGGGTCACACGGCTAGGAAGCGTCTGCTGTAAGATTTGAATTCAGGCCTTCCTGACTTCTAGTCCGGGGCTCTATTTACTACACCGCCTAGGCAGATCATTCCACTCAGAGATAGCTTGGATTTTCAAATGCCATCGTGGCATTTGTATAGCCTGGGTGCGTCTCATTCATTTCCATTCCTGTGTTCAAAATTCATTGCCCAATCTCAAACGTAGACTTTGAACCCACAATACAAGGGTTTATATTCAGAGCTCAAAGTATTTCTTTGCATGAATGGATGTGAACTTTCAAGTATAAAAGTGAATTATTTTCATTGGGAATTGAGGTATTTAAGAAGACATTTCATATGGAGGGTATTTTTGGCTAGAGGCACGGTGTAAATAACACCTTTTATGGTCCTCTCGACAGAAGATAGCTCTCCTAATTACAGCCGTGTTATCACAGTGTGATCGGGAATGGCTCAACCCATTAGAGGCTCCATGTTTACAAACTGTTTTCACTTGCTGGTCTTAATGATCCCTATATTCTGGCTGAGCTGACAGTTGAAATGTAAGGAATTTATATACTTTGTTTTTTTACAGCTGGATGGAATCCTTCTTGTCTTTTCCTAAAAGTTCCTCCACAAAAGAAGTATGGCCTTTGAAGGAGTTTTAGATGGCAGAGGCAGGGTGGCACAGAGGAAGAGAGCCCTGTCATTGGAGATAGGATTTAATAGGTTTGGTGCTTATTGTGGGGTGGTGGAAAAGTTACTTCTCCCTGGGGTAAAGGATGGGGCTCACTGGAATGTGCACTGAAATGGAGGGTATTGCTTCTTTAGGAACCCAAGTTTATTTTCTATCCCAAGAGGATCCTAAACCACAGGACATTAGTCTAGACAGTTATATATGGTCCTTGAGAAAAAACAAGAATAAGTAGAAGTGTGGGGAATTGTGTCAGTTAAGAGTTATGTATCCTTTATGGTTTTTTTAAAATAAAAGCTGTCCTATGCATGACATGCATTGTTAAACCTGAGTGCTTCTATGGGAACTTTGAAACCCATACCTGTAGATGGCTGAACAGAAGTTATATTCTGAGGTTTCCTAAAGGCAACTCTGGGTGGGGGCAAAAAAGCCATGAGTTTTGAGACTGTCATCAAGACCAAACAGCACCTGTACAAGCTCACATATCTTGGATCTTGTTTCCCCAACTATAAAATGGGGATAATGAGTATCTCTCCAGTTTGTCATGAGAAAGAACATGTTAGAAATGATTGAGATTACTTGAGTAGTTCTTTTGTTTAATGGCTAATAGTCCTGTCCAAATTCCAGCTGGGACACCATCTCATCAAATAAGCTCCTTTAGGATGAGATATCTTGACTATCCAATTTATTATCAATAATGCACCTAAGGACTAATTGGCTCTGTTACTTCTCTGACTCACAGACTTGTTTCTCAGTTGCAAAAAGACCCTGGAGCAATGAATCAGTGCCTACAGATGCTAATACCAATTACAAATAATGTTCTGGCTGGAAAGACTAGAAGCCAAGGGGACAAATACTAATCTCGTCTCTCCCGAGACTTCATCTATTGAACTTTTGTTGCTTGGTACTTGCTGGGAATTAGAGCAACTTGCCACTGCAAAGTTAATTACTTAATTTAAAAAAATATTGATGGAATGGTGCAGGTGTACATTAAATTATTCAAATAAACCCTGTCGAAATTGAGTTAATTAGATTATACTCCATGTAATCACGTTTGGGGGGTTTGCAAAGGTTAGTCTGCCAGCTGACAAGAGATCTTTTCAGAGAGAAGTTGTTATAGGAAACTGAACTTTGAAATGTTTTTTAAAGCAATTTAATGCCATAACTGGACTATTGGGTTTGATTTTAGGAGCTACAGTTTAGGGAGGACATTGATGAGCTAGAGAGTGTATAGACAGACAGTGACTAGGATGGTGAAGATGCCTTGAATTCATACTGTATGACATTGAAGGAACTAGGGCTGTTTGTCCTGAAGGAGAAAAGACTCAGAGGGTACTTGATAACTGTCTTTGTGTAAAGAGATGTCACTTGAAGGTGGGATGAAAACTGGGCTGTGCTGGTAAATGTTTAATAATCACCTCCACCAAGATAATGTACCACTTAATACTCTTAAGCTTAATCTGCATTATTGAGATTTTGTTCATCATTTTCTTAAGTCCAGAAAAAAACAAAATAGTAAGTCAAGTCCTGATTTGGAGCATTTGTTGGTTTCTGAGAAGTAAATCCCTTTGTTGTTCTATTTTAGAATTAATCAAGGTGGGGTATGAAGAACAAGATTTAAAGCCATGTTGTGGATTGATTAATGAGTTAGCAGCCTCAGGGACTTCATCTCAAAATATGTATTGAAGCCAGAAGAAGGTGAGGTGACATTTCAGGGGGCAGCATACTACAGTGGACAGAGTAGTGTTTTTGGAGTTAGGAAAAACCTGGGTTTGAATCCTACCTTTGATGCTTACTGACTGTGGCCTTACATAATGGCCTTACATCTTTCTTCTGATCCTTGGTTTTCCCCATCTGTAAACTGAAGATTATTTTTATTATTATGTCATTATCTATCATCTATTATATATTATTATATATTTATTATATTATTATCTATATACTTGTTATCTATTATACTATTATTATTTGTCTACCTCACAGGATTGTTATAAATTCAAACATTTTCATATTTCAGAAATGTATAACTTCATCTGTGGGACATTTTCTTTGCTTATGCAGATGGCAGCCTTTCTGTGACTTAGTCATGAGCCTTTGAGATGACCATGCTTGAGAAGTTCCTTCTTCCTTGGTTAGCCTACATATGAGCCTCCATCAGTCAGCCCAGCTGGTCCTTTGGTAATGATAGTCATTACCAGATTTCCGCAGTTGGGTAGAGCTTTCTAAGGCTTTTCTTCTCCAGTGGTAGCCTTTGGGGACTCAGGGGCCACCTCTGTGGCACAATGAGGTATCTATTGGGTACAGTCTGTGGCTGAAGACAAAGCTTAAAGTGCTATGGAAATTTGAAATGCTTTCAAAGACTTTCCTTCACAATTTCATGTGCAGTCATCTTTTATTTTATTATACTATGTTATGGAAATGCTTGTTTTATTCCATCAATTAAAAATTAAATAAATAAAAATTTAAAAAATAGAATAGGTGAATGAGAAGCATTGCTTAAGTGCTTACTATGGGCCAAGCTCTAGGAATACAAATACAAGAGTAAGACAGCCCTTGCCTTCAGGGAGCTTCCATTCTAATGAGGAGACAACGTATATGGGGGATTGGTGGCCAAGAAAGGGTCTAGGAAATAACAGGCAGAGTAGAGCTTTAGGCAGTGCATTAATGCACCCTTTTCAGAGGCAATGGTAGAGATGAAGGATTCTTAGAAGCCATTTAGTCTATACCCTCCTTTAATTTTACAAGAGGGTGAAGGGCCCTCTCCTAAGGCCACACAGAAAGTTGCAGAGTTAGCAGTGGAATCCAGTGTCTTGGACCACCATTTCCAATGGTACCACTTCCATTTTGCCCAAGGTGACAAAGAGATGAGTGGCAGAGCCAGGTGTCAGGCCTAGGTCTTTTAACAGCAAATCACCTGCCTCTGACTTTATCTTTATTCTTCCCACTATATTGTATTACCAAAAGGGGGTGCAAATTGATGCTATCCACTTTCCCTTCAGGTTTGCTTGACCTCTACTCCATTTCCTTCCTTTCTTGAGTTTCTCCCCTCCACTTGGTTTAATCTCCCGCCCCTGAGAGTCCCCTTCTCCTTCTTTGTCTTTCCTCTTGTGCCTTCTTGCTTCTTGTCTACTTGTTTTCTATCACTTCTTGGTTTCACATTCTCTTTTTGGCTTTTTTTTTTATTCTTGTAAGTTTCCATTTTTTTTTATCTTCTTGGTTTCCTCTCCCTCTCCTTGCTTCCCATTTCTTTGCTTGTTCTCCTCTCCTTTGCCTTTATTTGAATTTTATGAGGAGAGGATGGACAGTTTGGGAGATCATAAGGAGAAAGAAATGAGAAAAAAATCACTCTTTTTTTCATCTCATGCCTGCGTTTGATGTTAGAACATGCTTAATTCAGGCACTCCCATGAAGAGCTGGCTATGCGAGATATGTCCTCTGTTACTCAGAATCCTTTCAGCCTTTTTTTAAATCCTAATCAGCTTTTATTTCTAGGTCTCATGTATGGATTGCTTCAGGAAGAAGGCCAGTTCCAAAAGACCAAGACCACTAGGTAGAATCTAGAATCATCAAATGTTAGAATTGAAAAGGATCTTAAAGATCATCTGTTCCAACCTGATACTCACTATAAGAATCTTTTCTCCAGATTTCTTAACAGATGGATTTCTAATCTTTGTTTTAAGGCCTCTACATGTACAACACATTTGTGATTCATCAGCATAAAGATCTCCTCACATGGAGAACTCCTTCTACCCAACACAGGTTGCGATCCATCTTTGACTTAGTCAACCAGGAGAGTTGCCCATTCCACAGAGAGGTTAAAGGGTGTGTCCAGAGTCACACAACTGCTAAGAGTCAGAGATGCAGTTCCCACTTAAATCTTCCAGATGACAACCATGGCACTCTGTCCACTGAACCACACTGCCCCTTCAACACCTCCACAGGGATGGATAGCAATTACAGTATTTATCCTACATAACTCATAAAGTTGTTGCGAGGAAATAATTTTGTAAACCTTAAATTGCTATAGAAATGGGAGACATTATTATCAGCCTCAATATTAGACAGCCTCTAAAGTTGGCCCATTCTCATTTTGGACAGCTCCAGGTGCTAGAAAGATCTTCCTTATGCTGAGTGCAACTCTATCCTAGAGTCCTTGAAACATCCTTCTCTAACCTGGAATTCTTTTCTCCCATCTCTCCATCTAAGTGAACCTTACCCATCGTTCAAGACTGAGCTGACACTCTATGTCTTCCAGGGTGCCCACCCAAATCCTCTCAGCTTCTCAGCAAGCTCCTTACAGCCTTGCCTTTCTGGGCCTTAGCACAGGCTGCTTTGAGGCATCTGTTGTATTATTGCCTTGTATTTTTAGTTAGCTAATATGCTTCCTCTCCCTCCAGCTAGATAGTAACCACCTTAAGAACAAGAACTAGGGCATATCTTTCTATCTATATCTATCTATCCATCTATCCATATATCTATGTATAGAACTATCTATCTATCTTTATATCTATCTCTCCATCTAAATCTATCTTATCTAGCTATCTGTCTGTCTATATATTGAGAGGCAGCTAGGTGGCACTGTGGGTAGAGCACTGCACCTAGTGTCAGAAAGACCTGAGTTCAAATCCAGCCTCAGATACTTAGTAGCCATGTGACCCTGGGCAAGTCACTTAACCTAAATTTCCTCATCTGTAAAATGGAGATAATAATAGCACCTACCTCACAGGGTTATTGTGAGGATCAAATGAAACAACTTTTGTAAAGTACCTGACACAGACTAAGTGCTTAATCATGCTTGTTTCTTCCAAATTTGCCTAGCAGCAGGCTGATGTTCAGAGATATTTGTTGAGAGTCAGAGTCTTGTAAAACAAAGAGCATCCCATTTCCCATTTCCATACCTTTGCACAGGCTCGTCCCCTAAACCTGACATTCTTTCCTTACCTCTGCTTTCTAGAATGCCTAGCTTCCTACTAGGCTTAGATCACATGATACCTTCCTCAGGAAGCCGGTCACTGTTAATTTTCACTTTATCTTTAAATTAGCATATGTATGAGTCCCTGTATATACTTCCACTCTCCCACGGGATTGTATGTTCCTAGAGGGAATTATCTGTTTATTTTTTTGTCTGTGTCTCCAGTGCTTGGCTCAATACCTGGCATATAATAGGTGCTTAACAAATCCTTTTATTGATATATTTACATATTGATATTAAGTGCCATGAAGGCAAAGATGATGTTTTTACTTCGTCTTTCGTTCCCAGAACTTGGCACATTGTAGGTGTTTTTTTTTTTAAAGTTTCCTGGGTGAGATTGGAAAAGATTAAATCTGGAATCAGGCAGTCAGTGAATAAGCATTTATTAGGCACCTTCTGTGTGCCAGGCTGCTATGTGCTAAGAGCTAGTCTGTCCTCATGGGACCATAGATTTGGAGATGCAATGGATCTCAGACATCTTCTAGCCTCACCCCGTTGTTTCACTGAAGAGGAGATTGAGGCCCACTTTGAGTATGGCTGGCTGGTTTCCCCAAATCAAACAAGCAGTAAGTGGTATGATCCTCTAACTCAGAATCTAGGTCTCTCTCTCCACTATATCATGCTGCCTCCAGAGATACTGGCTCATGCCAATTACTAGCTGTGTGACTCTAGACAAATTTCTTAAGCACTCTGGGCCTCAGTTTCCTTCTCTGTAAAATGAGGGGGTTGAATAGGATGGTCTCTAAAGGCCCTTCCATCTCTAAGTCCTTTGAGTCAGTGAATGAAACATGACTCCCCCCAAGTATGGGGCTCCTTGAAGGCAGGAATACCAAGTGGCCGGCCAAGCGTGGATCTGGCTTCTACCCTTCAGCCAGATCCATACAGAGTATCTGGCTTTATTCTATTTTGGATACCCATCCAGAGATGTGCTCTCTGGAGCACAGAGAACCATATCTGGTCATTTTTGTATCCAGGGAAAACAGCATAAAAGGTTTCTTCCATTTGTCTGAGGTAGCATGATAGGCTTGGAACAAGGTTGGGAAGGGGTGGGAGGCAAAGACTTAGAAAGGATACAGCACAAAGGGAGTTGGAGCCTGTGGTGGGGATGGGGCCAGAGAGCAGGGCAGGACCAGGGCAAGAAGAAATTTATATGGGCTGTGGTTGCCCTGCCTAGGAATCCACAATCTTATGGTCTTTTATTTTAATGAATCATTCTTGCTAAGTACTAATCAGCTTAGTTGTTTCTCTACTATAAAATCGGGATAAAATACAACCTTGTTCCCAGAGTTGTTGGGAGGGCCAAATGGAACAGTAATTGTAAACTACTTGGCACAGTGCCTAGCACATAGTAAATGCTATATAAATGTTAGTTATTATTATTATTATTATTATTATTCCTGCTGAAGGACTGAAATTGCTGTCACGGCCCCTCTAAATTTTGATGCCTGAGGACAAAAGCTTAGTTGTCCTGCCCTAGTTACAGCTCCACGTAAATTATAGAATGAATGGCCTCCATATAAGACTTTTCCTATCTGTCAGGCAGTCAATAACCTGTGTTGCTGGCACATCAAAGCTCTCTCCCTCCTGAGCTGTGTTCTGAAGATACTGAGTTCTCTTAACTTTTTATTTCATTCTCAGCTGCCAAGCAGGTCATGGTCCCCTCTTGGAGGAATTATTGAATCACTTTAATGCTAAGCCATTTTTGGAGTGCTGAGCTCAGCAGAATTATATTTTCCATTGCCCTCAACCAAGGGAAGTGACTTTTCCAGTGGGACTACATATATATGTATATATACATACATATGTATATATATACATATACATATATATATCTAGTAGCACTTGATAAAAAATCCATCCTACTCAATGCCTTTCAACAGGCATGTATTAATTGCCTACTATGTGCAAGGTGGTGGGGAATGATCACAAAAATGAGATAACAGAAGCCTTTGAGGAGCCTCTCTGTCCAACTGAGGATGTGTAAATGGAGGAGGAAATATAGAGTCCTTTCAAAAAGGAGAAAGTGCTTAGCAGCTGGGGACCAGAAAAGGCTTCCTGTCAGAGGTAGCTCCTGAGCTGAGCCTGGGAAGAAGCTAGTGATCCCAAGAGGCAGAGGTGAGAAGGGAGAGCATTCCAGGAATGGGGAGACAGCCTATGCAAATGCGTGGAGGTGGGAGATGGAGAGCCTAATTTGGGGAACAGTAAGTAGGTGGATTTTGCTGAAACACCGAGGACATGAAAGGGAATAATATGAAATAAACTAGAAAGGAAGATTGGTGGTAGATTAGTAAGGGCTTTAAATGCTGAGCCCAGGGATAGTTTTTGTTTTATCCTAGAGGCAAGAAGGCAAGAAGATTGCTGAGGACTCTTCAGCTAGAGAGTGATCTATGCTTTACAAGGATGATTTTCGTGACTGGGGAGGATGGATAGAATAGGAAGAAAAAAACTTGTCTGGGGTCCAGGCCCAATTTTGCCAAGACCTCTAGGTTGATTTACTTTTGCAAAGAAGAGCACCAATCCTCGAGTCAGGAGGACCTGAGTTCAAATCCAGCCTCACACTTATTAGCTGTGTGACCCTGGGCAAGTCACTTCAGCCTGTTTGCCTCAGTTTCCTCAGCTGTAAAATGAGCTGGAGAAGGAAATGGCAAAACCACTCAGGTATCTTTGCCTAGTGTAGTAGGAAGGCCGAATTTATAATCTCAAATATAATCATGTATATGTTTGAATGGTTTGAAATCGCAAGGTATGAAAGATTCTTTAAGTAGAAAACAACAAAAAATTTATTTATGCTCCACCGCAGCAGATCCGTGAACCAGACTCCCCGTTCTGACATCTTGACAAAAAGACTCCAGGCCCAGAAAGCCCGCCTCACAAGAGTAACCAGGAGGCCACAGAAAAACAAGATAATATTTAGCCAAATCATTTTTACTGGCCTCAAGTCCTTGCTCACACTTCTGGGTCTACACACGGGTCAGCTCTGCTTCCGCAGCTTCTTGCCTCCGCAGCTTCCTGCTTCCATAGCTTCCTGCTTCCACAGCTTCCTGCTTCCACAGCTTCCACTTCTGCTGTAGTTGTCTCTTGGCTTACCTTTCCTCGCAGCCAAGCTTCTGGCATTCTCAAGCCCCGCCTCAATGACCAGAGACCATTGGTTCCCGAGTTGGCCCCTCTTAAGTCATCAATCTACACCCACACAGGTTTTACACCTGATAGGGCTTTGGGCCTGGGGCTTAGCACTTAACAGCTAAAAGTACTTTCACTCAAAGTAAACAAAAGCCATGCTAAGGAGACAATTTTGCTTAACAACACACCAAGAAAACCCCAAGTGGGGTCATGGAGAGTCAAATGTGACTGAAACAACTCAACAATTAGGGACTCAGACTAGCTAATACCTACGGTCCCTCCCAACACTGACATTCTGAGTTCTCATGACACTCCTAGGCTGACATCTTCGGTTCTAAGCCTCTCCTATTCTCTGTTCTAGTGTCCCTTATACCTCTGGTGCTCTATGTTCTATGTCTCAAGGTCCTTTCTCGCATTACTGTGCTCTAAAATATCTTCCAGCCCAGGAACCTCCTATTCTATGTTCTAAGGCCTCTTCCATCTCTTCCTTTCTCTGTTCTTTGTTCTACTACCATTTCTATCTTCTAAGATCCTTCCCAGATCTATCATTCTACTTAGTGTGATTCTAGCTGCCTTTCAGCTCTAGCATTCAGTGAGTTTATAGATGGTCATGAGTAACCAACCCAATTGTTTAACAGATAGATCTAAGTGTTGTCTTCTCAGACTGTAAGCTCTGTGAGGGCAGCGATCACTCTGTTTTCTGAGTGTAGAATCTCTTCCATGGCATTGTTGTTCAGTCATTTCAGTTATGACCCAATGTGGGGTTTTCTTGGCAAGGATACTGGAGTGGTTTGTCATTTCCTTCTCCATTTTACAGATAAGAAAACCAAATCAGACAGGGTTGAGTGACTTGCCCAGGGTTACACGGCTAGTAAGCGTCTGAGTCCATACTTGAACTCAGGAAGATGAGTCTTCCTGAGTCCAGGCCCAGTGATCCATGTGCTATGGTGCCACCTAACTGCCTGCAGCACAGGAAGGGGCTTCCATATACAATACATATTCAATAAAACTTGTTGGGTGATTGATTGGGATGCAGAAAAACATTCCCCTTGTGTCAGGAGAGTGCAGAAAGAAATCTGCCTTAACTTTTAGCTTTAGCTTTTGTTGGCAAACACACATTCCATCCCCAGCAGTGAGATGTAGTAGAAACAGCCCTGGATTTAGAGTCAGGAGAACTGGGTCTTAAATATAAACTCTTCTCCTACAGACTACATGACCTTGGCCTTAGTTCCTTTATTGGTGCTCTGAGTGACATCTCACACATTGTACTTGAGAAGGAGCTTAGAGATCATCTGATCCGCTCCCTGACCCCACCCTCATTTGATAGATGAGCAAACCAAAGTGCAGAGTTTCAGGGGGTCTAAGGTCACCCAGCTAGTGGCACAGCCAAGATTTGAACCTATGTCCTCTGACTTCACATCCAGGCTTTTCATTCTAGGCTGTGGCGCAGCTAAGTGTCCCTTTCTCCCCAACTCTGCAGTTTTGTGGTTATGAACATCACTCCTTGTGTCTCATTCGTGTTCACTCTCTGGCCTTTGTTATAGCCCCAATTACCTTCTACATATCAATTATCAGGGCATTCATTCCACTAGCTTGTTCCTGGTTCAGAGACAGGAGAGAAAGGTAGATTTCTCTTGATTAAGAAAGCTTTGATACATGTGGTTAATCTTCCAACTGCCATGAGGTTTTAACATTTGTGTTGTTTATGATGGTAAGAGAGGCAATATGGCATAGTGAGTAGTGGGTTAGCTCTAGAGCCTAGAAGATTTCATTTCAAGTCCTGTTTATAACACATTCTAGCTGTGTGACCTTGGGCACTTCTGACTTTGGAGCATTTCCAGGCAACTCTCTTAAATTGTGTTATATATGCATCAGTAAATTTATACAATAAGACTTTCTCACTTGACTAAAAAACAAGAAGGAAGGAAGGAAGGAAGGAAGGAAGGAAGGAAGGAAGGAAGGAAGAAAGAAAGGAAGAGAAAGAAAGGAAGAGAAAGAAAGAAAGAGGAAGAAAGAAAGGAAGGAAGGAAAAGAAGGAAGGAAAGGAGAACAGAAAGAAGAAAGGAAAGAAGAAAAAAGACAAAAAGAAAAAAGAGGGAGGGAAGGAAGGAAAATAGGAAGGAAGGAGAGAGGAAAGGAAGAAAGGAAGGAAGGAAGGAAGAAAGA
>CM053622.1:14008928-14021002 GCA_028646595.1 Phalanger gymnotis | reverse complement strand
GAACAAAAGAAAGAAAGAGAAAAGGAAGGAACAAAAGAAGAAAGAAAAAAGGAAGGAAGGAAAAAGAAAGGAAGAAAGAAAAGGAAAGAAGAAAAGAAAAACAGGGAGGGAAGGAAGGAAAGCAAGAAGGAAGGAGGGAAGAAAGGAAGAAGGAAGGGAAAGAAAGGAAGAAGGAAGGGAAAGAAAGGAAGAAGGAAGGGAAAGAAAGGAAGAAGGAAGGGAAAGAAAGGAAGGAATGAAGGAAGTAAAGAAGGAAAGGAGAAAGAGAAAAAGAAGAAAAGAAAAAAGAAGGAGGGAAGGAAGGGAAATAGGAAGGAATGGGGAAGAAAGGAAGAAAGAAGGAAAAGAAAGGAAGAAAGGAAGAAAGAAAGAAAGAAAGAAAGAAAGAAAGAAAGAAAGAAAGAAAGGAAGGAAGAAAGGAAGAAAGGAAGGAAGGAAGGAAGAAAAAGAAAGAAAGAAAGAAAGAAAGAAAGAAAGAAAGAAAGAAAGAAAGAAAGAAGCGGGAGAGGGAAGGAGGAAGGTAGGAGGGAGAGAGAAAGAAAGAAAAAAACAGAGAAGGGGAGCAAGAGAGAGGAAGAGGCAGGAGGGAGAAACAGATAGATAGAAACAGTGGCAATCCATAAATTAACAAGCATTTGTTAAGTGCTTACTATGTATCAGGCACTGGGATGACAGAAACAGAGAGAAAATGAAAATATTGATACCCACATACATGGCCTTCTGCCCTAGCCAAATCTGACTTTTGCTCATACAAGAGAGAGAAATGGAAGGTGGCAGGGGAGAGTCCTTAAGGGAATAATGCATTTGGGTCCTTGAAAGGCTAAAGGACTCTAGGCCAGCTGTTGGAGTGACTCCCAAGCTTTGACAACTATGTTGATATGTGGCTGAATAAAGGCTCTCCTGACTGGCAATACCCATGCTGCCAAAGCTGGCTGCCTCATTGGGATTCTCTCCACTTCCCAGCATCTCCTTGGCTGTGCTCTGGGGAAATGACTCGTGGCCCAAATCACCACGTGTCATCCTGGCTGCCAGCTCTGATAATTAAAACCAGCACTTTCATTTCCCCAACCGTGGGAGCTGCTGCTACCATGATCCTTCCTCCTGAAAGTTTGCAAATGGGAACACTACATCTGTCCTTGTTCGGGCAATTTATGGCTGGCAGCCTGGCTTCTGTGTGGTTGGGATGGAGGACTGATTTTTTCCTGTTTGATTTCAGTGAGAGATAGGGAAGTGATGCAGCCTCCATGGTTATTAAAGTTTGGCTTTGGTTCGGAGGTGACACTCACCTCCTTCCTAAAAGTGACTCATAAAGGCACTGAGAAAATCATTTGGGTTCCTGCCTAAGGAAGCTAATTGCTTGAGTGGTGGAGAGAGGACAAGTCTGACATTGTCCTTCTGTTAGACATGCTCTGAACAATGAAAAAGTTCAGACAGAGATTCTCTTTGTTTCTGGAGAGCCCCCCAGTTTTTCCCTAGCTACGTCTCTGATGCTCATCACAGTGGCCAGAGCGTTCCAGAAATGTTCACATCCCCTTGGTGTACAGCAGGTTCCAGGAGCAATGAATCTTGGGAAACTCTGAGTCATCCACCCTTGTCCTTCCAGAGTGGGCCCTTTTGTAGATGAGGAGACTGAAGGCCAGAGAGGCCAAGTGATTTGCCAAATGTCACACAGCTAGTGTCTGGCAGAGCTCATATCCAATTCCAGGTCCTCTAATGCCACATTTAATACTCTTTCCTTTGGGCTGTGCTGACACAGACTTCTCCTCCATCACTTACAACAGTGCTATTTACTCTAACATATAATTAAACCTAGCAACACATTGCTCCTTCCTGGACCATCTGAGTTGCTTTTATGTTCTCATATTTATAGTTTATACAATGGACCAAAGGGCAAAATCTATTTTAAACTGAATACAATAATATTGTATCTCTTTAGTAGAGACAGGGACCGATGTCAAGTAGATTGAATACTGAGCTCCCTTGAGTTCCCCTGAAACTTACTAACCTGGAAATGAGGAGTTACTGTGGGACAATTGGAAAAAATGGTAGGTTTGACATTGGGGGACATGGGTTCTTATCCTTGTTCTTCTACTTGCTACCAGTGTGACCTTGGACAAATAACAGTCTCTTTGGGCCTTGGTTTCCTTATCTGTTAAAGGAGGAGTGGCTAGACTGGGTGGCCTTTCAGGTTCCTTTTACCTCTAAATCTATGATCTGATGAAGCATGGGCAAGTCATTAACTCCTTTGTCATCATCTGTAAAATGGGCACACTAACGCAATAGACTGTCATAGAGTATGAAGAGAAGTGGATTTGTGGTTGGAGGACACACCTCTCAGCTGTCACCTGCTCCCTGTACAATCTTTTCCAGGTTATCTGACTTCCCTGGACCTCACTTCCTTTATCTGTAACAAGGGGGTTGGGCTAGATGACCTTGAAGGTTCGTTCCACCTTTAAATCTAGGATGCAAAGTTTGCACCACCTACCTCGTAGCATTGTTATGTGGGATGCTTTGTAAACTATAAATCATGATTAAAAGGCAAGTTGCTACAGTGTTCCTACCATTCATAGACTCCCTTTGGCATGAGCCTTACAATTGGTCCTTGAGGGCCATCTCTAGTCATCCTGATTTATGTCTAGCCACCGGCCTCAGGTAGCTCTGGAGGAGAGTGAGTCTGGTGACTGCACAGTCCTCCCTCACTTCAATCCAATTCACTCGCAAGTCATGGCATCATCTTCCTGATGACATGGGTCCTCTTCGAGAATTAAGGACTGTAGCAGCAAGCACCCTAGCACACTCAGGATGTTCTGCTGGTACGAGTTCTTTGATCTGCTTTTAAAGGAAAGCAACTTTAAAGGAGTCAACAATCTTTTAATTACATTCACTAGTTTAGGGGAAAGATCAGCATCCTGAATGTCAGAGAAAATATAAGCAGAGAAATTATCAAAGACCAACCAACAGACAGGGCTCTGACTGCCTGAATCAAAGCAATATTGCTGTACACTTTACATACACCACTGGATTGAGAGAGCCTTTACATCTGAGCATTTGGGGGTCTGAACATATGGCTACTCAGAATCTCAATCAGGAAATCACAAGGTCCTTCTCATAAGTGAACTCCCAAAGCAAAATACTAGCTTAGAGTATATATACACTTCTCAGAGCCAGAGAGCATCATGACCCTCATGACTCAGTGCCTAATTAACTTAGTACCAAAATGTGTGAAAGCCTTCCTACAAGCAAGCCTCCCTTAAGCAAGCTTCCCTTAATGGGATCCACTTGAGGCCTATTAATGGGCAGGGAAGACTTCGCATCCCATTAACATTACAAGGACAAACAACAACAATACCATTGTTCCCTCTACCATCCACCTAGTCTACTCTGTGCACATCCCTCTGGCTGTCTTCACTCCTACTATCCTGGTTACTCTAGCCTCCATTTGGTCTCTTTTCTATAGCTTCTTGTGGTTTGTAGTTAGAACCACTCAGGCAACCACCAAATTATTTGCTAATTTCATTGGTCTTCAACAAACACTTACTAAGTGTTTACTATCTGTCAGAAAAGGGGTCAAGTACTATGGATTCAAAGAAAGGGAAAAAAGAGTCCCTGCCTTCTAGGTATTCACATTCTAAAGAAGAAGAAAACATGTACAAATAACTAGGTGCAGGGAAGACATAGACAGAGCATTGCTATCCTGTCTCCCTTGCTGGACTTTAAGTAAGTTTCTTGAAGAGAGGGGCCATCTCTTGTATCCCCCACATTGCTTCAATCAGGACTGATGCCAAAGCCAATGCTTATTATTCATTGATTATGCTCCTATCAACAACAGAAAGCCTAGCAGGAGGCAGCCATCAGGACTGTAATCTTCCCAGCAGCCCAGTCCAACCATGCCTGGCAATAGGACCCCAAAAGAAAGAAAGCATAAGTGATTTGTCCAAGGTCAAACAGCTGGTCAATGGAATGATCAGAATATTGACAAAATGCTCACGTGTGAGAAAATATCAGTGGCATCTGGTAAATGTTTAACCACAAGCTCTCCCCAAAATGTTGATATGACATACTTTTAAGTTTAATATGAATTAGTAACATTTTCTCCATTGCTTTCTTAAACACAAAACAAAACAATAAATTAAGCCCTAATCTGTAGTGTTTGTGGATTACCAAGGTACAAATGCCCACATAGGAAATCAAACAGTTGGCTCTCTGGAGCACCCTCTTGCAATATCTAAGATCTGCAGAAGTTGGATAACTATTTGTCAAGAGATAGTAGACAAGAATGAAATCCTACAAGAGATGGGAGGTTAGACCAGTTGACCTCAGAGGCCCCTTCCAACTCAAAAAAACTTCTTTCATGTGGTTGGTGTTGTGGGGGGATAAGCATATAGCTTAATATGTCAACAATCCCATTCAAGAACTTCTACTCAGATCCCAGCCTCCTAGATATGTCACCAAGACAGCTGAGAAAAATAAGCTTCCCTTGTCTTATCCTTCCTTGCTCTGAAGACAGGTTGTGCCTTTCAATTAGAGAAGGGGCAAATATTGAAGGGAATGGGATCATTGCCAAAACCTCATTACAGAGGGGCTCTTTCTGGGAGTGGGAAGAGATGGGTGAGAGCGAAACACAAGTGTCATGGTCCTGAAACATACCAGCACCTCTTGGTTGCTTTAGAAGGATGCTGAGATTTTAGAGTTTTAATCACTCCCATAATGGCATCTCCTGCAACCTCAGAAATCATTGTCTTAGTCCCTGGTTGTTATTCTGCCTGGCAACATGGTATTCATTGGCCTTCTCTCCCTCTACCTTCCCTAGCACCAATTACCTTCTCCATCTCATTTGTCAGGGAGACAATTTTGATTTTCAGTCCAAGCCTGGGGAAGGCCAGATTCTGTCATCGATTGTCACCACCACCAATGGCCCTGATCTGCACCTTCCCCAATCAATTCCCAGCTGAACTTCTCCAGTGATAGGAAAAGTATTGAAAGCTGTTGATTTGTCCAAGGAGGGTAGAGACAGAACTGGCTGTCTCTTCTTTACTGACTTAAATCCTCTGAAGGCTGGACTTCAACATAAATAAGGAGATGATTGGAACTCTGTTATTTTATTCAAGGGGCTTTGAGAGACAGTTGAAAAATGGGACTCTTCTCTAGAGAAAATAAAGAAGGAGTCCTCTTTGGGAACAGAAAGGATTGTAACTAGCAGGATGGAGCCTCAGCATACAATTGGGATTGTTTGTATGTTTTTAGAACAGCCCTTTGATTGGCAACCACTGGGAGGTGAGAATAAAGCTGATATATAGGAAAATAGTGGTCAGATAGGGGTCAGATGGGTAAAAGGGAATGTGGTTAAGGGAGAAGGGGGCAATCTGCTACTGAGGAAATCCAGTTAGACTATCACATCTTGGCCCTCCAATATCGACTTTAGTTCTATGGGGAGTGAGGGTGTGTGTGTGTGTGTGTGTGTGTGTGTGTGTGTGTGTGTGTGTAGGGAAGGCCATTACTCATGCCAGTAGATTTAATTAAGCTGACCTACCTAATTTGGTATTATGGATGTCTGAATTGCCTACAGTGTCAGTGAGATCTGGTCAGACCTTTGGGCTGCAGTGTAGTAGACAGAATGTTGGATCTGGAATCAGGCAGACCTGAGTTCAAAACTGGCCCCTGACACTTACTCTGGGCAAGTCACTTAACTTCTGCCTGATTCAGTTTCCTCACCTGGAAAATAAAGATAATAATAGCAGTTCACGATGAGGTTCCTAAGCTAACCCATTTCTGTCTCAATCAAAGTAGCTGTTAGAATAATCAGGTCAAGAGAGCTAGAGGAAATCCAAAAACAGAACACAGAATATTAGCCCTGGAAATGCCCTTAGAATATAGGATATCAGAGCTGGAAGAGATGTCAGAAAATAGCACATAGGCTATTAGAACTGGTTAGGCAGCAGTAGGTCTGTATCCCAAAGAGATCATAAAAGAGGTAACAGGACCTACATATATTAGAATATTTATAGCAGCTCTTTTTGTGGTGGCCAAGAATTGGAAATCAAGGGAATGCCCATCAATTGGGGAATGGCTGAACGAGTTGTGGTATATGAATGTAATGGAAACTATTGTGCTATAAGAAATGAGGAACAGACGGACTTCATAATAACCTGGAAAGAGTTATATGAACTGATGCCGACTAAAGTGGGCAGAACCGCAAGAACATTGTACACAGTAACAGCAACATTGTGTGCTGATCAACTATGACGGACTTAGATCTTCTCAGCCATACAATGATCCAAGACAATACCAAAAGACTCATGATCGAAAACACTATCCACAACCGGAGAAAGAACTATGGAGCTTGAAAGCAGATCGAAGTATACTATTTTCACTTTTGGGGGATGACTTTTCCCTTTTGTTCCTTTTTTATTTCATGACACGACTAATGTAGAAATATGTTTAACATGATTGCACATGTATAATCTATATCAGATTACTTGCCATCTTGGGGAGGGGGGATTGGAGGGAGGGAGAAAAATTTGGAACTCAAAATACAATGAAAAATGAATCTTGAAAAATAAAAAATTAAAAAAGAACTTGTTAGGGACCTTAGAGACCCTGATTTTACAGATTAGTAAACTGAGGCCCGAGAGGGGAGCTCACTTACTGAAAGTGATGGTCTCTATAAGATCAAGGCCCCACATGAAGTTAATTTCAGAACCGAATCCCTTTTGGGAGACTGACTCGTTCATGTGCTGCATTCGAGAGTCCAGTCTCCCCACTTTCCCATTTACCAATATTAGTGGATTGAAAAAAATTTCAAGTTACATTTCCATTTAAATTGAAATAATGCATGTCAGGGGTGTCTTGATAATTGCCAGCCAGAATAATCATGCTCTGATGTGAGGAAGTTTATTGTCACTTTATTTGGTGCAGATAATTTTTGCATTTGAAATTTAATTATGTTCATATAATTATTCCCCTGTCAGGAAAATTGGGTGGCACAGATATGTCATGTTTGAATTTGAAGAGAAGGATGAAATATGCACCATTTTTGAAGGAACAAATTGACTAGATAGGATCGAGAACTCAGGAGTGCTGGCATTTAGGGTCCATCTCAGGAGGGCAAGCTGAGCTGAGCTGTGCAGGGTTTGAGCTACTCTCACTGCACATTCTGACTCCCATCCCAGGAGCTATTTGAAAAGATCAGCAAAGAGCTTTGTTCAGATGGAGTTCTGAATCTGTGAAGTAGAACCTTCTCATGTGGCCACTACTAGTTTTATGTACAAATTCCCAGGCTGTATTATTCAGAAATCAAAGAGGAAGGAAAGACAGTAGAAAGAAAGGAAAGGAAGAAGAGAAATAGGAAAGGAGGAAGAAGGGGAGAGAAAAAAAGAAGCAAGAGGAAGAGAAGGGAAGGAAGAAAAAGAAGAAAGGACTGGAAGAAGGGAGGAAGGAAAGAATGAAAGGAGGAAAGAAGGAAAAAAGGAAGGAAAGAAGGGAGAAAAACAGAGGAAGGAGAAGGGAAAAAAGGGGAGGAAGAAAAGAAAGGAGAATAAAGAGAGGAAGAAAAAGGAAGAAATGGAGGGAGGAAGGAAGGAAGGGTAGGAGAGAGGGGAGGGAGAGAAAAAGGAAGGGAGGAAGAAGGGGAGAGAGAATAAAGAAGAGAGGAAAGAAAGAAGGAAGAAAAGAAGAAAGAAATGGAGAAGAGGAAGAAGGGAGAAAAAGAAGGGAGGGAAAGAGGGTCAGAGAAGAAAGGAAAGGAGAAACAAAGGAAGAAAGAAAAAGGAAGGGAGGAAGGAAGAGAAGGAAGGATTGAAAAAAGAAGGTGGAGGGAGGGAGAAAAGAATAAAAGGAGAGAAAGAAGCAAAGGAAGGAATGAAAGAAAGAAGGAAGGGAAGGAGCAAGATAATCAATATTTATTAAGTACTTACTCTGTGCTGGGCACTGGGGATACAAATACATAGAAAAAGAAAGACAGTTACTGACCTCAGGGAGGCTTATATTCTTTTTTAAATTGGTATTTATATTTTTCCCAATTACATGTCAAGAAAATTTTTAGTATTCACTTTTAAAAGATTTTGAGGCCCAAACTTTTTCTCTCCTTCCATCCTCTCCCCTCTTCCAAAAATGGTAGGCAATTTGATAGAGGTTATACCTGTGCTATCAAGTAAACCCTATTTCCATTTTAGTCACAGTCGTGAAAGAAGAAACAGATCAAAAGGAAAAAGAACACAAAAAAGAATAAATAAGTGAAAAAATATGCTTCGATCTGCACTCAGAGTCCATCAGTTTCTCATCTGGATGTGGATAGCATTTCCCTTTGTGAGTCCTCTGTACTTATTCTGTATTGCATTGAGAAGAGCTGAGCCATTCATAGTTGGCCATCACACAACATTGTTGTTACTGTGCACAATGTTTTCCTGGTTCTGCTCATTTCACTTTACATCAGTTCATAGAAGTTTTTTCATGTTTTTCTGAAATCTGCCTGTTGTTCATTTCTTATTGCACAATGAGGCTTACATTCTAATAGCAGAAGACACCATATAAAAGGCAGCTGAAAAAATATGGAGGAGATGATGAAGGTGCCTGGCATAGGTGCATGGTTTTGTAGTCAGAAAAGTCATAAACAGGGCCAAGAGGGTAATGAAAGCTGGATAGCCCAGGGCCCTTCACAAAGTGGAGGCCTCAAGAGAAATTTACCGATGAGAGAAGGGTCTGGCCTGCTGCATGGACATTCTGGGGTGACAAGGTTTCAGGAATGGTTGGATGCCCTAGGCAGAGCTGGGAGATGGCAGAGAGTCATTATCAAAGTTAGGAAGGATTTTAGAGGTCATCTAACCAAGTACTGTCCTTTTACAGAGAAGGAAATGAGGGCCTATAGAGGGGAAGTGGTTTGTCCAGCACACAGTGACTCAGTAGCCAACCCAGGCCCTCTGAGGCATTGCTCCTTGGTCTATAGGGTCATAGAATATAGGAGTCGGGAGCAGAGGGCCAGGAAATTTGAAAACATGGGTGGTGGCAGCGAGGAACTCAGGCAACTCGGCTCAATATGCAGGCAAGGAATTTGGGCAACAGGTGTGCCACATTAGCAAGAAAAAATCAGCTTTCCCTCTGCCTCTGCCCTGCAACTTCTAAATGCTTCTGTGTGGTGGAACTGGTGTCCTTTCCAGCCCTGGGCTTTTGTGGCCCGTGAACTCTAAGATCCCACAATCATCACCAGATTGTCTAAAACCCAGGATGATCCTATTACTCCCAGAGCACTAAGCTGGGAAATAAAGATGCCATAGAACTGGAAAGGGCAAATGTCTCAATTTTCAAAAAAAGGGAAGAAGAATCTGACCAGCTTAGACCAGTGAGCTTTGTCTTCCATTCCGGGAAAAAAAATCTGAACATGTTGTGAAGGGAATGGTTAGGGAATAACTAGGGAAGGATGCAGTGATCACAGATCCAGCAAGTGATCATGACAAGTTCAGCCCTAGAGAAGAATTAAGAAAATATCCCAAGGGACAGCTAGGTGGTGCAGAGAATAGAATACTGGCCTTGGACTCAGAAGGACCTGAATTCAAATCCAACCTCAGGCACTTGCCTCTGACTGGCTGTGTGACCTTGGGCAAGTCAATTAACCCCCCATTGCCTCATCCCGCCCAATATATACATACATATATATGTATATATGCATACATACATATATATATGCATATATGTATGTGTGTATATATATATGTATGTATGTATGTATGTATGTATGTATGTATGGATAAATCTCCTTCCTTCCTATCTTTTCCAGAGGTGGGAGCCTATGGCTGCAAAATATTTCATATACTTCCGCCGCAGGTGACGTGTTGGCTGGTTTTACTGAACTGCTCCTCCCCTTCCCCCCCTTCTTTTGTTACCTGGGATGGCTGGTTGGATATTGAGGAAGGCATATTGAAAAATAAAACTGATGTAAAAACATAAAGTATCAGCAAAATAAAGTGGTTTTTTAAAGAAAATGAAGTGACTCACTTAAACTAACCTCATGTCCCTTTTGGACATCCTTCTTAGTTCCTTACATAGGCACTTAAAGGGAATGCTTCCAGTGTAGAGCTGGGCACCAATTAGTGCAAAATAAGCCAACAACCCCCATGAAGCAGGGAAATTATTCTAATCCACTCTGCATATTTCTATTGGGTTGGAACAAATGACCATATTTTCCACAATTGTACCTCAGAATAATATGAATTCCACTCTATTCAGTCACTTCACAACATTCATTTTTCACATCCATGGAGTCCTATCTGTAGGTTACCTTGATTTTAACAAAGCATTTGACATAGTTCCTTACACTGGCTATTCTTATAGAAAAATTGGAAAGATGTAGGCTAGATAGTCAATAAGCATTTATTAGACACCTACTGTATGCCAGGCAACGAGCTAAGTGCTGATAATAATAATAGTGAGGTCAGATCAATTTGAAATTGACTGAAAGGGTGTTCCAAAAAAATTACCTGTGAATCATTCCATGTCACTTTGTAAGGAGGTCCCTAGTAGAGTGCCCCAGGAGTCTGTGCTATCCCTTCAGCTCTAACTGTGGCATGGATAGGCTACTAAAGGAATCTGCAGATGATGCAAAGCTGGGGAGGGGTGGCCAGCAAGGTGGGTGACAGGGTCAGGGTTCAGAAAAGGCTTCATATTCTAGAATGCTGGGCTGAGTCTAAGAGGATGACATCTATTGGAGATAAGCATAAAGTCTTGCACTGAGGTTCAAGCAATTGAGTCCACAAATATAAGATGTGGGAGGCATGCAGAGTTGGAGAGCAGTTTGGAACTAGCTGAAGATTTTACTGGAACCTGGGCTCAGCAGGAGCCAGCAAACAGTGTGGGTGGCATTCTGCAATCTCAGTTGCCGTGAAGGTACCCATTGTGGCCACGACCAGAAGGGTGACCATCTTTCCACTTTCTTGCCCTGGTAGGAATATTGCAGTCCATATTGGAGGGCAGGATCACATTTTAGGAGGGATATCTATATTGAACTGGAGAGCCAAGAGGAAGAAAAACTAGAATGACGAAGGGCCTTGAAATCACGTTATGTGAGGATTGGCCAAAGGCACTGGGTGTATGTGTGGCGGGAAGGCAGTGTTAAGCCAAGAAAAGAGAAAATGTGTAAGGGAAGGTATATAGTGGCCACGATCAAGTATTTGAAGGGCTGTCCTAAGCCTCAGATGGGAGAGCTAGGGGTGATGGATGGAAAGTGCAGGTTGATTTAAGCTTGGCATAAGGGTGGGGGAAATCCTAATAATTAGAGCCATCCCAAAGTTGAATGGGGGAAGGGGAAGGTGATGACTTCCCTCTCAGTGGAGGCCTTTAAACAGAGGCTGGAGGGTGACTGGTCCAGGTGTTATAAGGCGGATCCTTGGTCCAAACTGGACCTTCTGTATTTCTGAACAGTAGTCTACACATTCAAATATTGAGATGGAGAAAACAGAATTTCCCATACACAGAAATTTCCAGTTTCCTGTTTAGAAAGGAAGTCTTTGAAGCCAGCAAAATACTTAGGTTGTATATCTTTTAAGAGTGCTTTTGTACCCATGCTTGGTAACTTGGACAAGTGAGCCCTTGCATGTCACGGAGGAGACAGAGATTAGGGAAAACCAAGGGATGTCCCTTAGGTCATCAAGTGAGGAGGGGAGCTAGTATGAGTATTTACCTTCTCAGAGATGATCTCAGCCTGTTCTTACCTTGCAGGGGCAAGGTTGGCTTTATTCTCCCACTGGTGGGCCTCCTTCTAGCCTGGTGTAGCTGCCTCCATTACAGATGCAGGCAGGCCTAGATGGCCAGGCTCTGGATGGTCCCTGTCCCATCAGCAATGGCCTGAGCAGCATCCTGCTTCAGAACCAAGGCTCTTTGCTATTGCTTCCCCGCATTCATGGTCTGTCTACCCTGCCTGATTCCTGGTTTCTGCTCCTCTAATGCTAACCTCACCATCTTGTCCAGCTCCAGAGGTTCTAGGCCTCTCCTGGTTCCTGACTGCCTTCCTGACTAGCCACCAACCAAGTACTTTGTCTTGTATCCATGTCTTGGTTCCTACCTTTTTGAATTTTGAGCCAGACCTA
>CM053622.1:13931440-14008428 GCA_028646595.1 Phalanger gymnotis | reverse complement strand
GTCCTTCCAGTTCTAAGTCTTTGATCCTAGGATCAAAGCCTCTTGTCTTCCTCCCTTCCCTTTGCTGCTACTTCCCACCACCCATTTCATCCTTGCTATTATGAGAAGAAACAGAAAGAGCAGCAGGCAGCAGATGAGCTGTCAGAATGTCAGCGACACGGAGCTGACCAGAGTCCTCGTGGGTGATCAGCCTGGAGCCTTCTGGAGGCTGCAAAGGGAGCAGATGCTTTTCGGAAGTGCTTCTCATCAGAGGCTGTGAAATCAGCCCCTGGCATTGAGCCAGTAGAGTAGGCCATTCTACCAGGCCTTGGCCTGCAACGGCAAGGGAGGGGCTGGCCCAAGTACTGTCAGGGGAAAGAGTGTTGGTCATTATCAGCAGAGAGCAAATGTCACTGGGCTGTGGTTTCCTCCATATCAGGGACAGATGAGTGAAAGCAAACACCTAGGACACGCATGTGAAAACCTCAGCCTTCCAGAAGAGTGCAAGCTCCCTTAGGGCAGGGAGTATGTGTGTTATCTTTGTATCCCCTGTGCCCAACTCAGTGCCTTGCATGCATGGACTAGGTAGGCACATGATGTGTGCTTGGCCAAGTGAATTGAAATGAGTCGAACACTTCCACACTTTCATTTGCTATGGAATGAGTCGAAATTGTGAATATGAGTACAGTAAATGCATCACAGTAAACCAGTGGTTAGTGCAGCTAGACGGTGTCATAATGCATGGAGCGCTGGACCTGGAATCAGGAAGACTCCTCTTCTTGCATTCAAATCTGGTTGGAGACACCAGCTGTGTGACCCTGAGCAAGTCATTCTACCCTGTTTGCCTTCATTTCCTCATCTGTAAAATGATCTGCAGAAGGAAATGGCAAACCAGTCCTATATCTTTGCCAAGAAAACCCCAAATGCATCACAAAGAGTTGGACACAACTGAAAGTGACTGAATAGCAAAAGACCAGTGGTCTTACCCTGTCTGTATCCTCTGGCAGTCTGGTGAAGCCAGACTTCTCAGAATCATGTTCTTAAATGCATAAAATAAAACTCCTAGGATTACAAGGGAAAAGAATTGAAATAGTTATATATATATACATACATACATACATATATATGCACACATACATACATATATGCACTGTATATGTGTGTGTGTGTGTGTGAATGTGCATGACTTCATGGGATCCCAGGCTGAAAAGCCCTGTCAAGGCTGGGTGAAATCTCTCCAGAACGCTATAGAAGGAATCGTGTTTTCTCTGGGGTATTGAACTCTGGTATTTGTTGAGCTTGGTGAAAATCTTTGAGCACCTAGTACAGTGCCTAGAACATAATAGGCATTTGGTGATTGGCTGATTGTATTGTATAGGTCTCCAGAATGGGGATTGAATGAGCTCTTCCAGTGTGTGGTACAATGTGGAAGTTGGGAGGGTTTCTAAGGAAACCATCTGCTCCAACCTCCCATCCCATCCCAGATCCTCTCCTACAGTGTCACTGAGAAGTGGTCACCCAGCCTCAATTTGAAACACCTCCAGAGGCAAGGAGCTCACTGGCTAAGTCCCCACAGAATCAAATTTCCACTATCTTCCATAAGAGGGCCCTTTAGACTTTGAAGTTGGTGATCACGACTCCTCCCACCCCAACTCTTGTCTTCTCCAGATTAAATATCTACCTAGGCCATAGTACTTTAGAAGAGAAAGAGACCTCAAAGATGATAGACTCCAGTGGAGGGAAGCTACTTGCCCATAGTCACACAAGTAGTGAGAGTCAGAGGTCAGATCTGATCCCTTATCTCTGCCTACTCCAAGCTCCAGCTGCCATACCCCCATCAATTAACTTCTAATTTACACAGGAGGGAACTGAACCCCAGGGAGGGGCACTTGTCTCATTCAGGGTCACACAGAGGCAGATTTTGAGGCAGTGTAAAGATGAACTGCCCAGAGAGCTACGGAGACAAAATGGACAGTAACATGGACAGTGAATTCCTCGGCAGGGTGATAATGACAGAGACAGGATTAGAACTCAAGTCCCCTGACTGACAGTCCATCACTCATTCCATCCTACTTCAGTGACCAGAGGACACCACCTGAGGATATTCACATGGGAAGAGGCATGGGCTTCTAGTCAATGCTATCTAAGCTCAAAATGGATTATCAGTTTTCAAAGAATCACAATGCATGAAATTCATCCAGATGAGAATGAGCATAGTGGAAGCTGTTAGGTTTTTAAATGATGAGTAAGGCACTTCTAGGATCTTGCAAGAGCATCAGGGTCATTGTTAAGGTCAAGGATGTTTTAACTGTTGTTATGGGAGAATGTAGGTCAGTGAAGAGACAGGGTCTATAAAATGTCATCTCAATCAAATTCACTCTTTTTCTGTATTGAACCTCTGTTTCCAAGGCTGTGGCAGGTGCAAAAATAAGACTTAAATTGGATTTTGATTAGAACAGAGAATGTCAGAGTTGAGCAGAACTCACTGCCAATGTTAATTCTTTCTTCGCTTTGACTCTCTCTAAACCTAAATGCACAGAACTGGGTTGAGCCTTAGAGCAGAGAATGTTGGAGCTGGGAATTGTCTTAGAACCACTAATAGGAGTAGCTAACATTTACAAACACTTACGATGTGCCAGATACTGTGCTAGGCATTTTACAACTATTGTTTCATTTGATCCTCACAACAACCCTAGGAGGTATTATTATTACTATCATTATTTTCATTTTACACACAAGGAAACTGAGGCAAACAGTTTAAGAGACTTGCCCAGAGTCATATAGCTAGTGTCTGAAGCAGGATTTGAACTCAGGTTTTCCTGACTCCAGCCTGGTGGTCTAACCATTGCACTACCTAGCCAGACCTAGGAGAGGCTTTAGATTATTGAACACTAAATGTTGAGGGGTGTGTGTGTGTGTGTGTGTGTGTGTGTGTGTGTGTGTGTATGGGGGGACATCTTAGAACATGGAAAGTCAAGGGTAGGAAAGCCCTTATAACACTATCAAAGAGAAGGCTTTATAAAGTATCTAAAGTATTTCTAAAGTATCTAAAGGACCAAATGCAGGAGCCAGCTAGGATAGATTGAATATAAGCTCTTCAAGTAGTAAGACTGTTTTATCCTTCTCCCTATAGCCCCAGTGCTGCCATAGTGCTGGGCACAGAGTAGGTCCCTAACAAATGATTGTTCATTGGTTGATTGGAATGGGAGTTGGACTATGGAGTGTTAGATGTAGAATGGGGTTGAGATCATCGACTATCAGAACTAGGATCATCTCTCCAACCCTACCTTGTTGGAGATGGGTGAACTGAGGCCCAGAGAGAGAAAATTACTTCCTAAGATCACACTATGAATTCGAATTGGGGGCAGGACCCAAACCGAGGCCTCCCAAATCTCTGGTTTAGGGGACTTTCCCACTCTCCTGTACTATTTGCAGAATTGTTGAATTGAACAAGCAGACAATATTCCATTCCCCATTCCAGGCTGGGGTGGGGTGGGGTTCAGACTGCACAAATACACAGCGGCAAGAGAATGTAGGAGAACAGTTGGGTTGCCTGGATTGTTGGATGTGTGAAAGGGATTATGCCTCTAATGATATAATTGATAATTAATTAACTGTATCATTAATTATATTCAGCTTCAATTACAAGGACTAATTAATCCAATTCTGTTAGCACGACATCTGGAGGTAGTCAGCTATACTATGGCAAGGATGGGCAAAGGTTCTCATCCCTGGAAGTGTCCACCCATCTGTCAGGGATACCATGGACAGGACCCTTGTTCTAGGTCAGACAATGGATTGGAAGCCTCCTTCTCCTCCTCCTCTTCCTCCTCCTTTTCCTCCTCCTTTTCCTCTTCCTCCTCCTCCTCTTCTTCCTCCTCTTCTTCCCTTCCCCCTTCCTTTTCTGCTCATCTTCCTCTTCCTTCTTTTTATCCTCCTCCACTTGCCATAATCTTTTATCCTCCACCTTCTTCTCTCACATTTCTAAAGGGAAAGGGATATGATTTCATTGGTATAGGGAACTCCTCTTACTGTGCAGGTTCGTACCTTCTTTGAAATTCAAAGAGTTTCCTGGGACACTTGGAAGTTAAGTGACTTACTCAGGGTCAAATATGCATCTGAAGCAGAATTTGAACTCAGGCCTTCCTGGTTTCAAGGCCAACTCTTTCTCCATGATTCCAAGCACTTGATGAACTTAATTTCTTTTAACCTGCAGGACGTGGAGTTAACAACAGCAGCCACCTCTCTAAATTGTTGTAAATCAAATGAAGTGATATATGTAAACACTCTGCAAATTTCTCAGTTCTCTATAAATGCTAACAATTATTATTGTCAGCATCATTATCATATCAATTTACATATGAGGCAACTGAGGCTGAGAAAGCCTAAGTGACTTAATCATAGTCACCCCCTAGTAAATATCAGAGGCCATATTGGAATCCAGGTTTTCCTGATCCTCTGTCTTACATTTTCTCCATTTCCCCACAGTGCCTCTCAACTTCAGAGCCTTATGCTAATTTATGGAAATCATGCCTTTCAAGTTATTTTCCCCTTAATTAGGTTGGTTCATGGTGTTCCAGATTGCTAAAGAGAAAGGGGAAGGGTCTAGTTTAACAAGAAATAGAAAAGCAATTTGCCCACTCCCAATGTTAATAATAAAACCCACCATTGTGTACATTATTGTATGGTAATTGTTCTATACATTTAACATCCATATTTACAAACTTGTCAGACCACTTTACTCCATCAGTGAAGGAAGGGATCCAGGAATTTGGAAAGCCATTGTATAGCTGAAAGAGCACTGGATTTCAGGTTGGAAGGGCTGGGTCTAAATCTTGGTTCTGCTATTTACTATGAATGTCACCTTGGGAAAGTAATTTTCCCACTATGGACTTCAGCTTCTTCATCTGTAAAATGAATAGGTTGGACTTAGTCATCTCCAAGATCCTTTCTGCCTTTAAATCTAATGACCTTGTGCTATTTGGAAGTACCACCTCTTCCCACCAGAGCCTATTAAAAAAGATCATTTAGAAGGCAGCCTGGAACTCTGGAGTCAGATTTTGTTCTTAGTCATTTTCAGTTATGTCTGACTCTTTGTAGCTTCTTTTGGAGTCTTCTTGGCACACCAGATACTGGTGTGGTTTGCCATTTCCTTCTCCAGCTCATTTGACAGATGAGAAAACTGAGGCCAACAGGGTGATGTGACTTGCCCAGGGTCACACAGCTAGTAAGTTTCTGAGGTCAGATTTTTACTGATTCCAGACCTGGCTCTCCAACCACTTTGCCACCTAGATGCCCCTATGTCAGAAAATCCCATTCAAATCCCATTTGAGATTCTTTTTTTCCTGCATGACCTTAGGCAGCTCATTTAATTTCCCTGAACCATCTGTGAAGTGAGGCAGGTGAACTGGACTGCCTTTGGGGTCCTTTCCAGCTCTGCTTCTATGAGGCAGACATTTATAGCATTTCTGGCCTCTCTCCCTGGTGCTGAAGTCTCCCCTGGGTCTGCTCCCTCTCCTTATCAGCATGCTGAGGGCACTAGTTTTGTGTATGGTATATGTTGACTCTATTTTGCTTAATGGTTTACATCTGTAATCAGCTGTTTTCATCTGTTTGTTGAGTGGAAGTGTTGAAGGAGTCTGTTTGCTTGATTGGCTGCTGATTGCTTACTCTTTTTGCTTAGAATTCTTCCAATGAGTTCCATCTCACCTTTGGTGAGAGTCCCCATGGGACTGGGAAGTGGGGGTGATGGGGACCAGGATCAAGAGAAGATGCTAGAAAAGGATCATGGAATGCTGTTAAAATTGGATATTCAAGATATAAAAATAAGCTCTTGCTCCCATGCAGCACAGGCCATGGACGGAATTATGATGGCTGTGATGTCTTTCTTATCTGTCTGTCTTCCTTTTGTGCCAGTAGCCATGTGGCCAGGCATGACCACCAGGGATCTTGAACCCTACCCCTCCCTCAAATTCAAGGTCACCAAAGTATCTCTTCCTCCTATCAAAACATGATGGCATCAAAATCCATTCCCTTATAGCATAAACCAATCTAATTCAGCCCAATAACATTTATTAAGCACTTACTATGTGCCAGAAACTGTGCTATGTCTTCCATTATGTCAACAAACTCCAAATGCTTCAATGGATAGAATATTAGAACTGGAAGAAACTTAGATATCATCTAGTTCTTTATCCTCATTATACAGATGGGAAAACTGAAGCCCAGAGAAGGGAAGTGCCCTGTCCAATATCACTAAAATGGGTGATAACAACTAGAATTTGGGCCTCCTGACCCCTAAGCCTGAGATCCTTCCATAATCTCATCATGATGACATATCACTATAACCCAAATGAATGACATTGTAGTCATTGAATGCCAGGATAGTAGAGAAGCTATTGGCAGAGGCACCCCTGAAATCATAGCATATGCATCATTCTCAAACTAAAACCAGTTAGGAGCATTTATTAATTGCTTACTATGTGCCTGGCACTGTCCTAAGTTCTGGGGACACATAAAGCCAAAGACATGCTCTGCAGGTGCACACATTTTAATAGGGAGACAATATGCAAACAATTCTGTACCTATTGGATATGTTCAGAGTAGTGGAAGCTTGGGGTAGGGGCTAAAAGCCTCTTGCAGAAAGTGGGTTTTGTGCTAAGTGCCTTAGCATACTGCTTGCCACACAGTAGGTGCTTAATAAATATTTGTTTGGCTGAGTGAAGAAAGCCAGGAAAGCCAATAGGCATAAGTGAGGAGGGGGAGCATTCCAGGCATGGAGGACAGCCAGTGCAAAGACCCAGGTTCAGGAGATGAAAGATCATGTTTGAAGAACAGTGAGGAACTCACTGTGACTGGATCACAGAATATGTAGAAGGGAGAAAGGTGTAAGAAGACTGGAAAGGTATAAGAGGCGGGGTCATGTTGTGAAGGATTTTAAATACCAAAAAGAATATTTTATATTTGATCCTAGAGGTAATATGGAACCACTGGAGTTTACAGAGTAGAGAGGTGACATGGATAGGCCTATGCTTTAAGGAAATCACTTTGCCAGCTGAGTAGAGGACAAAATGGAAAAGGGTAGGATTTAAAACAGGGAACAAGCAGTAAGCTATGGCAATGGTCCAGATGTAAGGTGATGAGCATCTGTGCTACAATGGTGTCTGTGTGAGTGGGGAGAAGGGGAAATACACATGAGATGGCATGAAGTTAGAAACGACAAGACTTAGCAACAGGTTGGATATGGGATTAGGTATGGAAGGAGGAGAGGGAAGATAGTAGAAGATCAAAGATGATACCTAGGTTGTGAGCCTGGAGGACTGTGGGAATGGTGATGCCTTATATACTACTAAGGAAGTTTGGAAGGGGGGAGGATTTGGAGGAAAAGATAATGAGCTCTGTTTTGAACATGTTGAGTTTGAGATACCCATGGGATATTCAATTTGAAATGTCCAAAAGACAGTTGGTGTTGTAAGCCTGGAGCTCAGGCAAGAGGTCAGCGTTGAGTATACGTACATACATACATACATACATACATACATACATACATACATACATACATTATATACATATGTATAAATCATCTGCATAGAAATGATCACTGAACTCATGGAAGCTGATGAAATCACTGTAATGGGACGAGTTATAGCCGACCCCAAACATCATTGGACCTCCGTGCCCAGACGCCAATTGAGAAACCTCAGGGCTCTGAGGTATGGGAGGAACAAGATGGAGTCTAGAGGAAGGGTCTCGCTCTTGTTGGCAGCGTGGTGCAGGGTTCTTTTCCGGATTCACAGGTGAATCATGGGGAGAGCGCGGGAAAGAAAGGGGAGGAGAATAGGAGGAGAAAAGGAGAAGAATGGGCAGAGAGTAGGTGGGGAGTAGGCGGAGAGTAGGCGGATCAAGGCAGTCCTAGTGCTACATAATAAAGGCTATAAAATCTGTTCACTGACTTAATTAAACGGAGCTATTCACCTTAGCTTCCGGCCTCATCATTGCTTGTGAGATCAGGCCTTTGCTGGACAAAGGCCTGGGAGTATGGGGTAAGAGAATTCCCCACCAAATCACCAAGTAAGAGAGTATAGAGAAAGAGGAAAGAGGGCCTAGGACAGAGTTTTGGGGACTCCTCACAATGAGTGGAAATCACCTGGATGAATATCCAGCAAAAATGGGCTATGAAGGAGTGGTCAGACATGCAGGAAGAGATCCAGGAGAGATCAGTGTCATGAAAAATCACAGAGGAGAGAGGATTGAGGAGCTGATTCATAGTGTCAGAGGCTTTAGAGAAGTCAAGAAAGATCAGGGTTGAAAAAAAGACCATTTAATTAGACAATTAAGAGATCACTGCTGATTTTGGAGGCAGCATTTTTGGTCAAATGATGAGGTTCGAAGCCAGGTTTCAGGTTTCAAATCAAGGGAGAGAGAAGGAAGTGGAGGTACTAAACATGGACGACTTCTCAAGGAGTTTAGCCCCCCAAAGGGGATAGATGTGGGATGATAACTAGAGGGGATGGTAGAATCAAGTGAAAGGTTTTGTTTTTAGGATTGGAGGGTGGAGGGACTTGGGCATGTTTGTAGGCATTAGGAAAGTAGCCAGGAGATTAGGAGAGACTGAAGATTTGAGGGTGAGAATGATAACTGGGGCAATCTGCTGCAGAATACAATGGGATCAAGGCACCACATAGAGGTTTCTTTCTCAAGAAGAAGGGCCATATCTTCCTGAAGGATGGGAGTAAAGGAGAAGACAATGGAGTAAGATATCTGAGGGATCTGAGAGGAGAGAAGGGAAACAGAGAGAGCCCTAGTCTCATATTTTTCTTCTCCTGGAGCTTAGGAAAAGGTGATTTTACTCCCTGCTAATGAAGGAAAGCAAAGATCTAGTTAAATGAAATCCAGAGATAATTTGAAACATTTTCCTTAGCCAATAGTTTTAACCTCTCCTTCCAAATTCTTTACCTGAATTGTTACTGATAATCATTTAATATCAATTTAGTAACTTCAATAAGGGCCAGAGCCTGAACTGATTAACCAGAAAAAGAGTCTGAACCCAACAACCTCTTTGTTCTCTGAGGAAACTCAGAGAATACCTCTTCCTATGTCAACAAGGCCAGATCGGGCTGACTTAAGGGAATTCTTTCCTCTGTCTATTAGCCGTTAAGGATGAGATCCTTAACTCAACACACTATCTTTAATAATGTGACTTCTTCTTTTATGGGCATATACTATGTTATGGCAATGTTAATGGTAAATTAAACACAGAAATGCTGGGTTGTAGTTTCAGTTGACCCTTGTCAACTCTCTTATCTTATTGTATTTACAACCTATTCAATTTAGAAAAGTCCTTTTCTTGTATCATGGTTAAACTTACATGGAGATGACAAAATTGAGTAACATAGACATGCTGAGTTGCGACTGTTTAAAAATGTATTTAAACCATCTCATTATTCTGTTCAGGCAGTCAGATTTTGTCTGGCTTCATACATGTATGTATCCACTAACTTTAAGGGGATAAACAATATGGATTTACATATCACCTAGCCTGTTTGCCTCCTTTGACCAACCTTTCAGGTTGACATTACCAAGGAGTCAACTCCACAGATTGAGTTTGAGAAGTTGGTCAGACTTTCTGTCTCTTCCATTGCTCACCATCCATGAGAAGTGCTCTAGCAGCCCATAAGTAGAGAACATTCACCCTGATTATAAAGAATGGAGACCATTCCCTGGGAAAACAGGGAGCCGCAGTGTACTAGTGGGAAGAAGAAGAGTGGACTCCTGGTTCGGAAAGCCATTAGTTCTAAAGACTCACTAGCTACATGACCTTGGTCAGGTCACTTGACTAAGACTCAGTTTCCTTCTCTGTAAAATGAGGATTGTTGTGAGGATCAAATGGGATAATATTTTCAAAGCACTTTGCATATATTAAATGCTATATAAATGCTAGCTATTATTAAATTGTTATTACATAGTATGTATATAATATATATGTACATACACATATAAAGTATATACAAAATAAATATAATTTGATGAGAGGGTGCTAGTAACTAGAGAAGGTAAAGAGAAACCTCACACAGAAGGTATGACTTAAACAGCACTTTGAAGGAACCTAGGAGTTGAAGGTGAGAATGGAGTGTTTTGCAGATAAGGGGGACAGTCAATACAAAAGCATGGAGGTGGGAAACGGAGTCAAGTGAGAGAAACAGCAAGAAGGCCAATTTGGCTGGACCAAAGAATGTAGGAAAGAGAGTGATGTATAATATAGTGGGAAAGGTAGATTAAAAACAGATTGTTAACATAAACCAGGAGTAGTCAATATCCTAACACACTGTGTGGCTTCACCAAGAGATAATAGCGGGCACCCATCTCTGTCCTCACAGCTGAACCCTGATTGGGACCAAATATTGACCAGCCAGTAAAAAAGGAGATGTGCTATATATTGTAGATACATGGATAGGGATGAAATAGTCCCATAGGACTTTTTCAACCTCTCCTTGTATCTCTCTCATCCAAAGCTTCCCCAGGCACCACCACTTTCCAGTCAGTCTTTCTAAGTAACTGAGAATGTCCAAAAGCCAGGCAGCGGGAAAAATGATGAAGCAAAGGATCTTGGGTAACCCACCACATGGGCTTGGAGTTGAAGGACATAGGCTCACATCTCAGCTTTGTGACCAAGGACAAGCCACTTACAAAATCCCTAGTCATTAGCTTTCTCATGTAGAAAATGAAGGAATTTAGCTAGATGGCCTCTGAGGTCCCTTCCAGGTTTAGATCAATGATCCCATGATCCTATGATCTCTTGTCACTAGATAAATGGGACAGCTAGGAGGCAAAGTGGATAGAGCACTGGACCTGGAGTCAGGAAGATCTGAGTTCAAATCTGGCCTCAGACACTTACTAGCTGTGTGACCCTGGGCAAATCACTTCACCCTGTTTGCCTCTGTTTCCTCATCTATAAAATGAGCTGGAGAAGGAAATGGCAAACCGCTCCAGTATCTCAGAGTCAGATACGTGAAAACAACTCAACAACAACATCAGATAATGGAGAGGTGACTGTAGCTGAAGGACTATCTCCACACCAGGTCTTCCTAGCTAGGTGTCCTCTGGGAGTAGACATCATAACAGATGGGATACTACTGCCTTTTTTATCTTGAGATTTCTTCGCCCAGCCTGTAACCTTCCTTCATGGAGACCTAAGCTCCTTTCCACTGTGAAAAACTGAGTCAGAGTTTCTGAAACATCTCATTGCTAAAACTTCAGAAAGCCAGAGGGTCTGTTGGTCCAAGAAACAAGTTACCTTTGGCCAAGGGTTCTAATAGTCTCCTGGTCAGACTCCTCAAGCCATCAGGATTCGGGGCAGACTGAGGCCAAACACTCCTTTGCATGTTTTTATGAACTTCACCATTATTCCCCTAAGGCCAGCTTGCCCTGTGATTCTGTAGCATTCATTATGGGCTCTGACAGCCAGGCTGGCTCCTATGCGAAGGCCTGTCGCTGCCTGAGCTGCAAATCATCTCTCACCTTGTCACCGCCGAGATGGGAATTTTACAGCTGGCAACTTCAATCAGCTGAAATTTGCAGAAGGCCTGCTCACCTCTCCCCTCCTGCCAGGCTTGGCCCTTGTGGAGCTTTAGATGCTCACTGTGGCTGCTACTGCTTCTCTCTGCCTCTCTGTCTCTCTCTGTCTCTGTCTCTCCCTCTCTGCCCCACTCTCTCCTTCTCTTCTCTTCTCTTCTCTTCTCTTCTCTTCTCTTCTCTTCTCTTCTCTTCTCTTCTCTTCTCTCTCTCTCTCTCTCTCTCTCTCTCTCTTTCCGTGTCTCTCTGCATCTCTGTATGTGTCTCTCTCTCTGTCTCTGTCTTTCTCTATGTCTCTCTCTCCATCCCTCCTCTCTCTGTCTTTCCCTCTTTGTTCCACTCTTTCCTTCTCTCCCTTTCCTCTTCTCCTCTCTTCTTCTCTCTCTCTTTTCCATCTCTCTCTTTTCCATCTCTCAATCTCTCTCTCTCTCTCTCTCAGCTCTGGGGTTCTGAAAGGAAGCAAGATCAAATTAAGGGAGGGGAGTTGGAATGCTGGAAGACAGCAAAGGCTTCTGGTCCCTTAAGAGATGGCTGACAGTTTGAAGGCAAGCAGTGTGACTGATGGATTAACCTCAGCCATTACCTGCTGCTTCCCATTGGATAGAAAAGAGTCAGCCATAGACTGGGACCCTTCCCCCCCCCACCTCCTCTTCAGATACCTTAGCCCTTTGTCCTAAGCCTCTATCTTTTCCCCAGGGCAGCCTACATCCAGCCTTCTTTCTGAAGCAAATGGGGAAATGTAGCCACCCAAAGAGGGTAGACCTGGAGAAGAGAGGGGAGGGATTATCTGTGTATTTCACCAAGCCTAGTATAGTGCCTGTAACTTTTATTTCTAAACCAGACCCATGATTTCATTGGTGTGGGGTTTCTATTGCTTTGCTGGAGAGGTAACCTCTCAATACCAGATCAGAACCTGCTCTGAAAGGCCTGCTAAAGGACAAAAGAAGCTAAGGAGACCAGGAGGGGAATTGGTAAGAGGGATTAATGAAAGCTTATTGTGTTTACAGAAACAATGGCCTGGACCTTAGGTTTCATTGGTCACAAAATGTGTCAGTGAGGACAAATACAAATTAGTCTTAGTTGCCTAGGCCACTGAGAGGTACCTGCCCAGGGTCATATAAGCTAGGATGTGTCAGAGATAGGACTCTTCTTGACTTAGAGACTAGCTCTCTAACCACCATCCCATGCTAGCTCTCACCTGGCACATAGTAGGTGCTTAATAAATGTTTATTAATTTATTGAGCCCAATGAGAATCAATTAAGTACCTATTTTGTTCAAAGCATTCTACTTGGTGGCAGGCAATATGGAGACACAATAACTTTCTTAAAATACTTTCTAGAAACTTAGAATCTTAGAGTCAAGTAGACCCTCAGGAGTCATCAAGTCTAGGACATTCATTTTACAAAAGAGGAAATTGAGGCTAAAAGAGATAAAGTGACTTTGCCCCAAGGAATCCCCCCTGGGATGATAATTGCGGTCTCATGAATGCCAGGCCATGTACAACAACCTTCCAACTGACAGCTTTGGATTCTTGAAGAGGACCAATGACATCAGGAGGGCAATGACTTGCCAGTGAATTGGATTTAAGTGAGGCAGAGCTTTGCAGAAACATCAGCCTCATTCTCTTCTCCAGAGTCATCAAAGTCCAGTGGCAAGATTATAGGTCCAGATGACTAGCAATAGCCCCCACCAATGGGTAGAGGTTGTGAGGAAGACTAGGTTTTAGCTCAGTATCAAAAATAGCAGCTGTCCAACATTGGACTTGGCTGCCCTTTGGAGTGATGAGCTCCCTGTCACTGCAAGTGTTTTAGCAGAGGTTAGATAACCATCTCCTAAGGGTGCAAATGAGAGGATTTCATAGAGTAGGAGGCTGAACTATGTAACATCTCAGATCCCTTCCAGCTCTTAATTTTCTGTGACTCTGGAATGATATATGTCACCAGCTCTCAATTATCCCAATGTGTCTTTCCCACACAAATCTGAAATCGCAGGCTGGTTTCCTCCTACCCCTGTCACCACAATTCGGAGGTGCTTTTCTTTAGTGTTAGCTGCACAGTATAAAACTAGAGCATGCTTAGTTGATATATTAGGCTGAGTCAGACATTTAGGAAAGTAAATAGTGCCCTGTGTACTGAAAAAAAGAAAAGAAAAGAAATAGATTGCATTCTAAAGCCTTAAAGCAATTTAGAGGGAATCATCTCTGGAGGATTGCTCATCCCATTCCTTAAGACAGTTTCTATTTGTGCAGGTAATTGAAAGTTAACTACATGAATATTCCCCCACCTTCTATGTTTGAAGGCAATGCTCCTAATGGTCATTGCATCCTGTATAGGGATGTGACTCTTCAGTCTCAGACAAAAGTCTTTCAAAGGAGCAGTCTTTTGCATACTACACAGTAATTGTCAGCAGCTGTCACAATTTTCGCCTGTGGCTCTTCCCTTAGACTTGCATGGCCAGTCAATCTGAAACTTTACTGGGAAAAATAGATTACTAACTGTCGATGCTGGAAAGGAACTTTGAACATAGAACAAGGAATGTCAGACTTGGAAAGGAACCTAGAATATGGAATGCAGAAATGGAAGGGAACTTAGAAAACAGATGGTTGAATACAGAATGTTTAGGCTTCAGCGGACCCCAACGTTGGACATGATACTCGAGAGATCACTAATCTTGGAGAGTGAAGTTTCAGTCACAAAGAAGCAAATTTAGGCTCGATCTACTGAGGAGTTCCTAAAAATAAGAGCTATTCTCAAATGAAATGCAATGCCAAATGGGAGGCAGTGTTTCCCTTCCCCAGACAGTTTCAGACAGAGATGAGGTGAGCAGTCGTTGGGTCCATGCTACTGAAGAGATCTTATTTAGGGCTGGGTTGGCCTGGATAGTCTCTGAAGCCACTTCCAGTGCAGAGATTCTGAGATCCTAGGATGCTACAACCAAGGAATGTTTCTTAGTCTTCAGAATGCTAATGTTTCCTCTCCTTGGTAAAGGCAGTGGATTGCCTAGCGAATTCATTGCAATCACCAGAAAACCCTTCCTGTGAATGTGGCACCAAGTTCCAGCAACAGCCTGAGGCTCCAAGCTGTCTGAGCAGACAACTCTGCTGCAAATGAAAGCTCTGACTTCAAAGACCTGAGGGATACTCTGGGCCTTGATGTGGAATGGAATTGGGATGGGGGTTTTGGTTTTTCTTGGAAAAGTTTTGATTTCATTCTGCTACTTCTGAATGGATAAATAAAATTCATTTTGTTTGGGTTTCTCTCTTCTGCTTGGATTATAGAACCTTGGAGTTGGAAAGGATGTTAGAGGTCATAGGATCCTAGATCTAGAGGAGGAAAACACACCAGAGGACATCTTGCCCAGTCTTCTCCTTTTATAGATGAGTGTGCCGAGACCCTGGGAAATGAAGTGGTTTTCCCAAGTGACAGATACAAGAGATCAGAGGCATGATTTGAACTCAGGGCTTCTGACTCCAGAGAACATGCTCTTTACACAGTATCATGCTGTTTCCCTGGAGCATTTGTCTATACATCAATGAGAATCTTCTCTATAATTTTCCCCACTAAGGGTCATCCATTCTCTACTTGAAGGCCTCCAGTGAGAGGTAAGCCTTCACTCTGCCCCAGGGCATGAGAGCTTTCATCAGTAGATAGTTTTCATCAATGCCAATGCCAACATCAATGCCAACTTAATAGTCACATATTAAGCACTTAGCATGTGCTGGGTACTGGGGAGACACAAAGATAAACAAGTGATACGCTCTGCCTTCCATGTTCAGATGTTGCTTCTAGACAAGGGAGGGTGTGGTCAGTGCCACCAGAGAAGTGCATCATGGGATGGGAGTTCATCGGAAGAAGTGGCCCCAGCCTACCTGTCCTCATTATGACAGTGTAACAACAATGCGGCTTGCCACTACTGTGGCTATGGAAGACCAACAACGCCAGCACATAGCAGGGCTTCTAGCACAGGTTCTTTGATCTACTTTTCAAAGGAAAGCAACTTTAAGGGCTTAACAATCTCACTTTAATCAAACATACATATATCATTCACATAGTTCAGGGGGGAAAAGCTAGCACCCTGAACTTCAGAGCAAATACAAACAGAAATTACAAACAGAAAATATCAACAGATAAAATAACACAAACCAGTAGACAGGCTTCTACTTTTCTGTCCAGCATCTCCGTACATAGTTACCAGGGAAGCACCAACATCTGGGTTTTCAAGTGGAGGGTTGGGGGTGACAGGGAAGGCTCCTTAATGGCTACCCAGAGTCTCCACACCAACACTCCTCCAATGAGTGAGCCCCAAACAAAATACTAACCTCTGAGTTTATATACCCTTCTTAGGACCCAAAGGCTTCACATCTAATCAACAAAAGGGTGTGGGCCTGGGGCTTTGCACCTAGTAAGAGTTGATCAAAGTCACTTGATTACTTTAGCATTCTAAAAGAGAAAACAGTAAAAAAAAATAAAGGCCCACCTTAATTACCAATACAGACAGGGAGGGGTGGAAGGAGCAACACCAACAGAAAGGGAGTAGTCATCCTTTTCCTACTGCCACTGGCTTGGGTAGTCTTCTCTGGGACCATCCAGAGGATGCTCCCCAGTTCTAGTCTTTATGGCCTTGGAATAGTCCAGGCTTTCAGGGAATTCTGACAAGCTTTCTTATAGTTAGAAAATTTCATATGTACAAATTACTTATGGCAAAACTTAACACTTCTCAAACTTAAGGTTCAAGAAACATAATTTCTGGGTAATTTAATAATTTTATTAATAATGCTTGCATTTTAATAAAAGTATGGTCATTTGGCCATCTCTGTTAGACCAAAGACTGCCATGGTGGCTGGCTCATGGCTTACATGACCATTGAAAAAGAAGTGTTCCCAAGGGTGGCAATTAACTCTGATTGGTTAACAATTAATGAGAGAATGCATATTACAATGAGGAACTGAACCTATTTAAATGAACTTTGATTATGTCATTTATTTTTAAATTACCCCTAGCCTTGGGTAAATCCTAAAAACAAAACCTTTCACTTCTTGGGTAAGAATTTATCCCCACCTGAACCTGAGGAGAGAACAATGGCTTCTCTACCAAAGCTGGGTGTGAACAAAGACTGTTAAGAAAATTAGTCCAATCTCATTATCAGTAATTTCCTTTAAGAGACTAAACTTATGAAATCAGGACTCTAGAAAAAGGGAGGAAACTCTGGATCTCCCCAACTCATTGGTTATTAATGATCATTTTTCTTGTAATACCAAGAACCAGAAACAAGTAGATGCATTGTGGTGCATTAGGAGTCCTGAATTCACATCCTGCTTTAGACATTGACTAGCTGTGTAACCTTTGGCAAGCCATTTGACCTCTCTCTGCCTCAGTTTCCTCACATGTAAAATGAAAGAGTTGGACCCGATAGATTCTAAAGACCCTTCCAGTTCTAAATCCATAATCCAATGAGTTGGAAAATGGCCGAAGAAATTATGTCACCTGGATGCAATGGACCATTACTGTGCCATAAGAAATGATGACTGTGACCAATTCTGGGAAGCATGGGAACAAAATGATTAATTGGTGCAGAGTGAAGTAAACAGAATCAGGAAAACAGTATACACAAAGTCTACAACTGTGTCAATGGAGAGCGCAGAATGAACCATAAAAATGGCTCCAAGTTTGGCCCTAGAATAAGGAGGAAATCCCCTTCCTTTATTTGCAGAGCTGAGGACTTCAGGTGTAGAACAGCAGACTCGGTTGATACTTTGGTTATTTTGATGATTTTTTTTCTCTTTCCTTTTATTTATTAGAAGGGTTGGTTCTGTGGGAAGGCACAAAGGGAAGGACCTTTTGGGAAATGAAGGTGACAGTAAACAGAAAAGGTAGAAATAAAATATTTAAGCAGACTGCCAACTTGTGGCATCTCTGTCTTGCAGGAGAAGCATGTAGAGGAGCTCCTGTCAGTGAAGCTGACATTACAGGCTGACCTCGAGGTATCCATCCGGCGGATTGCTGATCTGCAGGCTGCCCTGGAAGATGTGGACTCCTGTCCTAGTGATGACAGGTAACCCATGGGCTTCCTTTCCCAGGAAGTCAGCGGATCCCACTTATCTCCAGGAGGCCTGGGAGTATGAGTGAGGAAATGATTCTTCATTGTCTTGAAGCTGTGTAACATGGGCCAAGAAATATGGGTCTCTGGATGATGTGGTGGTAGCTGACTGTCTTGGGGGAGGAGAGTGATGAAGGGCATGGTCCATCTTAGTATCATTTGGGTCATCCTACAAACATCTGAGTCAGAGTTCTTACTATGAGGCCAAAATTAAGGGAGTGGTAAGGTAGAATGAGCATTGATGTTGGACCTAGGGGGTCTGGGCTCAAATCTTGCCTTTGCTACTTCCTTCCAACGTGACGTCTCTCTCCATCCCCACTGTCTACCTGCATCCCACTCTTGGCCCATATCTGAGAAGCTTCTGAGCTTATATGTGACTTTCTGGATGGTCAAGAATTCCTTTCACTTCAAGGTCTCCTTGTGGTTGCTGCCCTGATTGCCTGCCTAGCTAGTGATTTGCCCTTTTGGCCAAGTCCCTTTGGCTTCTGGGGCTCATAGATCTGAGAACTGGTAAGATCTTAAAGAATTGTCTCACCCAGGGTCCCACGTGATCATGGCCACTGAGGCTGAGGGTCATCCGGCTAGTCAATGGTGGGCCTGTGAGTAGAATTCATCAACAAAGATCTATTGATCAGGGGCTAATTAGGTGTAAAATGACATACTGGGTCCCCTAAGATAGGCAGGCTCTCACCAGCATAGGTACTTGGTTTCCCACTTGACATATTGATTTCTGATTTTGATCTGGCTCTCGACCTCTTGGATTCTCCTGGATCTTTAGCAAACATTTGCTTCCGAGTATTGGACCTTCCGGGGATGGAAGTCTCAACAGGGTACAGTGGAAAGAGAATTAGCTCTGGAATTGAGGGTCCTGGTCTGGATTCAGATCCTACATTTTAACATTTACAATCTGTGAGATCTCAAACAAGACATAGCTCCATTGATCTCCGTTTTCACATCTGTAAAATGAAAGTGTCATGCTAAAATGGCCTCTGAGGTTCATTTCTGCTTTTGATCTAGGAACCTTGATCCATATTCCTTTTCATGTCCCTGCCTTCTCTCTCTCCATCTCTCTCTCTCTCTTGCTCTCTCTCTCTCTCTCGCTCTCGCTCTCGGCTCTCTGCCCCCCTAATCCATCTCTGCCTGTGTCGGATGAGAATCAATTGGTCATTGATCACAACCAAAGTCTGGACCAAATGCATATAGTTATGGCTCACAAGAGGTGCTTGACTCAAGTATATGAGCAGATTAGAGCAATTCTATCCTCACTCCTGGGGAGGCGTTTCCAAGTACAAATTCTGCTAATGGTGGGCCATGAGCATCACAGGATGTGCCCATAGTAGGTACTTAATAAATGTGAATTGAAAAGAACCATCCTCTTAATACAAGACCCGGTGAATTCCAGGAAGACAAGCAATTCTATAGGGATCTGGAATGAGGGAACACATCAGTACAGTTCTGTGGTCATCCGAGCTTGTCTTCCTGGATCACTTTCCCCTGATTCCTTCTCCCACTTTTCTCCCCCTCCCCCCAGGTATACAATTCGTGGAGCAGCTGGGAGATAATCATAAAATAGAAAATGTCATAATTACTGTTTGTGGGGTGGGGTTTACAAAAGAATATCAGAGCTGGGAGGGGTCATAGAACAGGGAATGTCAGGGCTGGGAGGGGCCTTAGAACAGGGAATGTCAGGGCTGGGAGGGGCCTTAGAACAGAGAATGTCAGAGCTGGGAGGGGCCTTAGAACAGGGGATGTCACAGCTGGGAGAGGCCTTAGAACAGGGGATGTCACAGCTGGGAGGGGTCTTAGAACAGGAAATGTCAGGGCTGGGAGGGGCTTTAGAACAGCGGATGTCAGAGCTGGGAGGGACCTGAAAATCATAGAACCAGAGAATATCAGAGCCAGCAAGGATCTTATAAAACACAACACTAGGAAATGAAGGGGGAGAGGGCTAAGGCCCATCTCGCCCCTTCCTTCATTTTATATTTGAAGACGCTGAGGCCTGTAGAGAAGCAGTGACTTGCCCAGATGTCTACAAACTCTTCAGGGCATTTTATTCCAGCGAGAGCGGCGTGCCTAACTCTAATGAGGTTGGCACGGCTGGTGACCTCGCCTTGAGGGTCTTCTCGAAGACAAAGAAGAAAAGTTCTGGATGTGTAGTCAGTCACCCTGGAGTCTCATCTTGACTCTGATATTTGCTGGCTCTATGACCTTGGGCAAAGCCCTTAACCTCTGGGCCTCAGTTTCCTTCTCTGACAAATGAAAGGGTTGGGCTACCACCAATGATCCTACCATCTATGGAGGTGCTTTGGAGGGGTGGGGAGGCAGGTGTGTATCCTCCTGTTGGGGTGGGAGGGAGCTTTCTAGCCACCTCCATTGCAAGGAGGGGGAGGGGCAGACGGGGGGGCCTCCCTGGAGAGGGCTGGGCTTGGGCCTGGATATTGGGACCCTCTCCTCCTTCCTGGCTCAGCAAGTTCCTGCTGCTTGCTTTAATTGCCTCTTCCCCAGTTTCCAGCCTGAGCCCCAAATCAGCATTCCAATGTGGACACGAGCTCACTAGGAGGGTCTTTGGGAGAATCGGTCAGATTATGAAAAGTCACATTTTCCTGTGTTGGGCATTAGGCTCAAAGGCAACAGGCCTTTCTTTGCCTCTGCCTCAGCTACGTGCTCAGAAAGCTGGACTAGACAGAGCCTCACAGTTGGAATTTCCATTTCCCAAGCCTTGGGGCTTTTGGTACAATGAAAAGCAGCATTATAATATGGCCACAGTCTGGATCGGGGACCAGGAAGACCCACATTCGATTCTTGTTTTTGATTCGTACAGTCAAGAAGACGTGAATTCATACTCATATCTGATAGCTGAGTGACTTTATCCTGTGATGTCTCTGTGCCTCAATGTTCTCATCTGCATAATGGGGATGATAATACCAACCTATCCTATCTCAGTTGAGATAATGTACTCAAAGTGATTTATAAACATGAAAGGGCTGTAGAGATACCAATTCTTGTCATTGTGGAAGCCCTCATGAATCAGGCCACAAGCATTTATTAAACACTTACTGTGTGTGGGGCACACGGTGCTAGTTTCTGGGGATGCAAAGCACGACAAAAACAGTGTCTGTTCCCCAGCAGTTCCCAGTCTGGTAGGGGAGACAATGCGGAAATAGCTAGGTAGATTCCAGATAGATAGAGAGGAAAGTGAAGGAAAAAGGGATGGAGCTGGTAGCTGGGGTGGGTGTGGGGGAACGTTGCAGCTGGGACTTCTGGCCAAAAGGAACCTAGAGCAGTGTCCTGAAGGAAGCCAGAGAGGCTAAGAGGTGGGCTTGTAGAGATGGGAGTGAATCTGAGATGTGAAGGAAGCCAGGAGGGAAAGGCCATGAGGAGGGGAGAAATCCAGGCTGGGGGCATAGCCAGTGAAAGGGCCTGGAGATGAATAGCCTCTGAATCATCGGATCACAGGGTAGGTGGGTGGAATAAGGTGTAAGAAGACAGGAAAGGTGAGGGGCCAGGTTAGGAAGGGCTTTGAAAGGTGGTATCAGGCACTGGGGGAGACACAAAGATAGACCAGATAGTAAGCTCTCAAGAGAGGCAGCTAGGTGATGTCATGCATAGAATGCCAGCCCTGAAGTCAGGAGGACCTGAGTTCCAATCCGACACTTACTAGCTGGGTGACCCTGGGCAAGTCACTTCACCCTGTTTGCCTCAGTTTCCTCCTCTGTAAAAGAAGCTGGAGAAGGAAATGGCAAACCACTCCAGCCTCTTTGCCAAGAAAACCCCAAATGCTCAGTTCATCACAAAGGATTGGACATGACTGAAGTGAGGTCTCAAGGAGCTTACTGAATGATACAGGAGAAAGACCAACCATTACTCTGCTGCCAAAGCCCTAGGTTCAAATCCTCCTGCTGAAGCTTACTACATGTGTGCCCTTGCACAGGTTACTGGGCCTCAGTTTCTCCTGCTGTTAAGTGTTTGATGACCTCCAGCTCCAGATCTCTGGCCCCTTGAGGCTGTGATGATGACTAGCTCTCAGCAGCTTCCCTCCAAAGGAAGGAAGCCATGGTGACAGACATCTCAGGATCCCGGGCCATCTGAATCAAGCGGTCACTTTGCCAGAATCCTGCTTCCTAGGGCTGTCTGGGAGGAGCAGCGGGAAAGGGAGCTCACAGCTTGTTTCCTGGGTCTGGGGAGGCTAGGTCAGGCTCAGGCACCCATGTCTGTGAGTCATGGTTCATGGGGCAAACTTGACACTGACCATCGTAAATTTTTAAAAATAGACATTTTCAACTGACTTCATTTCCTTTTAGCCCTGGGTTCAAGAGCCCTCAGAGCATCTGCCAAGAGCTCAGCCTAACCCCAAACTAAGATAGAGTGGAGGCTGTGGCCTCCAGGAGAGACAAAGGGGCATGTGGAGGAGTCCACATCCACTTGCAGCTCCAGAGAAGGACCTAGAGGCCGCTTAATCTAGCCTATTATTTTACTGAGGATGAAATTTAGGCCCCAGCAGTAAAGTGACTTGTCCAAAGTAACACAGGAAGTGACTGGCAAAGCTGAGATTTGAACCCAAGTTCCCTGGTTCTTGTTCTTTTTCCACCATGCCACAAGATGAGCCCAAATTCACCTAGATATCTGTCTATCTAGTCTGCCTATCTATCCTTTATTTACTTTATCTATTTGTTTGACTGTCTGTCTGTCTCTATTCGTCTACTTACCTACCTATCTTGTCTGTCTCTATCTACCTTGTCTATCTATGTATCTTCTTTCCTTCCTTCCTTCCTTCCTTCCTTCCTTCCTTCCTTCCTTCCTTCGTTCCTTCCTTCCTTCCTTCCTTCCTTCCTTCCTTCCTTTCTTTCTTTCTTTCTTTCTTTCTTTCTTTCTTTCTTTCTTTCTTTCTTTCTTTCTTTTTGTTTCTTTGTTTCTTTCTTTTCTTTCTTTCTTTCTTCCTTCCTTCCTTTCTTCCTTCCTTCCCTTCTTTCTTTCTTTCTTTTTTTCTTTTCTTCCTTCCCTCCTTCCTCCCTTCCTCCCTTCCTTCCTCCCTTCCTTCCTCCCTCCCTTCCTTCCTCCCTTTCTTTCTTTCTTTCTTTCTTTCTTTCTTTCTTTCTTTCTTTCTTTCTTTCTTTCTCTTTCTGTCTGTATCTATCTATCTATCTATTCATCTGTCCATCCATCTATCTATCTCAGTCTTGTCCCTCTATTCATCCATCTAGCTCTCTGTATCTCTTCATACATTATCAGCAATGCTACTGGGACATTGTCCCCACTCTCTGGGGGAAGGGTCACCCCCTCTCCTGGCATGAGTTCACAAGGGGTGGACACTTCTCTGCCCCCAGTGTCACAACTGAATTGTCCTAGAGTGTGAGAATTCTTAACTGTGGCCCTGAGACCGACTGTGTGGCGAAGTGGGAAAAGCAATGACCTAGAAGTTGGGAGTTTCATATTTTAGCACCAGTTCTATCACAAGTAGCCACAAGGTGTCTGGCAATGCCCTTCCATAGGCTCTCTCAGGTCCCTTCCGACTAGTACATTCTAAGAGTTCATGTTTTAGAGGTCAGTTCTATCTCTGACATGGTGATAGGGATCCAAGAGGGAAAAAGGTAGAAGCCATTTCAGTTCAACATTGACCTGGACCTCCTAACAGGACAGCCAGGGAGCTGTGAAAATTGGGGGAGGACAGAAACCAGATTCTGTTCTAACATTACTTCCAGCTCTAACATTCTGTACTGTGAAGCCTCTCACTTGGACATCTGCTGTTCTAAGGCCCCTCTCAGCCTGACCTTCCCTGTTCTAAGGCCCCTCTCAGCCTGACCTTCCCTGTTCTAAGGCCCCTCCCAGCTCTGACATCCCCTGTTCTAAGGCCCCTCTCAGCCTGACCTTCCCTGTTCTAAGGCCCCTCTCAGCCTGACCTTCCCTGTTCTAAGGCCCCTCCCAGCTCTGACATCCCCTGTTCTAAGGCCCCTCTCAGCCTGACATTCCCTGTTCTAAGGCCCCTCCCAGCTCTGACATCCCCTGTTCTAAGGCCCCTCTCAGCCTGACCTTCCCTGTTCTAAGGCCCCTCCCAGCTCTGACATCCCCTGTTCTAAGGCCTCTCTCAGCCTGACATTCCCTGTTCTAAGGCCCCTCTAAGCCCTGAAATCCCCTGTTCTAAGGCCCCTCTCAGCCTGACATCCCCTGTTCTAAGGCCCCTCTCAGCCTGACATCCCCTGTTCTAAGGCCCCTCCCAGCTCTGACATTCCCTGTTCTAAGGCTGTTCTTTCGTTCTGTGCATTTGTTGCTCTCTTCGGGGCAGGTACCATGCTGCCCAATGTCCTCCCCACCCCCCTCCAGTGTCCTAGGGGATTCTGGAATCAGAACCAGAAGGTGCCTCTCATAGTGTCCACTTCCAGATGAGGAAATTGAGGTGCCCAGAGGGGAAGTGGCTTAGAGTCCCCCAGCTAGTGAGTAGGAGCAGAACTGGGGCTTCTTCCGCCATCTTTGGCCTCCAATGCCCCTTGATTCTTTTATCTCTGGTTCCTCATTTGCTACAGTCAAAGGCCTTATTTCAATCTTCGCTGCCTTATAGATAAAACATCAGGCTCGATGTCCATCTCATTTTACATTCTATTTGGGGACATTCCAAGGGGCCTGCACCTGCCTTCCCAGCTATTGATTGGGAAGGAAAGAGTTTGTGATAAAAGTCATTTGGAGCTGAGGGCTCGTGGCTCAAGTGAATTTTGACTGATTCTCATTTGTTCCTTTCTCCTAGCATCCGGACAATGCCGGAATCCTCCCCTACCCAAGCCCAAAGAGAGATGTAAGTGAAATGGCTCCGATGTTGACTGGGCACTTTACTGTGAGATATGATGGATTGATCCGTCCCGTTCTGGGAGCATATTTGCTGACCACATGTCAATATCCACTTAGAAAGGCTGCCTGGGTTCTTCCCTAAATGGGCCTTCTGAGAGATGTGTCTTTGTTGAAGTGTCAGATGTCACCCTGAAAGACAGAGATAGATAAGGCTGGATATCTCAATCAAGGCATTGACAAATCATTAACAAGCCGATTTAATGAGTACATGGTAGTCTCTTGCTCTGGACTTGGAGGTTGGGGAGGCAATGTAAAGTAAAGCAAGGAATTTACCATCTAGTTGGGAAGACAAGGTTCATGTGACAGAATGGTAATAGTTCCGGAGAGGCAGCATGGCCTATTGGGTAGAGATTTGGCCTCGAAGTCTCTCCCAGCTCTGATATTTCATTGGCTAGAGACCTAAGTCTGTCCAGGCAAGTCATTGGATCTCCTTGGGCCTCGGTGTCCCTATCTGAAAAATGGGATGGTACAAGGGATAGAGTTGGCCTTAGGATCAGGAAGACCTGAGTTCAAATACTACATCTAAGGCATATTGGCTGTGTGACTCTGGGCCAATCACTTAAGCCTTCATTAATTCAGGCAGCTCTCAAAATCTCTGTGTTGTGGAGGAGTTGCCAGTCTTCCTCAATAGAGAGAGTGTCCATACTGGGAGTCCTCCCTAACTGAGGAAATCACTGGTCTGGAGCAATGACCAAACTAAAGTAAATGCTAATAAATATTAATAGCAATTAAGGATTACAAAGTACTTTGAATGTATTATCTCACTTGCTCCTTGTCAACCTCATTGTAGAAACTGCAGTATCCTTACCCCCAACTTACAGATGATGAAACTGAAGCTCACTAATGAAATAACTCTTCCTCCATTAATTAACCATTCAATCAGTCAATCGAAAAGCAATTACTTAGTGTTCAATGTGTGCAATTATTAAGTATTCACTGTTTACTTAAGTGTTGGTGATACAAAGACATTTGGGCATCACAAAAGTGAAACAGTCTCTGCCTTCAGGTTTGCATTTTAATGAGGAAGATAATTCCTCCACATATGAATAGGTACAGAAAGATGAAATGAGGAGGTTCAGAAGGGGTGTCCCAGCAGCTGGTGGGAGCAGGGTGGGGTGGGGCTTTGAAAAACCTCTGGCAGAAGGGAGGGTCTGAGCCGAAGCAAGAAGGAAACCACAGATTCCTAGAGGCACTGAAGGTCATCGAGTAGGGGAATGATATGGTCAGATCTGTGCTTCAGGGTAATGTCTTTGGCAGCTGTGTGAAGGATAAATTGGAGTAGGGAGAGACTGGAGTCAGAAAGACTATAAAGGAGGACATTACAACAGTCCAGGGTAAAGGGGATGAGAGCCTGAACTAGGGGTGTGTGCGTGTGTGTGTGTATGTGTGTATGTGTATGCACGTGTGTGTGCATATGTGTGTGTGTGTCTGTCTGTGATTGGAGAGGACATATTCCAAGGAACTATGGAGTTAGAAACAATGAGAAATGCGAACTTATTGGGTATGGGTAGTGAGAGAAGTTAAAATTAAGGATGACAATGAGGTTGAGTGGCTGGAAGGAAGGTGGTGTCCTTGATAGTAGTGGGGAAATTTGGAAGAAGAGTAGGTTTGGGGGAAGAGGTAATGATCTCTGTTTTGGATATCTTGAGTTGGTGATGCCTTTGGGAAATAGGGTTTGAAATGTCCAATAGGCAGTGGGTGCTGGAGGACTGGAGCCCAGGAGAGAAACCGGAACTGCATTGTTTTTGGTGGAGATGGTTCTCGAAGAGGACCAATGACAACACCAGGGGGATTCTATACATCTGGGAACCATATGTATTGAGATGAAAATGGAGCCTGATTTGTTAAGAGCCTACTATGTGCCAGCAGCCCCTGGGCTCAATTTTGGGGCTACAGAGGCAAAAATGAAATGTTCCCTAAAGGAACTTCTGCAGTATAGTAGCAGCTCAATAAATGCCTAGTGTTTCATTGCCATATTCTCTTGGGGGAGACAACACACACAAATGAATATGAACAGAATGCATACAAACAAAATGAATGCAAACTAGTTTGGAAAGGGAGGGCACTAGCTGTTTGAGGGATCAGGAAAGGCTTCCTCCCTCCCTCTCTCTCAGTCCCCCATGTCCAATCTGTAACCAGTTCCTGTCAATTCTACCTTCCCAACATCTCTCAGATACCTCCCTTGTCTGCCCTCTGACATTGCCCCCATCCTGGTGCAGACCCTTATCACTTCTCACCCAGACTATTGCAGTAGCTACTGGTGGGTTTTCCTGCCTCAGATCTCTTACTGTTCTAGTCTATCCTTCTCCATTCAGTTTTCAAATGGCTAGGCCAACTCTAAAGCACAAGGTTGACCATGTCACCCCCATCCCTCATCAGTAAACTCTATTGGTTCCCTGTTACCTCCAGAATCAAATAAAAAATTCTCTATTTGGTTTGTAAGTCCCTTCACAACCTGGTTTTGTCCCATTTTCCCTAGTCCTGTACCTTATACACCCTCCCCCCATGTTCTGAGATCCAGTGACACTGGCCTCCTTTCTGTTCCTCATACAAAACCATATCCCAACTTTGAATAGTCTTATTGGCTGGCTTCAGAACCCAGCTAAAATGCTTCATTTGGAAGGAAACTGTTCCTGATGTTCCTTAATGCTAGTGCCTTCCTCCATCGATTATCTCCAGTTTATCCAGTATATAGCTTGTTTGTATTTAGCTTGGTTGCTTCTTTTCTCCCCTGTGAAATGGAGAGCTTCTTTGCATCCCTAGCACTTACTGCAGTGCCTGGTACAAATGCTTGTTGTCTTGACTTGACTTCATGAAGAAGTTGGTGCTTGACCAGAGAGTGTTGGAAGAAACAAGAAATTTTGAGAGGGGGCAGTTAGGTGATGCATTGAGTAGAGCACCGGCCCTGGAGTCAGGAGGACCCGAGTTCAAATCCAGCCTCAGACACTTGACACACTTACTAGCTGTGTGACCCTGGGAAAGTCACTTAGCCCCAATTGCCCTACCTTCCCCCTCTAAAAAAATAGAAAAAAAAACAAAAAAAAACCAAAAACAAAAGAAATTTTGAGAGGCAGAAGAGAGGAGAGAGTACATCTTGGGCATGGAGACTGGGCACTGAAAAGAGAGAGATGAGTTATGGGATGTCATGTGTGAAGAGCAGTGACATTCTGTGCTCTAAGCTCTCCCCCTCTCCCCCAACTGATACTTCCTTTGTATTGTGATGGAAAGAGCACTAAGTTTGAAATCAGCACATTTGGGTGCTGAATACACACATATACATACATACATATATACATTCATACATATATGTATGTGCAGGTGTATAGATAGATAAATGGATGGATGGATGGATGGATGGATGGATGGATGGACAGACAAATGGATAGATGGAGAGATAGAATAGATAGATAGATAGATAGATAGATAGATAGATAGATAGATAGATAGATAGATAGATAGATAAATGATAGATACAGACAGAGAGACAGATGGATAGACAGACAGACAGACAGACAGACAGACAGGCTATAGAAGGTAACCAGAGAAGGAAGGCACTACAATCTGAGAGACCAGAAAAGACTTTGTGCAGAAGATAGTGTCTGAGTTGAGTCTTGAACCAAGTCAACAAAGCTGAAAGGCGGAGGCAGCCAAGTCTAGTTGAATGGCCATCTGTAAAATGAGCAAATTGGATCTGTGTGCATTGGACCAGATGGCTACCTCAGTTTCCTTCTAGTTCTCCCAATTTGGTGAATCTGTGATTTTCTAGTCCTGTGACCAGATGACTTATGCATGCTCTTTCTTCTCTCTATCCTATCAATTCTGGCACAGAAAACATTTGAGCTGAAAGGAATCTTAGAGATAATTTATTTCAACTTCCTTATTTTAAAGGTGGAAACAAACAAGCTGACCAGCCGAGGTCCAGGGAAATCTTGCCCCAAGTCCTCGAGGGAGTGAAAATTAGACCCTGAGTGAGGCAGAGAAGAGGGGGTTAAGGAAGGCTGGGGTCGTTACAGATGAGCCAATATGGAGGGCACTGATGATTTGGGCAGGAATGGATAATTCTGTGCTCTTGTTCCAGAGATGATCAGTCCCTTCTGGACTCCATCACCAGCTCTCAGCCAATGGAAAGCATCAGATCCTGGCTGAGTTTGTCCCCAAGCTCATCGCCATCCAGGTCCAGCTGCACAGGGAGGAGTCCTTCGCAGCAGTCGGCCAATGGCAGCGGAATTCTGGATCAGAGGTAAGACTGTCAACGTTGGCCATGGGGCTGCTGACTCAAGGGGATTGACTGGGCCCTCCTGGGTTCTGCTCTTTCTTCTGATGCCCCAGCCTCACTGCCTCAAGCCCAGAACTGGGTTATGTTAGTCAGCATGGAGGCAGAATATAATTATAAAACATTGTAATATAATAAATATGATGCAATAATTATATCATGAAACATTATATATAAGGTCATCATAATAAAAATGATAATTTTTCATAAAAATAGCTCCCATTTCTCCTGCATGTCTGACCTCCCCCTCCTGGCATCCCTGGCTTCCTTTGAGTCTCAGCTCAGATCCAGCCTTCTGTGGGAGACCTTTGCAGTCCCCCCAGCTTCCTCCCTCAGCTCCTCTTCCATCTACTCTGGATAGAACCCAGTATGTTCACTTTTGTCTTCCCCCATGAGAATGGATGCTCCATGGTGGCAAGGCCGATGTTTCTGTCTTTCTTTGTATTCTGATGCTTGGAAAATAGTAAGAACTAGAATATAGTAAGTAATGTAAGGAATGCTTTCTGATCCACTCATTGACTGTTTTTTTGCTTACTTTCAAAACAACCCTATGGGATAGACAATATAAGCATTATTATACCCATTTTACAGAGGAGTCCATGAAGGCCCAGAGAGAGTTAACAATTTAATGGAGACCAGCAGAGTCAGTGTTGGAATGGGTTTTTAGAGGCCATCTATTCTAATCTCCTTTACAAAAAAGACTTAGTCTTTCTACTTCATCCAGGCTGAAAGGGTAGGAGCTGCTAATGAGCTTGATGTCACTACCAAGCAGCTCAGAAGCTGGGCTCGTTTGACCCTCCTTAGGGAGCCTGGTGGTCTGCTGCTCTCTGGGTGCCGGCCATACTAAAGCTAGATTTGGTGGCGGTTCAAAGGGCATGGCCCACAGTGGCTCAGAACTCCTGAGCTCAAGAGATCTGCCAGCCTGAGCCTCCCCAAGAACTGGTATCATGTTCATGGGCCTCCATACCTAGCTCCGCTCTCCTTCTTTTCTCGATAGAAGAGCTGACGTGCAGGAGAATTCAGTGACCAGTCCAAGGTCACACAAAGTAGTAGGTTGCAGAGTTAGGCTTTGAAAAAGGCCTCTGGCTCCAAATCCCATGTTTACCACTTTGTCTTTATTATGCTCATTTTGCAAAACTGGAAACTGAGGATCAGAGGGATGTAAGTGTCATTAGCAAAGTCATTACACAGTCTTAGGGTTTGACTTCCATTCTGTCCCTCCTTCCACTAAAGATTGTGTGGAGACGAAGGTCTTCTTTGTGACTCAACTAGAAGCAATGGAGGAGAAGAAAGTTTAATCAGTTTACCAGTTGTGCATTTACCCAATGCCCAGCAATTTATTTGGCCAAATGCTTCCACCATCAGCTACTTATTTACATGTTAGCCAAATGGACTGAGCCAACAAGTGGCTTGCACTCTGCACCATCACACACCTTTGTGTTTGGGCATAGATGATGTAGAATGCTCTAGCTGGAGGTGACCTTACTTGGAGGGAGGACACTGACCTCTGGAGAAGGGAAGGGGCTCGTATGAGGCCTCAGGCTGGAATTCAAGCCCGGATCCTCTGATGATGCTCGCTGGGTCACCACTGTCTCAATGGAGTTTTCTAATAGCAGCCTCAGTGTGATGAGGATATAGATGGACTTCTAAATTGCTGTTGTCCCTAAGGCTTTGCACTTCACTTATGCCGGAGGCAGCTGTCTACTTCCAGGTGACCCTCTTGGCTCATGCAGGAAAACATCTGGGGAGAGAGTAGAGCAGGGGTGTTGGGCTGGCTGGCTGGATGGGGAAGGGGGAAGGTGGTGAGGGATGGAGGGGTGTTTGAGAAATGTGCCTGGTATGGTGCCAGTGTAGGAGAAGGAATGGAAGGAGGAGAAGGGGAAGAAGAGGGGAGAAGGGGAAGAGAAGGGGAGAAAGAGGAGAAGGGAAAGAGGAGAGGAGAAGGAAGAGAAGGGGAAGAGGAGGGGTGGAGGAGGAAGAGGGGAAGAACAGGAGAAAAAGAGGAGCATGAGGAGGGGAGGAGGAGAAGGGAAGGAGGAAGGGAGGAGAAGGGGAAGAGGAAGAGAGGAGAAGAAGAGGGGGAAGAGGAGGAGAAAAGGAGGAGAAGAGGGGGAAGAAGAGGAAAGAAGGAGGAGAAGGGGAAGAAGAGAGAAAGAAGAGAAGGGAAAGAGAGGATAAAGAGGAGAAGGGAAAGGGGAGGGGTGGAGGTAAAAGAGGAGAGGAGGAAGCGGGGAAGAGGAGGAGAAAAAGAGGAGCATGAGGAGGAGGGGAGGAGGAGGAGAAGGGAAAGAGGAAGGGAGGAGGAGACGGCAACACATTGACTGTGGATGGGAAAGGACATGTTGGTGGCTCAGATGAGTAACTGTCACGATTTGAGGAGTCACCAGGGTCTACCGATGGGGCCTGTGGGGTAGAGGTTATGTGGGGGAATGACTGACTTGGGGTGAGAAGGACCTGGGTTCTAATCTTTCCTCAGACGCTGGACAAGTCATTTAACCTCTATGACACTCAGTCTCCTCATCTGTAAATTAAAGACATTAATGCCTTCATCCCTTGGCTCACAGGGTTATTGTGAAGATCACATGAAAAGAGTCTAAAGGGCTTTGTGCTGTCTAATTGCCAGATGTTGTTATCACATGCTGAGCGTGGAGTCAGGAAGATCTAAGTTCAAGTATGGCTTCAAGCACAAATCAGTCCACCTCCGCCTGCCTCAGTTTCTTCAACTGTAAAATGAGAAGAGTGCCAGGAGCACTTGCCTCTTGGGGTTCTGGTCATACTCCTAGGCCACTGTGTGCATAAAGAGGCCTAGGAAATTCATGCAGCTTGCCTGAGCTCATGCCAGGCACAAGGGACAGAGGAAGGATTTGAACACAGCACCTCTGACTCCAGTGCTCTTTCCCCTGTACCTTGCCCAGTGGCTGTGTGACTATAGGCAAGTCCCTTAACCTTTCTGAGAGTCTGTGAAATGAGAACAGTTCTAGTCCAACAACCTTCTAGCCTGTTGTGAGGGTCACATGACAAAAAGGAGGGATAATACTTTGGGACCCTTAAAGCACAATGGAGATGTCAGCTAAGAAGAACAATGACATGGACTCTCCCTTCATTCCCACAGTTTTATATTTGGTAGGATGCTGGTTTTGCTGCTGATTATTCTCCTCCTCCCTCTTTTCCTCCTTCCTCTTCCTCTTCTTCCCGCTTCTTACCTTGCCCCTCTCCTCCCTTCTTTTTCTCCTTCCCCTCTCTCTTCTTCCCCCCTTTCCTCCCATCTTCCTTCTCCTCCTCCCTCCTCCTTTCCCCTTCTTCCTCTCCTCCTACTCTTTCCCTCCTCTTCCTCTCCTCATTCCCTCCTCCTTCTCATTCCCCCTTCTCCCCTTCCTCCTCTTCTCCTCATAATTCTCTTCTTCCTTGTCCTTTTCCTTCCTTCCTTCCTCCTCTTCCCCTCCTCCTCCCTTCCTCTTCCCTTCCTCCTTGTCATCCTCCTCCTACTTCTCTTCTGCTCTTCCTTCTCCCCTCCTTCTCCTTCTCCCCATCTCTTCCCCTCCTCTTCCTTCTGTTCCTTCTACTACAATGACATGACGCTAGGCACACTTATCAAACACCTGGCCATGCCTCACACCATACCATCATTAAGCATCCCTGTGGCCCAAATAGCTCCATTTCCTTCTAAAGCTCAGTCACAGAATTAACCTTTTCTGTAACCACTCTTCGAGTAGCTGGCTGCTATTGCCTGTGCTTTCCGGTTCCCTGCTCCCATTCACTTTGGCCAAACATAACATGGAAGCTGGCACCTGAGCAGGCATGAGGAGAAATCTGCTCTTCAAAGTTCCCATCTGGCTCTAAATGGCAAACCTTTGGGGGGGCCTGAGTGCCAGCTGCTCCGGAGCCTGGTCACAGGCAGCTGATGCAGCGTTCACGGGGCTCCGTGAGGCTCGCTGCCATTTTGGGGTCCGGCTCCCTCTTCATCAAGCCTTGGGCTGAACAGTCATGTGACTGATAGGACGATATATACTAATATATATATATATATATATATATATATATATATATTAATGTGTCCAACAGAATTTGGACTAAAATGAATGGATCTATGTAACCTTGGATAATTCGCTTTACTTATCTAGCCTCAGTGTTCTCATTTGCAAAATATAGAGATTAGACTTGACTTCCAGGGACATTTCCTGCTTTATGATCCTATGACCTTTAAACAAAAATTAGAAATCTTCAAATATCTGTCAACTGTCAATAAGTCAGTTATTCCCTCCATGCCTCGGTTTCCTCATTTGAATGATGAAGATACGAATCCCCGTTGTATCTACCTTAGGGTTTTTTGTGAGTCTCAAGGGAGAATTATTAGTGGTGATGTCGTGGGTGTTGCTATGGGTTTCCCCTCTCTTGATTTCATCAGTTGAAGGCTGGATGACCACATTGTTAACAGAATAGGGGCTTTAAGGTTTACAAAGTGCTTTGCAATTATTATCTTATTTGTTTCTCACAACAACCCTGGGACACAGGTGCTTTGATTATCACCATTTTGCAGATGAGGAAACTGAGGCAGACAGAAAGTTAAGCACCTTGCCTAGGGCCACACAGCCAGTAAGTGTCTGAGGTAGGATTTGGATTCGAGTCTTCCTGACTCTAGGTCCAGTGCTCTATCCATTTCACCACTGAGGTATCTTGTAAGAAGGAAGTGATGTGCTACAGGGGAAAGAGAACTGGGTTCAGAATCAGAAGGTCTGGTTCCAGCTCTGTCTCTATGATCTATGTGACCTTGGGCAGGTCATTTCTTGGGGTCTTATTTGTTCATCTGTAATGTGAGGGGGTTAGACTTAGTACTCTCTAAGGTAATTTCTAGCTTCAAATTGATGACCCTTTATGTAAAGGGAGAGGATTTTTTTTTGTCTATAGGTCAGATGAATTGGCTTCTGTGGTTTCTTCCAGCTCAAATTCTGTGACTACAATTGCCACTGTGTCCAGACTTTGAGTCTTTCTTTTGATAAAATGAAATGACTTCAAATCCAGTAAAGAATCAGGCTGGGATCCCACAGGCTTCTGGATTTGCTGAGGAGATCTTGCCCGCCCCACAGATGGGCCCTAAAAGCCTTCACTAAGGCAGAGAGTGATATCCCTTTTGCAGTCACGCATCCCACTTGATTTTATCTCCATTTCTCTGAGCTCGTTTGGTTTTCTGTCATGAGGGTGGCCCAATTATAATTAGAAGTGAACGGCAATAAATCAGAAATTATGGATTAAACAGATGCATAATTAAGATGAAATGCATTGGACTTTCATCATAACAAAAGGCCAATAGGATAAAGTAGAGAGAAGACTGGCTGGTTAATAGGTGACCCCAGAAGCGTACACTTATTTTCCTCGCTAACTTCAAAAGCTCTTGATCTAAGGTGAAGCTTATAAAGTAAAAAATGGCAGCTGGAAGGAGGAGGATATTAACTTTTGGGGCCTTAAACGGGCTGGTGATTGTTGGTAAGTGACCCAAAATTGATATGTGAGATGAACAAAAATATCAAAAGGAAATTGAGACAACAAAGCAAGGCTGGTGAGCTAATTAAAACAAGATCAACAGATTATTACTTTTAATTACACATGAAAGAAAGCCTATTTGAGAACAGAACTTGGTTCTCTGGAAACTATCCCCCTCCCCACTGCAACCCAGGGCATACACATGCCTGGGCTGTCCTGATTATGGCAATTAGAGGAACAGAGATGATGATACTGATGATGCTTTCACTGATGATGGACCATTTAGGGCCAACAGGTGCTCAAGAGATGCCCTCTCCTTTTCAAATCCCATTCCCATACCTTCTCTCCTTGGATCCTGACACTGGGCCAGTGAGTGGGGCAGGGGACCAACTATTATCTTCATTTTGCAGGTAATAGCACCTGGGTTCACAGTGAGCCCCAAATCAGTCAGTGAGTCAACCACCATGTGTTTCTGAACTGTCTACAACGTTTTGGGGACCGTGCCCAGTGCTGAGGATACTGACAAAACTGAGATAGTCACTGCCCTCAAGGAGTTTATGTGCTAACCACAGACGCAAGGTGCACAGATATGGACATCTACAAAGGAAAAGGAAATTGACGTATAGAAAGGAAACGGAAATGGACATATACAATGGAAAAGGAATTGACATAATACAAAAGAAAAGGAAATGGACATATACAAAGGAAAAGGACAGATACAATGTGGAAATGGACATGTATGAAAGAGAGATACAAAGAAAGCTCTGGGAGGAATGTAGTTGGGGGAGCCAGGAAAAGTCTTATATTAAACAAACCTACCTCAGGTTCAAGGTATTCTTCAGGGCTGCAAATACTCACACCTACAACCCGTAATCCCCCCCACCTATGTGCTTGTTTTCTTTAGTAACTAGGAGGTATAATTAATTCCAAGCAAAGAGGCAGCTAGTGGGACAGGGAGGAGGAGACAGACTTGCAAATTCCCATCTATGTATGGGAAGAGTGGGCTCGTAGAGTATACTTGCACATCCTTACTTAGAGTTTGTTTATATGCATAGAGATTGTCTCCCCCCACAGAATATAAGCTGATTGAAGGCAGGGATAATTTCAGTTTTTGTCTTTGAATTCCTACCACCCTGGCATGGTGTCTGACATATAATAGACACATGATAAATGCTAATTGATTGACCAGGGAAATATGGAGGAATTCACCTGTAGGGAACATGTTTAGCCATGGTGTATATACCTTGAGGGGCATTCCTGTGGGGATAACATGTACCAGTCGCTCCTGGGTAGAGGAACAAATCATGCTTTTGACTCCATGGGGCCTAAGAGGTCTTTGGATAATGTCACACTGCACCTACCTGGTGTACTCCCCACTGTATTTTTTAATTTAAAAAATTTTTCATGGTATCCATTCTCTGCTGGATATGGGAATCTGGGGCACAGTATCTACCACATATCAGTCCCTGTTGATCTTTCGTGGCCACTGCTTCATGGTACTCCTATGGTCACTGTGACAGCTTCCAGGTTAGGGCCACTGGACACAAGGCTGTAGAACTAGCTTCTCTTTCCTCCTGGCCTCTACCATTAAGCTGGTGTCTTAGGCCCAGCTGTTGTTACTTCTTCTGCGTGAGAGGAAACATTGGTTCTGCCCACTCTTTTCTTAGCCTAATGGCAGAGACATAAGCTCCACCTCTTTAGTAAGGCAAAACTCGAATACACCTACTCTTGCTCTAAAGAAAAACCTCATACCAGCTTCTTACTCCCGTGGGAAGCTTTGATCTATTCTCAGAGCCTTGGCTAAAGGATATCTTTCACCTCAGTTGCCGAGGTCTTTGGAACATAGAAAATCCCCCAAAATTTAGCTTAGCCTGAGAAATTCCTTGTGGCCCCTGCTTAATGTCAAAATGTTTAATGACAGCTAGTCAGAATCACTTTTGAATTTTAACTTCCAAAAAACAACATTAAAAGGCTCTTGGGGCCCAGGGGCCCCCACTTTTTCAAACCCCCAATTATTTTGGTATTTTATATTTCTTAATTTTTATAGATAATATTTTGTTCTTCCCCAATTACATTTTCAAATAATTTTTTAAACATTTGTTTTAATTATTTTGGTTTTTGATACAAATGAACAGGACAGGGAAAGGCACGAAAACTCACTGCTAATCCCAGGGGACAAAGTCATTATCATTGTCCTGCCTGGACTGATTCCTGCATTTGTTATGGGCATATAGTCATATCAGTCTCTACATGCAGCAGAAACTGAGATCCAGAAGTGCCAAATAATTTCCCAAAGGTTATACAATGTGTGTGTGTGTGTGTACTTGAAATATTTAAACTACAACTGTCCAGTTCCTGTTGGGTAAATAGGGTTGTTTTCTTGAGTACATGATACTTTAAGCTCTCTTTCTAATCAGCTCAGCTGTATCCAAGGAGGAGCTCAGTGACTCCAAAGGATCCGGCCAAGTGTTATCCATTAGTGTCAAGAAAATCCTAATGATATGCTGTGTAAGGAATACTCACTTAATTGGGCCACTAGTAAAAAGGAGTTTTAGAATCAGAAGATTATAGCATCTTAGGACTAGATGGGACCTTGGATCCTAGACTCATAAAAGAGGGATTTAAAAATGTGGATTATAAAAGTGAATGAGCAGGGCCTTAGAACAGGGGATGTCAGGGCTGGGAGGGGCCTGAGAATAGGGAAGATCAGAGCTTCGAGGGAGCCTAGAATAGCTCTGTGGCACAGTACAGAGAGCACTAGATGGGAAGACCTGACTTTGAATCTTGACTTAGACACTTAGTAGCTCAGGTGATACAAGTTACCCTCTCTCAGCCTTAGTTTCCTCCTCTATGAAATGGGGCTAACAGAAGCACCTAACTCCCAGGGTGATTGTAAGGCTCCAACAAGGATAATATATGTATATATTTATAAATATGTATGCATGTATATATGTATATGTATATATATGCACACACACATACATATACCCACATATGTGTGTATATATATGTATAAACACTTTGCAAACCTTGAAGTGCTATGTAAATGCTAGGTATTTCTAACACAGAAGGCTTACTCTATGGGGGAGCTTAGAAGCTATGATGAAACTGAGGTAGAGAACAAGGCACTGACCCACAGCTGCCAGAAGCAGAACCCAGTCCCCTTGACCCTGGGTCTGTCTTATGCCCCTCCTGCACTGGGTGCTCTGTGAATAGAGGGGCCTTATCTTCTCTAGCTTTAGGTCTTCCCTCCCTCCCTCTCCCTCACAGCATGTGGGGTGGAGCTGTGCGCATAATTATAACTGACAATTCTGGAGCATTTTAAGACTCACAGATTGCTATCAAAACAGCATCTCATTTGATCACTGAAACCATCCTGTGAGGTAAAAAGTACAGGTGCTTTTATCTGCTTTTATAGATAAGGAAATTAAGGGCCACAAGGACAAAATGACTTGCCAGTGATCCTATAAGTTAGCTCTGAGATTTGCAGCCAGGATTTGAACCTGAGTTCCCCAGACTCCAAGTTCTCACTATACTATGCTGCATACAGTAGGCACTTAATAGATGTTTGTTGAGTAAGTAAATAACTGAGCAAACTAGAACATCTCCTAGATGGTTAAGAAAAACATTGTGGAGAAAATGAGAGAGAGAGAGAGAGAGAGAGAGAGAGAGAGAGAGAGAGAGAGAGACTATTTTATGACTCAAAAAAAACCCTGTCTGTGTTATTTATAAGGAAATGTCAGCTCAAGAGAAATATACCTAAAGCCTAGTGATGGATGGCCAAGAAGACGCCTTGCTGCCTCTGAAAAATGCAAGAGCTTCTAGAAATGGTGATACTAAATTTAATTAGTGACATCGAGAGAGAGTGTTTATGACCTCAGCAGTGGCTGCTGCCATACTTGGCCCCAGAATCTCCCCGAATCTCTGGCATCAGCCTCAAAAGCTTGGGATGCCATGCCAGCCTCAGGTCTCAGGTCAGGCTGGCCAGTGGCCAGCTGTGTGTCCATGGATGAGCACACAGTCTGGGTACTCAGAGGGACCTAGGGTAACTCCAAGTGGACATCACCCAGAAGGAGACAAGGCCCATTGGAATGCTTCTTCTAGTGATGTCTTTCTCTTTAGAAAAGTGTATCATCTAGGGTCACATTCAAGGTGATTCCTCCCAGGGAGACTGGAGCTTGCTAAGGAGAAGGGAAGGACTAGGAAGAAGGTGCCTCCTCCAGGTCCTTGACATCTCCCACCACTGGCAATGAGATCTGGTCAAGAAACATTTATTAAGCACCTACTATATGTCAGGTACTGTGCAAAGTTCTGGGGGTACAAAGAAAGGGAAAAAAACTTCATCCTTGTTCTTGCAAAGTACCCACATTCTAATGGGGGAGATGATAGGTACCCGTAGGCAAAGTGCATACAAGATTTCTCTCTGTCTTTCTAAGCATACTATCTATGTATGTATATATTTATATATATACAGATACATGCATAAACATAAAGTGTATATATAGGTATACACACATAGACACACATGCATATGTATGTGCACATGCATATATGTATGTATATATTATGCTTATACATATACATGCATGTATGTGTGTATATGTATAGAGCAAAATGGAGGTAATGTCAGGAAAGGTGTTGAAGGGGACCAGGAAAGGCTTTCTGTAGAAGGTGGGGTATTAGCTGAGACTTTTTGCTAGTCATACAGTTTGGCTGGAATAGAGAATGAACCAAAAGAAGTTATGCAAAATAAGGTTAGAATCAAGGCTAGAGCCAGATCACAATAGAGACTTAGGAAAGTTAAAAAGAGAAAAAGAAAACTACCTACTGCATCCCAAACAGAGAGAATTTGTGGGTTTTCCTCTCTCTTACCTATATAACCATTGACAGGGATCCCATGGGACAATTTTTGATGTCTTTTTTTTGAAGGGAGGAGGGCATCAATGTAGAGGGCTCCCGGTATGGAAACTCCATCCACTAAAGCAGATTGACATCAGGTCTGAAACTAACCATCTTAGAGAACCGTCTCAGGTGCTGAGAGGTTATGTGACCCATCCAGGGTCACAGGGCCAATAAGTATCTATAACCATTATACGTCACTTTCTCTCTTATCTCATCATTTCTTACTCTACTGGACAGCCTCATGAAGTCCCCACTGGATTGTGTATCCTGTTGGAGATTGTATTTATATCCCAGGCTCAATGGTCGGTCTGTCACCACGTAATTAGCAATGTTACACTCTGAATTTATTATCAAAAGCCACTCTGGTCTGTTTTCATTGGATGTGTACCATATTGCAATGTGAGCATAGAGATTATTGTATAAATTATTCTCACTCACATAATCATCGTGATTTTAATTACTGTGTAATCTTCACTAATTACTGCCGGATGTATCATTTGCTTTGGTGCCCGTTTCATACCATGACTTTACATTGGGCTTAAAAGACAGTATTATGTCTCTGTCTGTCATGAGAGGAGATTATTCTCCCTCTGGAGAAGCTCTGAGTCCTGTACACTCAGCTCATTTTCCATTTGGAATCCAGATAGGTGTAGAAGGATGCTAGGTTAGTGCTTCCTTGGTGAGGGCACAGCCTTCATGTCTTGACAAATGGCTCATTGGAAGTTGCTGACCTCATGGGCACCAAGCCTCTGGGAATGAGCATCCCTGAATTTAGCTAGATGGGTTTTTGGATGATTGAATATATTAAGGCTTTTCTCCTTGCTATAGCCTTTCAGAGCTTCAGCTTTGATGGCATAGTCACCACCACACCAAGATGGCATCTTTGTCAGTGAACTTGAGTGGAAGCATTGAACCAGAGATGTAAGAAAGCAAATTAGCCTCTGCTATGGGTGGAGACAGTAACATGGTGCACTGCCCACAGGGTGCTGCCTCTTCTGCCAATTCTGCCTGCCTCCTTCAGCTGTAGTGGCCTCATCCCAAGGTGGACTTCTCCCCTGGATCATGAAGTTGGGTATAAGTTGTCAAGGAATCATACATACAAACACAAAGACACATACATACACACACGCACATATATATATATATATTATTTATAAATTCTTTTTCAAAATTATATAAAAGTTTGCTATTATTATTCCAGGCTCCAAATGGTATGCTCCAAATTAGCCTGAGTCTGCCCAGCCCTGGGGGATGCTACTTGGTTCAGGTATACAGATCACTAGTCAAATCACTGAATTTTGGAGCTGGAAATAACCATAGAGATATCCAGTCCAATCCCCTCATTTGCTTGATTAATAAACCCAGAAGCTGAAAGAGGGAAGTGATTTACCCAGAGTGGGAAACCTGAATCTTCCTGGCCAGTGTTTTTCTCGGCTATCCATGATGCTTGGCTAACTCCCCAGGGAGTGATTTCTGAAAGATGGAGTCAGGTCATCTCCTCACCTAGAATTTATCCGTGTTAAATCCCAGTGTGGCAGAAGGAATGGCAGAGTGGCTTGGTTTATAGTGACATCACTTCAGTCTGGGTCCAACCTGTCCTTGTACAGAAGAAGCTAAGCCTTAGAGAGGGGGTGTAACTTGCCCAAGAGCTGACATTTGAACACAGCCTTTTTTGACTCCCATCTTCAACTTCTTTCCATAATATCATGCCAATCATAGATTAAGAGCAGGAACTCAAAGGTGGTTTTGTTCACCCCACTCGTATTGTAGAAGAAGAAACCAAGGCCCAGGGTTTTAAGTGAATGAATGGATGGAAAATCATTTATTAAACACTTAATGTGCCAAGCATGGGGAATATGAAGTGAAGACAGTCCTCGCCCTCAGGAAGCTTACAGTCTAATGGGGGAGACCACACATATTGAGGAATGGTGTCCAGCAAGGGGAATGTTGATTTGAAAAGTCACAAAACAGTGGAATGGATCCAAGAGGGAAGGAGATTGATATGGTTGAATTCATTTGTAATGGCATTAATTAATTAATCAATAGATATAGAATTGGGGCAATTTGGAGGGGAAGGGGCCTTGCAAGAAAATGGCCAGGAAGCGTGGCTGGGCCTTCAAGATATAGTGGACCAGATGAGGTCATGTAAGCCAAAGACCGCATATGCCCAAGGCTGCCAAGTCTCAGAATCCACCAAGAGGAGAAGCATTAATTCAGGTCCCCACAAGCCGCTGTCACAGGGGGAAGAGAATTTTTCTTGAATGAGACAGGTGCATTCCAAACAATGACACCCCCAAGCCCTGTCCAACAGTCTACTTATTTCAGCAATGTTTCAGTGGCATGGCTGGAAAGGAGCTTCAAGACCATCTGGTCCAACGTCTTCCCCTCACCCTTTATCCACATGAGAAAACTGAGACCAGAGAAAGGTAGAGGTGGTAACAATGATTTCCAAGACCTCTTTTAGCTCTAAAGGTCCAGCAGACCCATGTACCATGTTGTCTTCTTTGAATTAACTTTAACACCTGACACAGAGCCCTTTGCAAACGGCACCTGTTGAATATGTTTCTGCTAAATCTAATGTGATGGGCTATCAAGGAAGCCAAACGTACATTAAGCTCCCTTGGTGCCAGGCACTATGCTGTGGGCTGGGATACAAAGACAATGAGTTTGCATTCCCCTCAAGAACTGCTTTACCTTTTTGGCATCCTGGACCCCTTTGGCAGTCTGGGGAAACCTTTGGACCCTTTCCCAGAATTGTGTTTTTAAATATTTGAAGGAAATAAGTGCTATATTTTAGTTAGAAAATAGTGAAAAAATTCTCCCATCCACATTCTAGGACTCCCAGACTCCCAGACTTCACAGACCCCTGGGGTCCTTAGACCCCAGGTTAAGAAGAAGCCCTCCCTGCTGGGAGGTGTGTGTGTAGAAATTAATAATGATGATAATAATAAAAAATGACATTTATTTAACACTTGGAAGTTTTTAAAAGCATGTTACATGTATTTTCCCACTTGATCCTCACAACCACCCTGCATGAAAGATGCTATTATTGTCCCCATCTTACAGAAGCAGAAACTGAGACTGAGAGTTTGAATGGCCTGCCCAGAGTCTCCCAGCCGGTAGTCAAGATTCAATCTCAGGTTTTCCTGACTCCAGGTCAGGCACTCTAAGCATGAGGCCACTCAGCTGCCCACACAGCACCCAAGTACATCAACTCCAGTATATAACCCAAACTGGAGGGCGGAAGAGGGCCAACCTCCAAACATGGATCTGTCAGGCAATGAATGAGGATGTCCCAAGGCTTTTTCTCCACAGAATGGTTGCCCTCCCATCCCAGTCTCTGCTAGTTGTCTGGATGGCATTAAAGCACGCTGATAGCTTTTTAATTTCCTCTGTAATTCGAGGGTGCCGATGAAAATTGATTCTTGAAAAATGGGGGAGACAGCGACCTGTCAGTAATGATTCATGACTATAGCAAACACGCATTGGGTTTCATGTAAATACAGTCAGCCAGGGCTCAGGATGGAGGCAACCTTTGAAGGCTGCTTTTTCCAACTTGATGAAGTGTGTGTTTCTGCTGGAATGCCCGCAGTTGCTGCCATTTGGGGCCTGAGTTTTCTTACCCATTAGGTTCTGGTGTCTTTTGAAAAATGTTAGCACAGCCGGTGTGAAGCTACAGGTCAGTGGATCTGTGATGGGTTGGCCAGCAGAATTACTCCTCCCCTCCCCTGGAGGAGATGAGGCTCTCAGGCTATGATTGTGGCCTCAGAGCATAGTAGAGGCCCTGAAACAGGGAGGACTTTGGAAGACAGAGAATGATAAAGCTGGGAGAAACCATAGGATAGGAGGTGTCTAAGCTCAGAAAACCCTTAGGACAGGGGATGTCAAAGAGCAGAGGGGCCTTAGAACAGGGGATGCCAGAGGTGGGAGGGGCCTTAGAACAGAGAATGTCAGCTCAGGGAGGGGCCTCAGAACACAAAAATGTCAGAATTGTGGAAGAGGTTGTCTTAGAACATATGACAAGGGACCCTAATGGTCTTCTCTATATGTCCTATGTCCCACCCAGGGCCAGTGCTCAGCTAAATCCACATACTCTAAACCTTTCCCAGTCCTACTTTCTCTATCATAGGTTCTTCGGTTCATAGATCCAGAGTCATAGGAAACTTTGGAGGCCATGAAGTGCAACCCTCTTGTTACAAATTATGAAATTGAGGCTTGGGGGGATGAGGGTGGGGATGGGATGTGCCCAAGGCCACACAGGCAGCAGTAAGTCTCAGAGCTGGGATTCAAACCCAGTGCCTCTGACTTCCAACCCCACCCTTCTTCCATGGCACCATAGTGTTTGTCCTGTGCCCTAGTCCCCCAAGGCCTACATTCATTATTAATCTGAAACACGTAGTTCAGAAATCTACGTGGCCAAATGGATTCACATGCCTTTAGAGCCTGGGTTCTTCTCCCAGCTGTGGCTTCCACTGGGAGCCAGAGGACCCTGAATACCTGTCTTGTCTTTTTTGGACTCCTTTGGTTGTGTCATCAGGATTAAATGATATAATGGATGAGAAAGCCATTTGGAAAGTAAAGTGCTGGAAGATGTGAGTTAGGAGTAGGGATATAGGACAGGCCTCCCATTATTCATACTGACAGATTGACTAGCCTTGGTCAGACCCCAACTGGAGAGCTGTGCTCAGATCCAAGCGCCATGTTTTCAGGACTTTGACACATGGGATAGGGGGGCAGCCAAGATAGTGAAAGGCCCCCTGACTGGACTATGTGATGAATAGTTGAAGGAACTGAACTAGAAATCTTTATCTTGGAGAAAAGAAGGTTTGGGGGAGAGTGGAGGAGTCAATCATGATTACTGTCTTCAAAAACAAGGTGTCCCAAAAGTCTTAGTGTAGCTTTAAGCTTGAATAGCTCAAATTTACACCAAGACTTTTGGAACATCCCATCTTAAAGGCTGTCATGTGTCACAGGGATTAAGATTGTCCTACTTGACCTTAGAAAAAAGTACTGGATTAGAGGGCAGAAATCAAGCTTTAGCTCCATATAAAAAGATAAAATCCGGGAAAAGTTCCCAACAATTAGAGCCATCCCAAAGTGAACTGGGCTTCCTCAAGAGGTAGTGGGTTCCTGTGCACTGCAAAGGCTGGACAACTATTTGCTTGGTATGTCATGGAGGACACTCTTGTTCAGGTATGGGCTAGTTTCTGAGGTCCTTTACAACCTTGAGATTCTGGGATTCTGTCAGTGTTTGGTTAAATGATCATATTTTTAAAATGGGAGAGAACCTTAGAGTGCATCTATGTTAAGACATGCATTTTACAAACTAAGGCTTAGAAGGAGACATTGATTTGTAGAAAATCACATGGCTGGAGTTATATTGGCTACCTTAGATTGGCTAAGTCCTATTCATCATAGATTTAAGGATGAAAGGCCCTCAGAAATCATTCAGTTCAACCTCCTCATTTTTACAGAAGAGGAAACTGAGGCCCAGAAGGGTGTCACAGACTTTGAGATGGATTTGAACCCATGTCCTCTGACTCCAGAACCAGCACTCTTTCTGCTCCATGGGAACAATTGGGTATTTGAGAAATGAAGTTGTAATGGCTGACATCCATCTCCCACATTTAGTAGAAAGGTATCTCTCACTGGTACATTAAGGTCCTGGATCTTGGGAATTCCTAATATGTTGTTGGGGCTTCTACATGCACCTGTTCTTTGAGAATAATAACCTTATTGCCTATATTTGTCCACCACCTGTCTTCTGACAGCTCCGAGAGCTTTACATACATCATTTTCCTTCTCTTCCCCAAGGTTCCTTGGGACAGGTATGGCCGTTTCTTGATTATCTATGGTCAGTCATTCAAGACAGCGTTGATCAAACAATGCCTCATAGACACTGAGTGGGCAGGAGTTGGGGAGGGGCTGTCTTAGGAGTTAAGGGCTGCCTTTGTTCTAGAAGGTGGAGCAAACCCCTAATGTGAGCCTTGGTAGTCCTCAAGTGGAAACCGAGGCTTTTCCACTTGTTCCCAAATGCAAGAACTGGGACCCCAGACCTTGAAGCTGAAAAAGAGGTACTTGAGAACAAATGAAAGGATGTTTCATTTTTATTACAGAGAAGGAGACATAGGGATATATTGATGATGATATTCACCAAATAAACTTTGCCTCAGTCTCCTCATCTGTAAAATGGAGACAATATTAACATTTATCTCACAATATGTGAGGATCAGATGAGATGATAACTATAAAGTGCTTAGCACAGTGCCTGGCACGTAGTAGGTGATACATTAACGTTAGCTGTTCTTAAAAGTCTCATAACACCAAAGGGTTTATGGGACAGAACAGATATTGATCTGGATGGAATCTGTGAGATGAATGAGATACAGGGGTGGAATCAGAAGATCTTTCGTGGGTGACATTCCCATGAACAACATGGTTCAGAGATACTTTGGAAAAATGGATGAATCTGAGCTGATTTGCTCATAGAAACAGAGAGGTTTGTGATAGTAATATGAGATTGCCATTGCCACCAGTAATCACAAGGAATTCGTCCTTGAGTACAGCTAGGTGACACATAAGATAGAGCACTGGGTTTGAATTGGGAAGACTCATCTTCCTGAGTTCAAATCTGGCCTCGGATACTTCTTAGCTGTGTGACCCTGGGCAAGTCACTTAACCTTGTTTGCCTCAGTTTCTTCATCTGTAAAATGAGCTGGAGAAGGAAATGGCCAACCACTCCAGTATCTCTGCCAAGAAAATAGACACAACTGAAACAACTCAACAACAACATCCTTAAGGAACTCAGATTTACTACTTGGCAAGGAAATGATAGAAACTGGACAACATAGAAGTGTAGGTTGCAAAAATTGAACACTTACTAAATACCTACAAAGGCAGGAAGAAGTGACCAGAACTATAAGGCAGGTCTCTGGACCTTTTCCTCTCTAAGTGAATGACAACAAACCCCCACACCACAAACGCAAACTCCAGCACATCCTTTGAGAAATCAGCAGATAGATCATCCTAGAACTGGAGAACTGGGAGATTATCATAGACAAATCGGTTGCCTGCAATTGCCTGCTCACCACATTGACTCACATGAGTGTTAGAACATTTCAGAAAGATGCCAATGCCCCCAATGCTCATAACCACTGACCTATATGGAATGAAAAGTGTCCAAGACATAGAGACCTAGCAGAAGAAATTGGACCTGTGGGAACAGGTCTGAAATATGTGTCATCGCTACAATCCTATTACTAGAATTATCCCAAAGATGCCTTTAATGAATCTACAAAAGATAAGCTTATATCTTAATTACCAAAAGAAATTGACATTTCATTCAATTACCAAAAAAATCAATAGAATGCTGACCTTTTATTCATAAAAGAAAAATAAGACGTCAACTTGTCCTGTGACCAATAGACTCCATTTAACATAGAGAAGGATGAAATAGACATGATAAGCCTAATTTGCATAGTTCCTTAAGTTTCTCTAATGTACTTTCACTACAACAACCTAGTGAAGTAAAGAGGGTAAGGATTTTTATTCTCCTTTTACAAATGAAGAAACAAGTCCGGAGTAGTGGAAGGACTTGTCCAACACGACATGGATAAGAAGCAGCAGAACTAGGAAATGCCTCCAAATCTAGCCTTCTTCCCACATAATTGTGGTCCCATTGCTAGTAGGAGTCTAAAGTAAAATTCGAGCCCAGGCCTGCCTGATGCAAGTTTCAGTGTTCTCACTTAAAACCACACTGCCTTTCCCCACCTTAATAAGGAGCTAGGAGGTATTTTGCAGAGGGGTCCATTTTTTAGCCTTCAAAATTCATGTGTTTCACCAAACTAGATTAAAATGTAATTGGGAAATGTTTGACAAAATTAATAAAAATACAATACGAGATAGATAGATAATGCTACTTTGTGATTCCTTAAGTCAATATACATCAGTTAGGGATGTTTGACGTCACTGACATAATGGAGAGAGCAGTGAACCTAGAGTCAGGAAGACCTGAGTTCAAACCCAGCCTTAGACACTTGTTAGCTGTGTGACCCTGGGCAAGTCACTTAGCCTCTGTCTTCCTCAGTTTTCTTGAGTATAAAATGAAGATAATAATAGTACCTACCTCCCACAGTTATTGTAAGTATCTAATGAGCTAATTTGTAAAGTGCTTTGCAAATCTCAATTGCCGTTGTTCAGTCATTTCCAGTCATGTCTGACTCTTCATTAACTCCATTTAGGGTTTTCTTGGCAGAGATACTGGAGTGGTTTGCCGTTTCCTTCTCCAGCTCATTTTACAGATGAGGAAACTGAGGCAAACAGGGTGAAGTGACTTGTCCAGGGTCACACAGCTAGTAAGTGTCTGAGGCCAGATTTGAACTCAGGAAGATGAGTCTTTTTGAATCCTGGGCCAAGCTGCACCTTAAAGGCTAGTGATAGCTATATGAGGTGGCATGTATAAGCTGGGAATAGGATTAGCTTCAAGAAATGTTTAGGTAAATTCTTAGAAGATGTATCCATTTGTATTAGGAAGGCCAAATTTATGATCTCAAAGAGAATCATACATATGTCTGAATGGTTTGGAGTCGTTGGATATAAGGAATTCTCTAAGCAGAAGGCAGAAGGATTAAAACATTTATTTAGGCTCCACAGTAACAGACCCACGAACCAGCCTCCCCACTTCGACACTTTGATCACAAGCTTCCAGGCCCAATAAGTCCGCCTCACAAGAGTAACCAGGAGGCCACAGAAAAGCATAATGGCATTAAACCAAATCATATTCATGCTACCAGTAAGAAGATCACAAACTGCCCTCAAGTTCTTGTTTGGCACTCCTTGGTCCACACACAGGTCGGCTCTACTTCCAGGTCGGCTCGGCTGCCGCAGCTCTTGCTTCAGCTTTGGCTTTTTCTTCAGCTTTGGCTGTAGCTGTCTCTGCCGCCGTCACCACTGCTTCCGCCACACTCTCCGAGCTGTGTTCCAGCTAGCTGACTGCTTCCTCTCTCCTTCAGCTCTTATCTGCTGTCACCAACTGCCTCACCAACTGCCTCTCCAACTGTCTCTTAGCTCTGCTCCAACCGTTCAACCAGCTCCTCCCACCACAGGCTTCTATTGGCTCCAGTCCTAGCCACTCCCCCCAGGATCCTGAGAGGCTCACATCCACATAGGTTCCATACCCAACAGGGCTCTGGGCCTGGGGCTTAACATTTAGCAAGGCTCAACTAAATACACTGAGTTACTCAAAGAAAACAAAGACTATTTTGCTTGTCAACACACCATAGTGAGTTCTTATATAGGAGTTGAGGAATATCCCCAGTTTTTGAGACTGATGTTATAGACAAACAAGCCATCCCAACATTTCATACAGAATCACAGAATCAATTAATCAGTAAACATTTATTAAGCTCCTACTATGTGCCAGGCACTGTGGTAAGAATGGTCAGGTACCCCAGTGGCCATTGAGTTCAATTCAAACCTCACCCAAGAGTATAGGGAGCCTCCAACATCAGTGGTCATCCAACCTCCAATGAGGAAGAACCCACCACTTCCCAGGCCAGCCCCCTCTACTTGTGAATAGCTTGGATCCTTAGAATTCTAAGTTAAATCCCTTCCATAAGTCAACATTTGGCTTTCTGAGCCTTCATTTATAGCTCCTAGCAATACTCTCTGGAGCCAAGCAGAGTAAGTCTGTTTCCTTTTCTTGATAGCAGCCCTTCAAATAATTGAATATGGCTACCCTGAACCTGCTAGGTCTTTTCTTCACCAGGTTAGACAGCCCTAGTTTCTCCAACTAAACTTTTCATGGCATGCCCTTGTTAACATCTCGGTCTCCCTTCTGAATTCTCTCTAGCTTGTCAAGTCCTCCATCAAATGTATTGTCTAGAACTGAACACCATACTTTAGGGCCAATCTAAACAGGGCAGGGCACAGCAGGCCTCTCAGCTTCCTAGTCCTGGAGCCTGGCTCTCTTCTAATTCAGCCTAAAAAATGCTTTCACTTTTTTTTTAAAATTTTCATGACCCTTTGGTTCCTCCAAATTGGAGCTAGAATCCCAGGCTAGGAGGCCCACTGTATCCTGATGAAATGTGGTAATTGGTCTCCACCCAAGGAAGCTTATAATGTAATGGAGATAAGAGGGGCCAGAGAAAGGAGAGAGTAAAATTCATAAAGAATTCCCTCAAAATCTCCTACCTCCACCTCTTCCCCTCTTTGAACTCCTGGAGTGCTTACCAGCTGTAGCAGCCCCCAGGCCTGCCTTGTCACAACCATTTTACCAAGATTTCCTGGCAAATGTTTATTTTTCCCCGTGGCCTAGATGAGAGTCCTTGGGTCAGGGGCACCTGTTAGCTCCTGTTGGAGTATCTAGTGTCTAGAATAACAGGGAGGCCCATGTGGTGGATCAAAAGAGCAAGAAAGGAGGAAGACCTAGACTTGGAATGATCCACACATTTGTTGGGGTTTTAATAAGGAATTTAGCTGAAAGAAAAGTAAGACAGGCAGAAGATGGTCCCTCAAACTTACAGAAAGTGTCTCGAGCCAATGCTTCAAATCCCCCACATTCATTCCATGTCCCTGGGTCTCTCTTTCCCTTGGGTTCTATCCAACTATGACCTCCCAAAGAAACAGGGTAGAGGGCAGTGGGTTGTTCTGGTAAAGAAGGAAGGAAACAAGCATTTATTAAGTACCGACTGTGTGCTAAGCACTTTACAAATATTGTCTCAGTGAATCCTTACAACACCCCTGGGAGGTGGCTGCTGAGTTTATCCCCATTTTACAGATGAGAAAATAGAGGCAAAAGAAATAAAGTGGTTTACCTAGGGTCACGCAGCTAGTAAATATCTGAGACTGGATTTGAACTCAGGTCTTCCTTTTCCAGACCCAGCCATCTATCCACTGTAGCACCTATCCGGTATGTAGAGAGGAGTAGATCCGAGGTAAACTGAAGCAGGAGAAAGTATCAAAGAACTGTAATTCTAGTTGGAGCTACAGGGTGCAAACCCACAAACACCTACCAGGTGATCCAGACAGCAAAGACTGGAGACGTTCAGATAAGGGAGAGGTCAGTGTGGACTGGAGTCTGGAAAGATTTTCTGGATGGAGTGGGGAGCTTGACTCGGTCCTTGGAGGATGAAGGATGCAGCTAGCTGCAGGGGGTGGCCCCAGCCCAGAGCCCGCATGTTGAGCATCTCTCAGTAACATAAACACGCTGAAACCTTTATTTTCAATCTGCTTTTCAAGTTCAGAATTAGCCTCGAGTTCTCTAAGCAGTAGGGCAGCTAGTGGTGCCATAGTGCATAGAGAAAACTCATCTTCCAGAGTTCAAATCCAGCCTCCTACATTTAATGGCTGTGTGACCCTAGCTATGTCACTTCACTCCATGGCCTTAGTTTCCTCATCTGTAAAATGAGCTGGAGAAGTAAATGGCAAACACTCCAGTATCTCTGCGAAGAAAACCCCAAATGGGGCCATTAAGAGCTGACACGACTGAATATGACTAAAAAAACTCTAAGCAGTTTGCCCAGGGTAATTGATTTTAAATACAATTTCATGTGTGTGTGTGTGTGTGTGCATACACAGCAAGCCCTTCCTGCCTCAAGATTTCAGAGACAGTGAGTTGAATGAACAGGGGCATTAGCTATGCCATCTCCAGAATAAAGAGAATGCCCATTGGAAGGTGATAAGAGCTTAGGACTGGATATTCCATGTTAAGCTGGAAGGGACCCTTGGAGACTTTCTAGTCCTGTTCTCTCATTTTATAGATGAGGATACTGAGGGTCGTAGAGGTGAAAGGGCTTGTCCAAAGTCACACAGGAAGAGGCAGAGCCAGGATTCACATCCATGTCTTTGGATTCCAAATCAGTCCTTCAGTGAGCAGAGTTGCGATTCATCCCCAGGCTTTTGATGCTAAATCCAGGGATGTTAGATTGAACTCTTGGTGCTGGTGCTGGTGTTGGGAATGGGCTGAAGCTGGGGTAGGGGTGTGATGCGAACTCTATCTGGAGCTTACCGCCTCTGTTGGGGGAAGTATGCAGGGTGACCCTTGGGTGTGTGTACAGCTCCAGCCTTGAGTGGAGCCCTGCTTGCCCTGTAGTTGGTCAGATGTCTCCTTTTGTCAGTGAAAGCCTCTCTGGTGCTGTTGCTTTGTGGGGCATTGGGAGGGCACATAGTGGGGGAGGGGAGGGAGTGCTGGGCTGGGATTCTGGACAGATGGGGCTTTGAATCATGGCTTGGTTATTTACTAGCTGTGTGTGCCCCTAGGCTTATACCTTATCCTCTCTGATCTTTACTTTCCTCATCTGTAAAATGGGATCATCATCATCATCATGGTCTTTATCTCTCAGGACTGCTGTGAGCAAGCATCTAATGAGATAATATAGGAAAACGGCCTTGCAAACCTTTGAGGGGTCCATGAATGTCAGCTGATATTCTGTCCCTCCTCCCAACGGGGAGTGCTGACCCTACGAGGGGAAGATCCCAGATTTGGCCACTGCCTACAGCAGGGCTACAAAAAGCTGAGCTTACCAGACCTGTTTCTAGAATCCCTGGCATTGATATTTTTTCACTGGGCTTTGTATCACTTCATAGTGGGGATATTTGTCTTCATTAAGTAGCACAGGTGTGCCCTGCTTTAAGCAGAACTCTTCTTCCTTTGTGGTTGCCTCTAGAATGATAGAAATCACTCTCTTCTTCCTCTTGTCTTTTCTTCCTTGACCCCTCACTCCTTGTCCTCTCTCTCTTCTTCCCATTCTCCTTTCTTTTCTCTCTCTTCCTCCTTTCCTTCCATTCCCCTACTTTCCTCTATCCTCCTCCATTTTTCTATTTATCCCTCTTTTCTCTTCTTCCTTCAATCACTCCTCTTCTCACCATATGTTCATCTACTTTGTCTCATTCTTTCTTTTCCCTCTCCTCCACCCTTTTCTTCTCTCCTTTCCTTCTTTCTCCCTCTCTCCCCTCTTTTCTTCTCTCCCTCCTTTTCCCTGATCTCTCACTCACTTCTCTTTCCATTCTCTCTGTTCCCCTTCTCTCTTTCATCCCTTCTTTTCCTCTTTCTATGCCTTCTTCTCTTCAGTCTTTCCTTTATCCTCTTCTTTCCTTTCTCTTCCTCCTCTGTCCCTTCTTCATTCTTCTTTTCTATATGTTCTCTTGCCATTTTTTCAGGTCTCTCCTTTCTCTCTCTTCTTTCCTTTTGCCTTCTCTTTCCCATCTCTCCCTCCTTTCTTCTCTTTATCTCCTCTTCCTCCTGCCCCCTGCCCTGTCTTTCCCTCCTTTCCTTTCTCTCCCTCTCCACCTTTTTCTGTGTCTCCCTTCCTCACTCTTCCCATTCTTTCCATCCTCTTTCCCTCTTTTCTCCACTTTCCATCCTTTTCTGTCTTCTGTACTCCCTTCTCTCTCCCTCCATTTTTCTGTTCTCCCTTTCTCCTTCTCTCTCTTCCATAAACCTTCCTTCCCTCCCCCTACCTCCCATTCCCTCCCCTCCCCTCCCCCGCCGCCCCTCCCCTCCCTCCTCCCCTCTCCTTCCCTTCCTTACCTTCTCTTCCCTTCCCTCTTTTTTCCACCCTTTCTCAATCTTCCCTGCAATGCATCTTTATTTGCACTTGATGTCAAAGCCAGCCAGCCAGCCATTGCCAGGCTGACATTCCCAGAAGAGAATGGGACCAGATTTCACAACCTCCTTGTGTCTTACTGGCTGTATAGTCATCCTGCCTCATTCTGCTCACCCTTCCCCACTGAGGGGTGGTGAGGCTGCCTCTCTAACAGCGCACAGACAGTGGGTACATCCCTTTCAGCTTTCCCCCAGCACCTGTGGATTAGATGCCTTTTCTGCTCCCTCTGCCCCAGGGCCACATCAAGGCCTCCTCTCTGGGAGCTGCAGATGTGTCTGTGGGCAGGCTTTAATGTGGCTCATTCTTACTTTGCAGCTGCAGCCCCAGGAGGCCCAGGGGGCTGATTTTGAGTCGGGCTCATTATATTCTTACTCAAGGCCAAGCGTCTGCCCTGCAGAACCTCACCAGGGAGCTTCACTCCCTGCCATTCTCCTACCGTCTCAGCCCTGCCACCTGCAGCTTCTTGCCTGAGGCTGCACTGCCAATCCAGGGCAGGGCTGTCCCCACAAATCCCCTTTGTTTCTACTTCAAAGCCTCGGAAAGCAAGTACCCTCCAGGAACTTTCAGTCTCCCTTTCCCTCTCTCCCTCCCTCCTTTCTCTTCCTTCTTTCCTTCTCCCCAGCATCACAGAGGGATAGCCTTTCAGTGGGGACAGCAGGAAGCACACATCCTCCCCTAGCCACCTTGTCATCGTTTGTAAACATTAGGCATACATATCTGAATCATCTGCCCTGTTATAGTGTAAGACCCTTGAGGGCAGGGGCTGTTTCGTTTTTGTCTTTGTGCATCCCCAATCCCCAGCACAGTGCCTGGCACATAAAAAGTAATAGATAATTGTTGGCTAAGTGATGATGATTAAATGATGATTACAAATCCTTTTCCAGTTAAGGACACTGAGGCCCAGATTGAGGAACTGACCTTCTCCTATTCACGCAGAGCCGGAATTCAAACCTAGGCCTTTCGAAGCTCTTGGCTTTAAGGCCAGGACTCTCTACTATAATACTTCTCTCCCCCTTCCTCCTCTTCTCTTCCTTCTTTGGGAAGGAAGGAAACAAGTATTTATTAAGCACCCACTATGTGCCAGGCACTGTGCTAAGCACTTTACAAATATTTCATTTGATGCACACAACAACCCTGAGATGTGAGTGCTATTGTTATCCCTATTTTACAGATGAGGAAACTGAGGTTAAGTGACTTGCCTGGGGTCACACAACCAGTAAGTGTCTGAGGCTAGAATTAAACTCAAATCTTCCTAACTCCAGGCCCAATGTTCTATCCACTGCACCACCCAGCTGTCAAGGGAAAGAATGTTCAATTTAGTCAGAAGTCCTGCTTTCAAATTCCATTTCAACCTGTCGGACCTTGAGAAAATCACTTGGCATACCTAGGTCCTCCCAGTTTCCTCATTCGTAAAATAAGACTGGATGGCTTTGGAGGGCCCTTCTAGTTTTAAGATTTCATGATTCTGTCTACTACTATTTCTACATTTTCCTTCCTCTTTGTACTTCCTAGTCCATCCCTTCCTTTCTTTTTTCCTCCTTACATCTCTACTCTCTTATCTTTTCCCATTTCCCTTTCCTTCCTTCCTTTCTTTTTTCTTCCTTCCTCCCTTCTTCCACACCTCCTTCCTTCTTCTCTCCCTTCCTCTCTCCTTCCTTTCCTTCTTTCTTTCCTTTTTTCTTCCTTTCTTCTTTCCCTCTTTTCCTCCCTCTCTTCCTTCCTCCCTTCTTTCCTTCCTTTCTTCCTTCCTTCCTTCTTCCTTCCTTCCTTCCTTCCTTCCTTCCTTCCTTCCTCCCTCACTCCCTTCCTCTTGCTTTCCCTTTCTCCTTTCCTTCCTTTTTGCCTTCCCTCTTTTCCTCCCTTCCTCCTTCCCTTCTTCACTTCCTCTCTTCCTCTCATTCCCTTTTCATGAAATCATTGGCCTTTGAGAGAGGAGGGGTTAAGGGTCAGAACCCCAATGCATCCATTTAAAACAGAGGCAGATGGCTGCTGTCACCAACCCAGCAGGTATATGAATACAAATTATGTGCCCAGGACACATTTTTAACATCATCTTCCTTTCAGGACCTCAGCGGAACACAAATGACTTTTGTCAGCTTGGTGGCAGCCCACTGCCCCTGGCAGCTCCAAGCTGTTTATTAAAAAGGAGTAGAGAAGCCATCTGGATGTGTTATAGGAGAGTTATCTCTCTCTCTCTCTCTCTCTCTCTCTCTCTCTCTCTCACACACACACACACACACACACACACACATTGTTGTTGCGAATCAGTTAATCAAGTGATCATGAAGCAGACTTGATCGAGAGTTAGAACTCTCATGGGGCCACAGAATTTGAGCCCCAGATGCCAACATGGTGGGGCATGTTTCCATAACTATCCCCACCTCTGATGGGCTACTCTCTGCCTCAGGCAGGTCCCAGTGGCCATCAAGCCTCTTTCTTGGGATACCTCAGAGCACCGTGGACAGCACCCCAATCTCCTAGCTCTTTGGAATAAGCTATCAGGCTGGTGAACCCACACTTTTCTGGTCCTCAAGCTTTTCACCTGTAAAATGACCTTCACCGTCGCCTCTGCTTTTAGTTCTTGATCTACGATCCTAGATTTCTTCCTCTTGGATCTATTCCATCTTCTTGTACTTGCTGACATGCAGCTTTTTCCCTCCTGAAGGCATCACATCTTTAGGCCCCTTCTCCAAGGCTGGCTGCTCCTTCTCTCAGGCCCAGATACAGGCTGCAGGAAGCATTGGCATATTCCTTGCCCCCTTCTGACCCTCCTTCTGCCACACTGCTCAGCGACCCCTTCTCCTCCTTTCAAGTCCATTCCATTTGGCCAAGATCCTTGATGCTGTCATCTTTTGACTTCTAGGTCACTCTCCTTCCTGCCCAGTAGCTTCAGCACCAGGCTCACAGATTCCTCCTTTGCTGCCCCAATCTCTGCTCCCTTTTAACATCCTAGCCCCCAATTTCTTCATCTTCCCCAGCAATCCTGACTTCTGTCTTCTATCTCAACCATGCACAGGAGTGGTTAAACCTTAGATTCCCCACCTTGTACTCACCTACTTCCATCTAGTTCAAATTTGATCTATATACTCAAATCCCAAAGATGGCCCTGCTTGGATGACTTTTCTTGGCTTGTTTTAGGCACAAAGAGAAGAGAAGGGAAGAGAGAGTGTTCTAAAATGGGAAAAACCCTAGACATGGAGTTATCATGCCCGGGTTGGAATCCCAGGTCCAATTTTTGATCATTGCTCAATGGGGGCCAATCACACTGACATACTTGGATTCCTTCAGGTCCCAGACAAAATCCTACCTTTTCCAAGAAGCCTTTCCTGACCCCCTTCATTATAGTGTCTTCATCTGGTTGATTCTTCCCAATTTATCATGCCTAGATCTGGTTTGTACATAATAGTTTGCGTGTTGTCTTCTCCCAATGCACTGTGAGCCTCTTGAGAGCAGGGAGTGTCTTTTGCCTTTCTTTGTGTGCCCAAGCTTAGCATAGTGCCTGGTATATAGTAGGCACTGAATAAATATTTACTGACTGACTGACTGACTTCTTACCTCTCAGGTTTCTTGAGTTGAAAGCATGTTAGAAATCTTCCCTTTCCCACAGTAGGTCTTCAAGCCAATATTGCATATCTAATTTCTAGGTGTGTCCTAGAAGTCTGGGTTGGATCTCTTTGAGCTTTCAATTCTGAAATTCTGTGCCTCGTATAACTTAAATATGAAATGCTTATTCTTAATTATTGGTATGAATAATGATGGGACATAGCTTGTTTAGATAAGGACTTTGATTTTCAGAGAAATCTGTCTTGCCACAGAGGCAAAAACTGACCAAAGGAGAAAGAGAGAGCCTTCAATGGAGGCTAAGGAAGGGAATAACAAAGGCTGGTAATGAGCTTCACTATGGAGACTCCTTCCAGCTGCTTCTTCCTTGGTGACCCTGAAGAGCTTATGGCCCCTCAGACCTATTTTCACTGACTGCAGACAATTAGGCAATGATTCTGGGGGGAGTGACTTCCAGAGATTATTAACAATGTGATATCACCAGGGGCAAGGGTTATGGAGTGACTGACTGAGATGCAAGCCAGGAATGTTCACCTGATGGAAAACAGATAGAACTGGCCTGTACGGTGGCCATTAGTCAAATGCCCTGGGGTGGGAGAAGTCTATGTCTGGGAGGAAGAGGTTCGATTAATTATGTGCTTTTGGCCGGCTTGCCATTAGACTGATCCCTTGGGTATGGATTACTATTAATTCTTTTCGTATCAGTTAGGAACCAGTACTCTGAGAATCACTGAAGCATTGTTTGGTTAAAGTATCTGGAAGCTGTGAGTATCATTTACTAAAGGTAGAGGAGGGGGGAAGAGAGAAGAAGGAGGAAGAGGAGAGACAGGTAGAGGAAGAGAGAGCAAGAAGAGAGAAAACAGAAGGGAAGAAGAGAGAAAGGGAGGAGAGAGAGGAGAGTGAGAAAAAAGAGAAGAGAGAGAGAGAGAATAGTGGATAGGCTATAGGGGAAAATTTTAGCTCAAATAAAACCATACACATCTATGTAAAATGTTTCCTCTATAAAGAAAACATTATTCTAGAAAAGGGGGCCACACAATTATTTCTAATAAGAGGGTTACTAATTTTCTCACCTTAACTGGGTGGGGCCTGCTTTGGCTAGAGGCCCCATGGACTTCCCAGCTCCTTGCAGAGAGAGAAAAGAAAAAGACAAAAGAATATTATTTATTTAACGTTCACACTTGACAGAAAGTAACCTTCTGTCCACCTCTGCCCACAGAGAATTGAAGGACCCAGGACACTCTCTACAACTGGGCCCTTGGAAAAAGATGAGGCAGTTCAGGGAGTCAGTCCCTGGCAGCTCCCTGGCTTAACCTAAGAGAAAAGAAAGGGCAAAGAAGAGGATGTGGGGACATATCAGAGCCTCTGTTCCTTTGATTGACCCGAGAGAAAAGAGAACAAGATGGAAAGAGAAACTGCAGAAAAGCTTCACCTTGAAGCCCTGTTTGCCACTTCTTCAAATCAATTTCATTCCCATGTCCCTAGGCACATTCTATTTTGCTGGGATGCAAGGCCACTCCTCAGCTTTGCCCCATCGCAGGGAAGCCAATACCTGACCCACATTCCAAGCTCTGCCAGTTTTGCAGGTTGGTGGAGGTGGTATACCTTGACCAAGAACGGAGTCAGATTTGAATTGAGGGTACCATGCCTCGTTAATGGACAGAGAGTCACCCCTAGATTCTGTCCACATGACTCACTGTGGACTAGTTATGATTCATAATAGAAAAGTCATCCTCTCAATCCATGACCCATTGGGAACTATTTCTTCCTAATCTTGGCTGGAGCAAGAGAGAAGCAGGTTAAGCGATGCGCTTCACCCCCAGTTCAAGACAGATTAAAGGTAACTTGGTATCCATTTTTTAACTATGATGTTGCCAAGGAGGGCTGAGCAGGCACCCTCTAAATAGTCATATGAGCATTGATGGATCAGTGCGACCCGTGCTCATGCTCACCACATCACGACAGGCAAATTCCTAACACTAGCAGGCAAGCCTTTAACATGTGAAGAGCCATGTAAAACTCCCCTAGGAGACCCACACCCAAATTGAAAGTTCAAAGAAGGTTGAAAAATAGATCTATGAGGAAAGATAAAAAGTACTGAAGTATTTCATCTTTGAGAAGAGCAAGCTAAGTGATAATTCAATGATATTTTCCACTTCATAAAGAGGAGATACACACAAGTAGTGAGTGTCCTGTCACTAGAGGCCTTCAAGTGGAAGGCAAATGACCACTTGATGAGTACATTGCAGAGTGACCTTGGAAGTCTACAGAAAATTTTAAGTTTGCTTCTTTCTGGGATTCAGGCTACACAGCCTGGGATTCAGGCTTCTGGAATGTTGACTACACATGTCTCCATGTAACAGAATCATAGAATCTCAGTTATCCAGTACAACCTGTACACAAAGCAAAAAACCCCAGAAGTGGTCACTCAGCTGCCAATCGAAGATGACCAGTGATCAGGACCATGGCTTCCCAAAGCATTCCTAAAGCCATTTCCATTTTTAGATGCACTCTAGCTTTAGAAATCTCTCCCAAACTGAACAGAAATTTGCTTCTTCGCACCTTCTACCCATCAGTCCTAATTCTCTCCTTCTAGAACCAAGCAAAACAACTTAACAGTTTTCTGACTCTTTTGAGCTAGCAATCATGTCCCTCCTAAGTCTCCTTTCTGGGCTAAATATTCAGAGTTCTATCAACCATTCCTTGATGGATTTCAAGACCCCTCAACTCCTTGGTCTGCAGCCCTCTGAGCACTCTAGATAATTGAATGAATAAAAATGCACTCATTAAGCACTTATCATGATCTAAGAGCTGGTGTTACAGATAGAAAGGCAGAGGCAGCACCTATTTTCAAGGAGCTCATGTTCTAATGAGGAGGAAGACATGGCCAGGAGTTTGAAGCTGCAAATCAGATGGAAAGGTCTCATGGTCCTTAAAGAGCAGTAGCAAAGCAGATGGTCATGCCTTCTCCTTAATATCATTTCCACTAACAAAATCACATTAGTTCCTATTATCAATCCATTTGATAGTATCAAGGTCTTTGAGACAGAAGACTTCCTTTTTGGGGTCTTCAGGAGCTGTGGCTGCTGAGGAGGAAATGGGCTCCATCACCTTCAGAGGTAGATGCTAAGTGATATCCCATAGACCCTGATTCCCTGAACAGTAGCTGTACACATAGGCTGAAAGGAAGGGGTGGGGCTCTCCTATTCCCTGGCCTCTTGAACACATCTCCTGACAGTGGTGGTTGGTCAGTGGTCCATGTTGGTGGGACAGAAATGATGGACCCTTGTCCACAGAGATTGATTGCTTCCCTGGATGGTGACTATGGTGGATGGGCTGGAAGAGGAGCTGGTGGTGTAGGTGATGCTACTATTGCTATGACTCTTGGGCTACCTGTCTGTAGTGGTTCATTTGTGGTGGCAGAGATAATGGACCTCTTCCCCATAAGGGTTGCTCCTATGGATGATGTTAAGCCCTTCCCTAAAATGTGATCCTCAAATAAGAACATGATTCTCCAGATATGGCCTGACAAGGGCAGAGGACAACAGGGCTACCACCATCCTTGCCTAGTGGGCTTCTCCTTACATAGCCTAAGAGTATATTTGCATTTTAAATAATTATCGAGAGTTGGAGACAAAGACCCTACTTCCAAGAATAGCATAAGGTCTTTAAAACCAGGTGAGCAAATCCCTAGGATACTAGGCCACTAGGTGATTATTGAGGCATTCCAAGCCTTTGCTTATATCAGAAACATGCATTGTCCCCCATGGGTCACCAGAAAAGCCAGCTCCACCCTGGGGCCATCTGACCTTGGCTTTTATGTCCATTGCCCATAGTCACATCAGAATAATTCCCTCTTGTGTAAACACCAACAGACAGACACACACAACTGTCCCGCTTGGCCTTTGCTATATTTCCCAAGGACCGTAGGTCCCTCAAGAGCTCTAATGAGAACCAGAAGTCTGGTTTTGATGCTCCTTATTCCCCAACACACACTGTCCACTGCAATCTCATCATGGTCCCCTTCCCCTGGGACCCTCTTCTGACTCTGAGATTCAATAGTTTACTCCAGCACTCTTTGTTTTAGGCTCTGTTGGAAATCCTCATAGTTCTCCAACTCAAACTCAATTTAACAAGCATTTATTTATAAAACATTTATTTACTCATTCTTCAAGGCCCATGAGGGCAGACAGGAGTGTGCAGAGTATATGAATTCAGCATGTTTAGCCTGGGGAAGATCCATAGTGGAAATAGGCTGTAATCATTGTTTGTACTCATTGAAAGATTGTCTCAAGAAAAAGGATTAGAACTATTTTGCTTGGCTCCAGAGGACCCAGCTAGGAGCAATGAGTGGAAGAGGGGCAGAACTTAGCAAAATTCCTTCTTAAAATATGGCCAGGACATATCTGAAGAGTTCTGAGTTGTCCTTGGCACCATATTTTAAGAAGGAATTTTTGATAAGTTGGAGAATGCCCAGAGGAGAGCAATCAGCATGGTGAATGCCCTTTAGTCCATGCCCTTTGAAAATCCATTGATGAACTGGGGAGCGTAGAGAAGATTAGAGTGATATGATCTCTGTCATCAAATATTTAGGATTATTCTAAAGTCAGAAGAGAGCTTAGATCTTAGAGCTTCTTAGAATCTCATCTGATTCTCTCTTGTTTAAAATGAGGAAGCTGAGGCCCAGAGGAGTAAGGTCACTTTCCTAAGGTCACACAGGAAGTAAGGGGAAGATTTGGGATTTGAACTCAGGTTCTGTGCCTGGAAGGTTAATGTTATTTCCACTAGGCTGTCACATGACAAGGGCTTAGACTTGTTCAGATTTATAAATATGGCAGCCATATTGCATTAGGTGGCGCCATAGTGCATTAGAACTCTCGACTAGGAGTCAGGAAGACTCATCTTCATGAGTTCAAATCCAGCCTCAGACACTTCCTAGCTGTGTGATCCTGGGCAAGTCACTTCACTCTGTTTGCCTCAGTTTCTTCATTTATAAAATTAGCTGGAGAAGGACATGTCAAACCACTCCAGTATCTCTGCTAAGAAAACCGTCAGTGGGGTTACAGAGAGTTGGACGTGACTGAAATGACTCAACAACAACAACATATATATAGAGTAGATATAAGGTAATCTCAGAGAGGAAGATACTTAGCAGCTGGAGGAACCAGGAAAGGTCTCCTGACCCCTGAAGGAAACTAGACATCTAGAGAGGCAAAAGGGAGGAGGGAGGGCATTCCAGGCATGGGGAAGAACCAATGCAAAGGAACAGAGATGAAAGGTAGAGTGTTGTGTGTGAGAAACAGCAAACAGGCCCGTATGGATTCACCATGGAAGGCATAGAGGGGAGTAAAATGGAAGACCTTGACTATTTTGTCACCTTAGAGAAGCTTTGATTGACCCTCTTAAGTCACCCTGTTTGCCTCAGTTTCCTCATCTGTAAAATGAGCTGGAAAAGGAAAAGGCAAACCACTCCAGTATCTTTGCCAAGAAAACCCCAAATGGGGTCAACTTAGTTATTCCACCAACCCTTAGATCAGCACATGCAGTACCTTAGTGTCAGGAGAGATCAGACACAATCTAGCCTACATTGTCTTGGAGACTAATACTGTTATGCCTGAGATCAGCTTTACCGTGACAGGCGCCCACACTTCTCTAGCCATGGTGTCTTGAGGACATCAACAGGATCAAGATTACAGGCTTTGCTACTTGAGCATTGGAATCATCTTTGGTCACTAGACTCCATGCAGCTCCTTCTGCACCTTCCCTTCATCAAGGGACATCAAGCCCTAGACATCAAGGATCTGTCTTAGATGAAGAGTCTGTGTGATAACCATAAGGGTCAGGAATGGAGGGACTCAAGGCAGCAGTTGAGGCATTAAAGGGGGCTATAATGGGTATTTAGGAAGTCACAAATATTAATTTTATCTTTTATTTTTAATATTTTATTTATTAATTATTTAATTTTTAATTTTATTTTCTGTGACAGAGGATTAGTATGCTTTCTTCTAATTTGATCATTCACCACCCCCCGATTCCCACTTTTTTCTGCATTTCAGAACTCTGGGAATTTTTCCCCAATAGGACTACCTTGATGTAAAAACGAATCATATCAAATCTGCAATCTATAGGCTAGTGAGTTTGACCTCAATTCCTGGCAAAATTTGAGAATGTATTAGTGAAGAGATTGTGATTAAAGAAACAGAAAAGGAAGCAGTGATCACAGTCACCAAGCGTGGCCTTATTAAGAACCCAGTATACAAGATAACCATATTTCCCCCTTTAGGCTGGGATAATTGGCTGGATAATTGGAGGAAGAATTAGAATCGACCCAGGTTTTAGGAAGATTATACGGTAATCTCTCATGCTATTTATTCCCATAGAAAAGATCAAGAGATGTGGGTCTAAGTGATAGTAAAATTGGTTTGTTCAGTTGTTTCAATCATGTCAACTCATCATGAGCCCATTTTAGGATTTTCTTGACAAAGATACCAGAGTGGTTTTCCATTTCCTTACCAAGCTCATTTTACAGATGAGGAACTAAAGCAACCAGAGTTAAGTGACTTGCCCAAGTTCACATAGCTAGTAAGTATCTGAGGCTGGATTTGAACTCATAAAGGTGAGTCTGCCTGATTCTGAGCCCAGTGCTGGATCCACTGCACCACGTAGCTTCCGGTAGTATGATTGCATCTACTCAAATCTGATAGAATGACTGAACCCAAAGACAGCTTAGTAATGGTTTGATGTCAACATGAAAGGTCTCCATTGGAGTGCCCCCGGAATCTGTGCTGGGCTCCATGCTGTTATATTTTTTATCAGTGACTTGGAAATGCTCCTAGCTTTGTAGATGACACCAAGGTGAGAGAGCTCACTGGTTTGGTGGGTGATAGTCAGGATCCAGAGGGATCTTGACTGGCAAGAGCATCGGGCTGAATCAAGTAAGATGAAATTCAACAGAGATAAATGTCAGTATTAAACATGGGCTCTAGGAATGGTCAGCAGCATTACAAGATGGGGGTAACATGATGAGACAAGCAGCTTGTGCAAAAATGACTTGGGGGTCTTAGTGGGCTGCAGGCTTAAGATGAGACTGTAGACAATGTCAGCAGCCAGAAAAGCAAATGTGATCATTGAGACCTTGCAACAATGAGGGGATGATAGCTTCACTGTCTGCTCTTCTCATACCCCATCTGGAGCATTCTGTGCAGTTTGGGATGCTATACATTAGGAAGAAATTTTAGATAAAATCAAGTGTATTCATGTTAAATAAAGAAGGATGTGGATATGTTTAGCCTGGAGAAGGAAGACTTTGGCGATTACCATGTGAAGAAGGGCCAAACTTTCTTTCTTCCTTCCTTCCTTCCTTCCTTCCTTCCTTCCTTCCTTCCTTCCTTCCTTCCTTCCTTCCTTCCTTCCTTCCTTCCTTCCTTCCTTCCTTCCTTCCTTCCTTCCTTTCTTTCTTTCTTTCTTTCTTTCTTTCTTTCTTTCTTCCTTTCTTCCTTTCTTCCTTTCTTCCTTTCTTCCTTTCTTCCTTTCTTCCTTTCTTTCTTCCTTTCTTTCTTCACTGAGACTGGTAAGATATTGTTGCAAAGAGGAAAATGTAAGAGGAGGAAACACTTCCTTGTAATTAGAACTGTCCCTTGGTGGAGTGGACTGTGTTGGGCGGTGGTGGGGTACCCCCATTGGTGCTCTTCAAGCAGAGACTACATGACTACTTGTCAGGTGGAACATAGTGGAGATTCTTAAGATGTTCAGTTGTGCGTCGGACTCAATGGCCACTGAGGTGGCTTTCCAATCCTGTAATTCAGCCCATCTTTGCCTACTGTGCTTGGCTTTCCCCATTGGTCTTGCCTATCTCCCTTCTCTGTGGATTTTAGATTCCTTGGAAACAGAGTTCTAGGTCCCTAGGCTCACACAGACATCAGGGTGTAACGGCCTAAGGGCTGGATTTGGACTCTGGGGAGATCTGGGTTCTAATCCTACTCCTGATGTTTGCTACCTATAGGATCAAACAAGCCACTTCCCCCTCTCTCAGACTTAGTTATTTTATTGGCAAAATGAGGAAAAAAGTCCCAGTGAGTTTCTTACAGGGCCCACCCCCACCCAGGTACAAACTTGGAGCTAGAAGCAAACTTGTCAATCCATTAGCCTATTTCCCTCATTTGACAGATGAGGAAAGTTGAGGCTTGGAGAGAAATAGCTTACCCAAGGTCACACAGTGAGTTGGCGGCAGAGGCAGGACACCAGCTATTCTGCTTCCATCAGTACAGACCCCAGCATGGCGGTCAAGTCAAGTCAACAAGCATTTATTAAACACCTACTATGTGCCAGGCACTGAGCTAAGCCCTAGGGATACAAAGAAAGGCAAAAACAAAACAAAAATGGTTACTACTCTCAAGAAATTCGTGGTCTAATGGGGAGATAATATGCAAACAACTATGAGATATACTTAGAAGATATAAACAGAATTGATTAGAGTTTATCTTAAGGAGAAAAGGAAGAATTTTAGCTGGGACCTGTAGAAAGCCAGGAAAGCAAAGAGAAGGAGATGATGAGGGAGGGAATTCTGGACATAAAGCCTATATTTACATACATACATGCACATATATACATATACATACACACACACTCATGTAGACAAGAGAAAGGAGTATTGTGTATGAGACATAACCAAGAGACCATATAGGATAAAGAGCTTCGACTTTAGAGTCAGAAGACATGGATAAGTTCCACTTCCACACCAGAGGCTTTCCACCTGTGTGGCCATGGCCAAGGCCTCCCTGTCCCTCAGTTTCCCTACCTTTACAATTGGGAGGGTCAGAGTAGATGACCTCTGTGTCCCTCCCAGCTCTAGATCTATAAGCCTAGGATTTTGTTAAGGTCTTAAGCTACTCCAGAGATGCCCAGGCATTCCCCACAGGAGGCCCTGCCACCTGTAATTTCTGATTCTTTGCACCAGTACTGAAAGCCCTGGGGGTGAAGTTCCTCTGTGCTGCTCCTAATTTCATGTGTGGCTATTCTACTTGCTCTTAAGGCAGTGTGTGTGTGTGTGTGTGAGAAAGAAAGAGAGAGAAAGAGAGAGAGAGAGAGAGAGAGAGAGAGAGAGAGAGAGAGAGAGAGAGAGAGAAGGAGAGAGAAGGAGAGACTGATTAATGGTAGGAGGTTGGAGGTACCAAGGTCGACACATGTCCTTGTTTTAGAATGGCCGCAGGGTTCCAGCCTCCCACTGGGTAGGTGGTCTGGCCTATATGGGTGCCATTCCTGGTTTCTCTAGCAACCAACAGGACCAGAAGAAGAGGCAAGATTAGCCCTGCACTGTCACTAGGCCTCAGCAGAGGAGGCCAGGTGCTCATGTGGTGGCACTGGGGGCCGGCAGGATTTAGTCATGGCATTCGATACCATCGTGGCCTGTTTCCAAACTGCACTGAGAATGCTATTGGGGAGGGAGAGGAAATAGATTTGTGTTTGTTCAAGGGAAGGTTAATGGTGTCTCCCTTGTAAAAACCATAATGCTTTGCTTTTTCTGGGTAATTTTGAGCCATTGCAAGTCTGCCACTTCTCCTAGCTAGAGTGCTCTTAGCTTCGGTTGCCCTCAGGATCCCCTGGTGTGAAAGTTAAACCTGGTTTCTCCTCAGAATAGAAGCTGTTTGTCCTCCTATGTGTGGTCCCCATTCTTGGGCTGATGTCAGACACTTAATTTATTCTTATAGATCGTAACTACCCTCTCCCTTTACCTCCCTTCCCTCCTCCCACCCTCACCAATGAGTCAGAAACATAATGCATCAGGCACAAACTTTTGGATAAGTTCGTATTATTTGAATATTGGAAAACCAGATTTGCCGAGTTGCTGTTGTTGGACTCAGACCCGAAGGAATGAAATCCCCCTCCTCCCCACCCCCACCCATGTACAAACTTTATCTACTAAGGAGCAAATGACTTATTTTGCAGGGTGGCCCACTATGATAAGTCCCATCACGTCAGATGCAGGACCTCATAAATCTAAGTCATCCATCTTAGCTGCTGTTCTAATGGACTCCAGCATACTTACCTGGCTTTAATTATAGACAGAAATTGCATTTCAGGAAGCAACAAGAAATCATTTGCATGGCGTGAATTTGTGCATTAAATCATGTGGTTCATTTGAGATTGTGGTGGGGATAAGAGGGTTCTGAAGAAAAATAGCATAGAGCTCCTCCTTCCTGAGTCTCACACTGATTGCATGAATTGTAATCAATTGCACAATTCCCGAATGAACCTGTTTTCATTTTTGGCCTAGGATGCACCGAGAGGCCAGAGATGCTGCGAGGAGCCAACCGACATCTTTGAAGACCGATGCCCAATCTCTAGGGGATAAAAGCTTTGTTGGACGACCCACTTCACCTTTCACTTTCCAGAGTCGGGACTACAGTAAAACTATCGGAAGTGAGAGTTCTGAGACATGGAGGGATACAATTAACAAATCAAAGGGTCCTTCATCAAAGACATCCCTGACTTTGGAAAAAAAGCTCCCAAGTTCCTCTTGGGCCCTTTCTGAATTTATTGAAGGATTCCGGAGAAAACAGTCAGGGAAAGAGCAGGATGCATTAGGAGCAGAAGACTGGCCCACCTTACCCATCTATCAGACCACTGGTGCATCTTCTCTGAGGAGGTCGTTGGAGACAGTGACACTCCCAGAAAAGTCATCTCTGGAAACCGAGGCAGAGAGTCCACGATCTGGGCTGCTAAGGTCCACCAGCCTCAAGTGTCTCTCCTCCGACAAAGCTGAACCTTCCCTTTCTTTGCCTGCTCCTCCAAAATCCATGTACAGGTCTTGCGATTCACTCTTAGAGTCTGAGAACACAGAAGGCAGTTTCAGCAGGAGGCTGAGCTCACCAGTGGGAGACAGCCTGGGGAAGTTTGCCCAGTCTAAGTTGCGCATTCGGAGGCCATGCATTGATGCACCCCTAGAGGAAGCAGAGGACCCAGACCTGGGAAGAGAACCCCTGGTCTTTCAGAACCGAAGGTTCTCCAATCTGCTAAATGAGCCTTTGGAACCCAATTCACTGGCTTGGAAGCTGCCAAGATATGAACAGAAACCTAGAGTGAGTTTTGATGACTATGTCCCGGCCATCCGAAAATCCAACTCTCCCACGAGAGCAAGGAGGGACAGAGGAGATGACCTGAAGCCTGGGACCAGTATGAGTAAGAGTGAGACTTCTTCAGATTATCTGTTCTCAGGAAGTAGCAGTGCCTTCCGGGAAAACTTGGAACCCAAGGAGGACACAGGCCACCTGTCTGACTCTTCATCATCTTCGAGCTCTGCCATGTCGTATAGAAGTGCAGACAGCATCAAGAGCCGCCCAGGATCCCTAAAACGAGATGAGGAGAGTGATAGGAGATCTCAATATGGAACATGGATGGATGCTGAGAGGCAAGAGGAGGTGGAGAGCATCATGAAGAAATATCTCCAGAAGTAGGGAGTGGCCCAGGTAAAAGGCACCAATGACAGGCTCTGAAAAGGGGGTTCAGAGAAGCAACACTGGTCTCTTGGTCTTGTAGAAACCCAAACGGTACTGTTGAATTTCATTTGCACCATCAACATTTTTCTCTTGAGATAAGTGTTTTTAGAGCTTTCCTATTTAAAATAGTTTAGTCTCATCCGTAACTTGTCAAAAAGTTTTTAGCTAGGTAAAATTCATTTAAAAATAACTTCATAAACAGGCATTATGATAATAATATCATCTATATAACTCTTTCAAGTTTGTGAAGCACTTTATAAATATTAACTCAATTTCAGTGAGAATCAAGAACGTCCCATGAGTATCACAGACCCAAAAGCCACACTTGCAGGATCCTAGATCTGGAGCCGGAAAAGACCTCAGAGGTCATCTTGTCCAACACCTTCATTTCTAGATGGGGAAATAGAGAGCCAGAGAGGTTGGGACTTACCTAGGGTCACACAGGTACTTAGTCTAAACAGATGGGATTTGAACTCAGGTCCTTTTACTCCAAATCTAGTGCGTGCTCTTTCCACAACACCAGAATTCCTCTCTGAGCAGCTTCCCCTCAACATTGCCCCCAAATGGTCATCTGCCCTCTATTGGAAGACTTTAGTAATGGGAAACTCAATGTCTGTAGGAAAGACATCTTCATATGGAGCTAAAACTGTCCTATCTGATGCTTCCAGCTCTGAAACTAAGAACAATAAATTTCATCCCTTCTGGCCCTAGGTATTTTCCTTCACACCCATGCACATTCCTATGGCCTGAAAAACTTAGGTATCAAATATTCACCATGGAGTGCCATAGAAGCCTGGCAACAGCTTTTCAGGACACAAGGCATAAACAAATCTTTCCTCTCTTTCCTCCTTTTTCTTAGATATCTTTGGCTATACCCAGATTAGATCTGAGTTGGATTCAGTGACCTGTAAGATCCTTTTCATCTTGAAGACCTTATGGTGTGTGAAAGACTTTGAGTGGGTCGCTACCCCAGTCTGTTCTTTAGACTTACTCCTCCATAAAAGGATGGGGTTATATCCTTGGTTGGGTCACACATCTAGCCATGTTCCTGCTGTGATTAAAGGGAGGAAGAATTATCCTCTCCTTCATCCCTATTTTCATACCACTTTCACAGTACCTGAGGCTGGCATTATTAAGGACCTTTTGGATGCATGGGTATTTTAAGGAGCTATAGTACCAGGAAAAGAAGGACACATCATCATTGATCGTTTTTTCCGATTAACCTTTTTTATACTTATTGCCATCTCACAGTGGGGCAGGGCCCTTAGAGGACAATGCACAGGTTAGTTTTAATGGTGGGGAAGAGGAAGAGAAAGAGGTTAGAAGAATATTGGTCTTGCCTCCAGGTTGGGTCCATGGAGTAGAAGGAGGGAGGACAGTTGGGCAGGAAGGAGGTGGCAAGAGAGCTCTGGATTCCTGGAGGCAGAGAAAGTGTGATGGCGGGACTGTGATAATAAGCTCCTCCCTCCCCATTGTGAGCAGACCTTTACAATCTACAGAACACCTACTTACATTTACATTCATGTTGTTCCCCAGACCCTATGAGGGAGGCAGGACAGGGAATAATTTCCAGGCATTTTACAGGTGAGGAAATAGTTTTAATGACTTACTCAAAGCAAGTCTTGCCAGGGTCCTGCCAAGGCTCGGTTTAACTGTAGCTTGCTGCTTCTCGTGGGAAGATGAGAGTGATTCCCATTTTGTGGTCTTGCCTGGAATTAACCTTGCTTCTAGCATATTCTAGGGTATCACTGCTAGGAACCTGGAGCGGGGAGGACCAAAGCTGCTCGATGCCTCTCAGGGGACAGATACTAGAGAGAGAAATGGTTCTACAGATTAGACTCTTGTCCACTCCCATTCTTGTTCTCCCGCCCAGCCTCTTGGAGGCCAAGGGAAATAATCACTTCTTCTCTTACTGCCTCCCCCCACTGAGCCAGGCTTAACCCCACAGCTGGGAGGACACATCATAGTGAACTAGCTTTGAAGATCCCAATCCCATGTGCACCCGAAATCTGATTTTAGGATGAAACAGAGTCCCAGAGAGGGAAAGTTCAGTATCGCCCAGCTGCGTTAATGGCCGAGTCAGAAACAGAATGAGGTGTTCTTTCCTTTGAGGACCTGAAAGTGCATTTAAAGGCTATTCCTAAACCTCTTTTGTCCAAATTAATATTTCCATTTGAATTATAATCCATGGCATCTAAATTAGCCTAGGAGGAATTTCAAGTTGAGTTCTAGAACCCTGTGCAGCTATGCAGTCTTTTCCCCCTGAACTCCAGGAAGCGGAGCTGTGATCAAGTGAGGTCAGATGCCCAGAGGCCCAGACCCCAGCCTGCCGGGATCCCTCCAGCTGGGCAAGAGGCTCCTTGCCTGGAAGAGCGGCTAGCTCCTCTCCTTCATGAAAAAGCCACGTTAGCCCCTTCCAAAGCCTCCTTGCCTCCTCTGCAGTGAACGGAGACGAGACAAGCCATGTCCAAATGAATAAATGTGTCTCCACAGAAGCCATTTTTCTGCTCTCAAGTACCAATAATGATCAAAGCTTCATTTACATGATGACACTCCCAGGAGTTAGGGAGGGAGCCGCTTCGATGGCCATGGAGACATGGCATGGCCCAGGAGGGACCAGAGTTTCCTTGGAGACTAGGTTGACATCTTGTGTTGGTCCCCTCCCCCTCCACCTGTTTGTAAAAGCCAGACCTTTGAGGAGGAGCTCAGTGAGGGTAATTATCCTAATGAATTATCCAAATGAGTTAAAAACTATTCCTATGTTTCATTTCCCTGGGCTAGGCCTGGAAATGGACAATGTGACCTTATTTCCATATGGCAAACGTGTCCAAAGGAGATGTACTATTGGTTCATAAATACGTAACCACCACCACTACCACCCAACTCTGCTCTTAATACCTATGGACCTTGGGGAAGACCCTAACTTCTCTGGCCCTAAGTTTGCTCATATCTATAAGGGGAAAATTTGATGAGGATTACAGATTTAGACCTTTCAGATCATTTACTAATTTTACTGATGAGGAACCTGAGAACCAGAGAAGTTTAGAATTTGCCCATGGTCACACAGGCAGTGTCACAGGCAGGATTTGATCCCAGTACCCCTAACTCCAGAGCCAGTACCCTGAAGGCTCTTCAAGCTCTGACATCTTTAGTTCTAAGGCTTCTCCAACTACTGGACATCCCCTGTTCTAAGGCTCCTCCCAGCCCTGACATCCCCTGTTCTAAGGCTCCTCCCAGCCTTGATATCCCTTGTTCTAAGGCCCCTCATAGCCCTTACATTCCCTGTTCTAAGGCCCTTCTCCTAGCTCTGATATTACCCATTATAAGGTCCCTTCTGAGATGCAGTCTGGCACAGTGGATGGAGAACCAACATCAGTGATTGGAAGACCTGAGGTCAAGTCCTGTCTCTGAATCCTACTCGTCAGTTGATCCTAGACAAATCTGTTAACCTCTCCATTGTCCCTAACTGAAGAAAAGCTGTTGATCTGCCATAGCAGAGGGAGTTTTCTCTATAGGAAATCCCTATGTAGATGACATCATAGAGTATAGACCAAGACAACTTTTTTAAATTCCCTTTGGGCTCAGGAATTCTATGAGTCTGATAAGTCAGTAACTGCTTACTCTGAAATAATTTTCTATATTACCCCTCCAGGCATCTTTGCATTTTAAAACAAGATCTTGGACCTCCCCAATACCTTCAGGCTGCAGAGAATAAATCCAAAATGGAAGCTTCTTCCTGTCTTCCTCCCCTTGTACCCAGAACTGGGACTGGTCTGTCCTAAGTAGAGTTTGGAAATAGATGGCCAGCCAGAACCACTCACTGCATGATGGTGTGGAAATGGAGTTTGGTTGGTGTCTTCCTAGCTCCCTTGGGGGCTTCAAGGCGATGGGGATAGGGTGGGAAGGTGTTTTTGACTTGGGGGCATCTCCTTGGTTCTGCCCAATTGGGCCATCTAGGTGACTATCTCCTCATCATGCTGGCCTTGCTTGCACATGCATACAGATAGATATAGACATAGGCCCAGACATAGAAACCAACACATCCTATTCTGGGATGGAGAGAATGAGAGGCAGACAAAGTCTGTGTCCTTCTCCCACTTTGGCTTCCTGCTGACCTGGCTTTATGGGCATAAAGATAGCAATTGACACTCAATTCTAATTTGTAAGGTGTGGATGGGTATAGATAAGGCATTTTTTCTAGCTGTAAGAGAGTAGAAGCTGAGGCAGAACCTGTGAGACAGAATCATGATGACAGTTAAAAATCAAATTTTTCACATTCCCTTAGAGATAAAATATTGTCATAGACCATCAACTCTACTCCTTTATTTTTTATTATAGTGGAGGAACTGAGGCCCAGAAAAGGGAAGGGACTTGGCCAAGGTGATTAAGCCAGGTGTGAGATCTAGAAACGTGGTCTCCTGACTCCCAAGGGTGAGACACGTAAGAGGCAGGATGACTCAGGGGGAAGAGCAGTGAAGGTGGTCTCAGTGGACCCCTGTTTGAATCTTAGTTCTATCCTTTGCTACCTGATTGCGTGCTCAGGCAAATTGCTAAAACTGTCTGGTCCTTACTTTCCTGTTCTATAAAATGAGGATGTAGGACCAGATGATCTTGGAGGTCTCTTCCATACAGATCTATGTAGAAGACCCCATGATGGCAATTATGCCAATTTCTATATCTCTTTTCAATTTTACCAAACCCGCTTCTCACTGGGCTGTGAAGTAGACATTGAAAGGATTGTTATCCCCATTTTACAGATGAAGAAACTGAGAAGCAAGGTGAAGTCACATGCCCGTCTTACAGCTATGAAAATGTCCTATGGTGGGATTCGAACCCAGGTCTTCCTGATTTATGGTATACTAGAAAGAACTCTGAACCCAGAGCACTGAACTCAGAGTCCCAAGAGCTGAATTCAAATTCTCTGTCTGCTCCTTAAAGCTGTATTAACTTGGGCAAATCACTATACCTTTCCAAGCCTCCATTTTCTTTCTGAAAAATAGGCAGGTTTAACTGAATGGCTTCTGAGGTTACTTTGAGCTCTAAATCTATGATCTTATAATTCTACTTACTACTTATGCATGTGTCGGCATGGGCAAATTCTTTGGTCTCAGTTTACTCGTCCATAACATGAAGGGATTGGATCAGATGATCCTGGTGTTCAACCACTAAGAATCAAATGCCTCCATGTATAGGCGTTATGACAGGTGAAATCTGAAATAATTGAGGAAACAAGGTTTGAGCATAACTATTTATTAAGCTGTGCATGAAAACTGCATAACAAATTGGGACCAGGCTCCTCAGCTTGGTCCTGGACCCTGAATACAGAGAAGCAGGTTTTTATGCATTAAAAGAAAGCAATTAATAGGATATAAACCAAGATTCAAGATTAGGTAATCTGATTCTAATTGGAGGAAAGATTAGGGGCTTCATGAGCTGGGAAGGAGGGAGCAAACAGATGGAATTCCCTGAAATCAGAAAAAGAAGTGTCCTCTCTCCCCCATTCCAAATGTCTGTATTCAATCAAGGGAACAAGGAAACAGTAACCCATTGACCAGTACGGGGCCAGTTTTCAAATAAGACATATGTATAGCTTGAAATGCACAATTGTGAGAAAACTCCTTGCATGAATCTTTGGATCTGATGGGATTTCTGGTCAGCATAACCCAGATCCTTAGTTAATGGTTTCTAAGCAGCAGATTGGGGTGGTCCAGCTTTTCAGACATGCAAGTGTAGGTTCAAATAATGAAATAAGATTTTTCTTACAATTCTCATAATTGAATAAAGTTTTCTCACAAGACAGAAATTGGACTAGACCCACGATTGAATAGAAAAGTAACTGAGCTACATCCAGAATTGAGTCACAAGATGGAATCAGGGTGGTTCATTAAATCACCACAGTTCTCACAGTGTAGAAAGTATCATGGGGGCGGGTCAGCAAGTGGACAGGTGACTGGAATCCTCAGGGAAAGCTTCCCAAAGGAGGCAAGTTCTTGAATGATGAGAGAATGAATCAGCAGAAAGGAGATGGATAAGTGCCCAGCCAACATTTGAATGACCAATTGATTTCCCCCAGAGATGACTTTGGCTATCATTAGCATATGCCCAATGCCAGATATAAAGGTGAGAGCTGAAAAACTGTGTCCTTTCCCTCATCTAACTCAGTGGCATTATGTATCTAAACTAAGATGGTCACTCTTTCTGTGGCCCCCACTCAATTTTGAAACAGGTGAATCGTTCTCCTTGACTTCCTTTATCCCCTTTTCACAAAACCCAGAGCCTTAGACTCCAAATCCAAGCTCTTTCCCCTGCACCCACACTGCCTCCCATGGCTCCTTTGGGCAATAGGTCTCCTTTCTTTCCTTCCTTCTTTCTTTCTTCCTTCTTTCCTTCCTTCCTTCCTTCCTTCCTTCCTTCCTTCCTTCCTTCCTTCCTTCATTTATTTAGTTCTTTCTATGGGTCACATATTGTGCTGGAGTGCGAAGACAAAAATAAAAACTCCTTGCCCTCAGGGAGCTTACAGTCTAATAGAGGAAAACAATGTGTATTCAGCAAAGCAATTGCAGAATATGACAGAATAAATGCAGAGTAATTTCACAGGTGGGGAGAGCACTCACAAGTGGAGGTGTGAAGGTGACGCCTGAGCCATGCGTTGAAGAAAGCTACAAATTTAATGGACATCTTATTCCATAATTTCTTGCTTTAGATATCATAGAGCTCTACTCACACCTGAATTTTCTTTCCAGCATCCAGAGTCTTGAGTTCCTGGAGAGCTTCTCCTGCTGTTCAGCTTTTCAAAGAGAAATACACAGAGGGCTCTGCATCTGCCTGTCTGCAGGCGATGCCACCGAAAAATTTCCCAGTGGATTCTGACAAGCCTGAGGATTTATTTCGTAAGAGGTGCTGGGGTTTGGACAGTGATTTATACACAATAAAACCAAGGTGGCTTCTTTGAATGAGTGTGGCCTCAGTCTTCTTGACCTCTGTTGTTGGTTAGAACAAGTGTGTATATTCAGATGCAGAAGATGAGGGCTGATATCAAAAAGTCAAGGATCAGGATTTGTAATACTGTCTTTGGGTAGGTTTGATATCAAGCCCACCTGTGGGAAAGAGGACTAGTTCTAACCCTTTTTAATCACTTGCACCTGGAACCTTTCTGGGAAATGGGGTTGGTTTTCAATGTGTCCATTATCTAACAAGGACCCCTGGCCCTAAGAATTAGGTAGCAGTATTTGTTAGATAGAATCCAAATCATCATGTCCCTTATTGGATATGACAGGGTCTGATAATCAGGGTTTAGTTTTTCCTTACTCTCATATAGACTCTCATCCACCTTGGTGTTCACACATATGGGTCCAGATCTTCATCTCACAGATGTGAAAACTGAGGTCCAGTGAGTTAAAGAAATCTACCCAAGGTCACGCAGGCACGACACAAGTCAGGATTTGAACCCAGATTATTTCACCCAAGTCCATAGCTCTTTTCACTGCATCACACAAGGCATATCTATTCTAAAATTATAGCATCAATTATGATGATCACGTCCTTTCTCTTTTCTATATTACTTAAAAGTTTGCAAAGTAATAGCAATACAGTAACTGTGAGAGGTTGATAAAATAAATGGTATTCTCTCCAATTTACAGATGAGAAAACTGAAGCTCTCATATCCTCTAGGATGTACATTACCACCATTTATACTATACTTAAACATTTGCTAAGTATTTTTCATATATAATTATGTAGTATGTATTCACATATATAAATTGTATATATATAAAAATTTGCATATATAGAATGATATAGGTATTTTATCATATGTAGTATATAGACACATGTATACATACATATTTACATACATATATGCATGTGTGTATGTATATGTACTTTACAATATGTGCACGTGTATGTATATGTGTATATCTCTATGTGTATATATGTATATATGTCTTCACAATAAGTCCAGGAGATGGGTGCAGTGACCTGCCCAGAGTTAATGTCATATCAAGTAAGTATAAGAAACAGAAGTGAAGAATGGTCTTCCAGATGCCAACTTCAACACTCAACACTATGCCATGCTGCTTCCATAGATGGAAAGTGAAATATTAAGAGCCTTGACTCTACATCAGATGACCAGGGTTCAAATCTTGCCTCTGACAGTGGCCACCTGTGTGTTGTTGGACTCTTGGCTTCCTTATCAGTAAAATAAGGGGGTTGTACAAGATAGTCTCTGATATCTCTTCTAGTTATATATTTATAATTGATATGATATGATATGATATGATATGATATGATATGATATGATATGATTATAATGAGATGTGAGATACAATAAGGTGGTAGGAATAGTCAAACACCAGGCTACATGCTCTTGGGTAGAACTAGTTTAGAAAGTAATTGGGAAATATCTAACAAAATACATAAAAATACAATAGAACCCAGACAAGGTTAATATGAGGTTTTCTATGTCAATGTTCAGCCCATGGAAATCCTCATGCATAGTTTAATGGCCCTTGTTTCTATTGGAGTTAGACACCAGTGGTGTAGTAGACAGAGAGCTGAATTCAGGAATACCTGGGTTCAAATCCCATCTTTGGAGCCCCTCTGGCTGTGTGACTCTGGAGAAGGTACTTTTCCTCTCTGTGCTCTAGGGAGCTCTCTCAGAGTCCAAGTTTCAGGGAAGAGGCTGTCCTGCCTTGGTAGAGAGAGCTTGTTTAGCCAAGAGTTCAGGCACTGCTGAAATCCCTCTGGTCCTTCTCCCTTTCCTACAGTAGGAGATGGCACAAATGTGTTCAAATGGATCTGATACCTCATCCCTTTGGGAGTTCCCTTCAGCCACATCACCTGCAACACATCCGGGCCTGCCCATTCATCCAATGAGACCTTTGTCAGGTCCTCGCATAAGTTCACTCAGAAGATCCTCTTTCTTTGTTTTCTCCTGATATCTCAAAGATCCATATGGAGCACTCCCACCTGCTGCCCACCTGCCACTCCCCCCATCCATGCCATAAAGACCAGCTCATCTTCTCTCCCTCCACCTCCCTGATGCCATCTTTTAATCTTCTTATTCTTCAAAGGTTCAAAGTCACAGCCCACTTCCACCCACCAGGAGCCTCCCTATTGCCCTGGGCATGCATGATATTCATTCATTCTTCAGAGAATGTTATGCACCATGTGTCACAGCAACAAGATAAGCT
>CM053622.1:13887733-13930940 GCA_028646595.1 Phalanger gymnotis | reverse complement strand
ATATATATATATATATATATGATCCTTTTTGAGATCATAAATTCGGCCTTCCTACTACACATTCATAAAGCACCCACTATGTGCCAGCACTGTGCTAAGCATTTGAGGTTAGCATTGCCAGAAAGCAGCTGTTTACAGAGTTCTAGGAGTAATTGTGAGGTGCTCCATTTCTAGAGCTATTGCTCACAGACTCCCACAGTGTGCTTCCTATTACTAAGTAGCCTGGCAGACTTAATTGGCTGTTATAAAAGGAATTTATTAAGGTGGCATAGTTGGTGGAAAACAACTCACCTGATAAGTCTGGAGTGTACTCTCACAAATACACCCAAAATCCATGGGAATAGAGGGCACAAACTTACATTACTAAGGCCATGAGGTCCAGAGGTAGAGAACACAAATGGTATTATGGACTGGAAGGGGAATCGGAGGGGAGGGGAATAAGAGGAGAGGAGATGGGAAAGAATTGAAGGGGAGGGGAGAGAAGGAGATTGGAGGGTATGGGAAGAGAGGGGAGGGAAGGGAAGGGGAATGGAGGGGAGAACTCCTCCCTATAAAGAACAATTCCTTCTTAGAGTCCTTAGCTCCCAGAGTAGCTCTTCCACCCACCTGGCCTTAATCACTGAATGGGTGTTGCCTCAGTAAAACTGAGAGCTGTTAAAGACCTTAGCTTAAAAAGGCCAAGGTCTCCCATTGCATCCAGGGCTACCTCCAGTTGTCCTGGTCTATATCTTGCCACTGGACCCAGATGACTCTGTAGGAAAAAATGGGACTGGTGACTTTGTACAGCCCTCCGTCACTTAAATCCAATTCACTTGCATGTTATGGCATCATCTCCCTGATGTCATGGTCCTCTTCCAGAACAAAGGACAAACAACAGCTCTTCTACCCATTGCATCTTGGGTCATGGCCAGTCATCTTGACCCTTGTCCTGCCTCTGGACTTTGATGATTCTGCAGGACAGAGTGAAGCCAATGGGCACAACTTTGCCTCACCTAAATCCAACTCATGATGTCATTGGTCCTCTTCAAGAACAAAGGACCACCACCACCACCAAGAAGAAGCTCTTCCACAGCTAGATGGATTTCACTGCTTTTCTGAGGCACCATACCAGTTATTTCAACTGCAACTGCAGAGGTAGAATTTGAACCTCTCAACCAACCATACAATGTTTCTCATGTGGCATTATCTGCTCTTCATCCAGCAGCCAGAAGGCAGCTCATTGGTGGGACTTGGAATTAGGAAGATCTGAGTTTAAATCCTGTCTCAGACAATTGTTGTGTGATCCTGTGTAAGCCATTTAGCATATCTGCCTCAGTTTCCTCATCTGTAAAATGAAGATAATAATAATAAGATAGTTGTGAAGATCCAATGAGTCACTATATATGAGGGACTTTGCCAACCTGAAGGTGCTGTATAAATGCTAGTTTTCATCCTGATGGTGATTAATGTAAAAGTCTTATGACACTTTCATATTTATTAAGCACTTTCCATACATTGGGATGAGGTTTTAGGAAAATGCTTTAATACCTAATTTGTTCTGTCAATTGATTGATTCAATTAAAATGTCTGTGCCTTCAGTGATTACATTAATTGGTGGTGGTTGGAAACTCCCACACTTCCATTTGTGTTCTTACTGCGTACATATATGCATAGAACATGCATACACACTGCATAATCTGACTCATAAGCATCTATTAAGTGCTTACTTATGCTAGACAATGGGAATACAAAGGAAAGTATAATAATCCCTGCTCTCAAGGACTTCATATGGTGTCACCAGTTTTCATCCAGGTTTTGTCATGTCTGCCCATGTTTTGTGGACACATGAGCATCCACAGGCCTCCACAGTCACCCAGAGAACACATATGCCCACCTGTCCACCCTGATGCTCACAGAGGCCTCCAGATCCTGAGCATAGAGCTTAAATAGAAAACACCTGGAGAAAGCCTGGGAAAATAACTGCATTCAGTATCCACGCAAAGAAGTCAGAAAAATGGAATTCCCCTCCCGATTCACTTGGCAGGGGTGTTCTGAGGAGGGGGAGCTGTCACCATCTGTCTGTCTTTCTTTCTGGCTTTGTGAATGAGAGAGGGCAACAGAGCCTGGCACTGATAATATGCCAGCTGTGGACCCATGCCCAGGTAAAAGCTGGAACAAAATCCCTGGTTCAGCCTTTGGAAGACAGGTGCCCAGCTGGGCTGGAAGGAGGCGGGCAGACGGCTGTGAATGGAGCTGAGAACCACCCACTGCAAGAAAGCATGGGAGGAGTTGGAAGAAGAAGGAGCAAAGAGTGCTCAAGGACTCTACTCTCTAGGTGTCTCCAGACCCTCTCTGGCTTGTGGCTTCCCCACATACATCTTCATCTCTCTCCTTGACTTTGCCCTCGTTTTCCCCCATAACTGGAATGCTCTCCCTCCCCACCTCCCCTAAAAGCAACTCCTAGCATCTGCACCTTCAGTTCAAGGATATAAGAAACCTTTCCTTATCTTCTCAATTGTTAGGTCTTCTCCCCAAATCACCATGTGTACTTTGTATATAGCTTGTATCCTCTCCTCTCTCTTCTCCTCTCCCCTCCCTTCCTCTTCTCTCCTCTGCCCTTCTCTCGTCTCTTCTCTTCTCCTTTCCTCTACTCTCTCCTCTACTCTCCCCTCCTCTCTTCTCCTCTCCTCCCCTCCCCTTTCTTTTCCTCTCCTTTCCTCTCCTCCCCTCTTCTCTCTTCTCTCCCCCTCTCCTTTCCCCTCCCCTTCTTTCCCCTCCCCTCTTCTTGTCTCGTCTCCTTCATCTCCTCTCCCTTCCCCTCCTCCCCCTCCCCCCTCTTCTATTCTCCTCTCCTCTTCCCTTTCCTCTCCTCTCCTTACCTTACCTCCTCTTCTTCTTTCTCCTCTTACCTCCCCTTCCTTTCTCTTCTTTCTTTCTTTTCTTTTGTGTATTCCCAATGCCTAGTTCAAGGTCTTGTACATAGTAGGGGCTTAATAAATGCTTGTTGAATTGAACTGAAGTAAGCTAGTCAAGTTACCTGGACTATAGCCCTATCTCAGTCATGAAATCACCATATCATCTTGGATAAGTCTCTCTCCCCTCTGGGCCTCAGTTTCCCCATTTGTAAAATGAGGGGATTAAGCTGAATGGCCTTTGAGATCCGTTCTACATCTATGATCCTACAATCCTTAAATGGGGGAAGGGAATCACCATTGAAGTGTATTTGAGGGGATTTCTTTTCTCTTGTTTGTAACTTAAAAGCAGGCTTCTAGGATTACCAACTTAGGACATTTTTTTTGCTGTGTTTTGTTTTATTGTTTTATTCCCCCTCATACACACTCCCAGCTGAAATGGGGGCCTCTTTTCAATTCCCCTCATGCCATTGTTCCTGGTTCTGCCCTCTGAAAATGATAATTATAATAAACAATAATATAATGTTTTAAGGTTTGCAAAATGTTTTATAAAATGTTATCTCATTTGAGCCTCACAAAAACTCTGGGAGATAGGTGTCAGTATCCCCATTTTACAGATGAAGAAACTGAGATAGAGGTTAAGTGACTTGCCCAAGTACCAAGTATCTAAGGCCAAATTTGAACTCAAATCTTCCTATAGCAGAGGTGGGGAAGCTGCTGCAGGTTACCCACCTCTGTCCAATACTCTGCCACCTAGCTGCCTAGGACAAAAGTGATCATTTGCCTCTATGGCAGCCCTTCAAATATTCAAAGGCAGATGTCAGGTTCCCACTCAAGTGTTCTCAAAATCTCACAAACGAAATGTATTAAGTGCTCACTGAAGGTCCCACGCAGAGCCACTGGGAATAAATATAGAGACAAAGGATGAGAGGGTCCCTGAGTTCAAGGAGCTCCCATTCTCCCAGGGGAGAGGGAAGATAAATAAGACAAACCCAAATCAAATGGGTGTAATATGAGGCAGACAGAGAGGAGGGTAAAGAGGAGATCAGACCAAAGTCTAAGAACATCTCTGGAGGAAAGAGTGTCAATGCCTGGTGGGTCAAAGAAGGCTCCTTGGAGGATGGATCACATTGTCTGAGCCTTGATGGAAGGTAGGGGTGAGATGGGAAGGGAACATGACCAAATGCATGGCCAGGTTTGTGCTCATAGAGGTGGGAGGTGCCCTATCAGGTTGGGGTCACAACCAGCTTACCCGAGGTGGTATAACTTACACATGGAAGAACTAAGAGTCAAATCCAGGTCTTCTAACTCCCCAAAGCAGTCTACTTTCTACTAGTATATACTACTACAAATGGGAATGGATGCAGGTAGGCTTGTGGTATGACTCCCATGAGTCCTAAATCTGTGGATCCAGCCCTATTCTGTCTCCTGCCTTCTATACTACACCCCTACCTGCATGTCCTAGAGGCATCCCACACTCAACATGTCCTAAATAGAACTTACTATTCTTTCTCTCTAAACCTTCCCCTCATCACTTTTCCCTTTCCACTCAGATTTGCAACCTTCAAGCCATCCTTGACACATTGATCTCTATCACTCCCCACATCCCATCACTTACCAAGGCTTGTTGGTTTTTGTTCCCATAACATATTTCACACTTGTCTTTTTTCTACTCACATAGAGACCACCCTAGTCCGGGCCCTGATCACCTGCAGTGTTAATGTGATGGAAGATCTTCTCCACCCATTCAATAGGTCTCAGGTGGGCCTAGGTGGAAAAGCTTGATTTTATCTTTGTAAGTAGGCCTAAAGCCCCTAATTAGTAGGTGCTAAACTGATGTAGGCATGAAGTTCTCAGGACCCTAAGGGGAGTTGTTAAGACCAGAGTCAATGGTATGTGCACTGAGTTCTAGTCAATCACGAATTCAGCCAATCAGAGACCTGAGTTCTAGCCAATCAGATGCTGGCTAGGACTATATAAAAGGCGAGTGCAAAATCAAAAAAGAGTAGAATTGAAAGGAAACAGAATCGAAGAGGAGAAGAGAACTGAGAGGAAGACATTGAGGCAGCAGTTATCAAGAGGGTGCTGAAGACCAGACATTGAGAGAAGCAGTGTCGGAAGAGCTGCAGAAGAGAGTGCTGAGTAGAGAGTTAGGATTCGTGTTTACAGAAAGGCCGGGGGGGGGGGGGGGGGGGGGGGGAAGGTTGCAGGATAACTTGGTTCCTTGCTATAATACTGTTATAATTTCCTTGTTACTACATTGAGGTAGGCTTACTGGTTTTGGAATATAATTGCTACTACATTGAATTGGAGGTATTGGTTCTGCCTTCAACATAGAGAATTTTTCATACTTTGCGATTCCAAACCATTCAGGCATATTCATGGTCATCCTTGAGGTCATGAATCTTGTCTTACTGATATATCACTTCTCACTGAACTAGTGTTTTAGCCCCTAAGGCTGGACTGCTTATGCATCTCCAGTCCATCCCTCATACAGCTGCCAAATTGATATTTCTAAAAGCACAAGTTTGACCATTTCCCACTCCCCCCTCAAGAAGCATCAATGGGTCCCTATTTCTACTATTATAAAAAAAAAAATAAACTCCTCCGTGGGCATTTAAACTCCCTCATGATATGGTCTCAACCTATCTTTCTAAACACCTCACATTATTCTTTTTCATACATTCATTCCACAATCTAGTTTTAAACTGTTTCATTTGCTGTTCCCTAGGCGTGGCATCCTGCTTTGAGGTCTTTGTCCAGGCTGTGTCCCACGCCTTCCTGTTCCCTTCTACCTCTTGGAATGCCAGGTGCTACAGGAAGCTTTTCCTGATCCTTCAGTTGTTAGGTTTTGGTCTTTGTTTTTCCTAAACTATTTTCTTGTCTATGTGCCTACCTGTTATTTCTCCCAGTAGAATAAAAAGTGTGTTGGTTCAATGGATAGAGTAATAGGCGTGAAGTCAGAGTTATTGTCATTGTTGTTGAGTCATTTCAGTAATGTCTGACTATCCATGATCCCATTTGGGGTTTTCTTGGCTAGAGCGGTTTGCCATTTCCTTCTCCAGCTCATTTTACCAATGAGGAAACCGAGGCAAATAGAGCTAAATGACTTGCCCAGGGTCCTGCAGCTAGGACGTGTTGAAGGCCAAATTTGAACTCATGCAGATGAGTCTTCCTGATTCCAAGCCCAGTGCTCTACCTACTGTACCAAAGACTTGTGTTCAAATCCAGCTTCAGACACTTACCATCTGTAGTCACTTAACCTCTATCTGCCCCAGTTCCCTCCTCTGTCTTGATGGGGCATTATGTATGCCCATAGCACCTAAGATGGAGGCACCCCTGGAGGAGACAGCAGGGACTCGCTTCTAGGAGAAAACATTCTTAGTTTCCCTAACATGTGGGTGAGAGCAGTCTCTTTCCATGGGCTGTCTTTAAATCTACTTGAGGCACAATCACCCTCTCATCCCAGCTGCGTCAGGAGTGAAGGCTCTGTTCACCCACAGCATGGGTACCAGGCATTAAACTGGGAGTAGGTCCTGAGACCCCAGGAATTGGCTTGGGGTTTGGGTCTTGTTTGTTTTTTTTTTTACTTCTAGATTCAGTCAGTGGAATCCTGGACCTGAGAGCTAAGCCACAGAGATCCCGAAGCCAGGATTCTAGGTCAGATGTTGTTATCAGACCAACAGGGAAGCCCTGAGAAATTGGGGTGCCAGGACAGAGCCAGGGAGGGGGGAAAGAAGGTAGTTATTTGGACTTGGAACTCCATAGCTATATAGGAATTGAGCTAAATTATTACCTAATCTCCCACCCCTCCCAGATATTAACATGATTTAAGAGGCATTATATCCCCCCAGATATTGGATTTGCTATTCTTTGAAGCAAATATTCTTTCATAAGTTATTCTAACTGTTAAGTGGTTAGATAGAACAGAGGTGCCAGAGACCCCCTAAAATTAGGGGAACACAACCATTGGGGCTTAAGCCAATGACAGAGACCAGACACTTTTGAACTCCCACAATGGAACCAAAAACCCTGGAGGAAGGGTGAGATGTAGCACACCTGGTTCTCACTTGGGAGAACCAGGGGAGCCACTATCACATACACAGCGAAGGGGCTAATTTTGCTGATCTCTGAAGTCCTTAAATCTATGATTCTATAAGCTCCTTGAGAGCAGGAACTGTTTCTCCTTTTGTATTTGTATCTCTGGCACCTAGCTCTGTGCCTGATACACAACAGATGATTAATACAAGCTTACTGAATTGAATTAAATGAGTGGTAGTGGGAGAACTACTCCTTAGAAACTCCTCACTCCTAGCAGCCAAGAGATCTTTCAAATATGCCCAGCCTCCTTTTGTAGGCTCAATATCATCTATGTTCTAGAGAACACATACATAGGCAGTGTTATTGATAGGACCCCAAACAGTACAGTTTTCTTCCTTTCCTCCTTTGGAAGACAACAACTCTTTTTCTTCTTTCCCCAACTTGAGGGGAGAGAAGGAGAGTGAGGGAGATAGGCTCTAGGAAGAGTTGGTTATTACAGTCAGGAGACATTCCTGGCAAATGGAGGTCAGATGTTAAGATTTTGTGGGTGATTAAATTTTATCCCCACTCTCACAGAGCCTTTGCAAGGTGACGGACAGCTCCCAGCTCCAGCACCCACCACTCAAACCCAATTGCTCATTCATTTGGTATGATGGACACTTACTCAGGGGCACAGGTCAAGGTGCCAGAGAAGAATGCTAGAGAATATTAGAGACAGTAAGTACAGCACCAGGAGAAATGGTTTGATGAGACCATGGGATTATCTGGTCCAGCCCCCAAAAGGTATTGTAAGGGTGGAAAGAAGAATCTTGGGTTTCTGTCTTCACAAATCCATTTGCATTCATTCCTTTCACCTACAGTAATGACTTATGACCTGGGTGACATAAGGCAGAGCACTAAGGGCCTTGGTTTCCCAAACATGAGTTGGACTAGGCGATCTCAGAAATCCTTCCAGTGCTATCTCTAATGTTGCATAAGCAGTGATCTATTAATAAATTGACGAGCATTTATTAAACATCTACTGTATTCCAGGCAAAGTGCTACGTACTAGGAGAAAAATGAGGCAGGGAGTGGCGTATGACAAAGCACAGAGTGCAAGGCCAGGAGATGGAGGAGGAAGTGAGGCTGGTGACCTTGCACAGACCTCCGTCATTCAAATCAAAGTCAACTGCAAGTCATGTCATCATCTCCCTGATGTCATGGGCCTCTTTGAGAATGAAGGACAAACACAACAAGGCCAGGAGATGAGGAGCCCTGTGAGCTGTGTGACTCTGGGCAAGTCATTTACCCTGTTTTCCTCAGTCTCCTCAACTGTAAAATGGAGATGTAAATAGTGCCTGCCTGCCAGGGTTTTTGTGAGGATTAAATGAGGAACTGTAAAGTGTTTAGCACAGAGCCTGACACATAGTAGGACCTATGTACATGTGGGTTGTTGTTATTGTTGTTAGCCAAATGCTGGAAATGATGCAAACACAAAAATGACATCATCCTTTCCCTTGGAGGTCTTATAGATAACAAAATATGTATATGAATGAACGTAATTTGGACATGGTAAGCACATTGGAGTGTGACAAAGTGCTTTGAGATCACAGAATGTCAGAGCTGGGAGGGGCCTTAGAACAGGGAATGTCAAGGCTGGGAGGGGCCTTAGAACAGGGGATATCGGAGCTAGGAAGGGTCTTAGAATAGAGAATGTCAGAACTGAGAGGGGCCTGAGAACAGAGAAGAGCTCTTAGAATGCTAAAACTGGATCACTGAGAGAAGTGACTTTCTCAGGTCACACAGCCGGCGTCTGAGGCCAGATTTAACTTCAGGTCTTCCAGACTCCAGTCTCAGAACTCCATCTACTATGGTACCTTGCTAGGGAAGGCAATAGGCAAAGAATTACACATGGAAACTATATGCCAAGTCCATGGGAAGCAATCCAATGACTAGTACCAGGTAAGAGAAATGTGACCCTGGGATTGAGAGCATGACCTTGGATTCAACAGTACTGTGCTCCGACTCATTGAACTAGCTGGGTGCAGACCAGAGACTCTTAGGGACAGAAGGAACCATGAGGAAGTTATTACAACCCAGGTCATTTATAGGGTGATGTCATAGTCAAACAGGTGTCTGGATGAGTGATGGCCCCATACAAGGAGTCATGCATGAAGGGTTCCGTAGGAGTAAGTGGCTAGATCTTCAGGTATCCAGATAATCAATCAGATGTATTTATTAAACATTTATTCTGTGCCAGGCAATGTGCTAGTTTATAGAGATATGAAGACAGATCCAAGATTAAAATTGACCCTGCCCTCAAGGAGATCCCATTCTGTCAGAGGAGACATCATATACATATGTGGCATTTATAAAACACATATAAAACAGATTTAAGGCAATAGACTTAAGCACCTACTACATTTCAGGAAGCATGTTAAATGCTAGAATTACAAAGAAAAGCAAAAAAAAAAATCTCTCTGCCCTTAAAAAGCTCTCAGTCTAATGATAGAAACAACGAAAATCATTATGGACAAGCAAGACACACATACAAGGTAAATGGCAGATAAATTCCCTTCAAAGGAAAGGCATTAAGATTAAAGAAGACTTGGAAAAGATTCTTGCAGAATGTAGAATTTTAGTGGAGACTTGAAAGAAGCCAAGGAATCCAGGAAGGGGAAATGATGGAGGAGAATATTCAGGAACGTGGGTCAGCCAGTGAAAAACCATGGAGTTGGGCCACATAGTGTAGTTAGTGTGTGAGAAAAGCAAGAAGATCCATGTTTCTGGGAGAGAGAGAGTATATTAAGAATGCAGGCCAGCCAGCCCAAAGGCACTGAAATGGGGGAAGGAATGTCATAGGTGAAGAACAGTAATTGGGCCATTAATAGCTACCATCTGTATAGCACTTTAAGGCTTACAAAGCAATACACATATATATGTATATATATGTGTGTATATATGCATATATATACACACATATATATATATATATGTCTATACATATGTAATCTAATTTGAACCGTACAACGGCCTTATTATTATTTCTATTTTTCCAGATGTGGAAACTGAGTCTTAGAAAGCAAATTGACCAGAGTGACATGGATAGTGTCTGAGTGAGGCTGGATTTGAACTCAGATTTTCCCAACTCCAGATCTGCTATACTGCCTTTCTAGAAGTTTACTCATGCTCCCTAGCTGGATTATAGGGAGCCTGTCATTCCTCTTTCTGAAAGAGTTCTGCCCCGGTACTCTTCAATGCATTTAATCAATCTACTAGTCATTCTTCATGAAGTCTCTACTTTGTATAGAAGACCTGAAATTGGGGTCCCAGAACCTGGCTTTAAACCCCAGCTCTTCTGTATTAGCTGTGTGGTCTTAGACAAGTCACCGTCTTTCCCAGGCCGTCAAGTTTCCTCACCTGAAAAAGGAAGGGGTTGGAATAGATAGCGTCCAAGAACCTTTCCATCTCTGAATCTTTGATCCTCTGACAGAGAGAAAGCAAAGACTGAATTTTAGAATATCTATCTATCTATTTATCTATCTCTATCCACACACACACACACACACACACACACACACATATATATATACATACATACATGCATACACACATATATACACATATACTACACATATACACACATACTGGACTGGTAGTCAAAAGACCTGGGCCCTGCTCTACTCCTGATTACCCGTGTGACCCTGGGCAAACCCTCCTCTTGCTTAGCTCACCAGAGATCGCCATCCAAACAAAGCTGAACCCTCACCAGGAATTCTGGGGGATTGGTAAGACACAGTTTGGGGAAGAATCCTGGTCTAACTTATAAGATTTCTGTCAAGAATGAACTTTATTTGGCTAGAGGAAAAAAGTTAAGAGATTTATAACGGAGGCATTTGGTGACACATCTATTGATTGCCACCAATTTTCATCAGGATTTATGAATGGCTGGCAAGAAGAGCTCTTAAAGAGATGTGCCCTGTGCTCCCCAGAGGGCCTGAAGAAGCTCTAATTAGCTTAATGATGAAACTGGCAAGCTCTGACCTGGTTTATTTTTGGCCGGGGGCCAGCCCATCTCCCTCACACAGGGTTATCCATTGATAGGAGCTGGAGCCAGAAACCTGGACTAAGCTCTGTCCTTTACTGTCTAGGGGATCAGAGGCAAGTCACCCTTCTATGGGCCCCCCTTGGCTCTTCTACAAAACGAGGGAGCAAGGGTAGGTTAAGAGATTCTTAGAGTCCTTTCTGGACCTTGTGATCTTCTCTTCCCCCAACTCATCCCTGACCCAGCCAACACAGGGGTGTTCTCCAACATCCCACTGCATTCTTGAGCCATGGGCATAGAGCTTGCTGCTCAGTCATTTTCTGGTTGTTTCAAGCAGGCTGCTTTGTCTTCTCAATTAGATGCCAAGTTCCTGTAGGGCAGAGACATTGAATTTTAGGATCATCATATCTGAAAGGATCCTTAAAGCAGGGCATGTGAGATCTGGAAGGGGCATTAGAACAGAGAATGTAAAGGCTGGAAGGGGCAGAGGATGTCAGATCTGAGAAGGAGCCTAGAACAGAGAATGTCACAGTTGGGAGGGATCTTAGAACAACAGAGCTGAAAGAGACCTTATAACAGAGAATGTTAGAGCTGGGAGGGAGCCTAGAACAAGGAATGTCTGAGCTGATAAGAATCTTAGAACATTAAATGTCGGAGCTGGAAGGGGCCTTAGAACAGAGAATGTCAGCTGGCAGGAGCTTTAAACAGGGAATGTCAGAGCTGGGAGGGGCATTAGAACAGGGGATGGCAGAGCTCGGAGGGGCCTTAGAGCATAGAATGTCAGGGCTAGAAAGGATTTTATATCATAGAAATATAAAAAGAAAATTTAAATAGAGTAGAGACCTTAGAAATAATCTAGTCCAACTATGTCATTGTACAGATAAGGAAATTGGAGACCAGAGAGGGAAATTTACTTTCCCGAGGCCATACAGAGCTAAGATGGAAACCTAAGTCCTCTGACTCCAGATCTCGTGATGGGAGAAGGCCTCATGCAAGCTGGCCCAAGTCAAAACACAGACAAGGTTCTAGTTTGCCAGTTGGATCATCATAATAAATAGTGTGTGCTCCTGACTTAAGCTCCTAGCCCCTCGTGGGAGTAGAGGTCAGGGAAATGATTTCTCTAAGAACTCCTGATCTCACAGGCCATTCATAAATACTGACACCTCTATCGATCCCACATGACTTCAGACACCTGGGTTCAGGCCTCCTCCGAACTTTTTCCTCTAGCCAATTAAAACTCACCCTTGGCAGAGGCCCAATAAATCATGGTGGCTTCTCCAGTGTGCTGCATCCTGAACAGGGTCTCAACTTAGCTCTGCTCAGCTTGGGGGTGTTTGCCAGTTTGGCAGGAGAAGAACTATACATGGCAGATTTTTTCCTTCATCGTTTTCTTTCTGCTGAATAAATTATCAAATTCCCTTAGAGGAACGTAGGAGATGTAAGTTTTATAGCTCAAAAAAGAGACTTTGGTTGTGGCAGCTGGGATACCTCCTCTCACACATGGGCCCCAGAAAAGCTGTTCCAGGTTCAAGGCATCTCTCTAGTTGGCACCCACTCAAAATCACATCTCAGGAGGTGCCATCAATGTATTTACTTTTATAGGCCAAATTGGGAGGAAAATCTTTAAATGCAAAGCATTTCATTAAACAGAATAGGAAATAATATAACAAAAGAAGATTCCTATCATGTGAACTCTCCCACAGATTATCACACTACCAATGGGAGAAGGCAAAGAAGCATACAAAAAGCACACAAAATAAAAAGCATACAAAAATCAGGGGACATACAAAAAGGACACACTGAGAGAGACCACACACAGAGGACACACAAATAGTAAACATATGTGGGTGAAGCATATATTTGGCTGGTATAATTCACGTCTCCAACACTATGGAGCTTCTGATATATTTTAGTAATGCTATCACATTGTTTCCTGCTGGGCACATCATGTCTGGGTGGGATGGGTGCTTGACAAGCATCTGTCTGATAGTTTCTGAGCTTCTCATCTTTAGGGATACCTTCTGGCCATCTTGACTTCTATTTTCTAAAGCAAGTATAGTGACCAGAAAGCCTCTCCCTGATAGGGGGGAGGCTGAAATTTCTTTAAAAATTGATGACATCACAAATCAAGAAACTCAGCTAAAGGCAGCCAGAACAAAAGTAGACACTGTGTCTCTAGGCTAAGATCAAGTCTATTCTTTTGGCTGCCTGTGACTGGTGCTGATTCAAAGTCCAGTGTCCATGCCCAAAGGTTTTTAAAAGTATGCATACCCATTGATTCAGCAATACCAATACTAGGTCTGCATCCCAAAGAGATAAAAAAGAGAGGGAGAGAGATAAAATAACCCATTTGTACAAAAATATTTATAGCAGCTTTTTTATGGTGACTAAATTGGAAATTGAAGGGAAGCCCATCAGCTGGGGAATTGCTGAACAAGTTGTATATGATTACAATAGAATATTATTGTACTATAAGAAATGACAAGCAAGATGATTAAAAAAGGGGAAAGACTTACATGAACTGATACAAAGAACCAAGAAAAGAACCAAGAAAACGTTGTACACAGTAATAGCAATATTATAGGAGGAAGAACTATGAATGACAGCTATTCTCAACAATACAACGATCTGAGACAATCCCAAACGACTCATGTTAAAAAATTCTATCTGCCTTCAGAGGAAGAATAGATGGTATTTGAATATAGACTGAAGAATACTATTTCTCACTTTTTTTCTTTTTTTGTTCAAGTCTTCTTGTACAAAATGACTAATATGGAAATGTTTTATATGATTGCATATGTATACCTATATCAGATTGCTTACCATCTCAGAGAAGGGGAAGGGGAGGAAGGGAGGAATCAAATTTGGAACTCAAACCTTAAAAAATTATTCAAAATTATTTTTACATGTAATTGGGGAGAAGAAATAAAATATTACTTTTTAAAAAGTCCAGTGTCCTTGACTTCCTTATTTTAGTTAATAATAGTTTTCTGTTAGATATTTTTGTCTCATCATTTCCAGAGCAAGAATCATTCTCTTTAACACAGAACACAAGGAAAAAAAGAGTTTAAAAAGTTCTGTCTCCTTTCAGTTGCCAGTTATCATTAATTCATCTGCTCCCAGGCAATAATCCTAAATCCTCTTTCTCCCAATAGGGATAGGGAATGGATCTGTAGTTTTGCTCTGATTCATGATTTTTTTCTGCCCAAACCCTCCCCTCTTTCCTACTTTCTTAACCCCATCTAAGGCAGTGAATCAAACTCAAGTAGAAACAGGGCCACTAAACCATGCATAAAGATCCCTGTGGACTGCATATTGACTTAGAGAACACAAACTAACATTACCTGCATTTTATCATATTTTTATTCATTTTTGGCAAATGTTCCCTAATGACATTTTAATTTGGTTCAGGCCACACTCATAATGTCACAATGCAGCCAGAGAACAGCCTGTTTAATACCTCTGATCTAAGGTACCACCACCTTCCCAATTACTCAGGCTCACAAGTTTGGTGGATGAGCTTACATCCCAATGCTTGTGTTCAATTACAAAAAGAAAAGAAAACAAAACAAAACAAAAAAGAGCTAGTTATTTTGTCTAACTGCAGCACCATGCATGGAACATTAAATATATAAGAATAACAGGATGGCAACTTTTCTTTAGACCATGTCTGTCTGAACTCCATAGAAAAAAGATGAGAAAGAGATAAAAGTAATAAGTACCTGATTGCTTTAAAAAAACAATGCTTTAAAAGTTTTAATAACTACCCTCTTTGCTTCATCTATTTGTTATTAATTAATTAATTTATTTGTTATTGCTGACTCCTGTCAACAACCCTATCAACTAGGGAGTGTGGATATTATGAGTCTCATTGTAAGAGGGCAGAGACCCAGAGAATCCAAAGGACTTGCCAATGGTCACACAGATTATAAGTATCAGAATCAAGATTTGAATCCATATCTCAATTGAATTCAATAAATGTCATTGACTTGCCTGCCTCTTTGTGGCCCCATTTGGGGATTTCTTGCAAAGATACTGGAGTAGTTTTCCATTTCCCTCTCTAGCTCATTTTACAGATGAGGAAACTGAGGCAAAAGTGTTAAGTGACTTGTCAAGGGTCACACAGCTAGCAAGTGTCTGAGACTAGATTTGAGCTTGGTTCTTCCTGACTCCAGGCCCAGAGCTCTGTCCACTGTACCACCTACCTGCCAATTCACCACCTCATTATCTAAATACAACATTTATTAAGCACCTATTATGTGCCAGACACTGTGCTGGGCACTAAGGATATAAATAATTTTAAAAAGATAGTTTCTGCTCTCATGGAGCTTACATTCTAATTGGGGAAGACACCACATAAAAAGAAGGGGTGACCCATCTGAGATGACTGAACACTAGATGTTTCCTAGTGGTGAAGTCCAAACCAAGAAGAGGTGCTAATTGACAGTGGAGAGTTACCTGAAAAGTTCACATCCAAGCCCTCTATTAAGGAAGACTTTGGGAAGAGTCCATTGCACCACCCTTCTGCCAGCCAATCAGAGGGAGTTGAGAAGGGGTCCAGTATCCAAAATGGAGTCACTAGGAGTGATGATGAGATGTCAGGTGATCAGCTTATCCTGGGTGGGGCATGGCATTTCAAGGAGTTTAAACCAAGCATAACCACTGATGGAAAGTGGAAAGTTCTCTTCCTAACTCATGGTCTCTGATTCTGCTGCACCAGAGGTGACAAACAGGAGGCCTTCAAATAAAATTGGGAAATATTTAATAAGCTAAATAAAATACAATAAAATGGATCATGTTAATATGTGGTTTTCTAAGGCAACAAGCAACCCATGGGGATCTTTATGTACAATTGGGTGGCCCATTTCTACCTGAGTTTGCTCTCAGGATGGAGGATCTGAGGCCCTGAGACATTGAGCATCTTGCTCGGGTTCACCCCATCACTCACAGCGCCACAGCTGAGGTTCAAACCTGACTCTCAGCCGCAAGGCCTTTCTGCTAGCCTGTCCCTCTCCCCCAGGAGCTGCCTCCCCAAACAACTAATGAGTGTGTTCTTCAAGCCTTGTCTCCAAGAGCCCAGTGAAGCCATTCTGAACAGCCAGATAATAAATATTTATATATTTTTTCTAAAAGCAAATGATTTCCTGGAGATGCTGAATTACTTTCAAAGGAGCCGCTCCAGACTGTCGTGTAAATACATGAATTTGAGTATTTGAGGACACCCTATTTACCCAGCAGACCAGAACCCTGGGACTTGCTGAATATAAATATTCAGTAGCAGGCTTTGTTTCTTGGCATCCAGCCCATCTTTATGATTGAGTTCCCACCCACCCTCTCAGCCATTCAGGACTTTCAAATGCTAAATCCTAGCATCAGCAGGCTGGGAGCTGGCCAAAGTCTTGAGGTCTTGAAGTCCTGTCCAGCCCCCTAATCTCAGTTAGCTAAAGAGACATTGAGGTTCAATGGGCACAGGACTAGACTTGTTGATTAAGGACCTTGGTTCAAGTTCTAAATTATTTATGTGACCTTGGGCAGGTTGTTTCCCTTCTATGCCTCAGTTTCCTCAGCTGTAAAATGAAGTAGCTGGACTAGATGGTCTCTGAAGTCCCTTCCAACTCAAAATCTTATGGTAATCTTATGTCAGGGATTAGAAATCCCAACCTCATTACTTATTGTCTTTGTGACCTTGGTCAGGTCGCTTTCCTTCTATGTGCCTCAGTTTCCTCATCTGTAAAATGAGGGTGTCAGACTAGATGATCTTTGAGATGACTTCCAGTCCTAGACCTATGATCCTTCCTCCCTGTGACTATTCTGCTTTAATTGGAGAATGAGTGCAAACTCACCTAACACACTAAATCTAGCCAGGTCCAGAATATTCCAGTCTCCTGTCAGCCCCAGTCATCTTGTCCCTACATCCTCCTCTTTTTCCTCATTTCCATCTCTTATATCAGGCAGAAATTAAATAAAATGACCATTGCTTCTGCAAAGGGTACAAATCAATTCACCAGCCCTGTAACTCCCCAGGCCAAAAGTCCTTTCCATGGCCAAATGTATTGTCTCTCCCTACTAGAATATAAGCTCCATGAGGGAAGTGACTTTCTTAATTTTTCATCTGTATTCCCAGTGCTTAATAAATGTGCTTCCATTCATTCATTCATGATCATCGTACAGTCTTATTTTCTCTCAGCAGGCCTTCTGCCACTAACCTACTGATCCTAAGGCAGTCAGTGCTTAAAGGGTTAAATGGACTCGCCCAAGATCATACAATGAGGGAAATCACTTGAACACGGATCTCTGAAGTGTGTGTGAGCTTTAACTCTGACCTTAGCTCCCTTTACCAACAGCTATAGTAGATTTCTAAGCATTTCAGTTTTTCAGTTGCTTTTATGCATAGGTTAGGTGGGCAGTAGACAAACATTTTTAAAGCACCTACTATGTGCTAGGCTTATGTGCCTAAGAGCTTAGGATACAAAGAAAGTCCCTGATCTCAAGGAGTTCACTCAATACACTCTAGGCAACTCAAACACTAGGTTCAATCCTCTCCAAATCGTAGGTCAAAGTCATTAGGAGTAAGAACACTAAAGTGCATGGGGTCCTTTGGGACCTTCTAGGCTGGCCACTCTATGTCCCAGTTAGACCAGATCACATCCATTCTTCCCAAACCAGTATCATGAGTCTTCTTTCCTCCACTTTTGCTCACACCATTTTGTGTGACAGATAGGGCTCCTTCCTCATTTTCTTCTGTTGACTTGTCACTGGACCTTGAAGTCTACTTCAAATACCACTTTCTCCAGTAAGCTGCCCCTTATGCTCTGATTGGCTTACCCCACCCCTCAGGATCCCACATAGCATTGTGGTTTGTAGATCTCCAATGCACTTACCACTCTGTATAGAACTTGCTTTGTATAAAGTTGATGGCATATTGTCTCTGCCATTAGATTGTAAGCTCTTTGAGGGCAGGGATTGTCTTTTACCTCTTTTTGTATCCCCATGGCTTAGAACAATGCCTGGCACATGGTAGGTGCTTAATAAATGTTTGAGTTGAGTTGAAATTGAATTAAATTGTCTGTGTTTGGAGCTTATCTCCTTAGTAGACTGAGCTCCTGAATACACAGGACCAGTGAATGAGTGGACAAGTTTCTAATCTAAACTTTGTGTCTCTCTCAGAACCCAGCTAAAATCTCTGTACATAGTAGATATTTAATAAATGTTTATTAGTGATAGTATGATGGATTTTGGAGTCAGTATACCTAGATTTAGACCTTTCTGATATTTATCACATTACTACCTAATAGAGTTGTCCAACATTATAATGGGCTGCCTCTAGATGTGGTGAGCTCCCTCCCTCATTAGAGGTTTCCAAGTAGGCTCTGGATGACCATTTGTCAAGCATGTTATAGTAAGAATTCCTTTTGGGAATGGGTTGGACAAGATGGCCATTGAGGTCCTTTTCAACTCTCCAATTCTGTGATACCTGTGTGCTTGTGGGCAAGTTACTTCCTCTCATAGGCCTTGGTTTCCTTCCCTGTAAAATGAAGGGGGATGGGCCAGATGATTGAAGCAAAATTCTAGCTCTGGTTCTAAGACCTTATGGTTCTCTGGGCTTCAGTTTTACCTATAAATTGAGACGCTTTTCTAACTCTGAATCTATGATGTCATGCTCTTCCTAATGATGCCATTAGAGAATGCCTTGTCAGTCTTTAGGAAATATTTTCCTCCTACTTCTCCTTCTCCTTTTCTCCTACCCTCTGGGTGTCTATGATCCATGGCTGAACTCCCTGAAGTTCAGAGTTTCCACTGTGCCCCACCATGGTACCTGAATTCCCTTACACTTGAGGTCAAACTCTTTGTCTCCTCTTCCCCCTCTCTGTGTGACCCTGGGCAAGTCATTCCAATTCTTTGGCCCCCCCCCAGGAGGCACTCTAAGATAAGAAGGATTAGATCACGTCCTGCTCCTGCATTGGGAGCCAGAGCTCCCTGTGAGGAGTTTCCTCAACCAATGAAATCACATATCATGTCAAAATGAAAATGAATCACAATAGCAACTTACCTTGACATTATTGGGAATAGCAAAGTGAGAAAAAACTGATTCAGTGACAGAAGGGAACAAGTTAGGCTGGGACAACTGTCCTCTGGCAGAAAGCAGGGACCTGAGAGACACAAGAAGGGTAAGTTTTAAGTGGGATGGAGAGGACCCAGAGGAAGCTTTTTCTGATACCCCCAGTTTTTAGAGACCCCTTTCTGAACACGATTATGTATTTATTTATAAATGTCTTGAATATACTTTGTATAGACACTGCCCCCCCCAAAGAATGTCTGCTTCTTGAGGGCAGACATGATTCCATTTTTACTTTTCTATCCCTGGTACCCAGCACAGTATCTCTCTAATATGGTAGGGATAGAGATAAGAGCAGTGATTTCATTGTTAGAAGGAATTCCCACATGTGAATGCTATACTTTACCTATAATGATAATATAACATGTTCATACACACACACACATATATGTATATATATACATATATGTAATGATAACAATAACATGCATTTTAAAGTTTGCGAAGTGCTTTGCAAATATTATCTCATTTGATTCTCACAAAAACCCTGGGAGGTGGGAGCTATTATAATCCCTATTTTACAGATGAAGAAACTGAGGCAGAGGTGATATGACTTACCCAGGGTCACACAGCTAGTGAGGCTAGATTTGAACTCAGATCATCCTGACTCCAAGGCCAGCATTCCATCCACTGCAGTGCCAATACAGAGTACACCTTCCCTATGATCCATTGTCTTCTAGAGTTACCTGAGGCATCGAGAGGGTAAGTGACTTACCTAGAGAGACACAGTAAGCATATGTCAAAAACAGTATGTGGATCAAGGTCTTCTTGGATTCAAATCCAGTTCTCTATCTACTGCCCCAGGCTGCTTGTCTTTAGACGTAGCAGTCATTCAACAAAAGCTTGATGAATTCACTACAGCCCTTTAAAGTCTGCAAAGTATTCCACACACAGTATAATCCAAGTTGGTTTCATGCTATATTTCAAGTCATCCCCACACAGAAAACCTATCCCACCCCCACCCCCACAAATGTTGCTGGTAGGGACGGGAGGGGATAAGTATTTCTTTTTTTGTTAATAAGTTAATTTATTTATTTTTGGTTTTCAACATTCACTTCCATAAATTTTAAATTTTCTCTTTCTCCCTTCCCCCCTCCCCAAGATGGCCTGCAATCTGATAGAGGCTCTACATATATATTTCTATTAAACATATTTTCACTTTAGTCATGTTGTATAGAAGAATTAGAATGAATGGGAGGAACTGCGAGAAAGATAAATATAAAAAAACAAAACAAAACAAAAAAGGAAAATAGTCTATTTCAATCTGCATTCAGATTCCGTATTTCTTTTTCTGGATGTGAATGGGAACAATTATTTCAATGGCCTGTGGAGGCACATGAAGGCCAGCTCTCCCTTTCAACCAGTGAACAGAGGAAGCACAGAGTAGGAACAGAAAAGAATAAGCATTTATATAGAATCTAGCATATGCCAGGCACTATACTAGGTACTTTACCAACATTATCTCATTTAATCTTCACAAAGTCCCTGGGAAGGAGATGCTATTATTATTCCAATTTTAAGGTGGAGGAAACTGAGGCAAACAGAGATTAAGTGTCCTGTCCAGAGTCACATAGGCAGGATTCTTACTCAGGTCTTCCTGACTCCAGGTCCATCCTTTTTCCCCTGTGGCCCTTGGCTCTCTCAGTGGGCAGTCGGGCAGGTGACTTTCCCCCAGTCACACAGTAAGTTCCTAGCAGAGTATGAACCAGAACCTAGTTCTGGCTTTCAGCCCAGGGCTGTTTCTACTACACCACACTTAGCAGAGCCACAAATAGATTCACATAAATAATGAGAATGTAGCCAAGACACTCCCTAATGTAGGTTGCAATTTATCGGCTGCATAAATGTTCCCAATCAAACAGCTGTTGCATCTCCATAAATAGACTAATAATAATAAATTAATACATAATGAAATCATAAGCACATTCATTATTCAATGGAAGTTGGTTCCTGTGTGGAGGAGTGCCTGCTGGTTCAAATATGGGTCAGTTAGCAGCAGAGATGCGTATTTCCCAAATTAGATTTGGGAGAGCTTCTAAAGAAAGATACCTAGGGTTTCCCTGTGCAAGCCCTCCCCCATGCCTGGAATGCTCTCCCTCTTTGCCTCCGTAATTACAAATCCCATTTCCTTCAATGTATATATCTCAGGTCCCACCTCTCTTCATGCAGTCTTTTCTATTTACCCCAATTCTTCATGGTCTCCCCCAATTCAAACTGCCATGTATCTGCTTATCTATAGACATGTTGCATCTCCCCAATATAACGTAAATACCTTGCATTTCCAATTTTTTGCAGTATCTATGGCATCCCTTCTTCCTCTCCTAAGATGTTTTTAGAAAAGTTTGCCCAGTTTCAAGATACTCTTTGAGGCCACATCCACTTAAAAACAAAAACAAAAACAAAAACAAAAAAAAAACAAAAAAAACCCCACAAATGTGTTTACTTCTGTCAGCCAGAACAATTAGTTTGAAGCCATTTAATGAAATGGGATAGTAAGGAACATAACAATAGACTACCCTCCTGTAACCCTCAGACCCACTTTCCCACCAATATGGATGCCATCAAGTGGAAGAGGGGGCAGACCTAAAAAATACACAAGGAGCGAAAATAGCAAGGAATAAGTATGGCCAGGATATCCTTGTGGAGGGGCACATAGGGAAAAAGTGTGGCTAGAGTACAAGCATGGGGGTGCAAAAAAGTAGGGAACGTATACATTTAAGTCAAACACCTAGAAGGGCAACTCACATCTTTAATGCTTCAGGGCTGCCAATGCTCTTCTGAAGATGTCGGGAGGCTCGTTCTCTCCCCTGGTCTCAAGAGGTATACAGTCGTGTTGGCTCTGCCAGACATATTGGTAGGGTATACTGGAGCCAGCTCAAGAGCTGATCATTAAATTTTCAGTGTGAGCAGTGAGGAAATGTTACAAATCAAGTCTTGATTTATTCTTTGGTTGACGGTCTAGGCTTAAAAAAGTAATGGAGAAAATGTACATGCTGCAGACTAAATTTAAAAGTATGTCATGCCAACATTTCTTTGTCCTGGAGAGCCATTGTTAAACATTTGCCAGAATCCCCTGCATATGATGATGGCGTGCATGCAGTCTCTGCCGGAAATAGGTCCCTTATTGTCTAAAGAAGTCGCTACTAGATGGCACTCTTCTATCTTCATAACTACCAAACTTATTTTTGCTATTAGCTCCTGGGCTCAACTCTGTAGTGCACCTAATGACCATTTCAGCTACTGTCTGATAGGGTGCAGTGATCAGAAAGCCTCTCCTTGCTAAGAAGTCATAGTCTAAACTATGACTCTTTGATCATACTTATGGCTATGAGTCATTCGATTTACTCGAGGGTCAAAATCTGGAGAGTATACCTTGGTTAAGAGTCAATTTGACTTTTTAATTTTATGACTTGCTAGGAGAACTCACATCCTTGCCCCAAGCCACTGTCTGATTTATTGTTAAAAAGGTGTTTTTTTTTCAATAATTTATATATAGTCCTATTTTCCTTTTAGTACCGCTTTCAAAATAATTTTAGTGGCTTCCCTTTCAACCATCTGCAAAACTTTTTTGCTATCCATCTTAATTCTTAGAGTCTCCATTAGTTGAACAGGTACTAGGAAGTGAGGAAACAAAGTAAAACACTGGGCTATCTTCCATCTTAATGCTTTGTTCCAAATTCTTGTCATTGTTATATAAATGCGATGGCCCTAAAACAGTCTTTCTATCCCAGAATAATGCTTTGTATACAATGAGTATTAATAAATGTTCCTTGAATCTAATTGAATAAGAATGTCAAAGGTAGGATTGGAATCTTGGTCTCAGCTAACTCCAAGTACAGTGTCCTCCTTATAATCTAGGGGAATAGGGGTTCTAGTGCACTGCTGATGAAGTTGTGAATTGGCCCAGGCATTCTAGAAAGCAATTTGGGATATTGCAGTCTAGGGGTGCTGAGAGCCCTTAAATGAAAAGGGCATGGGTCTGCCTTGAAAGAATTCAATCACTCAAGCCTTCTTTCGGTCTAAAACAAGGTTTGTTAAAATACTACTTGGGAGTAGGTGAGATCCCAGAATCCCTCCAACCTTTCCTATTTTCTTCTTTTGCCATCTTCTGTAAGTCTGTTTATTGACTGATTGATAAGCGTAAGGTGGAACTTCTAAGTTGTTTTAATTTACATTTCTCTACTTAGTAGTGATTTGGAGCATTCTTATGTGACTTGATAACTGGGATTTTTTCCTTTGAAAACTATCTGTTCATATCTTTGACCCATTTATGTTTTGGTTCTTAATCTCATAAATTGATAAAGGTTTGCTCCTCTCCTCCCCTCCCTTTTCCTCCCCTGCCCTCTCCTCCCCTTCCCTCCCTTCTCCTCCAGTCCCCTTTTCTCCCCTCTTTTCCTCCCTTCCCCTCTTTTCTCTTCCCTTCCCCTCCCTTCTCTTCCCTACTCCCCTCCCCTCCATTCCTGTTACCTGAGGGTGTTTTGCCTAAAGGAAGGTAAATTTTGATGGCCAAAAGATGCCTAGTTAACTTGGAGTTTACTGGCTAGATTTCTTTCTCAAAGACCAAGCCTTCAACCCAATTCACTCTGGATCTCACCAACTGGACAACAATAGGTCCCTGACCAAGCACCACTTAATGGTTATTTTTGGGCCCTCCTGGCTCAGAGTGAATGTAAATAGTAACTGTTTCTCTTTTGGCCAGCAACCCTGAGGGTCTTCCCCTCCCAGTTTGATTTTTTTTTTATTGAAGAGGCTATCTCTAGACTCACTTCTTAAAGAGGCATATTCACTGAATGGGCGATACCTCACTCAAAGGGAGAACCTGAAAAGACCTTATCTTAAAAGGGCCAAGGTCTCCCATTGCATCCTGTGCCATCTCCAGTCATCCTGATGGATATCTGGCCGCTGGAACCAGATGGCTCTGAAGGAGAAAGTGAGGCTGGTGACCTTGCACAGCCTTCCCTCACTCAAATCCAAGTCAACTGAAAATCATGTCATCATCTCCCTGAAGTCATGGGCCTTTTCTGAGAATGAAGGACAAACCACACAACCACAACCACAACCTCCTTATATAGATGGTAGGTTCTCAATAAATATTCATCATCTGATTCTTTCTTCAGAGTGGTCCTTGGAGAATAGGCATATTTTTGCCCCTTAAATAGAGAGCTTTATGGTGAGGTTAAATGTAAAAATAGGAGGGAAGAAATTTTTCTCATTTTCTCTACAGTGACCTAGAACTGAATATTATGATTCTACTTGAAAGAAAAAAAATGTTCATTTAAAACATCTAATACAGTCTGGAGCATAATTAACAACAGCATCCCATTTCTTTAGATATTTGAGAGGCAGCATGATGTGATAGAAAAAGAGATGTTGCGCACTCAGAGATCTGGGTTCAAATCCCACCTCTGACCTTTACTACCTGTGGCACTTCCTACTCAGTTGCTAGGGCTCATCCATTCCTTAGTTATTTATATTATTCATTTCATTCTACTTTAAATTTCTTCTACCCGCCCCCCCCCCCAGCAGCCTTCTCACCTGGGAGATGCCTCTATTCTCTCCTCTTTCTCTTCTGATATTTGAGCCCCTGGTTTAAACTATACATTTCTTGAGGCGCCCAGGACATGCTCCAGTTCCACTTTTCATGCTTTGAAATTCTCTACCTCCTTGCCGTTAGCCTTGCCTTAGTTCAGTAATCTCCCCCTTTCTCGTTCCCATTGTGTATTACCTTCCCTCATTAGAATATATGCTCTGTAAGGGTAGGGACTGTCTTTTTTTGTCTTTGTATCTCTAGCAGTTAGCCCAGTGCCTAACAACAAAGAGTAAACACTCAATAAATACTTTGTCTCTGTCTCTCTCCATCCATTTATCTATCTATCAATCTATCTGTGTCTATCTATCTACCTATCTATCCATCTATTTATCCATCATCCATCCATCTGTCTGTCCATCTGTCTGTGTGTCTATCTCTCTGTCTTTCTGTCTATCCATCCCTCTGTTTATCTGTCTATTACTGTCTATATGCTTACAGGTGGTATCCGACCACTACGATGAAATCTCACTGAAGTCAAAGACTGTTTTACTTCTTCCTTCCTATCCCCAATAAGTACTTAATAAATACTTATTAATCGATTGATAGTATTACCCTCTGCAATCAGACTGCAATCCATTCCTGCCTGCCTGTTGTTTGGGACTCTTCTCTATATCCTCTCATAAGTCCTCCACTATGCTGAAGGCCTGCTTTGGTTTCGCCATGAAACAAAGATCAAGGACATCTTGAGCAAATTCAGAGTTGAATTTGCAGAGTTTGGGAATTGGGCTATTTGTGGCCTGAAATGGGCTCACAGATGTTCAGTGGATATGGCAATTGCCAACAATTTGATATGCACCATAGATATAAAAATCTGATAATGATTTCACAATAACAGCTCGGAAATGGGCGGCACAGGGGCGCCTTATCTGTGGGTGGGTGATTACAGCAGTGCTAATAGGCTGAGAACATACTGGGCCAGGTCTGGGAAAGGTATTGTCATCTCCTTCCCCAGACACTTAATCTGCACATGTGATTATGGTCATTTAGGGGAAGAAGTAAAAAGAATCTCATTAGACAAATGAGATTTCTTGGCGAGGCAGGCTGACTCATCATTATCAATTTGGTGGTTCCAGAAAAAACACTTCTGAATTTCCAGGACACAAGTAAACTTTTTCTGCCTTTTAAGTCAACTGGCTGTTAGCCATATTTAGGGATAATCATAGAATGGTAGTACTGGAAGGGACCTCTGTGGCCATTTAGACCAACCCCTCCTTTTACAGAGAAGGTAGCTGAGGCCTAGAGAATAGAAATGACTTACTCACAAAAGTAGTAACAGGACCCCGATAAATCACCGATGACATTTAGCATGCATTGGGGGACTGGCCAATGAGGACCCTGGGAGCATGCACATGGAAGCTATGTGCATATTTGGTGAGCCTGCTTCAGAAGGTTAGTGATGACATGGGCACAGGCAGTGAAGGGGCACACTCTCTACATCAGGTCATGCATATGTAAGGATACTCTTGAGTCTTTCCTGTCTGATCACTAGATGCTGAGAACAGACTTTTTGGTTGGCTGCTGAGCTAAAACTGAGAGTCCATAAAAAAGCCATCAGTGGAGTTAACTAGTTCTCTTTCCTTATTCTTGGCCATAAAGTGTAAGGATGGTTATTTTAGTTTTGGAGGGCTGGGGAATGGGTTCACTTCCCCCCACTGGACAAGCCCATTAGTCACTGGTCTTGCAGACAAGACAATCTGGGAACTGGAGCCATTTTGTTTTGGCAATAAACATGGTAGGGCAAATGCTTTCTAGCAACTTCTTTAAGTTTGAGTCAACTCTCTTCAGGGACTAACGTGGTAGAGAGGATAGTGTTGTGCTTTCCATTTGGGGGTGGGTGTAGAATGTGGTTTTGTATCTTGGCTCTTGCTATGCTTTTTCAGTAAATTTCCATTTGTCAATGCTAATCGATGTTAACTGGTTAAGTGATCCTGGAGCACCCATCCCTGGGTCAGGTCAATGTTCCCATGGCAGTACTTCCTATAACTAGAGATTTACATTGGGAAGAACACATTGGAATGGGGGACTTGAGCTGAGAGCACTAGAAAGGTTGCCTTATACCCAGAACCCTAGAGCTAATCTCCCTTACCAGTGCCAGTGGGAAGTTGGGATTAGAACCCCCAGAAGGCATAGAAGCAAGCTACATCTGCATGCATTGTCTTATTTGATCCTCAAAGCACCTCGGGAAAGCAGGGAGCCCAGGCTACCTACATAAGGCTCAGCTCAGGTGCCACCTCCTAATGGAGACCTTTCCTGCTCCGTCCACTCACCCTCAACTAAGATAATTTTTTGTTGCTTAGTATGTATGATGTATGTTGTATTCACTTTGCCTTGTACCTGTTGTTTTTTGCCCAACAGAATGTTGGATCCCAGAGGGCAGAGAGTATGTTTTCCTTTTCTCTCCAGTCCCTAGTCCCTAGTACCTGGGAAGGAAGTCATAAGAGATTCAGGAAAGGGAGGCAGGGAAGGAAGGAAAGAAGGAAGTAAGAGAGAGAAAGAGAGAAGGAAGGTGGGAGGAAGGAGAGGAAAGGCAGGAGGAAGGAAGAAAGGAAGAAGAGCAGGAAGGAAGAAAGATTCCTTAATCCTTCTGTATAACTTAATCTCTATGTTTAGAGTGCAGCTTCTCCAAGGACTCAACCTCAGACTACATTTCTTGATTCTCAAATCTATCCTTCCTGCTCCAAACTCTCTGCTGACCTTCAGTCTCACATCTTCAACTGCCTTTCAGACATCTTGAACTGGATGTCTAGTAGACATCTTAAACACAGTATCAAAAATAGAACTCATTATCTTTCCTCATAAAACCTCCCTCCCTCCTACCTTCCCTATTATTGTAGAGGATATCACCATTCTCCCAGTCCCTCAGGCTCTCAATCTAAGAGTCATCCTCCACTCCTTGCTATCACTCAGGCCCTCCCCATATCCAATCTGTTGCCAAGGCCCATTGATTTCGCCTCTGCAAAATCTCTCAAATACATTCCCTTCTCTCCTCTGACATTGCTTCCACCCTGGTGCTAACCCCCATCACTTCACACATGGGCTACTGCAATAGATGCTGGGGGTGGGGGGGAAGGGTCTGCCTGCCTCAAGTCTCTCCCCATCCCAGTCCATCCTCCATTCAGCCACTAAAGTAATTTTCCTAAAGCATAGGTCCGAATCATGTCAACCCCCTATTCCATAAACCCCAGTGGCTCTCTATTACCTCCAGGAACAAACACAAAATTCTCTGTTTGGTATTTAAAGCCTTTCATATCCTAACCCACCTCCTACATTTCTAGTCCTCTTATATCTTATTTCCCAACATGGACTCTTCAATCTAGTGACACTAACCTCCTGGCTGTTCCACAAACAAGGCATTCCACTTCTCAGCTCTAGGCACCTTCTCTACATGTTCTCCATGCCTGAAACACTTTCCCTCCTCTGCTCCAACTACTCACCTCCCTGGCTTCCTTTAAGTTCCAACTAAAATCCCCCCTTCTACCTCAACTCCTTTTAACTCTAGTGCTTCATTTGTTTGCATGTTACCCTCCCCCATTAGATTGTAAGCTTCTTGAGGGCACAGGACTGGTTTTTGACTATTGTGTATCCCCAGCTCTCAGCACAGTGCCTGGCATATAGTGGGTGCTTAATACATGTTTATTGATTGAATGATTGACTTGAGCTCAGAATTTGGGCCTCGCGGTGGGGGATGGAGATGTTGTCAGCTCACCTAGGCCAGCAAACCTCATTGTTGTTTGACCTGGAGACCTCATCTGGGATATAAGGAGCTGGTTCCAATCAACCCTGACTACTTAATCCCTTTGGGGGAGCTTCACCCATGTTCTACCCCATTAGAATTTCTCATTCTTTCTTTTTAATTAAGCCTGCTTATTTTACTGTTGAGTGAGTTGGGCTTTAGTTTGGTGTTCTCAGACCTACATAGAGATTCCCTGATGCACTGATGAGGCATTCAGTTGGGGAATGCATGACTTTTTATATGTACCTCAGGGACAGAATTTTAAACCAACATAGTTTGATTTCTCACCTGAGGCTCAGGGTATAACTTCCAATTAACTCTGGGTCCTTCATCCATGCTTGGAGAGATCCACACACTCATAAGATTTCATTTGGTGCTAGATTTAACTTTAGAAAAGTGAAGGTAATTTTGTCCCCTTTTCTCTATTTTACTTGTTTTTAGTCTGTCTTATTTCAATTTTTAATTTTAGACTTTCTTTTTTCTTCCACTTCCTTGGGTTGGGACAGACGCTTTTAACAACTACGTAAAGGATAAACTGTGATTACACTTTGTGAAATGTCTTTTGTTGAATATGCATAACTTTGCATTTAGGAGTGATGGAACTCTCCAGGCCTATCACCTATGATAAGCCTGGGTACTCCTGAAAGATTGCTCATCATAGGGTCATATAAGAACTGTGCTGAATGGATTAATACTGAAACTCTTTACATATCTAGAGGCCATTGAGAACCAGTTGGAACTCTTGAATAAAGACCAAAAGGACAAAATCTGAACCTCCACAGAGAACATCCCAGAACTGGAGATATGGACAAATGTGCCACATGCATCCCAGTGATTTTGTAAGGACCTATAAATATTTCACTGGGGAGAGAGTATATCAGAGGACATCTCATGGAGCATGCATGAAGCTAAGCTGAACTCCCCAGGATATATCAAGTGATACAAGCATGGAAAGTCTTGAATGAGGAAGAGGAGTTAAGGTGGCAAATAAGAATTAGTTGAAACTAGCTCTACATTATCCTTTTTTCACAACAACTTAAAGATATATTAGACTGGATTTTCATCATGAAAACCAAGAAAAATGTCACAGTGAGTAATTTTTTTTCAGGCTTAGGGCAAAAGAGAGGGAAATCTGTGGACATGGGAAGCGGGTCTGGCAAGGAGCACATGGAGCATGGACCATTCCAATGCCCAAGGACTTAAAGATGGGGCAGGAGGCATCAGGGCAAAAAGAAATGTCAGGGGATCTCTGAACTAGTTCTGGGTACAGGAATGGGTGCCAGCCAGAAGCTCTGTCACCTACTACCAAGTTCCAGGTCATAGATCCAGGGCTAGGAGTACCAGTCAATAGCATCGGCTGTAGCTGTATACTGAGCAAGGAATATTATAGTTCTGAAAATATTGCTATGTGACTGATTCTGTGACTCAATTCTAGCCAATAGCCCAGCCTGGAAGCCTGCAGTGGAATAACCAGGGCCAGACTCCCAGACCAAAGGTGCCCTAGCAGGTCAGGTGCTTTTAACCTGCAGAGCCTCCCAGTGGGCTGATAGTGACTGAGCTCAGCAGTGGTCTGCTGAAACTCACAGACCCAAACTTGGATCAGGAATTTGCAGAGCTCTGACCAGGAGGGCATTGAACAGACCTTATCCTGGATTACACCACTCTGGGAGCCCTAAAAGCTTGCAAGTCCCCAGACTGAGCTGTGAAAGCAATACAACATAAAAAGATAGCAGCTCAGGCCAAACATTCCCTTCAGATGTGCACAGAGTCTGGCACTAACGTAAAGTCCAAAGTCAAGAAGTCAGCTGGAATAATGAGCAAATAATAAAAGAATCCTCACTGTAAAGAGCTACTCTGGTAACATGGAAACTCAAGACACAAACACAAAAAAAGAGAATGACTCAAAAATATCTACCAGCAAAGAAATAATACAGGTTGGACACAAGTCCAATGAGAATTCCTAGAAGAATTAGAGCAAACATTTAAGAAAGAGCTAAGAAAACAATTTTCAAACCAAATGAGAGAAGTAGAAGAAAAATGGAAAATGAAGAGAGAGTTAAGGAAGAAAGGAATGAAAAGAAAATTAATACTTTAGGAAAAGAGGTCTAAAACTGCACTGAAGAAAATAACTGCTTGAATATTAGGATTGGTCAAATTGAAGCTAATGACTCCAGCAAGCAGCAAAAATAATTTTATAAAGTCAAAGAATAAAAAAATAGAAGAAAATGTGAAATATTTCTTAGAAAAATCTCAGTATAGCTCCTAACTGGGCCTGGAGTCAGGAAGACCTGCAAATCTGGACTCAGATATTCATTAGTTGTGTGACCCTGAGCAAGACACTTAACTTCTGTTTGCCTGTTTCCTCCTATGTAAAATGGGGATCATAATAGCACTTATCTCTGGAGGTTATCATGAGGATTGAAAGTGATGACAATTATAAAACGCTTAGTACGATGCCTGGCACGCAGTAAGTGCTATGTAAGTGTTGTTTCGTATTATTGTCGTTGTTAATTAAGAATCCACTGGATTTCTTGAAATTCACAAACATGCACACGCACACACAAAAAAGGGCCTAGATATCATATATCAAGAAATAATAAAAGGAAATTGTCCAGAGATGTTAGAACCAGAGGGCAATGTAAAAATTGAAAGAATCTTTCTGTCACCTCCTGAAACAGATCTCAAAATGAAACCTCCCAGGAATAGCATAACCAAAATTCAGAGCTCCTAGGTCAAGGGAAAAAATATTGAAGGCTTTCTCCCTTTGGAATAATAAAAAAAAAAATCTTACTGGTCCTTTGGTCTCCATCTGCCTGGGCCTATGCTACATAGAAGAGGACTGGCCACTAAATCTAACTCCCTTCTCAGGACTGTATTTAAAGGGAGAAGAAACATCTGTCATCTCTTTGTTTTTCCTCTCTCTGTTTGGTTTGGCATGTGGCATTATCTCTTTGTCACTCTCCCCGCTCCGCCTGCTTTAATGGCTTCTCACAGAAGGCAGCTAGGGCACTCCCTCATCCAGGTGAACCTGAAGGAGTCAAGATTTCGAGATCGCACCTTCCTCTCCTGCCTTGTATTTCTTTCTTCCCTCTCAGGGTTGTTGTGAAGATCAGATGAGACGATATTTGTAAACCACTTAGCAGAGTGCTTGGCACATAGCCAAGGCTTAATAAATGTTTGTTCTCTTCCCCTTACCCCTTGGGTTTTTTTTCCATACGTGACCAACCAGCATTTCTAAAATGGATATTTACTGACTAAGAACCATCTTCATCAGTCTCAGAGGTCAGGGCTACATGGATCCTTCAGTTGGCTTCTCTGTGGGTATTGCTCCTATAGCTACTTTAATTTTTCTTGGAGGAAATGGCCAACGACAGGAGGATGAAGTCAAACTCTGGCCTGGCTTACCAAGATATTTGGACCTTCAACCAATTGTTCAGACAATGCAGGGCCAGGGTAAAGGTGAAATACCTATTCAACAGTCCTACTAAGGGTTCCATGGTTTAAATCTCAACCTCCTAGGAGAGTACAACAAGGGGTATTGGTTACCATATCACCTCTTCAGTCCTTATCAATACATGCTTAGGAGTCTTGTATTTTGCGTCTTTCTTTTCTAGTAAAGGAAATCCATAGCTGCCCTATATCCAACCTACCTAATATATTGAGTACTTTTCTGATTCCCTCCCCTTTTTTGGGGGGAGAGGCGGGGTAAAGATCTTAGATTAGGTTTGCTTGGCTTTCTTTAATTAATTTTCCCCAGGGCTGCAAAGCGATCCAGAGATAACCAGAAAAAAGAACCTGCCCCCCATCTTTTTAGAATCCAAGTTCCCTGAGATCTGGATTCAATTTCAGTGTGAGACTAGAGATATGACCCCTTAGTGAGATAAGATTTTCCCAGCTCCATGGCCAGTACATGTGACACATGTAGATGACTACATAATTAATAGAAGGGATAGTAGGAAAGATCTACTCCAACTTCCTCAAGGAACCTGAGGGACAGAGAATAGACATAACTTACCTAAAATCAGACGCATAGTAGCAAGGTCAAGATTTGAACCCATGCCTTCTGACTCCCAAGCCCAATGCACCTTTCCCTATACCTCATCTGGGTCTCAGTCAATAACAATAATAACTGGTATTTCTATAGCACTCTTAGATTTTAAAAGTCATGGCATTTGATAGCCAAGACCCTAACCTGATGCCTAGGCTAAGATTCTTCCCATTACAGAGCAGGCTGTCTTTCAAGCCTTCATGGCACAAACCCCTCTGCCACAAGAGTAATTTAAGTCCCTCCCGATTCCTGTAATTGCCCATATCCTCTAATTTAGCACTTTATTATGTGCTGGTAATTAGTTCCTCTGGTTTGGCCAGCTTCCCTTTGTGGTAAGCCCATCTCAGAAACCTTGAAACCTGCGTTTCTCTTCTTCCTGCCAAGCCTGGTCCCTCCAATCTGGAGGGAAACACAGCTGCCAGGCAGCCATATCAACACTTTCCCCCTACATCCCAACCAGGAAAGGCAGACCCCCTATAGGTATGATTAATTTAGATAAACATATGTCAGGGAAGCAGCAGAGAAAGAGTTCTCCTCCTCCTTGAATTGAAATGAGTTTTCCTTGAATTGCTTTCACTCCGTGGGAGTTCTAGGCAGTGGGGGGAGAGTGATGGAATGACCTGGAAAGAGGGCTTTGGTGATTGGATGGTTTGTTGGCCTCATCCTGGTATACACTGAACTCAAGAGAGTCCAACCATCCATTTCAAGATCATTCCATGGATCTTTGCCAGTGGTATTCCCCTGCCAGAGTCTGAACTCCAGAGCTCCTATTCATGACAGACTATTCAACCCTTCTAACAAACACCCTCTGGCATGTACTGTAGTCATGAGAACTGACATTTCTATATCCTTCGGATCTCTACAAAGGGCTTTGGCATGCATAGTCTTAATGGATCCTTATAACAACCTTGCAAAATAAGGAACAAAGGCATGATTGCCCCCATTTTCCAGATGAAGAAATAGTCTCAGAGAGGTGGAAATGATTTGTCCACAGTCACATAGCTAGTGAGGATCAAGAGGAGGTTCCATCCCTACTTTCTGCCGATTGTAGTCTGATTTTATTTCCACTATACTATGTTTCTCCTCTGCTTAGAATTCAATTAAGTTCAGCAAATATTTTAGTTTTGTGACCTTGGGCAAATCCAGTCCAATCCAGTTCGATCCACTGCACTCCAAGCAAAGGACTTTAAAAACTTATTTGAATAGATAAGAGGCAGCTTAGTGCAATGGGTGAAGAGCTGACCTTGAAGCCAGGAAGTTCTGGGTTCAAGTCTCACCTTTGACACATTTTTGCTCTGCACCCCAGGGTGAACTATTTGACCCCTCAGAGCCAACACTTAAGACCACAAGTTGTAGAGAAGGTGGCAACCGACTTCACTGGAGAACTCCTTATACCAATGAAGTTATACACCTTATCTGTATTTCTACTATCATCACTTTCATTCCCAAAGATGCCCTTCCCTACTCTCCTACAGAGTGAGCTATCCTTTGTGACAAGGATTAAAAAAAGAAAGAGATAAAAAAGCATCATCATACCAGCTGTGTGTGACAGCAGCAAATGTGCTATTACACACCCACAGTCCTCCACCCCTGCAGAAGGAAGGAAGATGCGTTTTTTTTTTTACTCTTCTGAGACTGAGCTCCAGACCAGCATTCATTAAGCACCTATTATGTGTCAGACACAGTGGGGAATCCAAAGCCAAGCAGAAAAGAGTCCCCCCCTTTAAGGATTTCAAATTTGAATAGGGGAGCCAAAGGGTATATACAGGAATATTACAGGAGGAGGTGGAGTAAGGAGAGACTAGGGAAGGCTTTGCCTAGGAGACAGCATGCAAGCGGAGCCTTGAAGGGGGCTAGCTAAGATAGGGAGAGGAAGGAGGAGTTAGGAAATCTGCAAAAATAAACTGAGATTGGAGATGGAATGTTGAGTTTCAGTAAACAGCAAGTAGACCATTTGGGCTGAAACTAGACTGTATGAAAGGAATAATCACCTGGCTTGGAGTCAGGAAGACTTGAGTTCAAATCCAGCTTCAGACACTTACTAGCCATGTGACCCTGGGCAAGTCACTTAACCCTGTTTGCTTCAGTTTCCTCATCTGTAAAATGGGCTGGAGAAGGAAATGGCAAACCACTCTAGGATCTCTGCCAAGAAAATCCCAGTGGGGTCATGGAGAGTCAGACACGACTGAACAATAACAGCTTCTAGTCAGATTGTAACAGGCTTAAAATACTAAGTGAAAGAATTTCTTTTATCCTGGGTCCACTAGGAAGCATATGAAGCTTCTTGAGCAGAAGAACAATATGGTCACACTTGTGTTTTAGGAAGATGATTTGGGCAGCTGTGTGGAAAATGGATTGTTGGGAAGGGAGGCAAGAAGGTGGGAGTCCAGTAGGAGGCCATTGCCTAATCTCTGAGCCTCAGTTTCCCCATCAGTAGATTGAAAGGGTTGAATTAGATGGTCTCTCAGGTTCTTCTCCACCTTAATAATCTCCAGTTAAGTAACTCTGGTGTGTGTAACAGTATGCTGGGCACTGAGACCCCAAAGAGAAAAGTTCAAGTGAGACATTGTCCTTGGCCTCATATGGTCATAGGTTTAGAACTCCAAGAGACTTTGGCAGTCATTTAGGTCAATCCTTTCATTTTACAGATGAGAAGACTGAGGTTCAGAGAGGACCAAGGATATGTCCATTATCACATAGGTAGGACATGGAAGAGGAGGCATTCAAACCCAGGTCCCCTTGCTTCCAAATCCATCTAACTTCCTACTGTACCACACTGACTCATGGTGCTTACGACAGCCTATTAGGGGGTGAAGACACCAACATAGAAAATACTTTCTGGATGCAAACCAGGAATAAAGGTCATGCCCTAGAGACTGAATCCTTTTATTTCTGGAACTACTTCCCTGGACTTCCTGACTCCACGTTCACTGTCAAGCATCACCACCACCAGCAAAGGTGTGTCAGTCTACTCTCTATGGCCCTACTCACTATCCCTAACTTTCTAAACTAAAATATCCCTTCCTGGCCATCATTCTCCTATATGTGTGTGCTCTCCCTACTGGACCAGTAGGGATCTCTGCCTACTGGAGGGCAGGGACCGTCTCCTCTTTTATTTTGTCCCATTGTTGTGATTCAGTCATTTCGGTTGTGTCCCACTTTCTGTGACCCCATTTGGGGTTTTCTTGACAGAGACACTGGAGTGGTTTGCCATTTCCTTCTCTAGGTCATTTTACAGATGAAGAAACTGAGGCAAGCAGAGTGAAGTGATTTGCCCAGGGTCACATACCTAGTAAGCATCTGAGGCCAGATTTGAACATAGGTCTTCCTGACTCCAGGCCTAGTGCTCTATCCACTGGGACACCTAGTTGCCCATTTATGTGGCCTCGAGGCCACAGGTTCCCCATCCCTGTTATATAGAAAGAGCTCAGTGATTTTCCATTCTTTCATTCATTATTTTTTCATAACATACAATCATGTAACAATGTTACACCAGAGAGGTATATAGGGTTATATGGGGTCCAATGGAGACTAGAATTTCCATCTAGGAAGCAACATTTTATATGGGCTTTAAAGAATATGGAGGAAATTCACCAGGAAAGGAAGCCAAAGGAGAGAGGGTGTCCCAGGCTTAGGACCCAGCCCAGCAGAGGTAAGGAGGCAGAAGGGAGTAGGTGTGTGTACAGGCCAAGGACTGCCCACTTTAATCAGAGCATAGCACGTGTGGAAGCAAAAAATGCCAAACAGAGGTCTTTCAGCTTTACTCTGGAAAGAATAGGGACCAAATGAAGTTTGGGGAAGTGTTTTTGGTTTTCTGTTAGTTTTTGGTGAAGAGGAGTAACACGACCAGTTATAGAAACTAGAGTGCTGCAGACCAAGGTTTGAACCAAATTCTAACAGGCATTTGGCAGAGATGGCAGAGATGGGGACTTCTTTTTCCCGTGCTCTGGGTTTCCCCAAACTGAGGCCAGAATTAGGAAGCATTAAGCCAGCACTTTTAAATTCTCCATGTGGATGAAAAGCAAGAAGCAATAGCACCAGGTCTAGCCAATTCCTTATTGAATTTGAGGAGCCATAGGAGAGAATTATAGGAGAGAATTATAGATCTGCCACTAATTAGCCGTGTCCCCTCGGGTGGTTTCCTTTTCCCTGGGCTTTAGTTTCCTGGCCATCCAAGGACGGTGCCAGCTCTGGACTCCTTTTCTCTCTGCTATCATCCCTTCCTTCCACCTTCATGGTGCTGTAGTGCAGGGGGCCCGGGAGAGAAGGGATGTAAAAACATCTCAGCCTCTTTATTGTAGTATCTGGGCACCAGCCATTACAGTGGATGTTCACAGAATTACAGTTCAGGAAGAAGCCCCAGAAGCCACCTGGTCAGGAATCCCCCACAACTTAACTACCGCATGGGCATCTGACCTCTGCTAAAATACTTCTAGTCATGGGGCCCCCACTGCCTCCTGAGGCCACCAATTCTACTCTAGGATGACTGATTATTAGGATGTTTCTCCTCACATCGAGCCAAAATAAGCTTCTTCGCAAATGGGGATAATAAGTCTAGAGCTGTCAGAGACAATCAGCCATCTGGGCATCTAGATGTGCTGTCATTTTGTCAAGTGAGGAGACTGAGGCTCAAAGAGGGGGAGGGGACTTTCTTAAGGTCACGCAGATCGTGAGTGACAAGGTTTGGATTTGAACTTGGGGCCCTGACATCAAATTCAGTAGATGTTTCACTGGACCCTTGCTCTCAGTGCTATCCCACCATGAGCCACACAGAAGCGTCTTAATCTCTCTACCCCAGGGAAGCTCTTCAAATTCCTGAACACACAGTTCTTATGTTTCCCTCTGGACCTACTTTTCTCCAGGCCAAATAGTCCCACTTCCTTCAATCTATCCTAATGGAGGATGAAGTCACGGCCCTTTGCCATCACAGCAATGCATCCCTGGACCCTGCCACTTCTTCGATGCCTTTCCTAAGATGTGGCACCCAAAATGGAGCCTCATATTCCAGATGTGATTCAAATAGGACCAAATATAGCAAGAGTGAGTCAGGTAGTAGGTCAACAAGCATTTATTAAATGCTCACTCTGTGCCAGGCACTGTGCTAAGTGCTGGAAATACAAAGAGAAGCAGAAAGAAAGGCAGTCCCTGCCCTCAGGGTGCTTATATTCTAATAAGGGAAGAGGACATATAAAAGGGAGCTAGAAAAGGTGGTAGTGGGGAAAGTACCTATGGGCATGGAAGAGAAAATCTCATGGAGACGAGAGAGCAGTTTAGCATCTTGCTTTTGCCTCTTCCCTTGATGGACGTTCTGAGAGGAACCAGCCAATCAGATGATGAGTCCTCAAAGGGTGTTTTTGATTAGAGAAGTAGTCCAGGGCTGGACAGTTGTTGCCGTTCATCCCTTGAGTTTTTGAAGAGGACCAATGATGACATCACAGGTGATGTCTCGACTTGTGAACTTCCAGGGAGAAGAGGTTTCTATAGCAAGGCAGAGAGACTCCTGGAGAGATGAGTTAGAAGTGTGGCCTGGAGAAGGATGAAAACAGGACTCCAACTCCTTAGTCCAGAAGCCATTATCTCTCTTTTAGCCTCAAAACCCATTGGCTTTCTGGGCCACCCTATCTCCTTATTGATTCATATTGATGTGTGTGCTTGCTAAAAATAGAGCTAGATGGACATTTGGGTGAGGAGCTCTCTAACTCTAAACCCTTTCATTTAATTTGCAAAGCACTTAAGAGGATCCAAGTTCTACCATTCTTGGATTTGTTTGAGGGCAGAGACAAGGAATGCTGTAAGCCTCTGGGTTGAGAGAGAAGCCTTGGGCCTTTGTCTTCTTACCTGGACCACCACCATGTATGTGACTACAACAGTCCATGGCTTTGTGGTTAGTGTTTCTGTGGCGTCTATTCTCTCTGGCTCTTAGCTGATGGAGTATTAGACACAGAATGGACTAGGCTGTGACCTTGTGAAAATGGAAAGGTTAGCAGTCTAGTGGCCCAAGAAAGCACCAGAGAGGCCCTGAAGAGTGCTCTGTGGGGTCTAAGCCAGCAGCAAGTCAGACCGGGGTTGGGGGGAGATGCTGCTTTCTGGAGTGACTTCATCCTTTAAGTCCTTTAGCCTTGGTCTGCCTCAGTTTCCTTAACTGTAAAATAAGGGTAATAATGGCACCTACTTCCCAGAGTTGTTGTGAGGATCAAATGAGATAATATTTGTAAAGTGCTTAGCATAGTCCTTGGCACATACTTGACATTTAATAAATGCTTATTTCTGCCCCTTCCCCACATCCATCAACTAAGCTACCTTTGGAAGTGAACTTGGTGGGATTAATGTTTGTGTCAGCCACTTTGAAGTCGAGTACACTATCCACAAGGATGGAGATGGAAAATGGGGCAGGGGGCTGAGAGGGGAAGGGCTGTGCTCCTTGAGTTGGTGGGAAATGTTCTTAATTCTATTCTTGATATATCTCCTCTCTAAATATCCCTTTGTAAAAGGTAAAAGAGACAAGAGAGGAAAGGGAAGGGGGAGAGAAGGAGGGAGGGAAGGAGAGAGAAGAAAAGAGGAATACTGTGTTGACCCCTCAAGTGGGTATTTTCATTTACACTGAAGGAGAAAAATTAGAGTTAAGTGCTCATTGAAACAGTAACAATGAGGCTTTTCTGTAGCTCTTCAAGGTTACAGCTAAGTACATCCTGGGGGAGTGAAGTGTTTTGTTATCAGGTACCTGCTACAGGTAGCCACCCTGACATAAGCTGTGTGGGGTAGTGGCTAGAGCACTGAGCCTGGACACTTAGGAGTTGTACGACCCTGGGAAAGTCATCTAAACATGTTGACTCTTAGTTTCCTCATCTGAAAGAAAGGAAGAAAGAAAGAAAGGAAGGAAGAAAGAAAGAAAGGAAGGAAGGAAGGAAGGAGAGAGGGAAGGAAGGAAGAAAGGAAGGAAGGAAGAAAGGATAGAGGGAGGGAGGGAGGAAGGGAAGAAGAAGAAAGAAAAAAAGAAAGAAGAGAGGAAGCATAATAATAGCTATAACAATTAATTACCTAGTAGGGCTATTATAAGGATCAAAGGTATGTGATAAATTATTTGCAAACCTTAAATCTGGGGTTCTTAATCTGCTATCAGTGCCCCCCCCACAGGCATCTGTGGATAGATTTCACTATGTCCATGAAAACATATTCTTTAATATTTTGGTAACTGCATTTCAATATCATTTGTCACTTTTGTAATCCTACGTGTTTTAGTTTATGTGTTTAAAAACATGATTCTGAAAATGGGTACCAGACTACTAAAGGTGTCTAGAACACAAAAAGTTAAGAAGTACAATCTTAAAGCGACCTAAATAGTCAGGAGTTGAGCTATCATAGCTTTAGTTCTAAAAAGGACCTCAGTCATAACTTAGTCCATCTCCCTCACTTAGCAATGTGAACACTGGGGCCCCTAAGAAACTGAGTGACTAGCACAAGGGCACACAGAGAATGACCATCGGAGGTAGAATTTATCAGCCTCCATAGCTGAGTCTAAGACAGATAAACAGAAATGGGCCATGTGCATGTTTATTTCTCTCTAAGCAGGCAGGCATAAATACGAATGCATGGGAGCTGCAGACATAAATGAGCTCGCTTCGTGGTTAGGCTGCACAGTTTATAAAGCCACTGGGAAAGGAAGAGCCCCTAACTCAGGAAGTTTGGCCTTTTGTCAGCCAAGACCACAGTTTCCAATAAGAATGGAAGCGCCCCTGACTCAGGCTGTCTGTGCAAGCTTAACCTGGTCTTGTGATTTTTGATACAGCAGGAGGATTTTAAGTTCATTCAGAGAAGATCTTGAAGCATTATCAGTGTGTCAGTCCAAAAAGGCACAAATTATTCTGTCCAGTTGGCCAGTCCAGGTTTTCTGACTTCTTTGGGTGATGAGGGACTCAAGCAGGTCTCACAAATTAGAACCCAGGTCCTTTAGCTCCAGAGCAAGTGTTCTTTCCAATTGTCCTAATTTTAGGGATGATGTCATTAAAGCTCCAAGAAGTTCAGTGACCTGCCTGGATAATACAGTTACTAAGAGACAGATCTAAACCCAGACCAAAACCCAGGTTTCCTTACTCCAAATCTGTTCCACTTTTTCTTCTTCTAACCATAGACATGACTCCAAGTAGAATTAGACATTGTCAACTCTAATAAATCCTAAAGAAAGCAAAGTCTATGTTAGCTAGATCCTAGATCCCTCTTTGGACATCTCTTTCTTCCACTCCCTGGTGCCTTTATTCTGTCTCCTGAATCTCTCTAGTTGGTACAACCCTCTCAGGCAATTTTCCATGCTCCTAATTATGTCTCTTCTTTCCCTGCGTCACCTCAACCCAATCTATGAAGTGAAGCTGGGTATTTAGGAAATATCCATGAATGCCATGGTAGTGCTCTTGGTGAACTCTCTCCTGTATCTGATAGGGGCACTTAACCCAGAGGAGAGAAGACCCAAGAGTGCTATAACGGCCCTTTTCAATTATTTGAAGAGATGTCTTGGGACAGAGCTGGCAGCTGTGTGGTGCAGTGGATAGAGCACTGGGCTTGGAATCAGGAAGACTCATCTTTGTGAATTCAAATCCAGCCTCAGACATTTACTAGCTGTGTGACCCTGAGCAAGTCACTTAACCTTGTTTACTCAGTTACTCATCTATAAAATGAGCTGGGGAAAGAAATGGCAAGCTACTCCAGTATCTTTGCCAAGAAAACCTCAAAAGTGAGGTCAGTAAGAGTCAGACAGGACTGAAATAACTCAACAGCTTGAGACAGAGGGATTCTTCTTATTCTCTTTGGACCCAGAGGGCAGAACCAGGAACAAAGCCTAGATGTTTCAAAGAGGTACTTTTTGCCTCAGAGGTCAGGGAAAACTTTCAAAAACTCTACACTTTAAATCCATTTAGCAATTAATAAGCAAATGCAAAATGCTGTCCTGGGAATACATACACAAAAATCAAAACAGTCCATGCCCGTAAGGACCTTACATTCCACCAGAGGAGGGAGGTACATGTATACGGATAAATAAACACCAAGTGATACAGAATAATTTCAAGAGGGAGAGGCACTAACAGCTGGCGATCAGGGAACGCCTGATTGCACCTGAGCTGTGCTTTCAGGGAAGGTAGAGATTAAGCAGTAAACTCCTTGAGAGTTGAGACTGGCTTTTTGTTTTGTTTTTGCCTTTCTTTGTATTTACTGCACTTTGAACAGTGCCTGGAGCACAGTAGATACTAAATAAATGCTTGTTGACTTGATTCTGAGTAGGAGGTGAAGAGGCCATTTCAGACTTGGAGCAAAGTCTGTGCAAAGGGCAGGAGAAGGAATTTTGCCCATGGCAAAAGATTTGTTGTCTGATAGTAATTTTTTCAACCTGTGTCTGACTTTTCGTGACTCCATTTGGGGTTTCCTTGGCAGAGATGCTGGAGTGATTTGCCATTTCCTTCTCCAGTTCATTTTACAGATGAGGAAACTGAGGCAAACAGGTTAAAGTGACTTGCCTAAGGTCATAGCTAGAAATGTCTGAGACTAGAGTTGAACTCAGATCTTCCAGACTCCAAGCCTGGCACTCTATCCACTGCGCCATCTAGCTGCCCTATGGGGAAAAATAGGCTAGAACCAGATAAGGGCTTTACATACTAAAAGGAATGATTTTATTTTATCCTAGAGTCCATGAAGGAAGCACGGGAGCTTCTTCAGAAGGGGAGCAACACAGTCAGTATTACTTTAAGAGAATCCATTTGGTGACTGTGGGATGGATTGGAGAAAAGAAGCAGGGAGTTAATGAAGTCATTACTGAACAATTGCAAGAGATGGCGAAGGTCCAACCAAGGCTAGAGAGAGGCTGTGAGAATAGAGAAAAGGGAATGGCTGGCCATGTGAGACAGTGTGGAAATAGAATTGACAAGATGACTGCATCATCATTATTATTATTTTTTAAACTCTTTTTTTATTTAATTTACTTAATGAATTTAGTTTTCAGCATTGATTTTCACAAGAGTTTGAATTACAAATTTTCTCCCCGTTTCTACCCTCCCACCCACTCCAAGATGGCGTATATTCTGGTTGCTCCGTTCTCCTGTCAGCCGTCCCTTCTGTCACCCCACTTCCCTTCCCATCCCCCTTTCAATTCTTCTCTTGTAGCGCAAGATAAATTTCTACGCCCTGTGTATCTTATTTCCTAGTTGCGTGCAAAAACTTCTTTTTGTTTTTGAACGTCTGTTTTTAAAACTTTGAGTTCCAAATTCTCTCCCCTCTTCCCTCCCCACCCACCCTCCCTAAGAAGGCAAGCAATTCAACATAGGCCACATGTGTATCATAATGTAAAACCTTTCCACAATACTCATGTTGTGAAAGATTAACTACGTTTTGCTCCTTCCTAACCTCTCCCCCTTTGTTGAATTTTCTCCCTTGACCCTGTCCCTTTTTGAAAGTGTTTGTTTTTGATTACCTCCTCCCCCTGTCTACCCGCCCTTCTATCGTCCCCCCTTTTTTATCTTCTTCCTCCTTCTTTCCTGTGGGGTAAGATACCCAATTGAGGGTGTATGGTATTCCCTCCTCAGGTCAAATCCGATGAGAGCAAGATTTACTCATTCTTCTTCACCTGCCCCCTCTTCCCTTCCTAGAGAACCACTTTTTCTTGCCACTTTTATGTGAGATAATTTACCCCATTCTATCTCTCCCTTTCTCCCTCTCTCAGTATATTCCTCTCTTATCCCTTATCCTTTAATTTGATTTTATTTTTTTAGATATCATCCCTTC
>CM053622.1:13851677-13887233 GCA_028646595.1 Phalanger gymnotis | reverse complement strand
AGTTTAATATCTTATATGGCTAGGCCACCTTCTCTAGCATTTCTTTTCATTAATACCCTAGATATTCTAGACCTCTTGTTCTTCCAGATGAATTTTGTTATTATTTTATCCAGCTCTGTAAAATAATTTTTGGTAGTTTAATTGGTATGGCATTGAATAGATAGATTAATTCAGGTAAAATTGTCATTTTTAATATATTAGCTTGGCCTAACCATGAGCAACTGATATTTTTCCATTTATTTAGATCCAACTTTATTCATGTGGAAAGTGTTTCATAATTATGTTCATATAGGCCCTGGGTTTGTCTTGGAAGATAGACTCTCAAATATTTTATAATGTCTACAGTAACTTTGAATGGAATCTCTCTATCTCTTGCTGTTGGGCTTTGTTAGTAATGTATAGGAATGCTGAGGATTTATGTGGGTTTATTTTATGTCCTGCAACTTTGCTAAAGTTGTTTATTATTTCAAGTAGTTTTTTACTTGATTCTCTAGGATTCTCTAAGTAAAGCATCATATCATCTGCAAAAAGTGATAATTTAGCAGATGTAAATTTCTGATCCTTTAGACGCTTGAGCTGGGCTGAGTCCTTAGAGCTCAGAACCTCAGTGTTTATAGCAGGGGAGGACTGCGGAATCACAGACTCAGCAGGTCAGAAAACTGGTTGTCAAAACTGGGAACATTTAGTCCAAATCCCTCATTTGCCGGATAAGGAAAATTAGAGGGGCAGAGAGAGGCATGTTTGCCCAAGGCCACATATCAGGTTAATGTTAGAGCCAAGCACTGAAACCGACTTCCGACCTCATAGCCCCTTTACAGGATCCTCCAATGAATGCTTCTTCAATACAGAGCTAAGTCAGAAGGTCTGGATTCAAATTCTACCTCAGGCATTTCATTGCTTCGAGACTCTGGGCAAGTCATTTCATGTCCCAAAGACTCTGTTCTCTTTTCTGTAAAATGGGAGAATAAAACTGATGCCACCTGCCTCACCAGGTAGCTGTGGGAAAAGTGCTTTGTAAACCCCAAAGCATGATAGAAATATGAGGCAGAGGATTGGGGTTCGAATTCCAGCCTTTCCACTTACTGCCTGTGTGAACCTGGGCAAGTCATTTAAAGTCTCTCAGACTCAGTTTCCTCTTCTCTAAATTAAAGTGATTATCATAAATTACCTCAGCAATTTACCACAGCTAGGTGGTGCAAGGGTTTGGAATTAGGAAGCCTCATCATCCTGAGTTCAAATCTGGCTTCAGACACTTAGTAGCTATGTGACCCCGGGTAAGTTACTTCACCCTGTTTCCCTCAGTTTCTTCATCTGTCAAATGAGCTGGAGAAGGAAATGGCAAACCGCTACAGTATCTTTGCTAAGAAGACCCCAAATGGGGTCACAGAGAGTCTGATATGACTGAAACAACTCAACAACAAAACAAATTACCTCTAAGTTTTCTTATGGTTATAAATAAGAGTTCTTAATCTTTTTTGTTATAGACCCCTTTAGCAGTCTGACGAAGCCTATAGACCTTTCATAGTATAATGCTTTTAAATGCCATAAATGGTTAAGATTGTAAAGGAAACCAATTTTATTAAAATAAAGATTTTTTTCTTCCATATCCAAGTTCACAGACCCATTGAAATCTCTGTACTCCTTGTGGTGCTAGGTTAAGATCCTCTGCTCTAAACAATACTCTAGATCCTAATAATAAGAACAGTAGGATTCAAAGCTCATAGGGTCATTCAATCATAGGTGGAAAGCTGAAAGAGAGGCAGCTAGGTAAAATAGTGGATAGAGGATAGAGTGCTGGGCTAGGAGTGAGGAAGTCCCGGGTTCAAATTTAGCCTCAAACACTAATTCTCCAACCCTGAGAAAATCACATAAGCTTTTTCTGCCTCAGTTGCCTCTTGTATAAAATAATGTTAATGGCAGCCCCTATTACACATGGTTATTGTGAGAATGAGATGAGACATTGGCAAACATTTTGATGTTTGCCTTCAAGGACTCTCTAAACGCTAGCTCTCATTCTGTTATTAGACTTTAGAAGCCATCTATTCCAATCTTCTCATTTGCAAATGAAGACTCAGACATAGCTTCTATTAAGTGACTTGTCTAGGATAGCATAGCAAGTAAGTAATTGAGGCAAGATTTGAACTCTTCCAATACCTTAGATGAGTGATGTTGGTCATAAATCCTATGAGAAATCATGGAGGAAAGAGATCATAGAGACCCAAAGTAGGTAAGCAGGGCTTTCTGAAGACCTCAAGCCTTGAAGGATGGGATGGCCATGTGTCTCTGAATGTGCAATAAAAAGTCTAAGGTATTTTCCTCAGGTGAGAGCAGCACAGACAGACTGATGGTTTGGGCTGGAGCATCTTCCCTGTGTGAGACTGGTCTAATAGGCCTCTATATAATTGGTGGCATTTTGAATCATTTCCTGACTAAGTCAATCCCATGGTCAGTTCTGAGGGATCCTTTTGGGAAATTACTCTGAAAATTCCACATGCATCAGCAACAATTCCAATCCAAAAATCCAAATCAGAGATAACTTTTGATAGATATTTTGTTAGATGCAATTTCACCCCCATTGATTGGGCATCTCCTGTGCATGGGCCCCTGAGCCATACTGGGTAACACAGCTTCTTCAATTGCATGAGTGCATTCTAAAGATAAGTGGGATATGGGAAATATGGCAGATATATGGGGAACATGCTGTAGCATGATGGGAAACCCTTCTCTGGGTGTGAAGCTAGAAGGAATGGCCATGAATTAAAATGTCTGCAAAGCAAACTTGAATTTCAAAGCTCAAGAATCCATGATGTACCAAGAATGGATAATCTGTTATGCCTAATCCAATCCATTCTACAAAGGAAGAAACTAAGGCCCAGAGATATTCATAGGGTCATAGATCTAGACCTATAAGGGAGCTGAAAAGCCACCTATCCCAACCCCTTCATTTTATAAATGAGGAATCTGAGTCTCAGGGAGGTGAAGAGACTGGTCTAACCTCACACAGCAGAGAAAGAATATGGACCTACATCCTCTGACCAGAAATCAAAGCTCTTTCAGTTCATCATTCAGCTCAATTTAGTCCAGTTCAGTTCAGTTCAATTCAATCCAATACAATAGTTAATAAATGTCCACTATTTTCAGGGCACTCTGCTAGGCCTTTGGTATACAAAGACCAAAAAAGGCATCACAACTCTCAAGAATCTTCTATTTTACTTAGGGCTAGGAGGTGGGTTACAATACACAGATATGTAAGTGCAAATTCTATACAAAGGTTGTGAGATGTGATTTCAAGAGGAAGGGCACTAACCAGAGGAAAGGCTAGTGTAATAAGAGGCACCTGCCCAGTACTTTGAAGGACAGAAAACATTTTAAGAGGTGAAGGTAGCCCTCAGTGTCTATTCTTTGGAGAACAAGTCCACATTCTCTTCATGCCATGTTTTCATATTTATCAATCATAGTTTTGCCAACTTCTATCTTAATCTAATTCAGTAAACATTTATTAAGCACCTACTATTTTTCCAGGTCCAGAGGGAATTTTATTTTATCTGGACCTTATCTCATCACTATTGGGATTTTCTAGTGGGGAACTTCCTCAGCCAACATCAACAGGCACTTTCTCTGTAATAGATAGATAGATGGATGGGTAGGATGGGTAGGTAGGTAGGTAGGTAGATAGATAGATAGATAGATAGATAGATAGATAGATAGATAGATAGATAGATAGACATAGATTGATATGATTGATTTATCTGTATATGTATTTATCTGTATGCACATATATAGAAATAAATGGAGATAGAAATAGGGATAGATAGAAAGATATGAAAGAGAGAGAGACAGAGACAGAGACAGAGTTGCCTGAGAAGTTAAGTGATTCACCTATGATTGGGAAGTCAGTACTTCAAGCAAACATCTTCATGTTGTCACCCTCTCCAGCTACCATATTTATAAGCATGTGAAATGTCTTCTGCAGGACCTTCCCCACTTCTGTTAAATCTTTCAGAAGATCATAGAGTGAGTGCTATGAGACCTCAAAGATGATAGTTGAAATCCCTCAATTTATAGATGATGAAAATGTGTCCCAGAGAAGGTTAAGTCACCTGCCCAATTTCACAGAGGCAGTAAGTGGAAGAGCTAGAACTTAAACTCAAGTCCCATGATTCCAAGTTCAGTGGAAATGACACATTCTTTCCACTATACCTGATGCGCAACCAACAGAAATGTCTAGGATATACCAGAGATAGACACACCATGGTTTGGTACAAAGGCAGCTATTTTGAGCATGTTTGATGTTTCTAGGCAGTATCTTCCCTCACTTCCTATGGCAGAACCAGAATCTATCTTCATCTCCCAATATTCATCAGTCTTGGGACATATCTCATTTCCACATTAACCCATAAGATTTGTCAGCCAAGCTCTTCTATGGCTCTCACTGACCAAAACTCCATCTTCAGAAAAAATAGAAAACAATGTCGGTTGACCTGATTTTTATTCAGATTAATAAATGGGAAAATCTAAAATGTCCCAACTTAGAGGCTATTTTGATTCAGAAGTTAATCATATGAGAGAGCAAAAGGATGATTCAAAGGTGGATGACCAATAAGATGTTAGCACTCACCACAGAAGTAAGGAAATTAGAGTGATGGGTTTGGGGAGAAATATCGTGAGCTCTGTTTCATCAAGTTTGAAATGTCTACAGGACATCCAAATACAGATAATCTAAGAGATGGTTGGTGACATGGGACTAGAGCTCAGGAGAGAGGTTAAGACCTAATATTGAGATCTGGGAATCATCTGAATAGAGATGGTAGTAAAACAAATGGGAGATGATGAGGTCACCAAAGGGCAGGGTGTAGAAGGAGAAGACCTGAGATAAAGCTCACCTATTCATAAGTTGTAGACTTTAGATGATGGTCACACAAAACACTTTCCTCTCTGATGTTCTATGGCTCTAGGTTTTGATTCTGAATGGGTAGAAGAAAGATCCACCAGGGATGGCCTGGCAGGGAAATTACTTTGGGGCACACCACCAGTCAGGCCCTTGAGGGTACTGGGAAATTGAGTGGGCACAGTTCCTTGCACATAGTTGGCACTTAATAAGCGCTCAGTGGACTGAATTGTATTGGGTATTATAAATTAATCCAGAGGGAAAACTTCAAGGGATTTTGAAATTTAGCTGCTGTCTAGCTCTATTGAAGACGCCCTGAGAAGACAAAGAATATCCATCAGTAGGCAGCCTGTGTGCCATCTCCTCCCAGAAACTTTTTCTTGATCTCCTAGTTGTCAATGCTTTCTCCTTTCTCTGAAAATAATTACGGATTCAGCTGAAGTCAACAGTCAATTACTGAGTGCCTGCTAAGTGGTAGGCACTGTTTGGCAGATTCTGGGGATACAGAGACCATCAGTCAATCCACAAGCATTTATTAAGTACTTGCTTTGTGCCAGGCACCATTGGTCTCTAGGGGTACAAAGACATAAATGAAACACTGAAACCTGATCTTAAGGGATTTGCATTCTATTTGGGATGGTGGGGCGGGGGTGGGGGGACAGTGTCCTAAAAGATAATGTGGTGTGGTGGATAGAGTACTGAACTTGAGTGTCACAAAGTCCTGAGTTTGAATCCTACCCCCAGCACTTACTTTCTTTGTGTACTTAGACAAGTCTCAACTTCTCTGATCCAGGTGATTTTAGGTCTCCTCCAGTTCCAAATCTATGATACTGTGTACATAAATAAAGATATAACCACCCACTACCACTGCCATATGCAAGGTATTTATGAACTAGCCCCTGACTTTAGGGAGCTTATATTGTCCCCAAGTGGTAATATGCACACACAGATAAATGTGTATACATATATACACATATATGGACATATATGGACATATATATACATATATATATATACGTATATATATATATGTACATACATGTGTGGAAACACCCCCCCCACACACACACAGAATAAATATGAAGGAATGCCATGGAAAAAGAGAGAGCACCAGCTACTAAGGGGAACAGGAAAGACCTAAGTGTGCTTTGAAAGAAGCCAGCTTCTCTATCACTTGAAGAGATGAAGAGAGAGAGCATTTAAGGTGTGGGGGAAGCCCAGAACAATGCTGCTTGTACCTATCTCTTTAAGTGCCAACAAGTTAAGTATAATTAGAGCTTCTTGGGGATAGGGCCAAGTTTTTTGTTTTTACCTTTACTTTCTCTCCTCAGTACCTTGGACAGCACTATGCACGTAGCAAGTGCTTAATAAAATGTTTGTTAGATTAGATTGAAATGGAAGCAAACTCCACTCAGGAGAATGGAATAAGTTGTTGGAAGAAAACATCCAAGATTTGGAGTGGGAAGACCTGGGTTTGTAGCATCAGAAAGCCATAGATTAAGAGTCTGAAGGAACCTTGAAGTTGAAGGACTCTAAGGTGACACCAAATGGCAGAGATGGGAATGGCTACCTGTGTGGTGTTGGGGAGCTCAGTTGCTTACTCTGAATCTCAGTGTCCATCTCTGTACAATGAGAGAGTTGTGATAGCTGATCCCCAGCTTCCTGTCAAACTCAATCTATAATTCTGTGATCCACTAGTTTGGAGCAGAAAAGAGACGCTATTCACTTTGAAGCTAGTGTTAAATCACATCTCAGACACTTATCTGTGTGACCCCAGGCAAACCACTTAACTTATATAAGCCCTAGTTCCCTCATCTGGAAAATGGGTGCAATGATAGGTGTTGTACTTACTACAGTAATGAATTCTACAGTTGTGAGAATGGAATTAGATTAGATTTGTTGCAAACTTTAAGTCACTAGAAAAATGGCTTTTGTTATTATTTTTTCTCATCTCTATGTTTGACAGTGTTTGGTCCTGGGATAAGTCACAAGCATTTTATTATCCTCTTATATTTAAGATTCAGCAACACTATTTGCAGACAGCTAGATGGCACTGCAGTGGATAGAGTGCCAGGCCTAGAGTCAGGAAAATTTATTTTCCTGAGTTCAAATCTGATCTCAGATACTTACTAGCAGTGTGACACTGGGCAAGTCACTTAACCCTTTTTCCTCAGTTTCCTCAGCTGTAAAATGAACTGGAGAGAGAAATGGCAAACCACTCCAGTATCCTTGCCAAAAAAACACCCCGAACTCAATGCAGTCACAAAGTCAGAAACAACTGAACCACAACAATATTTATAATTGTTTTTATTGTACTTATTATTAATATTATTGTCTTGTTCTTGGCTTTTTGATGAGCTTCAGATAGAAAAGGTCCTGAGACAAGTCATCTATTATTATTTTATATTTAATATCCTACAGACAATTACTTCAAAGGTGGGCAAAATAATTGCTTTTTATATAGAAGCACCAGACCTTTGGGATGTCAGCTCATCCTTTCTAGACTCACTGGAAACATCCTTAGTACAATGCCAATAGCAGATAGTGGTGAGGATTATAGTTCCTGTTCCTCTCATCCTGTTCCCATACAATGCTGGGTTTATCTGGCATTTGAAGGCTTTTCTTCCCATGAAGCTTGTAGATTATGAGCATTTGGAACTTCAGCATCAATTTTCCACGTTCCTAGATTTTATGAATCAATGTCTGACTGTGAGCAACAGTTTGGTCTGTTATAATGTTCTAGATATAGTAGTTTATAGATTGAGTTCTTCAATGCATTTTGAGATGCAGTTATAGTATAGGGACTTGTTGACTGACCATCCTTTAAAGGTAGAGGTCTTCTTTGTATGAGTCTAACCAGCAAGCCATGATCAACTTTCACAGGCTGAAATGATGCATTGCATTATCCCATATAGTTACTGTTGTTGCTGTTATCAATGATAATGTAGCTTATATAGTGAGACTCTGGACTTATTCTCCCAACCACAGCAGGCAGGATCCTCAAAATATGGCTGGTTATATCTCCCTCTTAATGTTCTAAAGGTACCCCTGAGGGGCAATTGGCTTTTTCTATTGCTATTGGTTCAAGCCCCCAGTCTGGTACATTCACTCTAATATCATTTAACCCAGTTTGCATCTGCTATTCTTCTTGGTTTCAACTCCATGGAACAAGATTCCTCTATGCTAGGTACCTTGTCCCCTGCTCCTTTCCTGCCTCCTTTCAGATGTTGTCCCCCAACATTAGACTATAAGTTCTTTGAGTAAAAACTGTCTTTTTTATTACTGTATCCCCAGAACTTGTCATAGTACCTGGCATATGGTAAGCACTTAATATGTTTCTATTGGACTGGATTAAAAGTTGGCTCTCCAAGTATCCAAATGGCTTGGCATCAGGCAGAGTAGACTGAGTATTCTTGAAGAAATGAGCCCCTGTTGGCCAGTCCCCTGTTGCTTTAATGTAGTGATTTCTCTGGTTTCACTATCCCGGAGCAAGGCTGGCCCTTTCCCTTAGGGTAGTAGCAGTACCATTAGGGAATTGGGGCATCTCTTTTCTAATGCTATTGGCTCAATATTTTCCACTCCACTGTTAGGCACCATGGACTAATTAGCACTCCAGTTTCATTTAACCAATTAGAGCCAATTAGTTTTTACAAAACAATATTTACTTAAAATATATAGCAAGAACAGTAGCACCAATATTTCTCCCCATCCCCAATACCTAAGGAAAACACTTTCCCCTTATACCAGCTTGGTCCCTGGTGATAAAGGACTCAAACTTAATATAGCTTTTACATAGCATTAGCCCCAGAATCAGCCCAGAACTCTGCATGCTCACAAAGGCTGGGCCCATTGGGCAGATTCTGTTACAGTAATAATATTGGTAGTATAGCATAGTGCCTAGAGACCTTTGCTTAGAACCAAGAAGCCTGTCTGTGACACATACCATCTGTATAATATTGAGTGAATTGATTACTCTATCAGTGTTCTAGGTGACTCTTTAAGATCATAAGATGCAGAGAAGGTGCTGAGCTGCATTTTTAGCTGAAATGTCCTCATGTAGGAGTTCCCTCCCCCAGTCACATGACAGGTCCAGTTTCCATCCTCTGTCATCATCATCATTATCTAATATCTCTAGGTCCAGAAGCTTTTTTCTCAGCACCAGTTTGCAACAGGCAAGAGAGGGGTAGCAGAAAACCAGAAAATCTCATCTTTCTCTCTGCCCTTTTCTTCCAAAGGATCCAACCCCTCCATCCCCGCACAAAAGCATGGACAAGCTTTGATTTCTGTTCTGAATGCCAGCTCTCTAGACTAGAAAAACAGGCAGGTCCAGGAAGCTGCTAACAAAGGAACATTTCCAAGGCTGCTAATTATTCTGCTTCTGAGTAAATTATTATGTGCAAGAGGAAAAAAAAAACAACTAGAAGTCCCTGGTTAAAGAGCTGGCAAGCAGAAAGAGAGAAGATGAAAAAGCGGTTGGTGGTTTGATGTGTCCCAGGGAACATTTCTTAAAGGGGAGCCAGGCTTAGCAGAGGCCCTTTTGATTCCCTATATTTTAAACACCTAGCTTTGTCTTTTTGAAGTTGTTTGCCTTGATGGTGTAATTAAATCATTGTAGTGGGAGCCCCAATGTTTATGATCCAGCTGTGCCCCTGTCCTGGGTTCTACTGTCCAACCCCCATAGGTGAATCCCATTGATTTCAGTGGACTTTTTCCTTCCCTTCTCCATCCTACCCCCCAAACACACACAGACTAGAGAAATCTCTGACTCTAAGGCACAATCTTACTAATAGCTGAAGCTAGATTGGACTATATTAAAATTGGAGGCTTCTTCCCTATCTGAGGGTCAGGTACTCGGGCAAAAGAAATTCTGCCACTAGTTTGCTGTGTTAATCTATGACAGTGTCTGGCATCTAGTGAGCCCTTAATCAATGCCAGTTGATTAATTGTGATCAAATTTCATATACTTCTTTAGGCCTCAGTTTTCTCTTCTGGAAAATGGGCTACATCATCTCTAAGGTCCCTTGTCTACATAAGAATTCTATTATTTTGTGAGACTAGTAATAAAGACATTTATATAGAGCTTTAAGGTTGGCAAAGCGCTTTACATACATTATCTAAGAAGCAATGAGGTGAAGTGGAACTGCCTGTGGAGTCAGAGAATTTGGATTCAAATTCCACTTTTGATGCTTATTGACTGTTTAACTTTGGACAAGGCTAAGTTCCCCGAGCCTCAGTCTCCTTATCTGTAGAAAAAGGGAATTAGACAAAGCGGCCGCTGAGGTCCCTTCTGGCTGGAAGTAGGATCCTGTGACTTTGGGTAAACCCCTTCATCTTTCCAGCCTCAGTTTCTTCATGTGAAAAATGAGAAGGCTGGACTTGTTGTTTTCAAAGGTCTGTTACTATTTTAAATCTATTATCTCATCTAATCCTCACAACAACCTTGTGAGGTAGGTGTCATTATTATCCCCATCCTACAGAAGAAGAAACTGTGGTTCAGAGGTTAGAATGCTACGTAGAGTCAAGAAGACTGGAGTTCAGATCCAGACTCTGATACTTACTGTGTGATCTTGGGCAAGTCATTGAACCTCTCTCAGCCTTGATTTTCTCATCTGTAAAATGGGGATAATAATGCCTGCTTCATAGGGGTTTTTTTTAAGGATAAAATGAATTAACACATGTAAAGTGCTTTGAAATCTTAAAGCGTTATATAAATGCATTATTGTTATTAATATTATCATTATTACCATCATTGCCCAAGTGTACACAGCTTTTTACTGTCCCAGGCTAGATCTTATCCCAGGTCTTCCTGATTCCAAGTCCATCCCTCTAGTTAAAAGATCATGGAACTAGAGTTTTTTGTGGTTCAATCATTTTTAGTCATGTCTGACTCTCTGTGACCCCATTCAGGGTTTTCTTGGCAGAGATACTAGAGCTGTTTGCCATGTATTTCTCCAGATCTTTTTACAGATGAGGAAACTGAGGCAAACATGGGGGGGGAGTCTCACTGCTAGTAAGTGTCTAGGGCTGGATTTAAGCTCACGGAAATAAATTTTCCTGATTCCAAGCCCAGTGTGCTATCCACTGTGCCACCTGGCTGCCCAGATGTAGAGTTAAATGGAAGCTAAGAGGGCATTGACTCCAAATCTGCTCGCTTTACGAAGGTGGAAGCTAAGCCTATATAGGTTAACAACACACCCAAGGTCACATAGCTAGCAAATGTTTGAAGCTGGACTTGAACCTCCCTGACTCCAAGTCCATCACCACCTCTTTGCAGGTCGATGTGAGTGTATGGAATGTTTTATTTTAGTGTTCATCGTTTCCTGCTGCCCTGGTTTCCATAGGGCATCCTCCTATTTCTCTCACGCACTCGTCCTGCTTCCCCCGCTCTACTCCCCCCTCCACAAGCACAGTCCTGATAGTGTTAAGTATCAATTAGGAAACAGAGCCTCACTGTCCTGCCAGGCCTGGCAGCATCCTGATCTTCTATCCAAGAAATGGGATAATGGGGCAGTCTGGGTCTTGTGCTAAGGGAGCATGGAAGCTGGGCTGGGGGAGCAATTTCATCCCTAGCCAAATCCAGGGATACTGAGCAAGAGGGGCCATTCTGTGTGCCCTCCTCTCATCTCCAAGCCACAGTAGAGCCTTTCAGCAGCCAGCATTTTGGGGGAAGGGAAAGAGAATGGAAGGGAAATTCAATTCAATTCAAATCATTTCAACAAGCATTTTATTGTGGCTGTTAAAAATGGCAATGCAAAGGAGAAATCAGATGCTAGAACTAAAACCAGTCTACAAAAGCCCACAGGAAGAGACCTCTGAGACTTTGCATTATTCTCTTCTGAAGGTTTGGAGGGAGCTGTCCAAGTGAGCGGTACTTCCAATCAGCATATCCGTGAGCTATTGGAGGAGGCCAGCATATGAATGGCCTTTTCCGGAGTCTCTTAATCGGTGCCAGATAATTAGAGCCCCTGGCTTTGTGTGTTGAAGGGAGACGTTCCTTCCCCCACCTCGTTGAGATAGGAAGACAGATGCTCTTTGACGTTCAGACTGGGTTTACATTTCAGCCAATTTTCAGCGGTGTCTGCAGAGCACACAGAGGGAGCTGGGAACACATTTATATGTCATGCCGGTTGGCTAGGCCTCCAGTGGATAAGGTGGTCACTATCCATCAACCATAGGAAGGGGGAAATGACAAGACATGCCTTCTGAAAGCATTAGTGGGCCTGTTTGGACGGTTATTGATGAAAGCAGTGGAGGGAGTTAGCAAAGAAGCCAAAGAGAGAGAAAATGTTGGGGGGAGGGGGAAACTGTTACATTTGGGTTATGGTAGAGGAGAGTTGAGGCAGCATCCCTTTTGGATGCTGGTGTCATCATAAAGACACATCCCAATCACTCTCCAGCCTAGGCATCCTATTTGGGACTCTTAAGACAGGAGAGGAGCAAGTGACCTTCAGGAGAGAAAGGCCTTGTGGTGTAGGAGAGATGATCTGAGCCTTGGAGGCAGGAGGCCTGGGTCTGTATCCCACTTACATCACTGTGCCCTTGAGGAAATTATTTTATTTTTCTAGGACTCAGTTTCCACTTCTGTAAAATCTGAATAATACCATCTTCCCTCCTTGTCTCATGGGGTTCTTTTGTTTTCACATCATCTTCGACTGAGAATGGATAGGAAGCTCAAGGATCATCTAATTCAACCTCCTCCATTAGAATGGAGCCTTCTTGGGGGCAGGTACTGTGTTTTTGCCTTTCTTTCTATCCCCTGTGCTTAGCATAGTCCTTGGCATACAGTAGGTGCTTAATAAGCATTTATTGACTAACTGCATGATGGGAATGATTTGGGATCTGTATCCTGGGCAGTGGAGCTAGTTGACTTATTTCTCCTCGTTTGACAGATGATGCAACTGGGTCATGGGGAGATCGAGTGATTTGCCCAGGGTCACACAACTAGTAATTGTCTGAGGCAGGATTCAAACTCATGTCTCTCTGAGTCCAGGTCCAGCATTTAATCCATTTAGCTGCAAGCTACTTAATCCATCTGGACCTCCTTTTACTTACCAGTAAAAGAGGGACAAAGACACATGATCACTATGAAGGAATGATTTTTATGGAATCACAGAACCTCAGAGTTGGAAGAGACCCAGGTGGCCATGCCAGAAAAAGGAAGAGGAAGAGGGGGAGAGGAGAAGGAGGAGGAGGAGGAGGAGGGAAGAAGAGGATGAGGGGGTAGGAGGAGGAGGGGGAAGGAGGACAAGGAAGAGGGAGAGGAGGAGGAGAAGGAGGAAGAGGAGGAGGAGGAGGAGAAGGAGGAGGAGGGGGAGAAGGAGGAGGAGGGGGAAGGAGGAGGAGGAGAGAAGGAGGAGAAGGAGGAGGAGGAGGAGGAGGAGGAGGAGGAGGAGGAGGAGGAGGAGGAGAAGAAGAAGAAGAAGAAACATTTAACTAGCACTTTAAAGCTTGTAAAGCATGGTACACATATTACTGCATTTGATACTTCTAACTACCCTGTGAGGTAGGCACTCTTCTTATCCCCAACTTAAAGATGAGGAAACTGAGGCAAGTTCAGCAAATTCTGTAGGGTCATTTCCCACCAGGTTCTTGGACTTCATGATCTCCAGAATCTTATCATTCTGCAAGATGAATTCAACTCTAACTCACACTTCCTCAGATCATTTCCCACCCTGGCTCCAGAAATTCCTCTATCCCTGTCTCCTTCTCAGCTTCTTTTTATATGTTGTCATCCTCCATCAGATTGTGAGCTCCTTGAAGGCACTGACTCTCATGCTTTTCATTATATCCCCAGAGCTCAGCACAGTGCCTGGCATGTAATAGGTGCTTAATAAGTGTTCACCGATTCTGACTCATGTAGCTAGTTAGTATTGGAGGCAATATTCGAACTCAGATCTTCCTGTCTCCAGGTCCAGAGCCCTAACTACTGCGCTGCTTAGCTATCTACTCTGACACATACCTGCCATTTTTTTTCAGTACTGGAAAGTGTAGTTCAGCTGGGCTAGGGAACACTAGCTTACCAAGGAAATCTCTGTGCTATCTTTGACCTCATTTTATTGGGCATCAATCATCAGCTCTTTCTTACCTATTTTTCTTCCTGTTTTTCCCCCAGTCCAGAGACTGTTGTCCCTAGCAGGAAAAAAAAACAAAACAGAAATATGATGAGTTGAGCAGTCCTGTTTCCTGGTCTGCACCTGTTATCAAGTCCTGGCCTCCTTTAGCAGAGTTACTGTACCTTTTTGATTTTCTTCTTTCCTCCTGGTGTATCTAAAAACAACAAACAATCAGAAAGCTCCCTTTGTTTGTCTTCAGCTTTCCCTCTTAAGCCCTGCTCATTTGGAGACTGAGCACAGGATTAGTCTACATTTTTATATGCATCCCTTCTTGTCTTCCCTGATTTCTTATACAGGCATTTTTCAAAATCTAAATTCATTAACAAGGTCCCCCTTCCTCATTACCAAAATTTTTTCCCCACCTTCACTAGAATTTCATTCCTGAGATCTTCCCATTTGTTCTGAACTGATTTCTCCCATCGAATTTTAGTATGAAGGGTCTTACCTGAAACCTGGAAGTTTCTTGAACCCATTAAAATCTACCTTGTCAAAACCAAGGTTTAATGTCAGATCATCACCAACTTTTTTTTTTCTCCCCTATCACATATTCTAGATAAAGTGGTTGCGTCCCACCAAAAGAAGGTCATCATTTCCACCTAAGCATGCAGATACTCCTTGTTGGTAATAATCAGATGCAGAGTTGAATTTGCCCTTGTTGGTTCTTCCACCTTTGAAAGAAATTAACTAATTATCTACTGGAGGATCACAACACATAAAGAGAAGCTGAGAAGGAGACAGGGATAGAGGAATTTCTGGAACCAGGGTGGGAAATGATCTGAAGAGGTGTGGGTTAGAGTTGAATTCATCTTGCAGAATGATGAGATTCTGGAGACCTTGAAGTCCAAGAGCCTGGTGGGAAATGACCCTACAGAATTTGCTGAACTTGCCTCAGTTTCCTCATCTTTAAGATGGGGATAAGAATAGTGCCTAGCTCACAGGGTGGTTAGAAGACTAAGGAGAGAAAGACAGGCAGACTCTCAAGCTTTTAAGAGGTGATAACTGATTGTAAAAGTCTTGAAATTACATTTAGCCAGAAACAATAGCAACTGGATGCTTGATTTCACTGGGGAAAGTTTCTTAATCTTTTTCGCTCCTTTTGGTCTAGGTCATAGGTGAAGCCTATGGACTCTTCCTCAGAACTTAAAAAACTGTCAATATTTTAACTGAGTCTACTTATTTACTTATTTGTAACATTTAAAAGTTTGCAAATGATTTTTATAAATATTATCTATTTTTATCCTCACAACAAATGTGTGAGGGAGATAAATGGTATTATCCCCATTTTACAGGGCAGAAAACAGTTAAATGATTTCTCCAGAATCATGGAGCTATTTTAAGTGCATAAAATAAACAAGTTTATGTAGAAAATAAATTCTGTTGAAATACAGTTTGCAAATTCCTTTGAACCATAGACCCTAAGTTAAGGACTCCCTAAGGAATTCGTGGTTGAAGAACTTCCCTCTATCAATGTAAGCCAACACCTTCTCTGCAAAGTAAAATCTTAGAGAATTGTCTAAAGCAGTGAGAGGCTAACTAACTTACAAAGGGTCATATAGCAAGTATGTGTCATAATTAGGACTTGAACCCAGGTCTTCCTGGCTTTGAAACTGGCACTCTGCCCATTGTGTCATGTTATCTCTCTACTAGCCCAATCACAGATAGTTTAAAACAAGACTGAATATCTCAATCAGTATAGAAAATAGGGTGAATTTTTCAAGGGCTTATACTGAGTGCAAGATGTTTGGATTTTTACCACAACCAAGTGACTGCCATCTGAGTTCTAAGTATAGATTGTTTTATCTCCTAAAGGATAAGATGAAGAGACTCGAGGAATGTCTCTCCACACTCCAGGCTATTGAGGACAATAAAGCGCTGCTGAAGCAAGCAGAAGTGGGCCTTCATAAGGGGAAAAACAGGATTTAACATGTAACAAAAGAGAATCGATTCTTGTTAGCAGGTAGGGGAATGGAAGAATGTTCACCTTCTTAAATTTAACTTAATTCTATAGCTTGTCAATAGCAAAGAAGGAAATCAAGGGAAATGGAAAATATGTCCTTAGAATAAAATCAGACAAATACAATATCTGTGGTACATCTTCTGTTCTGGAAGAGAAGAAAGGTAGATGCTCTAAGGCAAAGTAGATTGCTTGTCCTCCAAAGATTAATATAGGGGAGACACAAAATGTATCAAGTGACAGATTGTCTAGCAAGGGCCAGAGGAAAAAGGCCAAAAAAGGAGTAGATGGTGGTTCTTTTCTCTGAGGTATCAAGGATGTCTGACAAGTTGACCAGAGAGGTTGTTGTGGAGGGACAAAGAACTCGCCAACTAACTTAGATTATTTTTTCTTTTAAGATACAAGCAGAAAATGAAAGCAAGGCCAGATAACATGATGTCTATAAGATCATGATACAGTCCTATAAAAGTAATGTCAGAATGTAAATGATCAGAATGGGCTGAGTCTTATGAAGTCAACCGAAGAGGGATGGGGTTTGTTTTTAGTGATATTCATAGAAGGAGGAGGGTCAATAGAGAAATAGGACAGCTACATCGGAGTGGATGGGCTGGTAATAATTCACAACAGAGAGAAGACGTTCACAACAGAGAGAAGATGTTCAATGCCTATTTTGTTTTTGTTTTCTCTGTTGAGGATAATGTCAGTTTATTGGAAATGACAGAACCAAAATGGTGGACGTGGAGTTTATAGCCAAGATAAGCAAACAGATTGGAAGAGAATGTTTAGTTGCTTTGATGAATTCAAGTTTCTTTGACAAGACAACCAATATCCATAGGTCCTGGAAGATGTGATTAATGGACCACTGTTACTGATATTTGAAAGATTATGGAAAATGGAAGAGGTCTCAAACGACTGGAGAAAGATAAATGTTCCTCTGTTCAAAAAGCAGATAATAGTGTCTTCAATCTAGATAGAGGGATAGATAAATAAATAGAGCAAATATTTATTGCACATCATGTAACAGTCACTGCGCCAAGAGCTAGTGCTACAAATACAAGCAAAAACTGGCATTATACATATTAAAAGAATTTACCTCTTAAGGAGAAAGACAACATGTAGCTGATGAGAAGGGGTAATTATGGAGGTATGTGTCAGATGAGATATGTCTATGTGTGAGGCTTCTTTTGAAATTATAGTCCTGGTGAAGGAGTCATCATTCAGAAGCAATGGGGCTCAGGGTCAAAGTTTCTCCGTGAAGGTGATACACTTGTTGATATAAAGGAGAATTCAATAGAGTGAATCTAGATGTGAATGAATATGGGTCCATGAGCTTGACTTTTATTCCTGGGAATATTCTAGAATGGATAATTAAGGAGATCAGAACCAGGAGAAATGAGTAGAAGTTGGAAAAGGTAGATTTTACATTCATAGGGATAGGAGGATGAACTGCTTAATGGTTAGAACTATCAGAAAGTGGAATGGAAGGTAGCTTTTTTTCTTTTTGTACCCAGTCCTCAAATATGGGATGCTATCAATTCCCACTTGTCAGTGGAAATTTTGTGGACGGAACTCTTGTTCAAGTACTGAAGTTTAGTATGATGTAGAGGACATTCTTACTCTAGTATGCGGAGGAATGGATGGTTTCTTAAGTCCCTTCTTGGAGAAGGAAATGGCAAACCACTCCATATGTCTGCCCAAAAAACACAACAATAATAAATGGAGTCATGAAGAGTTGGGTACAACTGAAACAACTCAGTAACAACTAGGTCCCTTCTAACTGTGAAACTGTGATTTGGTGAAATGGTAGCTCACAGAGGTCTTAGATAACTTGAGGAGTTATCAACTTACAAGGTAGATAGGACAAGGATTGTTCTCATCTTATAGAAGAAGAAACTGAGGTCCAGAGAGGCAAAGGAAATGGGATGAGGTCATGTAGTAGTATTGTGGCAGAAATAGAACCAGACACCTGATATTGTGACTCCCAGTCTAAGGCTCTCTTCATGAACCATGTCTACCTTGTTATGACCACATTATTGAACTAATTGGCTATCCTGCTTTGTTGATGGAGCTTAGGGCCCTGGTGTACAGAAGACAAGAAAGACTGGGGGATTCTCAGAGTCATTCCTCAGGGGTAGCCATTGGGGTATGTAGTGATGCTGCTGAGAAATTTCCATGGGGTCTTCATGGCTGATGTGCTATATTCCCTATGTCCCATCCCAGGCTTCCCACAGCTTTGCTAGCAAAACATCACCTCCTTGAGTGTGGTTACAAACTGTTCATTAGCGGGAAGTAAGGCTGGATGTCACAATTACAGGGATTGACAACTCAAAAAGGAGCAGCCATCTGGTGCTAGGGTGACTCAAGGGAGAAGAGGCATGGCAGCAGTTAGAGACAACCTTAGAATTATAAATTAATGGAGTATTAGTGTCTCAAAGGATCTTAGAGCTCAGAACAATGTCAGACCCGGAGGGGTCTTAGAACAGGGAATGTCAGAACTGGGAAGGGCCTTAGAGCAGAGAATGTCAGAGCTGGAAGGGACCTTAGCACAAAGTGCCAGAACAGGTAAAGATAGAACAGAAAATGTCAGATCTGGGAGGAATAGTACATTAGAGCAAAATCCCTAGGATATCAGAGTAGAAAGGGGACTTAACAGTCATCTAGTCCAACATTCTCAGCGAACAGATGAGGAAATCGAAACCCAGTGGGGTTCCGTGACTTGTCCAAGGTCATCCAATGAGGTGATTGTAGAGTTGTGTCTAGAGCTCCCTTGAATCTTGTTTCAGAACTCTCTCCTTCTTGTCATGCTGGCTATACATGTCAATTTCTTTCCCACCCTCCCTAGCCCTTTATGCTTTCTCCAAGAAGCCACTTAAATTCATTGAAAAAGCTCCCACTGGCAATGTTTCCACCTGTCAGCACTGGCCAGAAGGTAAACTGGGTTGCAATTGGGGCACTTAGAGGTGAGAAGAACTGGTCACCATGGTGACTAAGGGAATGGAATCTCAGAGAAACAATTTTCTCAGCCTTAAGATGTTTGGACGGTTAAATACAAAAACCCTCTTAGTCTAAAATACCCGTGTAATGCAGATCCATATGGGTTTTTTGGCCAGTTTGTCTGGGGAAAATGTACTGCTTTTTGAACAGCTTTCACTATGGCCCCTATAGTTCTACAAAGTCAACAGTATGGTTGGGAGAGGGAGGTGTAGTGACTAACCCAAGTAGGTCTGGCGGGTCCTCATTTCCTTAAACAGACTGTCTTATCCCCTAAACTAATTGCCCATTTACCTGAATTTTAGTCTTTTGCTTTTCCCTGACCACTTATTCTCTTCCTTCCTCCCTCTCTCCTTCCTTCTCTCTTTCTTTTCCTCCTTCCTCTCCCTCTGTCCACACAGGGATCATACCCTTAAATGTGGGTACTCTGCCCAAAGGAATATAAAATTTTATCATTGAAACCTCACAAGATATCTTGGGGGTTGCAAGCTAGATCTCTTTTTTTTAAGGACAGTCCCTTAAACCCAAACCACTGTGGTTCTCATTTATTGGCGAATAATAGGTCCCAGCCTAAGCCTCATTTGGTCATTGTTTGGGCTGTGATGGCTCAGAGTGAGTGTAAATAGCAACTGTTTCTGCTCTGGCTGGAAACCCTGAGGATCTTCCCCTCCCGTATTGATTTTTCTTTTTCTTTTCTTTATTTTGACTAAGTAAAAGAGGTAATCCTTTGCCTCATTTCTTCTTTTCTAGCCTTAATCACTGAATGGATATCGCCTCAGACAAACTGGAACTTGGGAAAGACCTTAGCTCAGAAAGGCCAGACTTAAAAATGGCCATTGCATCCAGGGCCATATCCAGTCCTGATCTATATCTTGCCACTGGGCCCAGATGGCTCTGGAAGAGAGAGTGAGGCTGGTGACTTTGCACAGCCCTTCCTCACTTAAATACAATTCACTTGCAAGTCATGCTATCACCTTCCTGTTGTCATGGGCCTCTTTGAGAATGAAGGACAAATGACAACTGCTGTTTGACTGACAGCAATGAATTCCTGATTTTCAGCCTAATCTTCAGAATCAGGGAATTAGAGAAATTTAGATTTAGAAGGTATCATCTGGCTTAGCCTTTCTCTGGACAACATCCCCTACAAGAGATCAGACAGCTTCTGCTGGAAAACCTTCCCTGAAGGGAAACCCACCACCTCCCCAAGCAGTACACTTTACTTTGGGCCATCTCTAAATGCTAAGAAATGTTCCCCTACAATTAGCCTCAATATGCCTCTTTGTAATTTCCACCCTTTCCTCCCTATTCTGTACTCTTGGGCCAAGTAAGACTACTAATATTTTTGTCACATGTCAGCCTTCAAATACTTGAAAGCAACTATCATATCCTTCTTAAGTCTTCTCCTTTTGAGACCAAATTCCTTCTCCTGCTCATTATGTGGTATAACCTTTAGGTCCCTAATCAAAATGGCCACTCTTCTCACTCTTCTCTAGATATGTTCCCACTTGTCAGAGTCACTTCCTTAAATGGTATCTTCCCCTTTCATATCTGAGGATCCAAAAAAAGTTACCTCAAGGTATTCTGTGGGTATACGTCCAGCCCACAAACCACTACCAATGTGTTTACTTGTACTAGTCAGTTAGAGGACAAAACTGGATCAAATTTAATGAAATAGCATAGTGAGAAAAGCAGTAATAGGCCATTTACCACCACCTCCATAGGCCGATAGCACAATACCCTACAAATATACAAGATATCAGTGGGAAGAATGGACACAATGCAGAAGTAAGCAAAGGCAATGAATGTGTCCAGGAATCATACACAGAGGAGCAATTCATGGGTCGTCTGCCAGTGACTTTTGGCCAGGCCATGGTGCTGTTCTTACTAGACTGGCATATAGTCTCTGTCAGATCTGGTCTCACCGCCACTATTAGATCCTATTCTATGGAACTCCTGGTCATCACTGCTAAGCTCATGGCTGTCCTTGGGTGCTGTTCCTCTGGACACATAGTGATGGAGTTTCTCTCTCTGCTACCAACATCTGATTTCAGCTGAGATTCTCAATGAAAATATACTATTTTTTCCCCATATCAGGCTCTCTGTCCCTCTGTCTCCCTCTCTCTGTGTGTCTCTGTGTCTCTCTGTGTGTGTCTCTGTCTCTCTCTCTGTCTCTCTCTCTCTGTTTCTCTCTCTGTCTCTCTCTCTCTCCCTCTGTCTCTGTCTCCCTCTCTCCGTCTCTCTGTGTGTCTCTGTCTGTCTCTGTCTCTGTCTCTTTGTCTCTCTGTCTCTGTCTCTGCCTCTCTCCCTCTCTCTATGTCTCTCTCTGTCTCTGTCTCTCTCTCTCTCTGTCTCTCTGTGTCTCTCTCTTTCCCTTTGTCTCTCTCTGTCTCTGTCTCTCTCAGTCTCTGTTTCTGTCTCTCATTAGATTCTAGAGTTCTCAGCTCTTTTGGGGAGAAATGGAGGCACATTAACATAGATAGTATTAGACTAAAAAGGAACACCTAGCTTCTTTATCACTATAATAAGAGGGATATGTCAGTTCCCAGAGTCTTTGCTGTGTGAAGTTTTTATTTCCAGTCTTGCCTCCAGGGGCTAACTTATTTTAGAATTCAAAACAGCCACCCATCCAGATAAGCAAATAATCCATTTCTAGACATCTCTGTTTCTGAAGCTGATTTGTGGTCTTTAGACCCAGATAGCTTTTTGATTTAGGGTTAGAAATTCCTTGTAACTCCTGTTAACCCCTTCAAGCTTTGAATGTGAGGGATCTGTCAGACAAGCCTGATATAATCTGTGTGGGTCTCAGATCCAAGAATTTCCCATAGCCCAGATATTGTCTGGATCTCCATTGCAAAGACAATGAGGGGGAAGACAAGAACAATGACAAAAATCTAGGTTTAGATGATATCAATGCTTTGTTCCAAATCTTTTCTTTGATGATAATTATGTAGCAAACAGCTCACCTTCAGGAATATATCTCTAAGAGAAGTTTTTGGCCAGGCCTTGGAGAATAAAAGTTCATGAAAAACAACATGGTTGGTTTGGGGTTGCATTTCTTAAACGAAGTACAGTTGGTTCCACTCAAATGTGAAATCAGTCAGATGTGGCAGAAAGAAGACTTGATTAAGAGCAAAAAGATTTGAAATTTAATCTGAACTCTACTCTAACTTACCGTGACCATCAAAAAGTTATTTTCTCATTTTGAGTCTGTTTAATCTATAAAATGAAGAGATTGCACTGTGATTTCTGAGCTTCCTCCCAGCTCTGACATTCCCTGTTCTAAGGCCCCTCCCAGTTCTAAGGGCTCTCCCAGACCTGATATTCCCTGCTCTAAGGTCCCTCCCACCTCTGACATTCCCTGCTCTAGGACCCCTCCCACCTCCAATATTTTCTATTCTGAAGACCATGGCAGTTCTGAAAACCACTTTCTAAGGTTCTTCCAAGGTCTGACATTTTATGTCCTAAGGACCCTTCCAGTTCTGATAGTCTCTATGCTAAGGTTCTTTCAGTCTCTTCAGTTCTGTCCTGAAGGGCCCCTTCTACTTCTGACATGCTATAATTCAATGAAATCAAAGAATTGGGTCTGATAATTCATTCCCCATGTAGTCTTTGAAAATCTCATCAGCTGTGATGGAAGAAAAAAAGTGAGCCCCAATGTGTGCCCATCTTCTCCCCATTTAAAAACAATATAATCTTCAGTCTCATGGTAAGATAATGAGATGAAAAGCTGTTCTCCATCTTAATGTGTTTTCCTCTTCCAGTTGATGTTCCTCGGGAAAGATGAGTTTATTTTAAAATGTATGTGCTTAGAAGGGCTGGCAGTAATAAAGGAGATGTGGCGAGGTGGCTTCCACATGGTGTATGGCCTGGTCTGCAAGCTGCTCTGCCATTTTAACGCTGAGTATTTACATCTACCACCTGCTCTGGTGACCTGTAATGGCAGGAAGGGTCATGGGCAGAAAGTTGAGGGAGGGCTTCAAATGACACAGACAATAGAAGGAAATGCCAATAAAGGAGCCTTCTTCTAATAGTGGCCTAACTTCTCTCATATTTGCCAAGCAGAAAGGCTAAGGAGAGCTGCTATCCTAGTCTATCTTTCTCCTCCCACTCCCAATCTATTCTCTCCTCTGTTTTCTACCTTCCCTCTCCTTCTTTCTTCTTCCATCCACTTTCCCCTTCCTTTCTCACTTAGGAGACAGATAGAGACCTGGAAGGGATCTTAGAGGCTATCTAGCCCAACTTCCTTATTTCAGATGAGGAAACTGAGGTCCAAAGAGATTAAGTCACTTGCCCATGGTCACACAGATAGTAAGCAGTAGAGATGGAGTTTGGATCAAGGTCACTTGATTACAGAACCCATCTTCTTTCCAATGCAAAACACACCCTTCTGATCCCCTCCCCTTCCTGTCGTCCTCTCCTCTCCTTTCCTTACTTGGCTGCTCTCTGTTACCTCTTTCTGTCTCTTGTCTTTCCTCTCACTTCCCCTCCCTCTCCACTTCCTTCTTCTCTCCCTCCTTCTTTTGTTTGTTTACTTCCTTTGTTCTTTCCCTCTTTTTTTCTCTCTTTCCTTCCTTTTTTCTTTTCTCCCCTCTTCCTTCCTTTTCCCTTTATTACTTCAGTTTTTGTTTCTTTCCTTCTTCCCTTCTTTCCTTCTTTCCTTCTTTCCTTTTTACTTCCTTCCTTCATTCCTTTGTTCCTAACTTCATTTGTTCCTTCCTTCCCTCTTTCTCTCTTCCTTTCCTTTTCTTTCTTCCCTTCTTTCTTTTTTTCCTTCTTTCTTTCTTTCTTTTTTCTTCCTTTATTCCTACTTCCTTCTCTCTCTTCCACAAACATTTACTGGTCACCTACTCTGTGTAGAACCATTGTGGGGGCTACAAAGAAAAGTAATACCCAGTCTCTGCCATCATGGAATTTATAGTCTAAAATGGAGGACAAGACAAGAAACAAGGTACATAACTGCTCCTGACAGTGGAAGCTAATTTCCGTAAGAAAGGAAGTCAACAATAATGAATGAGGATTTCCTTAGAGGGAGACTTCACTGTGGGATTCCTGGGAGCCTGGAACTTGATCTTGACCTTGGAGCATGGGCTAGGATTTGGATTCGCTCCTTTCAATGAAGTTCAAGGTAGGTGGATCACATAGTTGCTTCTGAATCACATCTTAGAATTGGATAGAACTTCAGAGGTCATCCAGTCCAACCCAGATCTAAACAAGAGTCCCCTATACAACATCCCTGAAAAATCATCATCCTGACTGCCTGAAGATGTCAAAGGAGGGGGGACCCATTTTAGCCCAAGGAAACTGGTTTCATTTTCCCTGATATCCACTGTAAAACTCTTTTTCTAACTCCCACCCATTCCTTTTACACATTGAATCTGAAATGTTAGAGGTCATCTAGTTCAGCCACTCATTTTTTTAAATGAGGAAACTGAGGGAGGTTAGATGATCTAGGATCATAGCTATAAAGCCAGTAGAGACCTTAGAGGTGATCTAGTCCAGTGCTTTTTCAACTTTAGGTCATGACCCTATATAGTGTTGTAAAAAATTTGGCAACAGTAAAAGGTTTCTGAACTCGAAACCATCAAAACTTAATTAAAAATCAAACACATTATGAATCCGAGGTGTTTCTGGCAGTGCTTACCCATGTTGCATCTTGCAACTTCTCTGCAGCCTTGGTTCTGAACACACAGCATTCACACTTTGTACTGTGCATACCCTCAGGCCAAGAAGGCTGCTGAAAAGTGAAAAGGGGTCATCAGGGGAAAGAGTTAAAAAGCTCTGATTCTAGTTCAATATTCTCAGCAGCAGCTGCAGCAACAAAGCATTTGCTAGATGAAGAAATTGGGGCCCAGAAATGTTAATTGATTTGCCTAAAGTCACACAGCTGTATTGGACTCAAAGCATTTTCATTGCTAAGCAAGGCTTTTTCTGATGCTTGTAAAACCACATTTTACCTCCCAGAGCTAGAAATCAGAAGAGAGGAGGAGAACGTGGTATAGTGGGAAAGGTGCTGGGTTTGGGGTGAGAGGACCTGGCTCAGTTTCTTACTCTGCTACTTTGGGATAGTCACTTCCTCTCCTCTCTGTGCCTTGCTTTACTTTTGTAAAATGAAGGTGAAGGACTAGATGATCTTGAAGGTCATTTCTAGCTATAAAGCTATGACCCTATGAGTCCAACCTCTTCAATGAAAGAGAGAGGGGAGGGCAGAGTGCCAAACAAAATGACCCCCCCCCCATGGAGGACATCTATACCAGTAATGTCCTTTAGTTGGAGCCTGCCTCTGTCTGAGATCTTATCTGGTCATTTCTCTCATGTTATCTCTAGCAGCTAGAGTGTGCCAAGCTTTTGGGTCTGAGATGGAAGCCATGAGGAGTGCATGAAATGAAAAATGAAGACTTTCCTTTTTTTGCAATCACCCCTGCTGTGGGCTTAGGGAAGGCAGCCCACCACATTTTTATCTTCATCTACAGATGAGTATAAAACATGCTGCTTAGGGCAATGATAGATGAGGACCACTTTTTACCAGCCCAATTACTCTCCCATAGGTTGGGGACTCTTCTGGGATGGCAGATATATCATAGATAGATTCTGCTAGGGAAGCCCAGGTATTATTGTCACTGCCATGCATGAAGGAACAGGGGTCAAGCTGCCCATCATGACCCTTCTGATTCTAATCCATTTCTATTCAAAGTGCCAGAGAACAGGCCATAAGGGTGACTTCACTACTCTGTCCTCCTGTATTCCCCCTCCAATCCCATCTCCTTTTAAGACATACAAGTTGCGAGGTGTCAATTTCAGGGATGTTGAGAAAAAGAGAGAGAGAGAGACAGAGAGAGAGAGAGAGAGACAGAGACAGAGACAGAGACACAGATGGAGAGAAAGAATGGCCTTTGCAAGTCATGAACCTAAGCAGGTGAGACTGTTCTAGTTAGCACTCAGGGCCTTAGTTAGTAGCACAAGGAAAACTTGTACTCAAAATCTACTCCTCCCCCTTCCCACCCACAATTCCACCCTTTCAAGGTCCATCCTCAGATAGCATTGCTAAACTTTCAGGGAATATTTTTAATGCATGAGAATTCTCTTCATTTTCAGCTCAGTCACTAGACAGATTTCTGAGAGATGGGGCCCCTGCTGTCCCCTCTTCTCTCCAGAGTAATGTCCCAAAGCATAAGAATGACTTTTTCTTGAAGGGTTTCTACAACTTTTCAAAGGGCTTCCATGCTCATGGCCTTTTTTATTTTTCCAATAGCATTGAGAGGTAGGCAGGATAGGGTTGATATCATCTAGTTGTTGGGCATTGTGACATAGTAGAACAAATATTCTCCCTCTTTCTTGAATTTGTTTACTGTTCTTGGACATGGAGAGACCTGAATTCAAATCTCCCTTCTGCTGCCTGATAGCTCTGTGACCCTAATATACCCCTTATGATCTCCTAGAATCCTTATCCCAACTCACACTGACACTGACGGGTTGGGTCCTGTAGCAAGACTACACTGGCTCAGAGTTCAAGGGGCACCCCTGAGGGGAAGTGGTAATCTCATTTTGTAATGCCATTAGCTCAAACCCTCATTGTGCTATGTTGTCCCCATGTTAATTGCTAGTTATTAGTGTCCCAGTTTCATCTAGCCAGTTAATATCAATTCACTCCTACAAAGTGATATTTCCTCAGAAGATAAAGCAAGAACAGAAATCTTAAACTAGTACACATTTTCCCCATATGACCTCAGTCTCTGGGAAGAGTGGAATTAAAGCAATTACTACAAAGCATTTACCTCACCACATTTACTTCCAGCTGTGGCATAGATGATGGATGAGTAGCTGTAGTTCCCTCTTGGCTGTCTTCAATATACTTCTATGCTGGATCATGTGGGTTGCTGAGACTTTACTCCTATTCGGGCTTAGCTTTTCATAAAATCAGGCATGTGCTACAGCTCCTAGACCTCTGATGACTCTATCTCCAAATCTTTCAGAACTTACCAGGTCTACTTGATTCTATTTGATTAGGAAAAAAAACAAATTCAAAGAGGTAACGAAGAAAGACCCATATTCATAAAATGCATGCAAGTCTGGGTGGGGATATTAAGGGTTACCTGAGATCTCCCTCCCTACCCAGAGGTTTACAACATATCTTCTCTCAATCACAACCAGTCAGAAAAGAGCCATACCATCCAACTGGTGTCTTTTGCAAGCATTCTCAGCTCTGGATCGGCAGCCAACTGAATAACTCTTCTTCACATGGCAAGATGACTGAAACCAATGCCTGTGCATGCTCCAAAGGCCACAGTGGGGTATGGTGTCACACAGAACAAACTGAATGTTTTCTTAAGAACTGAGACTCCGTTGGTCAATCCAAATCTCCTGTGATACTAAGCAAATAGCTCCAACTCCCTTGCCCTCAGTTCCCATATCTGGAAACTGGCAATAATAATACACTTGCCTAACATTCCTCACAATGTAGATAGCTACCAATCTGCCTGCTTAGGGAGAAGTGTTGAACTGACCGTCCAGGGAAGCCTACACTGGGAACGAATGGAAGAAGGGGAGGTGAAAAGGCCTTTAGTGGCTGATTGCATGATGAAAAACTATGCTGCTCTTCCATTTCTACCTGTGTGATCTTAGGCAAATCACTTAACCTCCCCTTGCCTCAATTTCCTCATCTATAAAATGAGTAGGTTGAATTAGATGTCCCGCCCCAGATCTCTGCCATCTCTAGAGCTATGAGCCTTTGATCCTCAGCTATGATGAAACACAGTGAATCATTTTGTACAACCCTTTGGCAGACCATTGTTCATAATTAGAGCTCAGAAATACCTTGGACAGTGATCAAGTTATATATTTTCAGACAGTACTAGTATTGTCTTTCAATGTTGTAGACAAAACCTCACTCCATTCAGTCTCCTCTCTTATCTAGCCCCTAAACTTCCTGTCTTTCAGTGAATCCACTGTCATTTGGAGGTCCATCTGCCTCTTCCATCATCTCTTATTTCTTTGAGGCTTTTGAATATTAGCCTTATTTCCCATTGAGTGTCAATACTTCGCTCGGACTACAGTGAGAGCTAAGATTATAAACACATTCCAGTAGGCACATTCCCATTGGGCTATTTTCTCTCATGCTGCAAGCCTTCATAGGGTGGATGGCAAGCTTAGAAATGCATTTATTGGAGGCTTCTGGGTCCATGTGCCTCAGTTCTTGGCAGGGTTAGGGACCTCCCCCCAAATTTCCTGACAATTAGCCTGATTATGGAGGTCAAAGTGAGATTTTTATCCTCATTTATCCAGAAAAGGCATATGTTTGAGAAACAATACGTGCACTTTGTATGTATATGTGTGTAGGAAACAGTTATAGTACATCCATGCTTTTGCCTGTCTGTGAGGGGGTAGGAAAAGAGAGGAAAGGAGAGAGAAAAAGTGGGGCAAGGAAAGAAGGGAGGGAAGGAGTGGGAGCGATGCAGTGTTTGTGTGAGACAGGCACATGGAGAGTGGGTATGGGACAGAGGCACACTGTGTTTGAGAAGGAAAATGTGTATGAGAAAGGGAGATACAAAAGATATGCGTGAAAAAGAGGGACAGAGATAGAGTGTGAAATAGTTGGAGACATGTGGGAGAGTGTACATCTTCTACAGACTCAGTGTATCTGGGAGACAAATACAAAGTACATCTGTAAGACAGACATACACAAAGAGTATTGTGTGACTGTGGAAGCCAAGAACTCAGAAGAGAGCAGATTCCCACTAATTGAGGAAAGGATTAAAAAAGTATGGTATATGGATGTCATGGAATATAATCATGCTATAAAAATGATTACTATGAAGACTTCAGAGAGATGTGGGGAGACTTATAGGTACTGATGTATGGTAAAATCAGAAGAGCTGGGGAAAATATATGTGCGTGTATGCGTGTGTATACTATACACACAGAGAGACAAATACACACACACACACACACACACAGAGACAAACACACACACACACACACACACACACACAGACCACAATAATGCAACTGGAAAAAATGAAGTTGAATTCTGTTATTATAATGCTCAAGCTTGGTTTCAGCGAAAAGCTGTAAGAATGCACCTTCCTTCCTCATTCGGAGAAGTATATCTATAGACGGGGTGCTATGAACATGAAACATTACATATGTTGTCACATCTGATTGATGTTTTGGTTAGTTTTGCTGAATGCATTTTTGCTTTTTTTCTTTGGTAAAAGAAATGATTCTTTAAGTGGGGAAACAGAGGCATATCGGTAAGTGAAGGTAAATTGAGGTCATGCAACAAAATAAAGCAATAAAATATTTTTTAAAGAGTGTGTTTAAGGGACAGGGACACAGTGTATGTATGAGAGACAGAGGGAGATGCATACAGAGTGACTATGAGAGGAATACAGTGTGTATATGTGTGAGTATGAGGAGGGAGGAGGAAAGGAAAGAAAGACAGGAAGGAAGGAAATGAAAGAAGGGAAGGAAAGATAAGTATTTGTGTTTATGAGAAGTATAAAGAGTGTGTGTGTATGAGATAGATACTGTTTGTGTGTATGTGTGTGGAAGATATGTAATATATATTAAGAGAGGGACATGAGTGTGAGAGACAAAGTATGATTATGAGGCTCATAAGTGTGATAGAGTAAGAGATTCAAAGTGTGCATTGATAGAGAAAGAGAGTGATCATGAAGTATAGACAAAGTGTGTGTGTGTGTGTGTGTGTATCTAGTCCGAGGATGTAATGATAAGTTATATAACTCAATGGATCAAGGCAATAGCCCCTTCCTCCCCCCACCTCCCATTCCTTTTCTCTGGCTTCTTGATGCCTCAGTCTCCTATCTCTAAATTGGGCTATAGTGAGACACTTGGGATGAGGAATAAATGAGGATGACAAACAAGTCTAGGTTATAGCACTACAAATCAGGAAACAAAATGAAGGAGACAACAAGACCCTTGGCCAAATAGAAAGGACGACGAGGACCAAGCTGTTGAGTAAAGCCTGAGGTGGGGAAAATCTATTAATGTTTCAGCATGTTCCCTCCAGAGTCTTACATGTGTCTCATTAGGAGTCCCTCCAAGTAGAACAAAAGAGGTCTCTAGACAATGAAGAAAAGTAAAGAATAAAAATAAAAGAGGGAGAAAGTTATTCATTTAAGCTGCTGCATTATAAATACAGAGCAGCTTGGAATCCAGAGGTGGAATGAGCTAACTGGGGAAGACGTGTATTTACTTCTCCACCTCTTCCCACTGGAGGTCTTCTGTCAGAGTATGGATGTCCATTTGCTAGGGATCTGATAAATGAGATTTGGGTCCATTTGCAGATTAGATCAAATGCCTCTGGGGCCCCTTCTGACTCTTCTATGACTTGGTGAAATTGACCACCAAATGAATGAATGAATGAAATTAATGAGTGATTGAATGAGTGAATGAATCAATGATTAAGTCAATGAATGAATCAATGAATGAAAAAAGGCATTTATTAAATGTTTATTGTGTACCAGACATTGTTCTAAGTGCCAGGGAGAGATACAAAAAGAAAGCTGGTCTCTGCTCTCAAAGTGCATATATTCTAATGGGAGAAGACAACACACAAAAGCAAGGGGGTACACAGTACCCAACTCGCAAACATAGTAGGAAATGTCTTCAGCACAGCCAAGAGAGGAATAAAGACTAGTACCAGTTGCATAAACAAAATCTCCATGACCACAGGGCTTAGAAAGATGACTCTCTTCCCTGGAATCACATCTTGTCAATAAGAGCTCCAACCTAAAGGAACCTCCAAAGCCAAAGCTGATCCAACCCTCTCATTTTGCAGATGAGGGCCTAGGGAAATGAATTGACTTCCCTAAGGTCATACAGTTAGTACATAAAGTGACAGATATAGGATCAGTTGAGGTCCTCTGATTCCAAAGGCAGGGCTTATTCTACTGCCCCACTCTGCTTCCGACATCATCTATTCTGGAATCAACGTGAGATTCCCAGGGAGCTCAGAAGAGCCTAGTTCAAGTTCTTTTCCAATACATATTAAATGTGGGACCCTAGGCAAGTCACTTAACTTCTCAATGCCCTGAAGAAACTCTCTGAGAGTTTTCTCAATAAGAGTGCTCCCATTCAAGCTTCAGTCCCACATAGCCCCACTGCCTATTGGACCTTTCAATCTAGATGTTCCAGAGATAACTCAAGCCATCATATCTAAAACAGAGCTCGTTATGGCCCCCCAAATGCTTCCTATTTTCAAATTTCCTTATTCTGGCACACATCATTATTGTTCTAGTCTTCTAGGTTCAAAAACTCACATTATTCCGAACCCCTCACTCTTCCTCACTCTAGATGTTGACTTATTTGCCAAATCTTGATATTTCTACCTTCACAAAGTCTCCCATATCTGACCCTTTCTCTCTACTCACATAGCTACCACCTGAGTTCATGTCTTCTCACCTCTCACCTAGATTATTCAAACAGTTTCCTAAATGGTCTCCTTGCCTCACATCTCTCCATACTCTAGCCCTCAACATGTTTGCTATAAGGATTTTTCTAAAGTTCAGATGTGACTATGTCACTCTCCTATTCAGTGAACTCCATTGCCTTTAGGATAAAATATAATATCTTCAGGTTAGCTGTTAAAGCCCTTCCCAACTTGACCTTACTCTGTCTTTCCAGGTTCATTATACAGTAGTCTATTTCTTTCACTCTATGATCAAGTTATATTGGCCTTCTCTTTGTTCTTCCCACCCAGAATCTGATCGATCTTATCTATGTCTCCTACCTCACTGAATCCCTCTCTTCCTTCAAGATACATAGCAAGTACCCTTTTTTGTGTGAAACTTTTCCTCATCCCTCCAACTGCTAGTGCTTCTCTTATTCCCAAACCACCTTGTATTTAACTACTTTGTACATATTTATACAACATTCTCTTAACATTTGCTTTATATATTCTTTTTTGTGGTGGCAAGATTTTTATTGTATTTTTCCCCAACAGGAGAAAAAGTCTTCATAGATTGCAATAAGTTTGAAATGTTTTGAATATTCTTATATATGCACTTGTCTTCCCCCATTAGTCTAATGCAAGCTTCCCAACAGTAAGAGATTGTTTCATTCTTTACTTTTATATAGATAGAGCCTAGTTCACACAGAAGCATTCTAATCTATTGATGTTAAGTCTTCTGATAGTCATTGTACCTTAGGGCCACTGCTTTTGTTGAATGTGTATGTTTAGCTTAGAGAGTATACGTCTGTGATTGGCCCAGCACTCTAAGTCACACATTGCATTCATAACTCTCACATCTTATCTGTCATTTCTCCTTACAATGACATAGTCTCTTAAGTGCCATTGTTTGCTTCAAGGGTACATTCATGAAGTTTTGTTATGTTTAGGTAAACAGGAGACAATGTTGGTGATGAGAAATTTACAGGACCACACAAGGTTTCAATAGTAAGTGACTGTTGCTATTGTTGTGTCTGGCTCTCATCCCTTACCAAGATTCCCTGCCTTGTCTGATAGTCTGTGCCTAGCACAGTGCTTGGCATATAGTAGACACTTAGCAAATGCTTACTTATTAATTAATTCAATAAAATCAGAGATACATCCAGGGGTGTGCTGAAGTCAGTTCATAATGCAGTGGACAGCCAATTGTTAAATTTCCAGTATGAGCATTTATACCTCAAAAATTGGCAAATGGTACAAATCAGAGCTTGATTTATTGTTCTGTTGATTTCTAGACCTGAGAAAGTGATGGATAAAATGTTAAGAAGGCAGATTCAACTTAAAAGTGTATTGTGCATACATTCTCCACCCCCAACCCCCTCAGAGCTGGTTGTCAAACATTTCCTAGCACATCCCTATATAGAGTTTATTCCAGGGATGAGGAACCTGTGGCCTTCTAGGTCCTTGGGTGTGGCCTGTTGACCAAGTCCAAGTTTTACAGGATTTGTTCTGTGAAGTTTGGAATCAATCAAAGGGCCACACATGAGGACCCTAGAGGGCCTCATGTGGCCTTGAGACAACAGGGAACAACAGGTTCCCCACTTCTGGATTCTAACCATAGAAAGTCCAAGTTGGAATGGACATTAGAGGCCAGATGGTCCTATAAATACCTAAAAAGAATTCTTTGTGCAATGTACAAGGGATCATCCAGTCTTTGTTTGAAGATCTCCTGTGAGGGTAACCCCCTGCCTCTAGGGGAAACCCATTCTACCATGGGATGAATTTCTTTTTGGGGAGTTTTTTCTTCTATCCATCCCTAATTTGTCTCTTTGTATCTTTTACTCATTGTTCTTGCTTTTGCTCCAAGAAGAACTAATCCAGTTGCTTTGTGAGATCATAGATTTAGGGCTAGAAGGAACTTTAAAGACTTATTTTACAGAAGAGTAAATGGAGAGAAGTGAAGTGATTTGCTTAAGGTCACACAGACCCTAAGGGGCAAGATTTGAATCCAGATTCTCCCTCACAGAGTAGTTGAAAAAACAATGGTTGGTTCTTGTCCTTCATTCTTGAAAGGGACCAAAATAACATCACTGTGTTAGAGTCAAAGTACAGTGTATCTAACTGTGGTTTATCCTATCAATATGAGCTCAGAAGGCTCTAGCAGAGGCCAAGTACAAATATTTTGTATGACCATTCGAAGTGGAGATGTCTAAATTTGCACATCTCACATTTCCTTTGAGTAACTGCAATTCTGCCTCGGTCATAGAACACAGCACCTTCTCTGATGTGGGCACACCATGCTGGATAGTCCTGTGCCAGCATCTCACATGTCATGAAATTGATTCCAAAGTGCTTCAGAAAGACTTTCAAGATGTCTTTGTATCATTTCTTCTGACCACCATGTGAGTCTTGCCTTGTATGAGTTCTCCATAAAATAATCTTTTAGGCAATCATACATTTCGGATTTGAACAATGTAACCAGCCCATTGAAGTTGTCATCTCTGCAGTAGAGTTTGAATGTTTGGCAGTCTCCTCAAGAAAGGACTTCAGTGTCTGGTACCTTATCTTGCCAGGTGATCTTCAGAATCTTTCTAAGACAATTCAAATGAAAACAATACATTTTCCTGGCATGGTGCTGGTAGACTGACCAGGTTTCACAGGCATACAACAATAAGGTCAACACAGGGGCTCTGTAGACCTTCAGTTTGGTAGTCAGTCTAATTACCTCTTCTGTCCCATAGTCTCTTTTGGAACCTCCCAAATTCTGAGTTAGCTCTGGTGGTGCATGCATCAACCTCATCATCTATGTGTACATTACTGGAAAGTATACTGCCAAGGTAAGTGAACTTATCCTCAGCATTCAAAATTTTTCTATTTGCTGTAACTGATGGTTCCATGTATGGATGGCATAGCGCTGGCTGGTGAAGAACCTGTGATTTATTGGTGTTAATTGTTAGACCGAAATTAGTACAAGCAGTAGAGAATCGATCCATAGTATGTTGCATCTGAGTTTCAAAGGCTGCACCAAGTGCACAGTCATCTGCAGACAAAGAGTCATGCACCAACTCTACCTCCACTTTAGTCTTGGCTTGTAGCCTTTTCAAGTTAAAGTAGTAGCTGACCTCGATCCTGTATTTGTCCTCTTTGAAGGCATCTGATAACATTGCTGAAAACATAATGCTGAAAAGCATGGTAGAAATCACACAGCCTTGCTTCACTCCATTGGTGACTAGGAAAATGTGAGAGCATTGACTGTTATCAAGAACCTGGGAAATCATACCATTATGAAATTGATGCACAATATTGATGAACTTCTCCAGGCAAATTTTGACATAATTTTCCATAAGCCCTCATGGCCAACAGTATCAAAGGCCTTGGTCACATTGATAAACATTGTACACAGACCTTTGTTCTGCTCCTGGCATTTCTTCTAATGTTGTCAGGCAGCAAGCACCATATCAACTGTTCTTCAGCCCTTTCTGAAACCATATTGGATCTCAGATTGATGAACATCTTCCAGGTTAAGGGTCAGGATATTAAGGAGGACTGTGGCAAGAATCTCGCCAGTGATGACTAAGAGAGAGATCTCCCCTACCACCGATTGTCACAGGACCACAGAACAATCTATTTCTTTTAACTTTATAGAGATGGACAATCTCCATCTGTCTCTTCTCTTTACAATGGCATAGTCTATTAAAAACCAATGTTTGGCATAAGGGAGTATCCATGAAGTTTTATTGTATTTATTGCATGGAAGACAGTATTGGTGATGAGAAGGTCATGGGATGCCCAAATCTTCAGCAGTAAGTGACCATCGCTGTTGCTGTTTTTGACTCCATTCCTCCTCAAGACTCCCTGCCATGTCTGGTAGTCTGTGCCTACTCTTTTTTATTTTATTTTATTTTAGACTCAAGGGCCAGAACACAAATACAGAATAGAGAAAAGAAACAAAACATATCATAAACTTAAATATTGAAACTTAAATATAAAGTAAGAAAGAAAAAAGCATGTCATGTGCATATCAGAACGTAAGAGAGGTTTCAAAATATGTAACAATAAATTTTCATTTCAAGAAAGCCTTTGTGATAAATAATACATATTGTGTTGAGAACTGTCTATCTTTTCTTTGCTTCCTTGTGAGCTTTCTTTTGTTTTCTACTGTGCACTTTTACTTTGTTCTTTTTTTCTCTCCCCCTACCCCCCC
>CM053622.1:13811954-13851577 GCA_028646595.1 Phalanger gymnotis | reverse complement strand
TTTACCTATTTCCTCATTCCTCCCTTTAAAAAATCCCTCCATTGTCCTCTTCCCCCTCCCTATGCCCTCACCATTTTATTTCTTCCAAATTTAGAAGAGTTTTATACTCTTCTAAATATATATGTATTGTTCCCTCTTAAACTCATTCCAGATGAACAAAGGTTACCAGTACTACCAGTCCTCCTCCCCTATCTGATTCTTCTGTATCCTTTCTTCCTCTTGCACTTCAGTTGTCTAAAATAATTACTCTTTTTAGCTATTCCTAAATGGTTTTACTTTTTAAATTCATATCATAGTCATATTCACCCAATTTGTCTTATGAGCTCACCAAATTTTAATAAAATTCTTAGACATACATTTTACATATATAAAAGGTAAACAGTCTGTCCTTATGAATACCTTATAATCAGTCTTTGGTATGTACCTTATATTTCTCTTAGTTCTTATACGTTGAATCTTCTATTAAGTTCAGAATTTTTTAACAACGTCTTGAAAGTCTGAGAGTTTATCAGATGTCCTTTTTATTTCATTCATGATAATACTTAACTTTGCAGGGTATGATATTTTTGGCCAGAGCCCCAGTTCTTTTGCTGTTCAATATATTGTGTTCTAAGACCTGCGGTCCTTTAATGTCTCTGCTGCTAGGTCTTGAGTAATTGTGGCACCATCATATTTGAATTGTTTTAATGTTGGTGCTTTTAATATTTTATCCTCAAGCTGGGGGTTTCAGAATTTGACTATGATATTCCTATGAGTTTTCCTCATAGGATCTCTTTTAAGTGGTGTTTGATGGATTTTTTCTATTTCTACTTTCCTGCCTTGTTCTAATGCTTCGGGACAATTTTCTTTAATTATCTCTTGTATTATTGTATCAAGATTCTTTTTTTGATCATAACTTTCAGTCAATCTGATTATTTTTATATTTTCTCTTCATCCATTTCTGTTTTTCTTTTAAGATGGTTCACTTTCTCTTCTATTTTTTCATTATTCATATTTTCTTTAGCTATTTCTTGATCTCTTATAATAAATTTCCGTGGCTTCACTTTGCCCAATTCTAATTTTCAAGGTGTCATTTCCCTCCTTAAGATTCTGGATCTCCTTTTGTTAACTTTCCTTTCATACCCTTCTTGTTTTTCTTAGATTATTCAGTTTTGTATTTTTTTTTTTTTAGTTTTTCCTCCATCTCTGTCATTGGATTTTTAAAGTCTTTTTTTAAGATCTTCTATAAATACTTTTTTGGCGGGTGTCCATTTGATGTTACTCTTTGGGGTTTCAATGTCCTCCTCTGAAGATGAACCCCAGTCACCTCTATTCCCATAACAGCTTTCTATGGTTGTATTCTTTCTCCTTTGCCTATGCATTTTTGGTGGTAATAGCTTGATTTTTGTAATCACTTCTAGCCCTGGGGTATGGGAAATGGTGCTTCTTGCACTAGATCTTCAGTTCTCCCCTATAGTCTGGAACCAAAGCCAAACCTCCAACCTCCTGTAAGTGCCCAAACCCAAGGTCTTTCTGCCCCACTGCGTCTGCACTCACTGGGTGTGTGCTGGTTCCTTCTCACCTCTACCACTCTTCTCAGCACAGCTGGGTCTGGCATTCCTCATCAGCAGAGGTTCCCTCAATCTTTCTGGGCTCAAACGCCCAACTCCCTTCCCTATCCTAGGTTGCAAAGTTCCAGTATCTGGGGCTGAGGCAGCCCCTCAAACCAACTAACCCCAGGATTTGCTGCTTGCTGTTAAAACGGATCCTAGCTTGGAGGTATTTACTCTTTGAGGGGACCAAACCTTGTCCTGGGATTTTTCTTCAGATCTTCTCAAATCGTCCCAGGAAGACCCTGGCTATGGCCCTATTCTTCTTTGTCTCCATCCACACTTTGTTCACCCTAAGGTGCTGTTTTAACTCTTGTGGGGGCAAATCTTGAGAGTTTGGAATTTTCTTGCCTCCACCATCTTCAGTCTGTGGCTATTCTTGCATTAAAGTCGCCCACAATTACAAGCTTGTCTTCTTTCGGCACATTGATGAAGTCTTCATAAAATTTTTCTTTCACCTTGTGTTGTTAAGCAAAATTGTCTCATTAGCATGGCTTTTGTTTCTTTTGAGCGGAAGTACTTTCAGCTGTTAAATGCTAAGCCCCAGGCCCAGGGCCCTGTCAGGTGTGAAACCTGTGTGGGTGTGGATTGGCGACTTAGGAGGGGCCAGCTCGGAAACCAATGGTCTCTGTTCATTGAGGCGGGGCTTGAGAACACCAGAAGCTCAGCTGCGAGGAGGGGTGAGCCGGAAGACAACTTCAGCGGAGGCGGAAGCTGTGGAAGCAGGAAGCTGCAGAAGCAGGGCTTACCCGAGTGCGAGCAGGAACATGAGGCCAGTAAAAATGATTTGGCTAAATACTATCTTGTTTTTCTGTGGCCTCCTGGTTACTCTTGTGAGGTGGGCTTTCTGGGCCTGGAGTCTTTTTGTCAAGATGTCGGAATGGGGAGGCTGGTTCATGCTTCTGCTGCGGTGGGGCCTAAATAAATTTCTTGTTGTTTTCTCCTTAGAGAACCTCTCATATCTTGCGATTTCGAACCATTCAAACATATACATGATTATATTTGAGATTATAAATTCGGCCTTCCTACTACACACCTCATCAGGGTTCATCATAGGCACTGATGATGGTGGCATGGCACTTTCCTGAAAGTGACAATTGCATCATTATGAGTCTGTCATTCATTCCTTTTGGTAGACATATAAGCTTGTTGACTAGACTAGTTTTTATTGCAAAACCTATGCCAGCTTCATGGAACTCTCCATCACTGAAGCCACTCCAGAAAAATGTGTATCCAGCTTTGACTTCAGTAAGCTGGCCTTCATTTGCCAACCTTGTTTCACTCAGGGCTGCTGTATGGATGCAACACCTGCTGAATCCTCTCATAAGAGCTGTTTACCTTTCAGGTCTATTAGATTTCATGTTGTCCATAAGTGTGTGCGCATTCTATGTAACAATGGTGAGAAGAATCGTCTTTGCAGAAGTTTTTGTACATTTTTTAGTGTTTTGACCACAGGGGTATTCCCACCTGTCACAGTGAACAGGTCAGGGTGGGGTAAAGCAAACAATTTTAGGGCACCGTTTCTAGCCCCTTCCTCCCACAAGGAGGTGAGCAGTGTAGTCCTTAAATGGCTGCTCAGATATCCAGAGGGGTGCCAAATCCCACTGCTGCTTTCACTGAGAAGAGGATCCTGTGGCCTGGGCCACCTGTGTGCAGGGTTGCAACTACAGCTCCCAGTGTATCCAGACCTGCTGCTTCATCACTGCCCATTGTCACAGGACTTTGAGATAGGCAAAAATGGTAAAATGGTATGGGTGATGTCTTTTGATTCGAGCATAAATCGGATTTAAGGGAGGCAGAGCTGCACAAAGTCATTGGCCTTATTGTCTATTTCAGAATCATTCAAGTCCAGTGGCAAAATAAAGCCAAGACAACTGGTGATGGCTCAGGATGCAGTGGATGACCTTTGTGTCTTCAATGTCTAACCAAGCTCTGAGCTCTCCACAGCACCTACTTTAGCTACCTACCTGGCCCTTAGAACAAATTGTTCTCATCTACCCATTCCGCTGGTGGGGGGTGGGGTAGACACTCCCCCTAACTCACCGATGGGTTTGAAACCCTTTAGTTACCCTCAACCTCTCTGCCAAAATGGTTTACCCGAGTGTGGCCACTGCACATTCTATAGCCTCTTACAGCCATAGGCGAGAGTTGGATGAATCAGGTGAACCACCAAAGGTGGATGAGCTGAAAAGGGCTTGACAGCCCTCATACCAGAGATACTAGTCTTCCCAGAAGAAACCCTACAGACATGAAAGAAGCATATAAAAATAGGAAAGAACTTTGTTTGCAAATCTAAGGAAACATCTTCCATCTTTCAATTCTAGCCTGATGCACCTTGGAGTATTTTCACAGAATCTATGTTAACAGGACTTTGAGGCCGTCCCAAGAGTGATTCTTCAATGCTATTCTGCTCTGTGTGTATTGACCAGCTAGAAATAATCAAAGGGCAGCAGTCTGGTGTATAGAGGAAATGAGATTGGGCTTGGAGAGAAGAAGCCCTGGTCCTACAAGCCTCGGTTCAGCAGCTAACTCCCTGCACGAACTTGGGCCAAAATCAACCCTCTCCGAGCTCTAGTTTTCTCATCTGTAAAATGAAGGGATGAGAGACGTACGAGAAATTCAGAGAAACATGGGAAGATTCATATGAACTGATGCAGAGTAAAATAAGCAGAAACAAAAGAAAAACCTATTCAATGACTACAACAAGCAAATGACAATTAAGAGAACAATGAACTCTGAGTAATGTAAAAACCAATGAAGGACCTAGCAAAGACATTTGTAATGAAACACATCTCCCTCACAGTGAGCCCATGGGGGACACTAGGATAGAATATTGGGTGCATTGTCAGACAAGTTTTCTTTATTAGATATTTGGGATTAGTTACTTTCCCTGTCATAAGGATTGCTGAATCTGGAGGCTGGGACATGACTATGATGTAAAAACAAAAGATACGAATAAACCCAATTAAAAAATAAAATGAAGGCACAGCACAAGATGATATCAAAGGATCTTTACTGCTTGAATAGATGGTTTGGCATGAATCTTCTTTGTACCAGAAAAGAGCTGAGTTTTCAAGGAAAGCACCACATCTTCTAAGTAGGAATTTGGCAGATTCATGTAGCAGATGTGAGATTGCTTTGATTGAAGTCCAGGCCCTCCCAGGGGTACTCACTGTAATGAACCAGCCAAAAACCTCACTGCTGAGGAAGCATAATTCATAGTGGGAACAAGATCACTACTGTTGGGGGGGAGGGGAGAGAACAAGGGCACCCAGGCATAGAAGCTTCTTGTCTCCAAACAAGGACCATTTCCCATTGGAATCATTTTACATGTTCTCTACATTTACAAGACTGATCTCTGCCTTTTGAAAAGAAAATGTCACGAGCAAATGTGATTCCATAACGAAGGCATTATGGCACCCAAGTAGAGAACATGGAATCTGTTGGCTCACAGAAAAATGAACAGCTTCCTCTGGGTGAATGAACAGCAAGGGATTTTCTGTCCTCATCCATAAGCCATGAAGGATAATTAAACAAGGCACAGAGACACGGAATTCAGGAAACATGAAGGGACCTTAGAACACAGAACATTCAAAATAAAAAGAACCAAATTCATAAGAAGGAGAGTGGAACAGACTGTTGGAATTGAAAGGGGCCTTAGAAAAGAGAATATCAGAGATGGGAAGGGCCTCAGAACAGAGGATGTCAGGGCTGGAAGGGGCCTGAGAACAGGGGATGTCAGGGCTAGGAGTGGCCTCAGAACAAGGGATGGAGGGGCCTTAGAAAAGGGGATGTCAGAGATGGGAGGGACTTTAGAACAGGGAATGTCTAAACTAGGATGGGGCTTAGAGTATAGAATGTCAGCATCCTAAAAGGTGCTTATAGATAATATAGTCGAACTTCTTACTGTACAGATGAGAAAAGTATGGAGCAGAGAGGAGAAGCAACTTAGTCCGGGTCATGTAGATAATTAAAGGCAGAATTGGAAGTAAATCCCAGGTCTCTTGGTTGTTCCTCAGGGCTCTCTACCAAGTTATGCTAATTTAAAAACTCTCTCTCCATTAAAGCTGGCACTGAAGACCCCAATTCAGTGAGGGCAGAGAGGAGTGCCAATCTGTCATTGTCTTCATGCTCTCAGTTCCCTCCAAATGGAAAGGGAAGAGAAGTCATGCTTTTGTAGTTGACATTTCAGCTCAAAGGGAAGGAGAGATGGGAAAGAGCCTGCAGAGGGAGGCATACTCTGTCCTCAATATCCACAGCAAGCATTTCTTGTGTCCCTGCTCAATGCAAGGATAAAGATCATAGGATCATAGGTGTGGAGATGGGAGACCTGAGAGATCACTTAATTTTACTGAGGAGGAAACTAAAGCACAGAGATGTTAAGGGACTTGCCTAAGGTCACACTTCTAGTAAGTATCCGAGGCAGCATTTCAACTCAGGTCTTCTTGGCTTCTGGCCCAGTGCTCTATCCACAGTGCCACCTAGCCACTTCCTTTAGGTTAGAACAGGAGTGGGGAACCTGCAGCCTCAAGGCCACATGTGGACCGCTAGGTCCTCAAGTGTGGCCCATATGGCCTTGAGGCTGCAGGTTCCCCACCCCTGGTTTAGAAAATACTTGAAAATGTTCCTAAATAGGGGAGATGGAGGCATGTAGAGATTCCAAAAGGTATTCCTGATGGATGAGGTGAGGCAACAGAGACAGCTGGAAGGGGTCAGATGAAAAGTGTTGGTGGAGAGTTAACCAGGACCAGGGAGAGGGCCAACACATCTTCAGACAGAGCAAAGGAGGAAAAACTGGGTGACATGAAGTGGACAGGGCAGAAACTGAAGGAAGTTAAGTCATACCCTTTAAATTGTCTCAGCAGACCATAGACAAGGTCATCTCTTGAGCTTGGCTTGAGGTCACATAGCTAAGAAAATCAACTCAGCCAACTTTTATGAATTGCCTACCTTCTTCAAGGCCTAGGTTGCAGTGGGGTATAGTGGGTGGAGGGAGGGCTACAGAGTCTAGAGCCCAGGAAGATCTTGAGTCATGTCCTCCTTCTGACACACATTGGCTGAGTCACCTTGGACAAATCGCTTAACTTCTGGGTGTTCTAGACAACTCTTTAAGACTATATGCTGCAGCACAGGTACTGATTAACGTTATGTTTCAACAATCCGGCTAGCAGCTGTTGTGGGGGTGAAAGACCAAACAAGCCCAACAACAAGAATGCTGCCAAAGCCCAGGTTCCTTTGATCTGCTTTACTAAGGAAAGCAATGTTAAGGGGTTGACAATCTCACTTTAATCCAGCATACAAATACCATTCACTTAGTTCAGGGGAAAAAGCCGGCACCCTGAACTTCAAAGCAAATACAAACAAATTACAAACATTGACAGACAGATCAAATACAATTCATAGTTACCAACATCTAAGTTCAGCCTGGGAGCTAATTGACTTGTAAACAAATATTTGGGAATGGCACTGAATGATATGTTTTTCTTTGTTGTGAATGATATGTTTTAGTTTCCTGCGTGATTGGATCACAATGTATAAGGCCTCTGTTTTGTTCCAGGATCCATGGCTATTATGTATCCTGGAGCAGGGGTGGAGTGTGTTGGCCATCAAAATGGGCTGTTAGTACTCAGTTCAACCAAGTGCCCTTGAAGAGTTTGGACTTTGTTTCCTTGATTAGATTGGGAGTACTTGGTGACCTCCTTGCCTCGGGGGAAGGCCTAGTTTACATGGGTTTGAGTGGCATGTTTGGGTCATCAGAGACTTTTAGACCACGTGGGTTTAAGTTGCCTCTTTGTGATGATTTCAGGTCATGTGAGTGAGTTGCCTGTGTGACTCACCCTTGACCCTGAAAAGGATATAAAACAAGGGGTTGGCTTTCTCTATTTCGGAGCTCTTACCCACAGCCATGGTGGCACATGTGACTCTGGGCCAGCCCTTGTTATGAGCTCCCGGGCTGAACCTAGATGTTGGTCTGTCGATGTTTATAATTCATTTGTATTTGCTCTGAAGTTCCGGGTGCTGGCTTTTCCTCCTGAACTAAGTGAATAGTATTTGTATGCTGGATTAAAGAGAGATTGTCAACCCCTTAACATTGTTTTCCTTGGTGAAGCAGATCAAAAGAACCTGGGCTTTGGCAGCATTCTTGTTGTTGGGCTTGTGTTGGTCTTTCACCCCCATAACAGCTGCTAGCCAGATTGTTGAAACACATTAGTAGAGAGAGAATTCTTCCTTTGTACCAATGTAAACAAGGGTCACAGAGTTAGTATATAGCAGATTGGGGATATAAGCTTTGTACCTCTGCTTCTTACTACCTGTTATCAGGCTGGCAACATAAGGGAAAACCATCAGGGCACCAGAGGTCTGTTTCAGGTGTTGTGGTGTCAAGAGGGTCAGATTGTTTGGCGGTCAGAGGTCCCAGCAGGGAAGGGGAAATCTCAGGGTTACTCTGGTATCAGGTGATGATGAGTAAGATTCCAAACTAGGTATCCCATTCTTAATAAGAGTGTTGAGAAGAATATAGGATGTTGGTGATATACAAAAGACACAGGAATGGGAATCAGAGGACCTGGTTCAAATCTCGCCTTTGTCATTTACTACTGGTGTGATACTGGGGGGTCACTTACCATCCCTGGATCTCAGTTTCTACATTTGTAAAATGAGAATGTGAGACTCAATAGCCTCTTTCTAGCCTTGAATCTGTGGTCCTATTATCTTTCCCTTCCTGAGTCTATTTCCTGAAATGTAGAATGAAGGTTGGACTAGATGACCTTTGACATCCCTTCCAACTTGATAGCTATGATCCTAAGATCTCATTCTCAGGGGAAATGGAATATTGGGAACAGGAGAATAAAACAGAGACCTCATTACTGCAACTCAGATCCAAGCATACAGCTTAGTCACAATGGCCCACACAAGAGCACAGTTACTGGGCCATCCCATTCTACTCATCCCTCTCATGGTCATAGGTAATGGTGGAGAGTCTTGGAGTCAGGAAAACCTGGGTTCAAAAGCTTCCTTTGATGCCAACTCCATGAACATGGGCAAATCACAAAAGAGATTGGAGTATCCATTTCCTCATCTATAAAAAGGGGCAGCTAGGTGGTGCAGTGGCTAGAGCTTGGAATCAGGAAGACTCATCTTCCTGAGTTCAGATCCAGCCTCAGACATTTCTTAGCTGTATGACCCTGGGCAAGTCACTTCACCTTGTTTGCCTCAGTTTCCTTGTCTGTAAAATGATCCAGTGAAGGAAATGGGAAACCACTGCAGTATCTTTGCTAAGAAAATCCCAAATGGGGTCATGGAGAGTTGGATACAACTGAAAAATGACTCAAAAAATAGATTTAGTTGTACCTATCCCGTGGCATGGGGTGGACATATGAGGCTCAAATGAGACAAGTGATGCCCAGTGCCTTTCACCACAGTGAAATGAGAAAATTGCTTGTAATCAGAGGCCCTGGGCAGCAATCCTGCCTCTGCCACTTACTAGCTGTATGACCTTGGGGAAGTTATGTGACTTCTTTGAAGCTCAGTTTCTTCATCTGTGAAATGGAGTTAAGCTGAGAGACCTTTGAAGTCTCTTCTGGCTCTATGTCTTTGAGGAGAGAGAGAGAGACAGACAGACAGACAGACAGAGAGACAGAGATACAGAGACAGACAGAGACAAACAGAGACAGAGAGAGAGACAGAGACACGCAGTGTCAGATACACACACACAGATCAGAGAGAGAGAGGAGAGGAAAGAGAGACAGAGGGAGAGAGAGAGGAAGAGGGAGACAGAGACAGAGACAGAGAGACACACAGAGAGATTCAGATATATATAGGTCTATCCATATAGAGATATATCTATATATACATATACATGTGTCTAAATGTATATATGTATATATAATTCATATGCATATTTAATTCTACGCAATCATCACAAACCAGAACATCTGGAGGACCCCACAATCCACAAGGAAGCCCTCTTTGACCTGGACTCTCACTGATTCTCTTCCAACATAACAGCCCATTTCTTAGGAGAGCACATATCTATCTCTTCGTTTTATGCTTTGCCTGATGTTTATGATCAGAGGGCCATTGAACAGGTTTATTTCAGCTGCTAAAGCTTCAAAGGAATCTTGAAGGAGTTTGATGTAGGGTGGGGGGAGGGGAGATACTTTGTTATGAAAGAGCCTATGGGGCAGCCTTGCATTTTTTTTCAAAACCAATGCTCTCTCCTAATCAATGAAAACCCTACCCATTGTGATCCTACATTCTCCCTATCTTTAAGTTATTTGTCAGATGATAAATGTATGGCCCACTGTCAATTATTGTATCCAAAAGCCTGCTTGTTACCCAGTAATACACTTATCAAGGATGCTTCTGATTAGTGTTGGGTGACCTTCTTAAAGGCTTGTCCATTTACTAAGAAAAGACCAAGAGCATGAAGAATGGGTTTTGCCCAGATTTCAGCCTATATCCTAAGAAACTTGTCTACCAGTACACAGGTCTGTCCACACAGATCATCAGATGAACATTGAACTTGGCCTCCAGTTGAAAAGAAGAAAGAGAGAAAGCTAAGTTGTCTTTGAGATGTCACAAGATTCTTTACTGATCTCAAGGTCTCCACAAAAATAAAGAAATATCTCCAAACAACGATAACAGCATGCATTTACATAGTACTTTAAGATTTGCAAAATACTTCATTTATGTTATCTCATTTGATCTTTTAAATACTATTAATCTACTAGTGTTGCTAAAACATGGTGCACAACAGCCTTCAAAGAACCAAAAGTAAGCATCCCACAGAGGGCAATGGTGAGTCACATAGGGGCTTGAGCAGGCTGCACCATCGAACAAATGAGAAATTCCAAGGACGAACAGACAGAAAAGATATCATCAAGGAATTTCGTAATAGGAGGAGATGGGATGTTCACATGGCAAGAGTGGAAGATGATCAGTAGACAGCCAGAGGACTCTAGCACTACTCTTGAAATGTTGGGAAAAAGTAAGGAAGGCCTCCAGCACATTGGGATAGACCTGCTGGGGTGAACTTACAGGAGGACCTGGCAGACAGTCTCCAAGAATGAGCAATTATCCTCACCATCCTCCCTACAATTTATATAATAGTAATAGGCAGCATTTAGATAGTGTTTTAAGGTCTACAAAGCACATCACACCATTTTTGACACTCGCAACAACCCTGAGAGGTAAGTGTTACTATTATTCCCCTTGACCAGGTGAGGAAAGTAATACAAATCGATGGGTTAAGTGACTTGCCCAGGGTCATACAACTGGTAAGTGTCTGAGGCTGGATTTGACCTCAGGTCCTCTTGACTCCAAGGCCAGTGCTCTATCCACTGTATCACCGAGCTGCCCATCATCCTTCGTTTTTGAACAGCACCAGTGGCATCATGGGTGGCATCTTGACTTTTTTCTGAATTGGACTCCAGTGAGGCAAAGCTGCTCAAAGTTATCAGGCTCAGTCTTTCCTCCAGAGTCATCCAGTGGCAAGAAAAAAAGTCAAGGCAATTGGCAATGGTCCAGGATGCAGGAGATGACCTTGGGTCTAGTGCTTTAAGGCTTAAGGAGGCAGCTAAGTCACTTCACCTCTTTCTTCCTCAGTTTTTTTTATCTGTAAAATGGGAAAAAATAACCTCATCTACCTTCCAGGGTTGTTGCAAGGATAAATGAGAAAACATGTAAAACATTTTGCAAAACTGAAAGTGCTATAAAAATGCTAGCTGTCATTATTATCTCACGTGTATAGTTGGAGGGAAATCAGTGGAATTAGAGAGTCACTTGAGGACTTCTTTTATATATTCGGAGTGCTTAGAAAATCCCATAATTATATAAATCAGAGTAATTAATAACAGAATCCAGTCTGGGAGGAAGCGTTAGGTTCATTTGGTCTCATCCCCCTATTTTATAGAAGAGAAAACGGAGTCCAAGTGAGAGGAAGCTGATCCCCAAGATCCTACAGCCAGCGAGCGTCAGAGAGGGGCTTCAAACCTAGGGTCTCTGCCTTCAAATCCAGAGCACACTAACCATCGCTACCTGTTTGTCTCCTGAGTAATAAAGAGAGTGAAATATTTAGAGCTCCTGAGCTATCATGGGCCCATGAACAGCTATTGTTGGTGGGGAACCTGATATTGAATGACCTAAGTCAGAACAAATCTTATCACATCTTATTACCTCCTGCCCGGTCTTCTGCAGTTGTTCTATTAATAACAAAGTCCAATTTCCGGCATAAACACAACTCCTTATAATCTGTATGGTGACCAAAGGAGTGAGGGAGAAATAATTACCCAGAGGTGGAGGTTAAGGAGAAGTGTGTGTCTGGGTGTAATCTCCTCCAATCCTCCCACCTGTGGAGCGAGGACAGAGATCAGGGGCTCATTAGAACGTATTAAATGGAGCTCAGACAAGGAGAGCACTACCGACTTCAGCCTGGGAGCAGTTTGTAGGACTTCACCTGCTGACCTGGGGCTTTGCCTGAGAATGGGACCTAAACAATAACTCCCTTTCTGCAAGATGTTTTTTTCCTGATTTTTCTTAATGCCAATACCTTCCCTAGACAGGGATGTGCACATTAACAATGAGGTTGATGCATGCATTGCTAGAGCTAGCTCAGTGGTTGGGAGGCTCCATGGGAAAGAACGGGAGAGAAGAGGTATTAAACTGCCTACCCAGCTGAAGGTCTACAGAGCCGTGGTGCTGACCTCATTGTTGTATGGCTGTGAAACCTGGACAGCCCACCAGTGCCACTCCAGGAAACTGAATCACTTCCATGTGAATTGTCTTAGGAAGATTCCGAACATCACCTGGTAGGAGAAGGTACCAGACACTGAAGTCCTTACTTACTAAACTGCCAAGCATTCAAACTCTGCTTCAGAGAGCACAACTCCGATGGGCTGGCCACATTGTTTGAACGCAAAACACTCGATTGCCAAAAAGACTATTTTATGGAGAACTCACACAGGGCAAGTGTCCACATGATGGTCAGAAGAAGCGATACAAGGACACTCTCAAGGTCTCTCTCAAGAACTTTGGGATTGATTGTGTGACATGGGACACATTGGCACAGCACCCCATAGGATGGCATGCCTGCATCAGAGAAGGTGCTGTGCTCTATGAGCAAAGCAGAATTGAAACAGCTCAAAGGAAACACAGGATGCCCAAGTTTGGAGTGTACACCCCAAATGTTCCCATGGACTATTTGTGCCCGACCTGTGGTAGAGCCTTCTAAGCTTGTATTTGGCCTGATCAGCCACAGTCAAACACATTGAATCTTGACTCAAGCATAGTGATGTCATTTTGGTCCACTTCAAGAAAGAAGGACAACAATCAACCAACCTTCCCTAGAGGCAGCTGGGGGCACAGTCCACAAAGGAATGGCCCAAGAGCCATTAAGACCTGGGTTTAAATCTGCCCTCAGACACTTAGTAGGTGGGTGACCCTGGGCAAGTCACTTAACCTCCATCTGCCTCAATTTCTTTAGCTGGAAAATAAGGATAATAATAGCACCCACCTCAAAAGGTTGTTGTGAGGATTAAATAATGTGTAAAGCACCCGGCACATAGTAGATACTTAAGAAATGTTTGTTCATTCTCTTCCCACCCCATTCATTATCTCTGATTTACCATGAGTACATATCTTGTTTGTACCTACTTGTTTGCATGTTTCTCCCTCATTAGACTGGGAGCTCCTTGGGAGCAGGACTGTTTTTGTCTTTATACACTGGCATTTGGTGGGGTGTATGGGGTGTTCAGAGAGGACTACTATCTCTGCTGTGCTGAGCCCTTTTCAGGGCTTCTCGTCCACCTGATTCACTCAACTCTCACCCATGGCTCCAAGAAGCTGAAGTGGCCACAAAACTGACAAACCATCTTGGCAGACAGGCTAAAACCAGGTTGAAGGTAACTGAGGGGTCTCAAACCCATCGATAAGTTGGGCAATATCTACCTCAAGCATGTGAAAGCTTCCCCTGGTGGAATGAGTGTATGAGAATAACTTGTTCCTATGGCCATAAAGGTGGCTGAAGCAGGCGCTATGGAGTACTTACAGCTTGGTCAGACATCGAAGACGCCAAGGTCGTCTACTGCATCCTGGGCCATCACCAGTAATTCTGACTTATGTATTGCCACTGGACTTGGATAACTCTGGAAGAGAGGGTGAGGCTGATGATTTTGTGCAACCCTGCCTCCCTTAAATCCAAATTTATTCAAGAGTCAAGACATTTGAAAAGGAAGGACGAACAACAAAGCACTTGGCACAGTGTTTAGCGCATAATAGGTGCTTAATAAATGTTTATTGAATGACTGGAGAAATTCTGGTAATGGTTTGGGGCCTATACTTTGGATGGTGCTCCTCACATCAATGTATAAAAAGGTCAGAGAGGGAAAACAAGTTATATTGCATTTATACTATATATATATATATGTATATATATAAGCATATATATATAATACACACATACACACACACATATGTATATGTATATGGCAAATGGGAAAACACAGATAATTCCTACAAAGGTCCATTCTTTCCCCTACAGCATATGCAGGTAGATTCAGTTCAAGATTTATGGGAGGAAATGCTATACTCTTGTATTATTGTATAATCCCATATTATTTACATTTTCTACTAAAATGCCTTTGGTATGAACTGGGAGTATCATACCTGGTAAAAAGCTAATACATATGAATAGGTGCTCACAAGATATGGTTTAGAGAGGATTCTGAGCCACAAAATACTTGGAATCAGGGTTTGTTAACTTAGGAGCGCAGAGGGAAGAGACTTTGGTTGGCTGAAATACAGGGTGAGTGGGTAGGTGGAGAGGTTGGTTTACATGAGGGAGAATGAACTCTTGAGTCAGGCCAGGGTAAAATTACAAAGTCCATCAACTGTCAAGATCCCTTTGTAGGCCTCCCCACTCCCACCTAAAGGCGTCCCCTCTTTCCAGCTTCGTAAACTCTCTTCCCTCTGCCGTATCAACACCTACTCTGACAAGCTCATGCAGTCTCATAAGGGCCCACTTTTCCACGTGCTTTATTGTCCGCAAGGTGCTTCAACAACCCTAGGACAAGTTGTATCAACCCTATTTTACAGATGAAAAAACTGAAGCTAAGAGAGGTAAATAACTTACCCAAAGTCAAACAACTCCCGGTACTAGAGCAAGGATTCCAAGTCAGGTTTTCTGAAACCAAAGTCAGACCACTTTTCACTCTATTACATCCTACTCAACACATCATCCCACTCACAGTCCCAGAATCGCCAAATTTCAGATTTGGATGGGACCCCAGCGGTCACCTAGTCCAACTTGTGCATCATTGAGAATTCCTTCTACAACATCTCTGGCAAAGGGGTCTTCAGGCTTTGCTTAAAATTCTGGATCTATGCTCTTCTCTGTTTCTCAGTTTCCTCATTGTTAAAATGAGAGGGCTAGCTGGATTCAATGACCTTAGAGGCTATCGAATTTCAGCTTTAAATTTCTATGCTTCTCAGTCACAAATGAGCTACTAATCTCTTACTGTGGAGTGAGTGCCCAAATCATGAAGTCCCCACGTGGAAGTGATCAGAGCATCTGGATCAAAATCCTCATCAATTTCCATGTCTTGGCACCCCAGGAGATTGTAAGCTCATTGAGGACAAGGATTGATTTTAGTTTTTCTTTTTCTATCTCCTACACCTAGGAAAGAAATTCCAACATAGCAGGTATTTAATAAATAATGTCAGATTGGATTTTATTGGGTTTTTATTGGTCCTACATCTCTCCCAAGTTCATAGATAAGGAAATGTTAAGTGTTAAGCAATGTTAAGGAAATGCTAAGAAAAGTTAAGTTAAGCCCAACATCACACAGGGATTGAAGACAATGTGGCCAAGTGGAGAGAGCTCCAGCTCTGAGCCAGAGGATTTGGGTTCATCCCCTTCTGACATTTATTTTTGCACAATTTGGGGCAATTTGCACATCCCTGGATCTCAATGTCTTCTGTAAAATAAAGGGATTGGAAATAAATGTTCCCTGAGATCTCATCCAGCTCTTGAGCTAGAATCCTAAGCCAGGACAAAACCTTGGGCTTTCTGAACCTTTTCTCAGGGCAGATTTTGTTAGATAATGGGGGAAACCATGATGTGGGGAAGTGAGGAAAGGGATAAAATCTGAGTAAACATCATTGAAGGGAGAAATTGCTGCAGAATTGGGAGTCTAGGGACCACAATCATACAAAGATTGGAGACTCCCTTGTTTGTCCTTGGGCCAATGTTGTTCCCCAAGCCTGGGGTTCCTGGAATCTGTGAGAGTTGACTAAAGCTGAAGTTTCCCAGTGCCCAGGCATTCAACTCTCCCCCTCCCAAGCTTAATTTCCAAAGTTCGTCACTCTGTTGGTCAAGTCCCCAAGAAGGGCATGACTCAGAGGAGAGAAGCCAGTGCTGACACCTCCACTAACCCCAAATCCCGAAATAGTCACCATCTTTTGAGGTTCCTGGAATGTTTCTGGAACTGTAGATATTGGCACATAGGGCAACAGGAGATGTGGCAGATAGGTTTGGATGACAAAGAGAGCGATCCTTGGGCCTCTGAAATGAACTGGACCTCATGTTCTCTTGTGGAATTATGACTAAGAAGAAGAAGAACACGCATTTCTCTAGTACGAAAAGATTCGCAAACTATTTTCTTCCAACAATTCATCAATAAAATTTTATTAAAAGTGCCTTCTGCATGCTAGCACTGTGCTAAGCACTGGGGATACAGAGATAGAAATGAAATAATCCTTGCCTCGAGGGGCTTACACTCTACTGGGGAAGGCAATGCATACACATGTAAGTAGCTACAAAATGAAGCAAGCTAGTTTGACACAGATGTGGTACAAGCACTCAGGGACATTAGGATGTAGGAATTGGTGCTTGAGCTGAGCTGGAGAAAAACTAGCGATTCTAGAAGGAAAAGGTGAGGATGGAGGCCATTATAGGCATGGGGATAGACCATGCAAGATATGGAGAAGTCATACGTGATACAAATATGTTATATGTCATTGTGGCACATGTGCCATGTGTGATGGAGTATCCCGTGTGAAGAACAGCAAAAACCCAGTTCTTCATGTATGGCGAGATTGTAGAGTGTGTTGAGGGGAGTAATGCACAGTCTGTCTGGAAAGGTAGATTGCAGAGGGCTTTAATTGCCACCTAGAGGAGCTTATCTTTGATCCTAGAGGCATCAGAGTTTATTAAGTAGGCTAGAGATACGGTCAGCTCTGTGATTTAGAAAAATCACACTGGTATCTGTGTGAAAGATGAATTAAAGAGGGAAAGAAGGATCTGTGGCAGGAAGAACAATTATGAGGCTATTGCAATGGTCCAAGGAAGAAGTAAAGAGGGCTTGTAGTCAGGTAATAACTAAAGAGAAAGGGACAGATTGAAAAAGATGGAGGCAAAATACAGAAAACTTCGTTTCTGATTGAATAATAACTAACATTGACATGGCATCTACTATGTGTCGGGCGCTGTGCTAAGTGCTTCACAAAAATCCATCTCATTTGATCTTCATAACAACCTTAAGAGGTAGGCGTTATGGTTATCCCTGTTTTATAGCTGAGGAAACTGAAGACAAGTGGAGATTAAGTGACTTGTCCAGGGTCACACAACTATTTTGTGTCTGAGGCCATATTTGAACTCAGGTCTTCCTTCTCCAGGCCCTACACTCTAACTGCAGCACCACCTGTATATACATGAGGAGTCAAAGTTATATAACTCCAAAGTTGCAAACCTAGGAGACTGGAAGGATAATGATGCCTTTGATAGAAATAGAGACATTTGAAAGAGGGGAAGGCTTGGGAGAAAAGGTTATGAGTTCTGTTTGTTCCATACTGGAGTTCAGGTGATACACTGGAGCTGGGTATATGGATTTTGGAGTCATCTACATTGAAACAAATATTTAAAGCCATGGGAACTGATGTGGTCATTGAGAGAGTAGGAGAGAGCTTTGGAGTCTCTCTACATTTGGGGAGAAATGAGCTAAATAGATGATAAGTCAGCAAAGGAGATTGAGGAGATAGCAGGAAGAAGGTCTAGGTTAAGATAGTGGATGAGTTGGCAAAGTCCTATTTGAGCTACTAGAGAGAGAAAAAAACCTTCAAAGCTCAAACCTATTAATTTGGGGTCTATAGTTGAGCTTTTGTTTTTTATTCTATGCTTCTCATTGTTCATGTCCCTTCTGCAATGCAGTACCTACAACCAGACCTGGTTTCTCCAGTTGTGCCTCTGGCCAATAGAATGGATAGCAGCCCAGTGTCATCCTTTACACCTGTTAATGCAGCCTAAGATCACACTGGGTCCCACTATGGGGCGGGAACATTCCCATGACTATTCTCCCCTTTGGGGCAGGACATTTTTGGTCCCTGTTAAAATGTGAGCCTGAGTCCATTAATATAATGACCCAAATTCATCAGATTATCTAGCAGAGAGAGGAGTACCCTAGGAAAATATGAACCTGGAACTTGCAAGTTTTGATGGGAGGGAGGAAGAGAATTCTAAGTGGAAACAAAGGAGGGTTATCATAGTGACAGTCTTAGAAAATGTCAGATATTGGAACTCATGTCCAAAAGGAAAGCTAGGAACAAACTTTATCTGCTACCACCTGCTTGCTGTGTGATTTGGGGTAAGTCGCCACACCTCTCTGAGTATTAATCAGTCTCTTAGAGCATGAATTTTTAACCTAGGGTACATGAACTTAAAAAACAAACACAAAAGCAAACAAACAAAACTTGATAACTTAAAAATGCCATCATGTCCCTACAAGACATCATTTTTGCACCAATGCGATTATATAAGTCAGGGAAGGTAGACCTTTAAAATTAATATTTCTGCTTTAAGAAAATATCCACATAGAGCATATATCCCTCCCAAAGAAAAGGAGTATGAATAGGTTTAGACAGTTGATACAGAATGCCCTGAAAAAAATGTTTTTCTTTTGGAAAAAATCTCCAACAAGAGCAATATGAAAATCTTCCTCTCCTACACTCTGCCTTCTGTCAAGGAATAATACCCTCATACATATTTCATCTCTTTTAATTAAAAACTCTCACATATTTATTTTCTGGGCTACAGTTCAGTGACTGAGTGGAATCACCAAGCATGCTTTATAGTGGGTCCTTTATAGTGAGTCCAAAGTCCTTTGCTTTTGGCTCTGCCCTCTGCTCGTCTCCATGCTATGACTCCAATCCAATATAAGGGACTCCCATGGCAAACTGGCTTATTCAGAGGATTTGTGAGCACCCTATGGTTGGGGAGGAAGACCTCTGAAGTCATCTAATTGTACAAATGATTTGGATAAATGCTGCAGTTCAAAAGGATATAGGCCTTACTGAATAATCAACTACTAAGCCTATATCAAATATATAGGTATGGCAAATGAGGAAGATGATGCAACTTAGAATCAGATGACCTAGGCTAGGGTTCTATCTCTTTATGCATTTCTCATTGCTGCCAACGGTTTGTGGAAGACAAAACCAAAGACATGTGTGGCAAAAGAAGAGGGCCGGATATGTAATGAGGGCCAGCAATATTATTCTACATCTATTTATGTAGACAGACAGTCAGAGTCTTACATTGGTATCCATGGAACAGTCAAAGGCTTAGAATGGAAATGTCTTGAAGGTAGGGTCTGTTTTTTGTAAACTTTATGTTTCCAGCACGTTGGACAGTGCCAGGCACAGAGAAGCTACATCATCTTCATCATCATCGCCTTCTTCATCAAGCTGAGTCATGTAGCACTTTAGGTTTGCAAAGCACTTTACAAATATTATCTCATTTGATCTTCACAACAACCTTAGGAGGTGAGTGCTAGCATTACCTTCATTTTACAGAAAAGGAAACTGCCTCTGACAGAGGTTAAGTGACTTACCCAGGGTCACATCATTGATTAGTGTCTGAAGCAAGAGTTAAACACAGGTCTTCCTGACTCCAAGCCCAGAGAAAGAGTGAACAGAACCTCTATGGAAAATCCATGAAAAGACGTGGACAAGAATCAAATTAGTGGAGGGAGTCACTGCAAGGATAAGATCCACTGAAGTCTTCACCTGCATGCCAAAGGCAAGATCAGAACCTCAAAATACAACCATTTATGGAAAAGGCCTTAATTTAGGATATAGGTATGCATTTTCCCTCCTCAGACATAGTCATAAAATAGGATAGAATGTTTAAATACAATAGAATCACAAAATTAGTTCTAGGTAGAACTAGAAAGAAACAGTTATAGAACCTAGAACGTCAGTCCTGGATGAGATTTGCAAACACAGAATAAGGAATATTAGTTATGGAATTAACCTTAGAACATACAACGTCATAGCAGGGAGGGGTCTTAAAATGTCAGAATTGGGAGGACATTACAACATAGTATAGTCTTTGAGAAAAGAAGGGGATCTTAGAAGATGTCAGAAAAGAAAGAGAACCCAGAATACATACATTGTCAGAGCTATAAGAACCCTTATAACAGAGAATGTCAGAACTGGGAGAAATATTAAACATTACACATAGAATGTGAAAAATAAAATCTTAAAATGACTGAACACAGAATGTTAAAGCTAGTAAATATCTTAGAACAGAAAAGTAGAACTAAAAAGAACCTAAAAATAACATGAAACTTGTGACTCAGTATCCCTCCCACCCCCTTAAGACTCTGGTCTCACATGAACCATGTCTGATCTTGGTGGCAATGGATAATGTCCTGGGTCTGGAGTCAGGAAGACCTGAATCCAAATCTAGCTTCAAGTTCAAATTCAAATCTAGCTAAATGACTCTAGGTAAAGTTGCTTAACCTCTGTTTGCCTCATTTTCCTCATCTGTAAAGTGGGGACATTAATAGCCTCTGCCTCCTAGGGTTGTTGTGCAAATCAAACAAGATGATATTTATAAAGCCCTTAGCACAGTGTCTGGCACAGTGTGTCATTTTCTCACTTTGGTTTATTGCCTCCTCTCTACCTTGAGTTAATATAGGAAAATGTCCAAAGCTAAAGCCTGGGTACTATACTCTATATTCCCCAAATGTGGGTGTCAGGATCTCCAAATTTTGCACATGCTCTCAACATACAGCCTGGTGATTGGGCATTTGAGGGCAGTCTTTGTTTTACCCTAGATGAAACACAGAAATGTTAAGAGCTCACAGGAGTATGCGAACATTTATAGAAACAAAAGGACACTCCAATAGCCTATTGCTCCCTCTGGTAGAAAGCCAAATTTGGATTTGCTGTCAAGGCAACCTTCTGTCAACTCTCACAGTCCAGCTTTTCCACAGAGATTGAGTCTCTGAGATTTGAAATCCAGTCTTAAGCACTTATAAGCTGCATGACCCCAGGCAAGATATTTAACCTCTGTCTGTCTCTGTCTGTCTGTAAAATGGGGATAATAACACAACCTACCTCCAAGGTTCTTATGAAGAAAAAAGGAGATGATATTTTAAGATATTTTGCAAAACTTAAAGTGTTAGGGAAATATTAGCTATTACTTAGCCATTACTATTACTAATCTCGTTCTGTGGATTGGAACCCCCTTGGAAGGTAAACTTCCTTTTCAAATTGCTAAAAAAAAAAAAAAAAGAAGCAATTCTCTTTTTTATCAAAACTGTGTTGTCCAAATAATTCACTGTATTTGCTCTATAAATAGGACACTGTGCATGAAATATGTGGACTTGCTTTCACCAAGGAGTACCCTGCATAAAGAGATATCTCTCTCTCTCTAGAAGATCTAGACGTACAGTTCTTAAACATCCAGAATTCTCAAATTTGGGGCAGCGAGGTGGCTCAGTGCATAGAGCACTGGGTTATGGTTCATATCTAGCAACAGACTGTGTGACCCTGGGCAAGTCACTTCACCCTGTTTGCCTCAGTTTCCTCATATGTCAAATGAGCTGGAGAAGGAAATGACAAACTACTCTAGTATGTTTGTAGAGAAAACCCAAAATGAGGTCACAAAGAGTTAGATATGACTGAGCAACAAGAAATTCAAATTTGGGGCTACTGATGAAGCGGCTCCCTCAGACAAGAAAGCTAGATTCTAGAGTTACTCTGCCTAACAAATTTAAAAAAAAACAAAACCTTTCCTTTCCTTTACACGGGAAGCTGTAATTCAGGTGTAGTGTCCTTGAAATCTTCTCTCAGGCTCCATGTTTGTGCAGTAATAGTCAGTATTTCTCTGGAGGAATGGAGGGGTGTGTGTGTATGGGTGTGTGTGTGTATGTGTGTGTGTTTAAGGGAGTGTTAGGGGCTGGGGGCAATCCCCTTCCACATCCCTTGCTGTCCCAAGAAAGAAAGTGCAAAGAAAAAGAAGAAATATAAATGAGAACCCAAGAGAGTAAAACCAACTTGCCTTTATAGCCCCTGCTGTGGGGTGAATGATCTTTAGCCAGCCAGTCAATAGGAATTCCACAGGATGCTCCAGCGGCCGCCCCCACATTCCTGTTGTGAGATGCTCCTCACTTGCTTCCAAACAATGAGTCGCATCTTTTCATCAACTTAATTTAGGAACTCCTTAATATGCTGAGGGGACTCCTGATCCATCCACCTCCCCCAATACATAGAATATACACTGTCTTTGGTGGCAGAGAACTTAGACAGTCTAACCCAATCTTACCATTTTATAAATCTCAGGTACACCTCCCATTGCCCTGCCCAGAAAAATTCGGTATTTATTCCATTTCTTTGCTAATCATCTCACGGAAATATTTACTCACTAAGATCATCAGAATATAATTTCAGAGCTGGAAAGGATCTTATCAAACCTTTTTGCAGATGAGGCTTAGAAAATAATAATCATAGTTACCATTTATATGTCACCTATCATGTGTCAGGCACATGCTAAGCACTTTATAATCACAGTCTTGTTTTATCTTCACAATAAACCTGGGAGGTAGGCATCATTATTCTCTACATTTTACAATTGAGGAAACTGAGGCAAACAGCAGTAAAGTGACTTGCCTAGGGCCACTTAGTGAGTAAAGTGACTGATGCAGGATTCAAACACAGGTCTTACTGACTCTCAGTGCAGCTTTCTGCCTGTACAGTCAGAGGGTCTTCAAGATAGAAGGTTCACAGAACAGGAAAGTAGAGAGGCAGTGTGGTGTTCTGTGCTAGGAGTCAGCAGCCTCAAACACTAGCTGTGTGATTCTGAGCAAATCACTTCCCCTCGACCTCAGTTTGATCATCTGTAAAATGGAGACAATACATATAAGGCCTATCTCACAGAGTTATTATGAGGATCAACGGAAAAACAATGTCTATAAAGAGATTTGAAGCTAGGTGGCCCAGTGCTTAGAGCATGGGTCCTAGAGTCAAGATGACCTGAGTTCAAATCTGGCCTCAGACATTTACTAGCTGTGTGACCCTGGGCAATTCACTTAACCCTGTTTGCCTCAGTTTCCCCATATGTAAAATGAACTGGAGAAAGAAATGCAAACCATTCTAGAATTTTTGCCAAGAAAACCCCAAATGGGGTCACCAAGTCCCCATGGACATGACTGAATAATGACTAAACAAGAACAAAATTATTTGAAACCTTTAAAAACTATATGAGGGTTATTATTTAAATTATTATTATTATTATTATATTTGCAAATCTCTGCAAAGAAAGTTTGGCTCTGCAATTACAAAAGATAAGCCTGGCCCTCAGCTGGCTCTGTGGTTGTATTTACACACACAAAACGACTTGGGGAATTAAAAATTGTCTGGATAATTCAACGGGAAAATACCCACCATCCTGACCCTCTTTTATCAAGCCAAGCCGAAGCTAGCTTGATTCCATTCTCCCTCTCCTTCTGTCTTGTGCTGTGTGTGGATACTGACAGAGTCAGCATTTCTCTTTCTGGGGCCTCTCCTTTGGGTGAGTCAGCCACCTCTTGCCCATTCATTGGAAGGCCATTGGTTTGGGCTTCACAAAATTGTTCCGTCCATCTCCATCTTTGATGTGGCTCTATCAGCAAGGCCCATTCAGCCTACACAATCGACTCCTTTGATAACAACGTTCCCCCTTTCTGGTTTCCATTTTGTTCAGCACTTTTAAAGCCCATGGGGAAGTGGATTCTGCTGGAAACATAGCAACAAATTTCAGCAAACCTGACCTGAATTTTCTGGGAGGCTCCAAACCTCCTGGGCCTTTAAAGTAACTGAGAGAGTAAGTGAGCAAGCTGCATCTCTGGGAAAAAAAAACAGAGCAAAGGCAAAAATATTTATTTAGACTCTTCCAACAACAAAACATCTCTTGTTTAGTCATATAATAACACTTCAGTGGGTCTGTGCTCTCATGAATGTGGGCCCCCTCCATTACTGCAAGTGGCAACTCCTCCTTATCCTGTGGGACTGTTACAGCAGAATATAAGCTCCTTGGGAGAAGAGATTAGCTCACTTTTATAGTTAGACACCTAACACCTCAGACTATGGTGTTTGGGAGAGAAACCTGGCCTTGGAGCCAGAAAGACCAGGGTTCTCGTTTTACCTTAGACACATAGCAATTGTGTGATGCTAGAGAAATCACTTATGCTCTCAACATCCCCAGGGAACTCCCTAGGACTACAAGTTACAGAGCAGGTGCTGATATATGAGAGAAGGAAGGAAGGAAGGAAGGAAGGAAGGAAGGAAGGAAGGAAGGAAGGAAGGAAGGAAGGAAGGAAGGAAGGAAGGAAAGAAAGAAAGAAAGAAAGAAAGAAAGAAAGAAAGAAAGAAAGGAAGGAAGAAAGAAAGGAAGAGAGAAAGAAAGAAGGATGGGAAGGAGGAAGGAAGGAAGACAGGAAAGAAGGAAAGAAAGGGGAGGAAGAGAAAGGGGAAGAAAGAGAAAAGAGATTGAGGGAGAGAAAGGAAGAAAGAGAGAAAGAAAGAATGAAAGAGAGAGAAAGGGGAGGAAGTGAGAGAGATTGAAAGGGAGGAAGAAAAGAGAGAGAAAGGGAGGAAGAGAAAGAAAAGGAAAGAAAAAAGAATAAAGGAGAGAAAGGGGGAAAAGAAAGAGTGAAAGAAAAAGAAATAAAGGAAGGAAGGAAGGTAGGAAATATTTAGATTAATGTCTGATGCCTCACTAGGTACTTGATAGATATTTCGATGGTTAGATAAAACATTTATTAAGCATTTGCTATGTGCCAGGCACAGTGCTCAGTGGAGACTTTCCCAGTGTCACATACACGGTAAGTGTCAGAGAGGGGACTCGAAACCAAAAATTCAAACCCTGAGGCTGGCTCTCTATCCAGTTTTCAAGGCCATTGGATTTAGCCATAGCAGATTGTTGGTCACTTGGAGAGAGCAGTTTTGGTGGAATTGTCGGGGTAAAAGCCAGCTTGCAAAGGGCTAAGAAGTGACAAGAAGGTGAGAAACAGGAAGCAAACCTGGGGCGCTTCTCCATTGCACCTACCTCCAGTGGAGAGGCCAGATTACTCTGACTCCTTCTGTCCCAATCATGGAAGTCTGCATAAGGAATCAAGCTTGTCATTATCAAACTGAGCTTTTCAAAGCAGTCTTTTATTCAGGTGGGTCTGGAGATTTGCCTCTCCTCCTCCATGTCCTAGCCCTAGGGCCCACATGCAAATCAAACCCTTTTAAGCTAACCATACCCTTAAGCAAGATAGGACATGAAGGTAATTATAATCTGCAGATATTTAAGGAGTAAACATTGAATTAGGTACAATGTGTGCACAGTAGAGATATACTCTGGGGCTCTCAAATGCTTGCTATATACCATTTGGGGTGTCTAGGCTCCACAGTATTGTGCTCACTGATTGGGGTGTATGGGGTGTTCCGGGGGACCAGCACCTCTGGTGCAAGGGCTGCTGAGCCCTTTTCAGGGCTGCTCACCCACCTTTGGGGTCCACCTGCCACCCAGGTCTCACCTGGGGCTCCAAGAAGCTGCAGCATGTACGGCAGCCCTGTCCTAGCATACCATTTCAGCTGACAGATTTAAACCAGGCAGAAAGTAACTGAAGGGCCTCAAATCTGTTGGTGAGATAAAGGGTTGTCTACCCCAAGCATGTGAAGACTTTCCCTGTGGAATGGGCAGATGAGAACAATCTGTTCTAATGGCCACTAAGGCCGCTGAAGCAGGTGCTGTGGGACACTAAGAGCTTGGGCAGACACTGAAGACACCAAGGTCATCCATTGCATCCTGGGCCATTGTTGGTCATCTTGACTGTTGTCCAGCCACTGGACTTCGATGACTCTGGAAGAGAAATTGAGGCTGATGACTATGCATAACTCTGCCTCACTTAAATCCAATTCATGCACAAGTCAAGACATCACCTGTCCTCTTTGAAAATGAAAGACAAACAACTCACTAATCATGGGATCATACAGAATGGATATTATCCAACTTTATCTAATAGGTTAAATTATCTATTTTGTTGAGATTAATGAAACTCGCCTATTGCTGCATTAGGCTAAAACTACATACCTTTAGAACCATACATGGCACATAACAGAGTTGTGGGTAAACAAGTGAACTCATACGTTGCTGATATTATTGCAAGAAGATAGATTTGTTTTTGGAGAGTCGTCTGGCAATATATTGATCAAAGCCAAGCATATGTTTCAAGACATTAAATCCATCAAAAATATTTTAGAGAAGGAAATTTTGCTACATGTTCAAGAATGATTCCTCATTTATCCACCTTTCAATATGTTTCAATACTTCAAGAATCTGTAATTTCATTGCACATTGTAACTTTTTTACATTTATTAAGCATCTACCACGTGCCAGGCATTCTGCTAGGCATTGGTGACTACAATGATGAGCCGAACCAGTTTCTACTCTCAAAGAGGTCACATTCTAGTGATTTTCATGGTGGCCTTTGAGAACAGATGTGGCCAAATATTCACATGTACACAAACAAACACAAACACATACACACATACACAAACACATCCCATGGCCAGCCTGGTAATGAGTTTGTCTGAATTTAGCTATAGGTCCGCTAGGTGGTGCCATGGTGCATAAACTACAGTATCTGGAATCAGGAAGATTCATCTCCCTGAGTTCAAATCTGGCCTCGGACACTTACTAGCTGTGTGACCTTGAGCAAACTACGCAACCTTGTTTGCCTCAGTTTCCTCATGGATAAAATGAGCTGGAGAAGGAAATGGCTAACTACCCCTGTATCTCTGCCAAGAAAACCCCAAATGGGGTCAAGAAGAGTTGGACGTGGCTGAACAATAACAACGAAATTTAACTATGTGGATTTTCAGGTGACAGTCACATTCTCCATTACTGGTATTGCAGTAAAAAACTCCGCCTTTTTTTAATCATTTGTTACATAAAAAAAGGTAGAAAAATAGAAATGTTTGGCAATTGAAAATTGCTGAATAAATTATAGTATATGGAAATGGAATAGCTAATGGGTATGATGGTGCATTGTGGTAAAACTGAGAGAACTCTGGGTTTGGAGTAAGCACATCTCCACCTGAAGGTTGATTCCACCATTTACTGCCTACGGCCTCGAGGCCACATATGGCCTTCTGGGTTCTCAAGTGCCCTTCGACTGAATCCAAACTTTACAGAACAAATTATCTTAATAAAAAGATTTGTTCTGTAAATCTTGGACTCAGTCAAAAGGCCACACCTGAGGACCTGGAAAGCCACATGTGGACTCAAGGTCTCAGATTCCCTACCACTCATCCAGGTGGTCCCTTCATATCTGTGCCATGGTCCTTCTGGCCAGGTTTGGGCTAGCTGCCCTGAACAGTATCCTAAGTCTCTGAAGATTTTGAAGTTGCATTTCTTCCCAGCTTGGGAGAAGAGGACTCTGCTGTGAGATTGGAACTGGAGTGTGATTTTCTGTCCAGCAGAAGTTTTAAAAATATTTCTGGGAAGGGATGCCGGAGAGGAGGAATAAGAGTCTGAGATGTTAGAGCATTTCACATGTACACCCAGTGCTGACTCAGCAATCAGACAAAGGTCGCTCTTCATCACACGGTAAGTAGACAAGAAACAGTCATGGAATACCTTCAGAGGATCTGAAGTGGAGAATAAAACCGTCCCATCAGGCATGCCCAGAAGCAGCCGCATAAACCATCTGCTTAGAGGATTACCTCATCCAGACCACTTGGCACAGGCCCCTAGGACTAGGCTTTCAATGGCCAGCCCTCTGTTTCTTTTGAAATGGTCACCCTCTTCACCTCTACTTACAATTTCTCCCTCTTCAAAGTATAGCTCAGGCACCACCTCCTACATGAAGCCTTTCCTGATCCTGCTCCTCCCCATACCAGGTGGTCATACTGTCTTCTTCTGTAACCCCTATAACTCTCAGAATGAGTTCACGTAGCACCCTCTTCAGAAGGCCTTCCCTGGTCCCCCCACCTCCACCCGCAGCTAGTAGGCTCTTTCTATACAGGCTGACTTTCCATTTACTTTGTATGTGTCTTCTATATGCTCCTAACTTGTATGCATGTGCCTTATAATACAAACATATTGTTGACCATGTCAGATGAGCCCCATGGAGAACATTTAATTTTTATTTGTATTCTCAAGTTTTAGCACAGTTCATGGTATATATGCACTTAGTAGGTGCTTGTTGATTGGCTCATAACTTTGTGCATAATTAGAATTTCTCTAACAATGCACGGGCTCCTTTCCTCCAATAGAATGGAAGCTCCTTGAAGGCAGTATCAGTTTCAGTTTTTGCCTCTATGTACCCAACTAACTAGCCCAGTGCTTTTCAAACATTGGGCACTTAATAAATGTTTTTGGGCAGCTAGGTGGCACAGCGGATAGTGTGTTGGCCCTGGAGTCAGGAGGACTTGAATTCAAATCTGGCTTCAGACATTCATTAGGTTTTATGAGCCTGGGCAAGTCACTCTACCCTGTTTGCCTCAGTTTCCTCATTTGTAAAATGATCTGGAGAAGGAAATGGCAAAGCCCTACAGTTATCTATGGTAAGAAAACCTCAAATGGGGTCACAGAGAGTCAGATGTGACTGAAACAACCCAACAACAAAAAAGAAACAATTGCTAAATTTACTTGGATGCAACCTTGATCAAGGCACGCTGTCTCTTTCTGTGCCTCAGTTTCCTACTCTGGAGGTTATGTAAGGTCCTTTCCAGACTTAGATCCTATCATTGAAGGGTGCCAATGGCAAACGATGAGCAAACGCATTCCTGCCAAGCTGCCAGATTAGCCCAATCCAACCCAAACCTTCTTTTTCTACAACTCATCTTCCTCCCCCCTTGAAAACCACATGGGCTTTTTGAAGTTCTACTGTGAGAGAATAAAACCAGAAGCTAGCATGTGTTTGGAAAGGTCACAGAATTCAAATAAAGTACACGTTGCCTCCCATTTCCTTGCAATAAGACCAGGAAAATATCATAGAATGGCATAGACTTTGCATTCATTAAAAAGTTAGCTGTGGAATTGTAGACTGTTTTTGGATTGCTGAGCAGTCAGACTCCTGGAAATGGGGTTGGAGGGAGCTGAGAGGTCTAGGAGGGACCAGGCTAATGGTCCAACTGAGAAACTGACCACATGGCTGCCCAAGAAAGCTCAGATTGCCCTGGAGAATGAGAACCAGGCAGTCCTGCTTTACTGGAAACACAGAAGTAGAAAGACACACAAGGACTGGAGTTTTTGTCTTTTACTTGTTAATTAATTTTTCTAACTCCCTGTAACTTTGGGAAATCCCCTTCCCCTCACTTGTGCTTTCCTATTTAAAGTGAAGAGATTGGACTAGATGGCCTTCTAAAGTCTCTCTCAGGCACTCTCTGTTTCAATATTCCTCCCAATTCCCCCCCAACCTTCCTCCAATTCCTCCCTCCAGCATTATATATAGTCAGTTTCCCAGTCTACAATTCCACAGCTAACTCTCAGTAGAGATAAGAGACAAGGAGACAGAGAGAGACAGAGAGCAGAGCAAGACGGAGCTAGAAATAAGAGACAAGGAGACAGAGAGAGACAGAGAAACAGAGAGAGAAACTGTACATTTGAATATTTTGTTGTATGCCCAGTTCTGGCTTAGCAGCCAGTTACAAGGTTTTTCTTGACCACAGCCTAAGTTGATAGGAAGCAGTCAAAGGATACCTGGCCATACTCTGAAGTGGGAGGAAGGGTCCCTTATCACACATGGAAGTTGGCTCGCCAGCGTCTATGTGGTTTGGTGCCAGGCAGACCACACCCTAAGGCCTGGACTCTCTTTAGCCAGCTCTTTCATTAATAATTATCCTGAGGGAATAGCAAGTTGTACATGATAGATTTGCAGTTTCATGTGCAACCATTGTTTTTTATTGTACTGTGTTATGGAAATGTTTGTTTTGTTCCCTGAATTGAAAATAAAATAAAATATAAAATGAATAAGCAAACAAATAAATAAATTGTCTTATGCCACAAGCTAAAATAGTGGAAAGAATGCTGTCTGGAGAGTTGGAGGACCTGACTTTGAATTCTCCATCTGCCATTTAATACTTATGCCCCCTTAGGTGAGTTCTTTCCTCTCCTAGGGCCTCTGTCCTCCTCTGGGAAATGAAGGGATGGGACTGAATGACCCATAACCTCTCTTCACATTGAAGGTATATGCTGACCTCCACCTCAGGACAAATGATAAATTTCAGGATAGTAAACATGCTGGTGGGGTACCCCATGAAGACCTACATTCACATTCAAGCTCCAACAATTATTTGCTGTGTGACAATGGATAAACCACTTACATCTCTAATTCCCAATTTCACCTTCTATACAATGAAGAAGCTTCTAATTGCACCTACCTTACAGAGCTATTGCAAGGAAAAAAAAGCTTTGCAAACTTTAAATTCCTATAGACATACTGTCCTTGGTTATTATTTCTGCACACCAGACTGGGCACACTGTAGAGAATTGTGGGACTGAATCAAATTTACCCATGAAAGACAGTAAGTCCTTATCACTCAAACATGAAAGGGATCTCTGAGATTATCTTCCAGTCCCTTGTTTTAACAGAGATGGTTTTCTCAACACCTAGGCAATTTCTAGTGAACAACAATTAACATGCATTTATTAAACACTTACTTTCTTGCAAGGCACTGTGCTAAGCATTAGATATACAAATGCAAAAGACACTCCCTGCTCTTCCAGGTAAGTGCCCATTTAGGAGGTATTCGAACATGTTTGTTGGATTGAATTATGGAAAAGACATCTGAGATCTCCACCTGCTCAAGTCACACAGCTAGTAAACAGACCTGGATTTCAAAGCCAGACCCTCTGTATCCAAATCCTATGTCCCTTTATGGTATACAACACTGATCACCCAGTCCACCCCACTTTTACATAGAAGAGTCAACCAAGGTCAGGAGAGGGGAAGTGATTTTCCCAAGGTTACACAGTTAGCTAATAGCAGACTTCACACTCAGATTTCTGTTTTCTTGATTGCCACTCCATGGTTCATTGACCTCCTCCAAACTGCTATCAATGTTCCTGAGGAAGTGTTCCTAAGGCAATCCAGACAGCTACTAAGGGAAATGTATGGCAAGGTCCATTGTGGGCACAGACCAGCTGCCAGCCTCATTGACCAATCTGGTAATTATCACCTCTCTCTGATTAGCCAATTGCCTACCTCATGGCCTGCGCAGCTCACTAGACTGGTTGGTGCCTAGGATCTTTAAGTCTCCAGACTTTGTTTCTGGTTATCATGAATGGGGCACGATTTCATTAAAAAGGAGAGGGGCAGGAGACTCACTTTCACAATCAGACAGGCAGACAGAAAAGATGCCTTCTCAGGGAAGGGAGGCTCAGGGCCATGATGGAAGCCAGCAATAAGGAGATGAATGGGCGGGATGGCAAACTGATTCCAAGAGGAATAAAAGAAAATCTTTCAGCCCAACGTGGCCCTTCTCTCACCCAGCAAAACAGGTTTAAGATTAAGAAGGAAAGAAAAATTGGATCTACCCTTCCATTGTCCATATGTTGTAGAGTTATAACGAGGAAGTCTAGATCCTGGGGTAAATCCAGTTGGGGATGGAGAGAGGGGAGAATGGCTTGGCCAAGTCAGACGCAGCTACGCTAACAGAGGCGTTTGCCTGGCCCCTTGACCCCGAGGACCTGGCCTAACAGGAAGAGATACTCTTGTCGATCTATAAATAAAGATGAATTGCTCCAACATGGAAGCAAGGCTTAGCCACGGGTGAGGATGTAAGTCACAAAAGGCTGGGTATGGCAGCCACTACTACACGCCAGACACTGGGCTACATATTGTTCTATATTGGGATTTTTTTTTTACATTTACACAATTATCTTTATTTTTCCATTATTTTATCTGATCCTCACAACAATTGTGAGAGGAAAGTTCTGTTGTTACACCCATTTTACAGATGAAGAGATTCAGGCAGACAGAGGTTAAATGACTTGCCCAGGATCCTATGACTAGTAGCTGAGGTCAAATTTGAACTCAGGTCTTCCTGAGACTTCAGGCCCAGTGCTCTATTCACTATGTCGCCAGTGTGGGCGGCGGTTTGGCAGAGCAATATGCAGTGATCCCTTCCACATCACAACTTTCCCCATTGCAGTCTCGATATAGCATGAGTCAGCATAAGAAATTAAATGGGAATTTGAGAGATTGTTTTGTGGAAGCCACAGAGGACACACGAATGCCAGAAAACAACACAGAAAACGTTTAGACATTTAGAAATGCTTAAAATATACACATAGCATTGAACAATATCAACATATTTTATCTTTTGGTTGCATAAATATACACAATGCCTTCTCTGGTATGAAGGCAGGGCCAAAACTGTCTGCAGATTTTCCATATTGCAGGGGCACTGTGGAAGGAATGTGGATATGGAGCACGTCCTCTATACGCCAGCTACTCGGTACCTTGAAGCCGAGCACCAGTTACTTAGCCCTCGTTAGAGCCTGGAAAAATTATCAGTGTATGTGTCTGAATCTGCATGTGGATATGTCCACTTGTGTATGTGTATGTGTGTGTGTATATCCATCTATCTAGATAGATAGATAGATAGATAGATAGATATAGATATATATATATATGTATATATGTATGTATATATATGTAGGTATGTATGTGTATGCATGTGCTTGTGTATGTGTGTGTGTATGTGTACATATATGTACGCACATATAGGTGTGTGTATGTATACACGTATTTGGGCCAGCCAGGAGGCTTAGCATATAGAGCACCAAGCCTGGAGTCAGAAAGACCTGAGTTCAAATTTGGCCTTAGAAACTTACCAGCTGTACGACCCTGAGCGAGTCATTCAATGTTTGCCTCAGTTTCCTATCTGTAAAACGAGCTGGAGAAAGAAATGGCAAACCACTCCACTATCAAAAAAAACCTCAAATGGGGTCATGAAGAATCACACATGACTGCAAATAACTAGAACAATGATAAATACATGTAGTGTGTGCATGTGCGTGTGTGTATGTGTGTGTATGTGTGCGTATATGTGCGTATGTGTGTGTGCGTGTGTGTGTGCGTGAGTGTGTGTGTGTGTGTGTGTGTGTGTGAAGGAATTGTGGATGTTCAGCCTGGAGAAGAGAAGGTTCAGGGCTGACATGACAATTGTCTCCAAGTCTCTGAAGGATTGTTATGCAATTAGACCTTGATCCCAAAGGGCAGAACAAAGAGCAAAGGCATAGTGGATGGGAAGCAAGAGTTACATAGCAACCGATTTAGGCTTGAGATGAAAAAAAGTCTTGCTAATAACATATATATATATACATAATATTATATGTAATAATAATATCCTTAAGTGGAACAGACTTTCCCAGGAGGTAATAGGTTCCCTCTCACTTGAGGTCTTCAAGCAGAGGATGAAAAACCATTTCTTTGTAATGTGGTAGAGAACATTTTTAGCTATAGATAGAACTAGAAGGACTCAGGTCCCTTCCAGCTACAAAACTGTGTGATTCTGGGACAAATTAGCAGAGGAAATGGAGAAGAAGCAGGAGTAGTGATAGGTTTAGCAGACTGGCAATCAGCCCTCCTGGAGCTCTGCCACCTTCCAGCTGAGTCATGTTCCTTCTCCAGACCTTAGTTTCCCCATATGTACAATGGAAGTCAGAGAAGGATAACATTTCAGTGACCTACTTTCCCTGTTCTAATTGTCGAGCATGTGAGGAATGAATGGGTTAATGGCTTTGAACACCCTAAAAGATCAGAGATATATGAATTCGGCTTATTCTCCATCTTTTATTGCCAAGTTTCATGGCTTCCAACAAGTTAATTTCCCCTGGAATGAACAAATACTCTAATGATTTCTATTTCTCCAAACATCAAAATAAGTTTCTTCACCAGCCATGAAACTTCTGTTCTCCATACGCAGCTATGCAACACAAAATGCAGAGGAGATGGGACCATTATCCAGGTAACTGGATCAAGCTTGCCAGCCCAATTGGGTGATTCCAACTTCAGATGATAGTGGTTAGTCAGCCAGTCAATAAAAACCTTTTGGGTTCCTACCATGTGCCTAAGTACTGGGGAAATGAAGACAAAGTGTGAAACAATCCCTACTCTCAAAGAGTTTACAAACAATGCATATTAGAGTTTATGTAAAATAAAGATAAAAAGAATAAATAAATGGTAATTAAGTATCCAATTGTTTAGGAGGGAGGGAAGGCACACCTAGCTGCTAAGAGATGGTGGTGCTTGGGAGCATCTTGAAGGAAGCTGGGGAGTCTGTGTGGTGGAGATGACTTTTGATAGAATGTTAACAGCTCCTTAGTGAAGACACATGGCCCTGTACCTGTATACACCCAGATATGTTATTAATCCCATTTTATTGATAAGATGTACAGATAGATGAAGCAACATCCCCAAAGTCATATAACTAGTAGCAATCACAACCTGGGCTAGAACCCGGGTCTCTCGAGTTGATTTGTCAATAAACATTTATTAAGCCTACCTACTATGTGCCAGACCAGGCATTGTGCTAGAGATACAAAAGGTAGCAAAAGACAACTCCTGCTCTCAAGAAGCTGACATCGTAATTGAGGAGAGAACATGCAAACAAATATGTAAAAACAAGCTATGTGCAGAATAAATAGGAAATAATTGAGAGGGAAGGCAAAGGCTTCCTGTAGAAGGTGGCATTTTAATTGATACTTAAGGAAGTCAGGGAGGTCAGTGGGTAGAGATGAGGAGGGAGAGCATTCCAGGCATGAGGGATAGCTAGAGAGAATGTCAGAAGTGAGAAATGGAGTGTGTTGTACATGGAACAGCTGGGAGGCCACTGACACTGGGTGAAAGAGTATGTGGCAGAGAGTAAAGTGTAAGAAGGGATAAGAGGTTATGAAGGCTCCTAGTCTTGTATGCCTTCCATTATACTGCATTGCTTCCAATGATCAAAACTTTAACTAAGGTAGGGCGAATGGGATGCTGTTCCAGGGTATTGAATTTAAAGGGTACTATAATTAAAATTTGCATCCTAGAGTAATTTGGGGAGCTCCTCCATGAATTTATCCAGTCTATACTCCTGAAACCACCTTCCCCCCAAGCAGTTAGCTTGCACTGTTATCAGGCATTCCCTTCCTACTAAAGATACCTTTCAAATCACTTGACCTCTACATAAAAATTCCAAGTTAGAGCTCTCCTAGCAGATGCAATTATTTTTGTTTTTTAAAAAGTCCCCAAAGCATTTTTAAGAGCTGTCATTTGGACAAGGAAGTAGAATTGTTGTTTGTCTCCAGAGGACAGAACAAGGAACAATGGGTAGAAATTGTAAAAAGTCATATTTAGGCTGGATCTAAGAGTGGTAGGAAGGGCTAATAATGAGAGTTATCCCAAAATGAAAGGACTGTTTAGAAAGGTGATGAGTTCCTTGTTGTTGGAGGTATGGAAGCAGAGAGTAGAGAGCCACTTGGTGTAGTTGTTATAGGAGAGATTTCAGTTCAAGTTTGGGTTGGGTTAGCTGGCCTCTGTGGTCCCTGTGCACTCAAAGTCTGGGATTTAGTAACTCGTAGTGTGGTGACCTTTCCTCTAGGCTAAAGTACAAACTTCCTCACTTTCCTCCCTTTAAATTGGGAGAAATCTTAGCAAGTAGCCACTCAAGATTAAATAAAGGGAAACTAGAACCCAAGAAGGCCATAGCAATGGAATAGATAGGCTGAGGCCATTGTCTCTGAAAATGACCGCCATTTCCAGAAAGGACACAAAGCCCGGAGCACTATGTCCGTCTCCCCTCCCAGAGGGCTCTAGCGGAGAGCACACTTTAATTAACGGGATGGTGCTATTCTGGCCAAAGTAAAGAGACAATAAAGCTGCTCTCAGAGTCGATAAACCACGTGGACTCAAGCCAAGCACTTCGTTCTGACATAGAAGCAAGATTAATGCCCCATAAAACAATAGGGCTGAACTATTAGTATTAGGCTGCTTGGCTTCCCAAGCGGATCAGAAAGCCATAGAGGTTGCTGAGGTCTCATCAGCTTTCCCACCTACTCCCGTGGGTAAAGAGTCTCCCATCGTTTCTATTTTTGGAGAGCACCTTGAGAAACAAAGACCCTATGGGCTGCTCATATCTGGACCCCTATGTCTACTATGAAACGTCTGCCAGAATTAATGATACTGACTTTCTGAGTGACTGTGGACGAGTTAGTTTTGCTTCCTGGGTCTCTGTTTCCCAATTTGTTAAGTTAAAGAGGTAAGGTCCTTTCCAACTCTGATTATTATGGGGTTCTTTTGGTCATTGTTTTAGGCCTCTTCATGTTCTGACGTATCATGCCGTAACTCCTTCTGGTTTATTACTCTATGTACTTTGTTCTAAGGTCCGTCAGCTCTAATAGTCTGTGCTCTATAACCTATGATTCCTTATAGGAATCATTATCATTGTAAAATTCTATGTTCTAATGTTCTCTCCCATCTCTGACATTCCCTGTTCAAAGGCCCGTCCCAACTCTGCTCTCCCCTGTTCTAAGCACCCCCCCCAACTCTGCCATCCCCCGTTCTAAGCACCCCCCCAACTCTGCCATCCCGTGTTCTAAGGCCCTTCCAGTTCTGATCTTCTATAATCTATTCTAAAGTCTATTCCAAATCTCATTCTCTATCATAGTGAGTCAAAAGACTGCTAGTTCTAGAGAGAGAGGACCTGGCTTTAAACCATGGCCCTACTTATTGATGTTAGAAAAGGTATGGAAGGCTGCCCAAGCTGTCTTGATGCCAGAGTATCATATCACCATCCACCAAATCTTGGGAATAGCCTTTCATGAGGCTACCTGGTACTCCTCATACTGAGGTCCCTGGAGACATTTCTGACATCCCTTCCCTGTCTTTCTCTGGACATATTAGTCTTTGCCCCAGTGGAGCACTGAGGGGTATTTGAAGAGCTATGATAGCCCCCCCACAATGTGTGGATGTGTGGGAGAGGAGGTGGCTTCTCTAGTGTTAGAGGTGGTGCAGTGGGTAGAGTTTCCTCATCTGTTAAAAAAGGGTAATAATAGCACCTATGTTGAAGGTTTATTAGTTGACAAAAGCACCTACTATGTGCCAAGCACTGTGCTAAGTGCTAGGAATACAAAGAAAGGCAAAAGACAGTCCCTGCACTCAAGGAGCTTACAGTCTAATGGGAGTGGGGGTGGGGAGACAATCCATAAACAGAAGCTAAAAAGGGAGGAGAGGATACTGATAAAGTCTTGCTGCCAGGTAGGAAATGATGAAATGGCTGTCCTGGGCCCACTCCTTAAATATAGGTAATATTTGCAAACCTTTTGCAAACTTTACAATGCTATGTAAATGCTAGCTATCATCATCATCATCATCATCATCACCATCATCATTCCCTGACTGTCACCACCTTGCCCCCCTGTTCCACTTTAGGTATCTCCAATTATCCCATGTGGCTTTCCTTTAAATACACCAAATGTAAGCACTTATTGCTTTAAGAGAATCAAGATAGAAAAGAGAGGTCTTCAAAACTCTCTGGACTTGTGTTTTCTTATCAGTGAAATGATTTATTCAATTACATTACAAAAGCCTGTGATCCCAAGATTTAGATTTACATGGAGATGTGAGTGAGTTATATCAGATCCTTCCCTGAGAGCAAGGAGAAGATTAGACAAATACTGCAGATCTGAGATCAACAACGAACCAACTAGTGAAGGGGGAACCACAGGGAGCTCAAGAAGGTCAAATCCTGATAACCCTAAGACTCTTGGAACAAGTCACTTATTTATCTATGTCCCATGCTTCTGATCACCTGCCAGAGAAAGAGAAGGAAAAGGAATCAGCATTTATATAGTACCTACTATGGGGCCATACAGTGCTAAACACTAAAAATATCCCAACCCCGTGAGGTAGGTAGGTGCTATCATTATCCTCCTCTTACAGTTCAAGAAATCAAGGCAAACAAAGACATCCAAGATCAAACAACTAGCAAGTATCTGAGGTCACATTTGAACTCAGATCTCTCTGACTTTTGACGTGGTACTCCATCCACTGCAGCACCAGAAAGCGAGAGACTCAAAATGAAGAATGAAACACACATTTTGGGACATGACCAATGTGGGAATTTGTTTTGCTGGACCGTACATATTTGTTATAAGTGTTTACTTTTTTGTTATTATTGTTTAATGTAATGGTAGGGAAGCCAGTGAGAGGGAGAACAAATAAATACACATAAAGTAATTCAATTCATTAAAATGGATTTTTTAAAGATACTAAGTCATAAAAACATGTAAAACCAGATCCGTCTAGCATTCCCTCCACGTGATTCTCTTCTTCATGTTTGTGCCTCTTTAAACATAAATACTTACAGAAATATATTTTTTAAAAATTTTGTGCCTTGGTTTCCTTAACCATAAAATGAGGAGGTTGGGCTTTCAGAAATATATTTCTAAAAATTTTGTGCCTTGGTTTCCTTATTTGTAAAATGAGGAGGTTGGGCTTGGTGGCTTCTGAGGTCCCTTCCAGCTTTCAAACTGGAATTGCTTACTTTCAGTGAGGGTCTGCTATGTCCAGAGATCAACTCGCTGAACTTCCCAAGGCCCCTCAGAGCCCCCTCTGTGAGATCTGCCCTGGAGGAAAAGGTAGGCCATGGCTTTGGGCTACCCACCTGGAATCTCTCCATGGCTGGAGCTGTTTTTGCAAAGTTTTCTGCAGTTCTGAGTCACTCTGCCAAAGGAGCAGCTGCCAGTACCTATCACTGCAACAGGGTCATATGGCTTCCTCCCGGCAGGCTGGGCAGATGCCAAAGATGCCAACCCCTGGGGATTGGGGAGAGGTGCTTTGAATGACATCACTAAGGGGGCAGTGGAAAAATCAAAACTCAGAAATGTCTCACCCCACAGTTTCTCCTTTGCCTCAGCATGCAAACAGAATCCAAATCATGGAATGTCAGAGCTAGACAGCACCTAAGTGGCATCTAGTCCAAACAAGGCCTTAGCAAGTAGCCTCTCTACAATATCCCCAACAAAGGCCCTTCCAGTCCCAGCTTGAAGACCATCAATGAAGGTAAGAGATGACCACCAATTCCAGAAGCAACCCATTCTAACACTAGACAGCTCTTTGTGGTAGCAAGGTGTTCTTACATTCACCCTAAATCTACCTCCTTGGCAGTGTGTTGGTAAGCAAAATGGGCTCCTTAGCACTTAGTTCAACAAGTGCCCTTGAAGAGTTTAGCTTTTGTTTACTTTGAGTAATTCAGCTATTTCATTGGATCTTACTAAGTGCTAAGCCCCAAGCCCAAACCTCTATTAGGTGTAAAACCTATGTGGGTGTGGATTGGCAACTAAGGTGGGGCCCAAGGTGGGGCTAACTCCAGGGAGGGCCTAGTTTACCTGTCTGGGACAGCAGAGGCTCTTAGACCACTTGGGTTTAAGTCAGCCTCTTTGTGACGATTTTAGGTCACGTGGGTGAGTCGCATGTGTGACTCACCCCTGATTCTGACAAAGATGTAAAAACCAGGGGTTGGAATCTTCTTCCTTGGAACTCTTTGCTGCAGCAGTGGTGGCGCATGTGACTCTAGGCCAGCCCTTGTTCTGAGCTCCCGGGCTGAACCTAGATGTTGGTAACTATGAATTGTATTGGGTCTGTCTGTTGGTAATTTGTTTAAGGGCTCTTGAGATGGTGTTGATGAAGAGGCTCCAGACAGCTGTAGCTAAGGAGCCCTCCAGCTTGTAAACCC
>CM053622.1:13778685-13811454 GCA_028646595.1 Phalanger gymnotis | reverse complement strand
TAAATGGTAGATAGATACAGACAGACAGATGGATAGATAGATAGACAGACAGACAGACAGACAGACAGACAGACAGACAGACAGACAGACAGACAGACAGACAGATAGATAGATAGATAGATAGATAGATAGATAGATAGATAAATGATAGATACAGACAGAGAGACAGATGGATAGATAGATGGATGATAGATAGATAGATAGATAGATAGATAGATAGATAGATAGATAGATAGATAGAGGCAGAGAGACAGAGAGACAGATGGATAGATAGATAGATAGACAGACAGATAGATAGATAGATAGATGATAGATACAGAGAGACAGATGGATAGACAGACAGACAGACAGACAGATAGATAGATAGATGATAGATACAGACAGAGAGACAGATGGATAGATAGATAGATAGATAGATAGACAGACAGACAGATAGACAGACATAGATAGATAGCAAAATCATGGACCTCAGGTTAAAAGCCTTTGCTCCAAGAATGTAATCTGATGACTCAGCCTGAGGCAAGGAGGATTCCTAACACTCCTGAAATTACTCTGTAAAACAGGAGGCGTGCTCTTTTCTCAGGCCTAAGTTGGTCCTAGCCCTGTTCCAACCCAGGAGGGGTAATATCCTGTCAAACATGGGCCGTGGGCCTTTTTGGTCATCAGCTTCTCTAGGCCAGTCTCCCTGCTAAGTTAATTACTAGAATCCATTTGCCCAAATGCTCCTTCCTCCTTCATCTCCTGCTGGGCCCCGTTTGTCAATCCGGTGATACTGAAATTGACCACAGGTAAGAGAAGCAGTTAGTGAAAAGTTCATTATTATAGCAAAGCACAGACAGATGCCCAAAATCTGGGAGGATGGCCCAACTCCTGCTGAGATCTATCCTCAAATGATGATGTTTAAATGGACCAGAAGTAATGAAAGCAATTATGAGAAGAAGAATCTCAACCCCCATCCTACCTTTGCAGGCATTTTTTCCTCTGGCCCACTGTCTTATGAATAGCAACCCAATGCTCTTTTGACAACATCAAACTGTTTTGTGCCAAGAGTAGCCAGTAAGCACAGATCTCACAGTGTCACTACCTTGCTCTGAAAACTTCAGTGACTCCATATGGTGTCTAAAATACAAAAGAAAATTCTTTATTTGGAATTTAAAGCATTAAGTGTCCAGTATTACAGACCTTCCTCATGTGATATCAGGAAAAAAGATTTTTGGAGTGTAGCGTAAAACACCAGAGGCCAATTAGAAATAGTGGGCCCTGGGAGGAACTCACCAAGCAGGACAATACAGACCCCCAGAGGAAAGTTTTGGAGCTGAACAGATTTAGCCTTGGGGCATAGTCTGGCATATAGGACTCAGCAACTGTCCCATCAGACAATAAGATGAACATTGGCAACTCTTCAATGTGGAAGGCCTGAGTTCCCTATCCATGTGTTCCACTTACCCATTTAAGGAACATGCGTATCCTGGCCATGCGGATCCTTGCATATGCCTCTCTGTGAACTTCCCCTGGCCACATGTATTCTGCTGTGTATGCTCTCCATGTGTTTTCCTTGTTTCTGTGTGTACCTTGTATATGTCTTCCTCAACTGGTGATTTAGCAAACTGTGGAAAAGTATACCTAATGTACATGGTGGGAATTGAACTGTGTCATTTTACTTGCTATTCTGGTTGATTATTTGAGGGGGGAAATCCGAGGATCCATATGGCCAGGACACACATGTTTTTTACATGGATAAATGCCATATATATCTGAGGAACACATGGATGGGAAACTCAGACCTTCCATGCTGAAGAATTGTCAATGTCCATAACATCTTAGTCATCTTATTGCCTAATGGGCAGTTGTTGAACCCTATGTGCCCTGGGTCTGTGTTCTAAGGGACTGAATTAGTTCAGAATAAATATCTCCACTGACTGTCTAGGAAAAGCAAACATATCAGTTGGGGCTCATGAGTTATGGTTTTGTATTGCTTAAAAGTGGGAACAACAGTAGGTAACATTTAAGTAGTACTTTGAGGTTTTCAAAAGGTCAGTGGAAATTTTAAAAATGAAGGTTTTAAGTTGGAAGGTGTCTCAAAGACCATCTGTTCCAAGCCTTTAGCTTTACAGATGAGAAAAGAAATGACATTCCTAGGGCTATACAGCCACTTGGTGCTGGAAGCAGGTCTCCCAATTGCCTATTTGGAGTGGTTTTTTTTATTTAATTTATTTTATTCTGAACTTAAGAAATAAAGCAAACTTTTCCATAACATAGTGGAATAAGGGAAAAAAGATAATTATACATGAAAGTGGAAATCTATTATGTACAGCTTACTGCTCCTTTAAAATATATAATAAAGTTATTGTGTAACTTCTTTTTTCTTTTTTTGCCCCTGGAGTGTTTTCTACCTCGCCACCCCACTATGCTCTCTTATAGGACTGGTTTTTACTCTCCACCCACCCTATTTTTTAAGGTCCATTCCAGCTTTAAATTTCTATGACCTCACCGTTGAGGTCCTGAGGAAACTAGGAACCATATTTCTCCTGTGGCTGTGCCCCGGCTCATACTTCCACCCACAATCTCAGAGGTGTGCTTATCCCCACCCACACCACCCCATTAGCCACTGAAGGTATCATGTTTCTCAGATCTTTCTGGCTCCCTCCTGTTGGAGAAAAGTGAACTGATGTCACTAACAACTCAGTAGAAATTAGTTCCATGCCTTTACAGCTCCCTGGTCAATGTGCATTTTGAAAAAAGGTCCAAAAAATGAGCTTCTAATGGTTTCAACCCTAGAGATGCCCTCTCTGGCTGTGGTTATTATTATTGTTGAGTCATTTCAGTCATGTCCAACTCTGTTTGGGTTTTCTTTGGCAGAGATACTGGAATGGTTTGCCATTTCCTTCTCCAGTTCATTTTACAGATGAGGAAACTGAGGCAAACAGGGTTAAGTGATTTACCCAGAGTCACACAGCTAGTAAATGTCTGATGCCAGATTTGAACTTGGGAAGAGGAGTCTTCCTGACTCCACACCCGGCACCCTATCCACTACAACACTGGCTGAATTATTTCATTGTCCTCAGAGGCTTCTAGGGGAAGATGGAATTTGTCCTTACTTTGTACGGGGCTCAGCCATGCACCATTAATTCCTCCCAAAAAGATGAGCTGGAGAAGCCAGTGGAAAACATTTATTCCCCATTCAGAGCAAAGAACTTATCTACAGCTCAGAGAAAATACCTGTCTAGTATCTGACGAATCCTCCCCATTAGTGTTGTCTACAGTCATGTCTGCCCTATTGAGGAGTTTCAGGCCTGCCATTCCTCTACTGAAGTCCAGGTGAGATATAGAAGCGAATCTGGGTTATTGTATAAGAATAGTTGGTATTTTCATTTACATGTCTATCCATCCATTCATTTGGTTACTTAACCTTGGTGCTTGAAGATTTACAAAGCATTTAACACATACAGGATTGAAGGAGCATACATTTAGAACTGGAAGAGTCCTCCAATTTAGTTATTCCCCTTCCCCCCCCATTTTTCAGATAAGGTAGCTGAGACCTAAACAGGTGAAGTGATTTGCCTACAGTCACCCAGGTAGTCAGTGTCAGAGGCAGGATTTAAACCCACATTCTCTAACTCCAGAGCCTGTGCCCCTTTTGCCACTACATTGTATTATTTGAGTTTCACCATGAAGGAGGTGCTGTTATTAACGCTGATTTTTCAAAAAAATAACCTAGAGCTCAAAGGATTTGTGACTTGTCTAGGGTCACACAGCTGGGAAGCGGTAGAGGTGGAATTAAAATCCAACTCAATTCTATTAGCACATTACACTCAGCAAAACAAGTGTTTGACTCTTCATCATCCCATTTTGGATTTTCTTGGCAGAGATATTGGAATGTTTGCCATTTCCTTCTCCAGCTCATTCTGTAGATGAGGAAACTGAGGCAAACAGGGTGAAGTGACTTGCCCAGGGTCACACAGCTAGGAATTGCCTGAGGTCATATTTAACTTCAGTTCTCTCTGACTCCAGGTCCAAGGTCACATAGATAGTAAGTATCAGAGACCAGAACTGAACTCAGATCTTCCTGACTCTAGGCCCAACGTTCTATCCACTGAACCATCTACTCTCACCATCAGTACAGATTGTGTACAGATAAATATAAATGTAGCTAGTGGCCTTCACCCTCTCCTCACTACCTTTGACATATACTTGATCGTCACTTCTGGTGACCATATGGAAACTTGAGAGGTTGAGGAAACATCTAGTCATGGATGGGTCATCACTGGGTTGAGTCCTCATGGGTGGCTCCCCCAAGGAGGAGGTCACAGGTTTAATATGAAGCGCAGTTTGTTAACAAAAGAACAGGTGATCCAGAGGCCACAGAAGAAGGATCCTTCCAACTCAAATTTTCTGTTCTAAGCCTTCTAATTCTAATGCTAATGGCAGAATATGGGTTTGTAGGAGAAGCATGAGGAGGAGGAGGGTAAAGAGAAGGGTATGAAAGGGAAGGTGATCTTTCTGGAAACTTTGTAGGCAGCATCTAATTCTACCTACACATAAAAGGCTATCCTCCATGGAGCCTCCCAGCATATTTTTCCCTTCATTGTAATCAACTTCATTTTCTCTACAGACCGTTCCAGAGGGCTTCTCAACACCAAAAGGTTTTTCCCATCCCTGAAGAGTATAGAGAACCTTTGTGTATATCTAGTCAGATTCAATGACCCCTTCTAACTAGGAATTCTTTTAGTTCAGGACCTAGAACCATAGTCTGTCTTTTGGAAATACAGACTGCTGGATAAAAAAAAAAAAAGGTAGAAAAATACATTCAACCTGCAAAAACTGCTTCCTGGACCTTCTGATTGACCTCCAAATCATGAATTTGTAGGCTGGAAGCATTCACCTCATGAAAATGGAAAATAAAATCAGAGGCATTGAGAGCTTCAAGGAATCTTAGCTCTCCTTTATTAGAGTACAATTCTTTCTTTTTACAGAGGAGAGAACAAGATGTTTCATTCGCCCTAAAATGGACATTTTAGATTACAATTTTTTAAAAATGCTAGCATTTACATGGCACTTTAAGATTTGAAGATTGCTCTGTAAACATTACCTCCTTTTATCTTCCAAAACAATCCTGAGAGGAAAATGCTATTATTGCCTCCTTTTTACAGTTGAGGAAATGGAGTCAGACAGAGATTAAATGATTTGTGCAGAATCACACACAGCTAGTAAGTTTCTGAGGTCAGATTTGAACTCAGGTCTTTCTGACTTCAGATCCAACACTCTATCTGTTGTACTACCTAGCTGCTTCTGATTTCATTCATGATGGTAGGGTTACAGAATTGCTTTTGGCTATGGACCAATGGCATTAGTACAAGAAAGAATTTGTGCCCCAAGTCACAGTAAGTTGACTAAGGGAAAGCTCACAGTACTCACATCCTCCAAAAAACATCTCCCCATCCCCATTAACTTTTCACTAATGTCTAGCATTCCAGTATTAGAAATAGATGCTGTAGATTGTGGGAAAAGTCAGACACAGGTAATGGGAGAAATTTTAGGGATTCCCTGAGTATTATGGTTGCCTTAGGGTTCAAGAGGCTTGGTGAAAATGAATTTCCTCCCCCAGGCTTCTCTTGGAAGGCTAGAGTCAGTCTAGGAACAAAGCTATGTCTATGACTTGGTGAACTATTACTGTCTGTGGGAAAATACACCTAAGTACAAACTGAGTTTGCTTTTCACTACTTTACTGTTATGGACTTCATTTACCTCATACACCAGCTGTTTGGTTGTCAGCTTAACACTAGGTATTTCCAAGAAGAAAATGTGATTTAATTTAGTTTTGCCTGGTTCAGCTAAAGATTATGTTTATGGGAGAATGAACCCATTTCATTCCAATACCTGTGTAGAATGCACACTTTCAGCAAAGGTTGACCTTGGTGTCATCAAAGCTAAATAACACCAGTGGGGGTTGAAGAGGAAGGAAGGAAGGTCTTGATCTCAGGAATCCTGTAGAGATGACTCCTGCCCAAGTCCTGGTTATATATGATGCCCTCTGAGGGCATGTGCCTTCTGATACCCCTATCCAATTGTTAGAGTCTAGGATTCTATGACCTATGCTTTCTTAAGAACAAGAACTATTACTTTGGACTCCTCATAGTCCATCAGGAGAGCTTTCCCCTCTTGACTAAAACATAATTCATGGGAAGCAGCAGGCTTTCCCTTGTGGTATTTTCTGGAATGGATAACCTTTTGGTTCACTGCAAAGCAATAATGTCTCCAACACTGTGACTAGACAAAACCTTGAGAGACAGAGGGAAAAAAATAAAGCATTGTCAGGGCAAAATGAGAACTGGGATGGATGCCTGAGAAGTTGCCTGGAGCCAATCTCTTCCGAAGGACGGCAGGAGCCCTGCCTGTGGGGAAAGCAAAGGACACATTGAATTCATCTGCTCCTCAGCTGAGCAAGGACTGTCATTTGGCCCAGGCTGATGAGTGGTGTTATTAGATTCTTCGGGCTCCTCTGCCCAGACTCTGAGGGACCTCATCTGCCCACACTGGAGAGAGAGAGAGAGAGATGAGCTGCCGATGCATTGTGACAATGCATTAGTGAAGGAGACCTGAGCTGCTTTGAAAGCAGGAAAGGCACCTGGAGGCTGGGACTGGGAGCAGAAAGGCTGAGCTATTCAAATCTCTGAGACTAGGACTTCAAAATGCAGCTTTCTCTTGGGAGCCAAAGACTCAGTTGAAGGAAGAGAGACAATAGAACTAGGAGTCAGAAAGACAGGGGTTCAAATTCTGCCTTTACTAGTTGCAAGAACACCAGTGAGGCATTTAATGTATCTGAGTCTCAGTTTCCTAATCTGAAAAATAGGGACAATAACCTTGGTGGCATACATTAATATAGTGCAGTGAGACTCAAATAAAGTATATACATAAAAGGCAATTGTCATTAAGAAATGCACTTAAGAACTGTATTTGAGGTGCAACACAGTAACTCAGGATCTGTTAAGAGAGATCTTAAGTGGCTTTGTTGGAATGGCTTTGATGACAGTCTGGAGACTTTCAAATGACTACTAAGTATAAGGTTAATACTTCAAAGTATGCAAAGCATTTGGCTTAAATTGAAAACTTAGAACAACTCTGTGCGGCATATTTCTCTTGTTTTTCAGTTGAGGAAACAGGCTCAGAGAGCCTCAGAGTGACTTACCTCCGTCCATGGTTACAAAATTAGTAGGTATCACTGGAGGGATTTGAATCTGGGGATCTCAGATTCTAAATCCAGTCCTTATCCCACTATCCCACGCTGGTTCCCAATAATATTGTAACATTAATATCTATGTAGAAATTAAATGGAGAGAGAGAGAGAGAGAGAGAGAGAGAGAGAGAGAGAGAGAGAGAGAAATCTGGGTTTGAATCCGACCTCTGACAGCTATGTGACCATTGGTAAATCCCTTAAATCTCTTAACCTCTCTCTGGTCCTTGGTGATCTGCAAAATGGAGGAGTTGGATTGTAGCATTTAAAACCCCGCTAGCTCTAAACCTGGGATCCTATAATGTCTAAAATGAAAGGTAAAAATGCCTAGAGTACTCACTTCCCAAATCTGTTGTCCCTCTTGGAACCTCCACAAAGACAGCTGACCTTCACTCTCTTTCCAGCCATGTCTCTGACTTCCTGGACTTCAAAACCATGTCTTCCCCCAACCCACCAGGTAACTTCCTCCCCTGGCCCCATACTTTGCAGGTAGCTTTGAATGTTGATTTTCCCTGAGAATGAAGCTCCTTGAGGACAGGAACTTTTTTTTTTTGCTTTTGTCTCCCTATCACTTAGCACAGTGTCTAGCACAGAGTATTTTAATGAGTTTTGTTTCCTTCCTTCCTCATGAGACTTAAATAAGATCATCTATATAAAGTAATTTAGAGACTTTGACACAAATCCCAACTGTAATTATTGTCCCCAGCATCCCTTTCTTGCCCAATGTGCACCCTTCCCACTAGCTGAACCCCCAGAATGCTCCTTGCCCACCTCCAGGATCGCTCCCATGATTTCTCCCACCTCAAATGCCCTCTCTGCTTCTCCCTAATCTCTATTCATTCTTCGAAGCCCAGCCCAAATCCCATTTTCTCCATGAAGACTCAGCCCTCCACAATATTTGGCTTTTCTCATTTCTTCTTACCTCATTGTCTGCATACAAACACCTCTTCTCTCCTGACTGCCTGAATCGTCATCAGTTTCTCTACAATCAATTTCTCTTATCTGACAGTAAGTCCCAGGAGGTCAGGGGCTTTTATATCTCTCAAAGCCCCCCAGTACGTAGATACTTAAAAAGCATTTGCTGATGGGCCGATGAATGAATAATGCATTTCATCCCACCCACTAGCACTCAGTAGGGCTTTTTTAATTTCCCCAGGGCACACGTACCTCCTCAGGGTGGAGCTGAATTTCAGAAGTCAAGGATCTCTTTTCTAAATGATTCTCTGCCAGGCTCTACCACTACTCCAGTTACAATGCAGATCAAATCACATCCCCCTTAGACACAGTGCCCTGTAATGCTTCTTTCACTCCTAGACATAAAAAGCCAATAATCCAGTTATTAACCTTGTCCCTGGACCACATTTCTCTAATGGAGGTTGGCTGACTCAGGAGTCCATGAAAAATGAGGAGTGTTTAACCAGAGAGAGCAGCCCAGGGTCATCCTGGAAGAGCCTCTTCTCCCATCCCACACTCCCTTATATGCTCACGTTCATTGCATCCTTCAGACTCAGCTCAAAACTCAACTGAAAATCATAGGACTTCAAACTTTCAATGACCTTTGAGGTCACATCCAACCCTCTGGTTTTAGAGAAATGAGGCCATGAGAGGGGAGGGGACTTGGCCATTGTCGTCCATGTAATGAGTGGTAGAGCTGAGATTCAAACCTCATAGAAACAGGATGTCCTATGAAATAGAGCACTGGATTGGGGGTCAAGAAGACCTGAGTTTGAATCCCATCTCTATCACATACTACCTGTGCCCCTCTAGGGGCAGCCACTTAACTTTGCTCAGCCTCTCTTTTCTTTTCTGTAAAATTGGGATAAGAAATAATGGCATGGACTTCCCAAGGTTCTGGTAAAAATGGAATGGGATGATTGTATCCTCCTTAAAACTGCTATGAAAATGTGAACTTTTATTACTATCCTGACTTCAAATTCAAGAATTTTTCCACTACACCACAGTGCTTTCTCCAGGAAGCCTTCTTGGGTTAATTTCACCACTATGTAGTCATTAGGAGGTGCCATGATACAGTACGAACCACATAGAGTCAAAAGACTTGGGTTCAGATCCCAGATCTGTCAATATATGTGTGCCCCTGGGCAAATCCTTTTCTCCCTTGGAGAATCCCTTTGGGGCTCAGCACAGCATTGAACAGATTGCTTCCCACCTTGCTCCTTTAATGTAAGGAAACAACTTCTTAATCAGAAGTATTGAAAAGTAGAATGGGCTACCTCAGGAAGAAACAGACTCTCCCTTACAACCAAGCTCCAAGCAAAGATTGGATTACCATTTGGGGAGTGGGTTGTTCCTTTTTCAGGATTAAACCATATTCATTGGTTTCTGAGGCCCTTCTTCCCTTTCCAATTTTTTATGTTTTTTAATCCCCTCCATGCACTCTATCCTCCTGTTTTTTTTTTTACATGAGACATGGTATCATGTGACTGGCATTCTCAATGGCTCTCCCCCCACACAGGGAATTCTCTCCCTCTTCATTTCTGCCTTTTGCCCTTGCTGACTTCCTGCAAGTCTCAGCCAAAAACAACAACCCCCAGCACTTAGAGCAGTGCCTGGAATGTAGTAGATGCCTTAAAAATGCTTGTTGATTTATTAATATCCACTTTGTCTTCCCTGGCTAAACTATGAGCTTCTTGAAGGTACAGACTTTGATCTTTTAATCTTTGTTTGCTTTGATCTTTGCCTCGCATATACAGTGGGTACTTAATAAATGTGGTTGTTTGTTTGATATACATGTTGCCTCCCCTGGCTAGATTTTAAGTTTTTTGAGGGCATGGACTATTCCATTTTGGTATTTTTATCCCTAGTCTATAGGACAGTAAATGGCACATAATAGTTGCTTAATAAATGCTTGATTATAGATTTAGGACTAGAAAAGACTTTAAAGGTTATCTCATCCAATTCCTCTCTTTTATATTATAGATGAGCAAACTGAATTTCAAAGACATTAAATGGCTTGCTCCAAATCACACGGTAAGTGACAGAGCAGGACTTTGAACCCAGGTCCTCTGCTTACTTTCTGCCCATAGTGATTCCCACTATACCCACATTGTCTCTTCAGGGAGAAGAGTGGAGTCACTCTCCAGGATGGAGAGAAGGCCTTCAGAACATTTTTTTAACAATAGTATATCATTTTTCCTAATTATATGTCAAGACAATTTTTAGCATTCATTTTTACAAGATTTAAAGTTCCAAAATTTTCTCCCTCCTTCCCTCCCTTCCCCTTTTCCAAAAATGGTAGGCAATTTGATATAGGTTATATATGTGTTATCATATAAAAATATATTTCCATATTAGCCACAGTTGTAAGAAAGGAAACAGATCCAAAGGGGAAACATCATGAAAAAGAATAAAGTAAGTTAAAAAATTACGCTTCGATCTGTATTCAGAGTCTATCACATCTTTATCTGTATGTGGATAGCATTTCCTTCATGAGTCCTTTCTACTTGTTTTGGATCATTGTAGTGCTGAGAAGAGCTGAGTCATTCATAATTGATCATCATGCAATGTTGCTGATACTGTGTACAATGTTTTCGTGGTTCTGCTCATTTCACTTTGCATCGGCTCATATAAGTCTTTTCAGATTTTTCTGAAATCTGCGTGTTCATCATTTCTTATTGCATAATAGTATTCCATTACATTCATACGCCACAGCTTGTTCAATCATTCCCCAATTGATGGGCATCCCCTCAGTTTCCAATATTTTGCCACCACAAAAGGGCTGCTATAAGTATTTTTTCACAATTAGGTCCTTTCCCGTTTTTATGCTCTCTTTGGGGATACAGACCTAGTAGTGGTATTGCTGGATCAAAGGGTATATCCACAGTTTGATTGCCCTTTGCGCATAGTTTCAAATTCCTCTCCAGAACTGTTGGATCAGTTCACAACTCCACCAACAGTGCATTAGTGTCCCAATTTTCCCACATCCTCTTTAACATTTATCACTTTCCTTTTTTATTATATTAGCATGTCTGCGGAGTGTGAGGTGGTAGGTACCTCAGAGTTATTATAATTTGCATTTCTCTAATCAAAAGTGATCTAGAGCACTTCATCTTGATTTCTTCATCTGAAAACAGCCTATTCATATCCTTTGACTATCAATTGGGTAATGGCTTGTATTCTCATAAATTTGACTCAGTTCTCTATATATTTTAGAAATGAGGCCTTTATCAGAGGCACTTGCTATAAAGACTCTTTCCCAGATTTCTGCTTTGCTTCTTGGTTGCATTGGTTTTGTTTGTGCAAAAATCTTTTAATTTAATATAATGAAAATTATCTATTTTACATTTCATAATCTTGTTTGGTCATGAACCTGTAAGTCACTTAACCTTTCCTTTAAGAATTTGGATGCTATATCACTTGTTGCATATATGTTTAGTATTGATAATACTTCATTGTCCATGGTACCTTTTAGTAAAATATGGTTTCCCTATTTTATCTCTTTTAATTAGGTCCATTTTTGTTTTTGCTTTGTCTGAGATCAGGATTGCTACCTCTCCTTCTTTTACTTCAGCTGAAGCATAGTAGGTTCTGCTCCAGGCCTTTATCTTTACTTTGTGTGTGTCTCTCTGCTTCAAGTGTGTTTCTTGTAAGCAACATATTGTAGAATTCTGGTTTTTGATCCACTCTGCTATCTGCTTCTGTTTTATGGAAGAGTTCATCCCATTCACATTCATAGTTATGATTGCTAACTGTATTTCCCTCCGCCCTGTTTTTCATCCTGTTTATCCTCTCTCCCCTTTCACCCTCTCCCTCCTCAACAGTGTTTTGCTTCTGTCAACAGCCACCCCCAGTCTGCCCTGTCTTCTGTCAGTCCTTGCTCACACTTTTACTTAATCTCCTCTCCTTCTACCTTCCTGTTGGGTAAGATAGATTTCTATATTCAATTGATTGTGTTTTATTCCCTCTTTGAACCAATACCGATAAGAGTAAGACTTAAGCAATTCCCATTGCCCACTCTCCTATCTTCCCTTCCACTGTAATAAGTTTTTTGCATCACTCCATGTGAAATAATTTACCCCATTCTACCTCTCCATTCCTTCTGCACCCAGTGTACTCCTCTTTCTCATCCTTTAACTAATTTTTATGTCATTCTCTCAAATTCACCTTATACCCATACCCTCTTTCTATGTATATTTCTTCTAGTTGTACTATTAGTGATACAATTTTTAAGAATTATAAGTGTCATTCCATGTAGGGATATAAACAGTTCAGCTCCATTGAATCTGTTATATTTTCTTTTTTCTTTTTACCTTTTTAGGCTTCTCTTGGGCCTTGATATTAGAGACCAGTTTTTTTTTTTTTGGTTGTTGTTGTTCAATTCTGGTCTTCTAATGAAAGCTTGAAATCTTTCTATTTCATCGAATGACCATTTTCCCTCTTGAAGTATATACGCATAATTTCGCTAGGCAGGTAATTTTTGGTTATAGTCCTAGCTCTTTTGCCTTCCAGAACATCATGCTCCATCATTTCCCAACCTTTAATGTTTAAGTCCTATGTAATTCTGATTGTTGCTCCTCAGTATTTGAATTGTTTCTTTCTGGACACTTGCAGTATTTTTTCCTTGACCTGATGGTTCTGTAATGTGGCTATAATGTTCCTTGGAGTTTTTATTTTGGGATCTCTTTTCCGAGGTGATTGGTGGATTCTTCATCTATTTTGTTCCAGAATATCAGGGCAGTTTTCCTTGAAAATTTCTTGAAAGATGTTGTCCAGGTCCTCCTTTTGATCATGGCTTTCCTGCAGTTCAATGATTTTGACATTGTCTCTCTTGGATCTATTTTCCAGGTCAGTTGTTTCTCCAATGAAGTATTTTATGTTTTGTTCTATTTTTTCATTCTTCTGAATTTGTTTGATTGATTCTTCATGTCTCATAGAGTCATTAGCTTCCACTTGCCCAATTCTAAATTTTAAGGAATTGTTTTCCTCAGTTAGCTTTTGCACTTCCTTTTCCATTTGTGCTTTTTAAGGAGATGTTTTCTGTGGTGGATTTTTGTGTCTCCTTTGCCATTTGGCCAATTCTACTTTTTAAGCAGCTGTTTTCTTTTTACAAGCTGTTGACTATCTTTCCATAATTCTCTTGCATTTCTCTCATTTCTTTTCTCAATGTTTCTTCTACCTCTCTTATATGATTTTAAACTCCTTTTTTGAGGTCTTTCATGAGTTCTTTCTGGGCTTAAATACCACTTCCCATTTTCTTTGTGGTTTTGCCCATAAGTGTTTTGATATTATTGTCCTTTTCTGAGTCTGTATCTTGATTTTCCCTGTCACCATAATAGCTTACTATGGTCAGATTCTTTTTGTTGTCATTGTTGCTGTTTGCCAATCTTTTTGGCCTTTTTCCTTTCTTTTAAATTCGAGCTCTCCTCCTGGGGTAGAAGAGGCATTATCTTAGGCATCTTGTGTCAGGGGCTGCAGAAGCCTTATGTTGCCCTGAGGCCCACAGAGGACCCTAGTGTCTGGTGCTGCACTAAAGGGGTGGGGTAGGGGTGGCTCTCACTGCTGAAGGGGTCTGTCATCTTACCTGGTGCTGAGCTGGGGTCCTAAGAGTGGTGTCTGGCATGTGCTGAGACCAGTGGGATGTTTCTGCATTTCCCTGGGCTACACTGAAGCGTGTAGAGGTCTGGCTTCTGGAGGCTGTCTGTTTGCCCTGGTCTATGCTGAAGCACATGGAGGTCTCAAGCTAGAGTCTGCCCATTCCCCTGGCTATGCTGAGGCACATGGGAGGTCATGGTGTTGGTGTTTACTTATTCTACCACACTGAGGCTCAGGATCTCCCACTGCTTTCCTGAGGTGGGGTTTGCCACTGGCTTGCTGGGATGCTTCCTGTCCTGAATTGAGTTCTCCTTTTACCTGAGTGAGACACACTTTTCTTATAAAGCTTCCAAGTTTCTTGGACTAAAATATTGTTTCACCTGGTCTTTTTGCTGGTTCTGTTGTTCCAGGATTGGTTTGGAGGCAATATTTTATGGTTGTTTGAAAGTGAATATGGGAGAGTGGTGGTGATTTACTGCTTACTCCACCATTTTCCTCCAAAACATTTTTGAAGTCGTTTGCTTGTCTTCAGGTCTTCTTTGTCCCTGGAAGCAACCCCTCTCAGGGCCCTTATCTACACTAAGGTATAAGCGATTGATAAGAGCAGCAGTGTGGTAATATTGGAGAGAACACTGGACTTGGAATTAGGAGGACCTGGGGTTCAAATCTCACCTTAGGCATTAACTATCATCCCTTCCAACATCCATTCCAATGATGTGAGTTAGCTTGAAATGTTATTAGTTCAACAAGTATGAGCACTTACTGTATACATGGCGCTATACTTGCTGCTGAGGATGTGAAAATGAAAAAAAAAATCTCTACTTTTGAAGTTCTGACAATTTGCTGATGAGAGGGTTGGGGATGGTACAGCATGTCAAAGTCTTTGAGGAGCGCTCACTCTAGTGAGAGGGGACTGTGGGAGAGGTGCCATCTGGCTTAGGACTAATCATGGCTGGATCTGCTGTCAGGTGCTTGAGAACTACACCAAGACAGACAGCGATAGTGTGTCACTGGTCCCTGGACTATCAGTTTTGGAGCCAAGGGTCCCCAGAGCAGAAACTGAATGGAGTTAAGGGACTTTCTCAGGGTCACATAGCTAGTAAGTGTCTGAGGCTGGATTTGATCTCAGATCTTCCTGACTCCAGAACTGCCGTTGTGTCCACTGTGCCACCTAGCTGCCCAGTGCTGAGGATAGAAAAACTAGAAGGAAATAGTACCTGTCCTCAAGGAGTTTACATTCTATTGGAGGAGAGAATATGTACATACATAAGGATATACAAGGTAAATATGAGATTTGGTGGCCTGACATTAAATCCCAGGCCTGACACTTACTAACAATGTGACCACAGACAAATCATTTTCTTGTTCTGAGCCTCAGTTTCATCATTTGTAAAATGTGACTCAAAATAATAGCTCTATTTCCCCCTTTGCAGGGTGTGTGGGAGAGCTGTGATTTCTAAACCACGAAGTGTTGGAGAAATAGAAGCGATTACAATTATTTACTGGACAATCTGCCCTGCGAGGGTGGCACAAACAATGGCTTCTGCCAGAGGGCCTGGATGAGCTGTCTGGCCCTATCTCAGAGCCTATGATGAGGTTGTCTTACTTGGTAAGAAAAAGAAGTCCTGCTTGCAGCTTTTGTTGGTATTTTTTTCCTTTTCTGATGCAGCTAGTTTGGTCTCCGCCTAAGTCCTTCGGTGGGGTCGGCACTGTTCACCCAGCACCAGTGTGCTCAGCAGTTTTGTCTGCAGCAGCTCCCAGACTACCCTTCCCCAACCACCCCTTTGGAAACTCCTCCATTGAAGTGGCTCATGGAAAGAAGGCAGAGGATGAGAGATTGCAAGTCACACCTCAGCAAGGCTCAGAGGTCTTCCAGTCTGAGAGGAAAAGGAAAAGAGAAAAAAAAGAACTTAGAGAAATATTTCTAATCTTCTCAAATGTTGAAGGGACAGAGACCTTACGTGAGAATCAGTCTAGTATCATCATGAAGACTAGGGGCAAAGAACTCCCCTGGGCCTTGCAAAGGTTTGTAACCCACTTCCAACACTTATCGGCTGCGTTAATATGGATAATCACTTAACCTTTCTGGGCCTCAGTTTTATCATCTGTTATATGGACAAAATGATATCTAAAGTATTTAATTACCAGCATGCTTGTTGGGCTCAACAAACTTTAAAGGGGCCAAACAATTCAGTTGTTGTTATTATTGTTGTCGCCATCATCATCATCATCATCATCATCATAATCATCATCATCATCACCCTCACCATCTTCCTTCTCTTCATCATTGTCATCATCAACACGGCTGTCATCATCATCATTATCGCCATCACTATCCTCCTCCTCATGGTTGTTGTCATCATAGTCGTCATTGACATCGTCATCATCATCATCATCATCATCTTCCTCCTCTTCATCATTGTCATCATCAACACGGCTGTCATCATCATCATTATCGCCATCACTATCCTCCTCCTCATGGTTGTTGTCATCATAGTCATCATTGACATTGCCATCGTCATCATCATCATCAGACAGCATGGTATAATAATTAAATTGGCCTCAGGGTCTGGAAGACATGGGATCACATACTGTATCCGAGACATACTGTCTGGGTGACCCTCAGCAAGTCACAAGTTCTCAATGCCTTGTGGAAACCCTTTAAAATTGTATCTTGCAGTAACATATCTGCATTGATAGGGGGAGTTTCCTCACTCAAAGTTCCCTACATGAATGAAACCAAAAATCTAGACCCCACCTCCAAAAAAAAAGATCCTACTAGTATTGTTGCTATTCATCTCTCTCCATGCTGCACTCCCAACTCATCTATCTGCACGGGACTTTCTCGACCCTGCCACAGCAATCTCCTCACCCTGGAAGCTCATTCCACAGCTGGACTCCTCACATTGGAAGCACCTTTTGGCCCTGTGGCCTCACCTTCTGATCATCTGGTTCCTTCCAAAACCTCCATTTTCATGAGGAGGTGCAGGATGGCCATGTTTCACTTCTGCCTCTCCTGGACTTTCCAATACTCCCAGTGGATGACAGCTGGATACCTTCATCTCTTCTCCATCCCACCCTTCTTTTCAGTTTCCTTTTATGTTTTGTCTTCTCCCATTAGAATGTAAGTTCCCTGAGGGCAGGGACTATTTTCCTTTCTGATGGTATTTGTATTCCCAATACTTAGCACAGTGCCTGGCACATAGTAAGAACTTAATAAATCCTTATTCTCTTGACCGCTGCTGCTGCTGCTGCTGATGATGATAGTGTCGATGACCACGATGATGATGATGATGATGATGATGACTATGATGACGTGTAGGGGAAAGATAGGGCCATGAGGTGGATGTCCTATTTAGTTCAGGATTTCAAAATAGCTAAATATGAAATAAAAGCTTTAGAGCCAGAAGGAATATCAGAGGCCATCTAGGTTCATTTTTTAAATGAGGATGCTAAGGCCAAGAGGAATGAAGTGATTAGTTCCAGATCACATGGTCACTAAGCATCTGAAGAAGGATTTGAATTCAAGCCCTCTAACTCCAAAGACACTGTTCATTCCACTGTACCATGAAAAAAGGCAGCACCAAGAGAAGGAAATACTGACTCAAAGGATCTAGGTTCAAATCCCAGCACTGGTACCAATGTAACCTTTGCCCATGAGACCTTGGGCCAGTTATGTGATTTCTCACAGCCTCTTCTCTTCCTCTGTAAAAGGAATGGGTTAGACTAAATGACCTCATAGATTTGCTCAAGTCACTTAAGCTCAGATAGCTGGGACCTCAGTGTCCCCCTCTGTCAAAGGAGAAGGTTGGACCTAGATGGCCTCTAAGGTCCTCTAGACCTCCGATTAACACTTTAAGCAGAGAGGATTTAGTCAGTTGCCTCCATGGAGTCATATCATGGGTCCTTGTGGAACCTGGAGAACAGTGTCTGAGAGATCCTCTGCCCAGAAAAGCATCATGCTCACAACATGGCTCTACACACAGAGCTAGTCTGATCCTTGGTAATAGCCACAGAGTCCACCACTGAGTCTGCTCACAAAGTCTTTCTAACCCTTACAACCAACCAGAGCAGTGATATTCTCCTGATGCATTCCAGAGAGGCCAGGTAGAAAAAGGAAGTAGAATTCACTGAAACACTACACACACACACACACATACACCCACTCCCACACACAAACAAACACACAAACACAGAGCCACCTAGAATCTTAGACTTTAAGAGCCAGAAAGGACCCAAGACCATCCCATCTACTCCCTTTATTTTACAGATAAGGAAATAGAGACCCAGAGAAAGGAAATTACCTGCCCAAGATCTCACAGCATGATAGCACCAATGCTGGGAATAGAATCCAAATCTTCTGATTCCCTATCTTCCTATCAAAACAGTATTCACACACATGTACACACATACTATTTACATACTATACATATATATTGAGCATATACTACACATATATACTGTACATATGCTAGACATATATACTGTATATATACTATCCATATATGTATATGCATATATGCACACACAATATACATGTACAGTATACTCATATTATATATAAATTCAAATATGTCTTGTGTACATATGTATATATATTTGCATATCTGTGCATAAACTATATGTATGTAAATGTATGTATGTAGCAAGGCCCTATATTTTTGTGTGTTTTTATGATCTGTGTCTGTCACCTCTCTAAAAAGGTTTGTATACATGTGTGTATTGTGTATGTATCACATCTACATATATACATATACACATATACGTGTGCATATACATATGTGTCTATATATATGTGTATGTCTCTCTAGGTATTATATATGCATAGCATATTTATACATACATGTATGTATATATGTGTATAAATATGTGCGTGTTTTCCACTCTCAGTTGCAGCCCAAGCTCTCCAACTCCATCTTGTAGACAGAAATTCTATGAGCACCACCTAGTATCTAGCACAGCCTGGCTTATCTTGCAATTTATAGGAGCTACAATGAGCAAAAGCCTGCAGCCTCTTCGTCTGAATACCAATCCGAGAATAAACACACTTGGCTCTCAGATGCAACCTAGCCAAGAACAATATTCCTTCTGCATCAGCACAGAGAGGGCCCAGGAGCAGAATTCTTTATCCGCAGAGCCAAAACTAGACAAAGGTTCAGCTAAATCCAAGGAGACACTGCTCTCAGGGAGCAAAGAAATTGTTTGGGAGATGAGACTTTCTCTGGTGAACAGGAAATGTCAACTGGGAGCAGAGACCTCCCTGTGAAGAGAGGGGGAGGAGGAGCAGGGTAGGAAGTGGTGGCAGAATTTGGCAAGGACATGAGAGCTGCAGTTGAAGGGGTTGGGAGGGGGGATCATCAGCATGTTATAACACGATGCATGCCTCCTTTAACAAAAGATAGTTGTATTGGATTTCTGTAGTCTCTGCCAGCTCTGACATTCCATATCTTGTGCCAATAACCTTCTAGTACTCACATTCTAGTCTAAGGATTCTTCACCTTGTGTGTGTTGTGTGTGTGTGTGTGTGTGATGTACACACAAAACTTCTATCTTTGACAGTCTTATGAAGCCTGTGGATCCCTTCTCAGAATAATATTTTTAAATAAATAAAATACATTTAAATTTAATTATATTAATTTACTAACTAATTAATTAAATTATAATTTAAATACATAAAATAAAATATATACAATTGAGTGAAAATAGAGATGTAATTCTTCCCCATCCATGTTTCTAAAGACTCCCTATTCTACATTCCGTTTCTTTCTTTCTCCTACAGTCTCTATTCATTCAAGAGGTATGCATCAAGAACCAAATGGTTGCAAAGCATTATTAGGTCTATGTTCTAGGGTCTCTCCCAACTCTAACATTCATTTCTGTATTCCAAGGTCTCTTCTATCTCTGGCCACAGACTCAAGTTCTAAGGGCTCTTCTAGCTCTGTGTTCTAAAGTTCCTTCCAACTCAGCCATTCTAGGATCCCAAGTCTCTTTCCGCCCCAATGTTCTATTTTCTAAGCACCTTCCCAGCTCTTACAGTCTATGTTCTAAGATGTCTTCTAGCTCTGACATTCTGTTTCTAAGGATCCCTTCTCCTAGCTCTAATAATCTATGATTCTGTCAGCTGTTATACACACACACACACACACACACACACACGAGAAACATTTCAATGATCTAAGACACAACTTAAGTGAAACAGAGGATTATAGGATTCAGAAGAGGAAGAGAAGACTTCCACCTCCTAGAAGAATTGGGACTGATACTAGGTCATGACACTGAGCCTTAAGATAGCGCATGGACCAGGGCAGAGGGAATCCCCCCAAGGAAAGAGGGTGGGGATGGGGAGGCATGAGGAAGGACCCCAGGAGTGTCAGGAGAAATGAATAAGCATGGTGTGCTTACAGGACGGTCACTGCATGAGTCTGGCTTGATCGCAGGACACATGTGACACATCACAGACTGAGGCCAGACTGTAAAGGACCAGACAAGGTAGCTATGGCAACTAGGCTTAATATCTTCCTCCCTAATCCTGACACTGAATCAAGGACAGGACTAGTAATTCATACATTAAGGACCAAATAAGGCCATCTCATGTATTCTACTGTCCTCACACTCAGTATTCCTCATGCTCACTGGGGTGTTCAAGGAGGACCAGCACCTCTGGGGGCAGGGCTGCTGAGCCCTTATCAGGCCTGCTCATCTACCTTTGGTGTCCACATGACACTTAGCTCTCACCTGAGCCTCCAAGAAGCTATAGCACACACAGCCATCTTGGCAGGTGCCTAAACCAGGTTAAGGGTAACTGACAAGCCTCAAACCCATCAGTGAGTTAGGAGCATTTTCCCATTTTTTAAAAATATTTTTTTATTTTTATTTTTAGGGGAGCAGGAAACCTATCAGACTGGCTCTGGTAGGCAACATATTACAATGGGAAGAAGCCTAGTCTTGGACTCAGGTTAAGTTAGGGCTTTGCCACTCCTAACCTTATGCACACCTCTTCCTTTCTGTGAATCTCAGTTTCCCCATCTAAAAAATGGGGTGCTAGCCAGTCTCTTTGGCCGTTCCCACTCTGATATCCTATGTTCTGGGGTAGCTTCCAGATCTGATAGCCTACGTTCTACTTTCTACATTTTATTCTATATCCTATATCCTATAGTTGTCTAGGAGTTGTCTAGGAGAGGCAAAGCACAGCCTTGGTACCAAGGTGCCTGGGAAATGACAGAGGGACCTAGACTGCAGAGATGAGCCTTCTCTCTGATCAACCAAGAGAGAAAAGGGGATGGGAAGTTGGAAGGGGCTGGGGTGCGGCATTACAAGAAGAAATTAGCCATCATCTACTTTGCCTGAGCATGCGAAGAATTCTCTCAGTGGAATGGGCAGATGAGAACAATTTGTTCCAATGGCCCCAAAGGCAACTGGAGCAGGTGTTGTGGAGCACTTGGACCTTGGTCAGACATCAAAGACACCAAGATCATCCACTGCATCCTGATTTTTGTCTTGCTACTGGACTTCGATGAACCCAGAAGAGAGAGTGAGGCTGGTGACTTTGCACATCTCTGCCTCACTGAAATCCAGTTCATGCCCAAGTCAAGACATCACCCATGGTGTCTTTGGTCCTCTTTGAAAATGAAGGACAAACAACACCTCCTCATCCTAATCATGTGTGGTCCTCTGGTCAGGCTGGGACAATCCCTTAAGGAACACCCTGAGCCTTCCTATCTACTCCAACCAGGCCAGGCATCTGGAAACCCTAGGTATGGCTTGTTTTTTTCCATTCAATGCATCCATTATTGTTTGGAAACTTGCCATAGGCAAAGCCCCAACTTCAATACTGTAGGGAAGCATTAAAAAGACATGCTCACTGCCCTCAAGAGGTTTGCAAGCTAGCTATCAACCAATCAGTAATCATTTATTAAGGATCTCTTATGTGCTAAGTGGTAAGGAGACAAAGACAAGAGTGAAGCAGTCTGGGAGACTTCAATCCCAGCTCTGCTCCTGACTCTCCTGACTTTTACATCACTGCTTTCACATCCCCCTGCTCAGATTCGAGAGACCTTGTCAATAGCCTCCATTTTAAAAAGTGCTCTGGGCAGCCATGCTCACTTCTGTCTCAGCTTTGTTCTTGACTTTCTGGACTCTTTACCCATTCCCCCAACCCCACTTCAATTTGTAGCTCTCCATCATGCTTTGTCTTCCCCTGTTAGAACATAAGGTCTTTGAGAGCAAGGTTGTATTTCTTATTGCTTTTGCTTTCATTTGTAATCCTACTGGTTAGCTCATTGCCTGGCACACACACAAAGAGCTTAATAAATGCTATGTATCCACCTATCCATCCATCCACCCATCTATCCATCCATCCATCCATCCATCCATCCATCCATCCATCCATCCATCCATCCACCCATCCATCTATCTATCTATCTATCTATCTATCTATCTATCTATCTATCTATCTATCGGTAGATATATCTGTCTATATCTATAAATAGATATATATGATATAAAGGTGGAGACAAAGATAGAGATAAAGATTTTGGTCTTAGGGTCATTGTGTTAACTACTCTGTTTCTCCTCTGCTGTAAGAACCAAATGGAGGAAAATGCAACTGCTTAGGTAGAGATGCAAGATGGGCAGCTAGGTGGTGCAGTGAGTAGAGCACTGGCCCTGAAGTCAGGAGGACCTGAATTCAAATCCATCCTCAGACACTTGATCTTGGGCAAGTCACTTAACCCCAATTGCCCTGCCTCCCCCCTTCAAAAAAAAATGCAAGAAAAAGATAAGGCATATGCACAAGCAGCCTGACTATACTGAACACAGAGGCCACCCAGCAGAGATGGAATGCCAGACACCTGGTCATACATGACTGAAACCTTCAGAAGACTTCACCCGAAGGAGAACTGTTTCAGCTCCCCTATAGGCCCTTTTATCTTATATGAGACCTTTACTGCCACATACTCCTCCCTGACAAAAGACGTTCCGAGGTTAACCTACCTAAAATCAGTTCACTCAGTTATGTTCCATAGACCATCTTGACCAGGGGTGGGGAACCTGAAGCCTTGAGGCCACATATGGCCCTCTAGGTCTTCAAGGCTTTTCAACTGAGTGCAAGTTTTATAGAACAAATTCTTTTCGTAAGGGGATTTATTCCATGAAGTTAGGATTCAGTCAAAGGGCCACACTTGAGGACCTAGAAGGCCACGTGTGTCCTTGAGACCAAGGGTTCCCCACCCTGAGGATATCCTGGATCATTTCCTTTGTGGTTAAATGAACCCCTCATATAATAAATCATCTCTAGCTTTTCGTCCTCATTTTTCATTTCTAACCATTGGGGATACAAAGACAAGGAAGTGCCCTCAAGGAGCTTATGTTCTAGTGGGAGAGAAAACATGTGCCGATGCAGATATACACAAAGAACAGATAGGAATATAGAAGGGGAAAGTTAATCAAGAATACAGGGCAGAGTAGGGGAAATGCATGTTATTAATGGCAACAGCTACCTATAATGCAAGTTTGTGGAGCATAGAGGCAGGGTTAGAAGAGACTTTAGAGGTCTTGAACCCATCCCCCTCTCATTTTACAGATGAGGAAACTGAGGCCCAGAGAGACTAAGTGACCTGCCCAAGGCCACACAGGGATTAAATGGCCGAAGCAAGCTTCAAACCAAAGTCCTCACAATCCTTCCCTTCCCACTGTGTTATACGTGTTACTTACAACAACCCTGTTGGATTGGTAGTACAGTTATTGTTATTCTGTTTTTGTGGATAAAGAAATTGAGATCCAAAATGTTAAGGACCAGTACAAGGACACATGGCAATGACAGTCTGAGCCAGGATTCAAATCCAAGTCTCCTGACTCCACATCTACTTCTCTCCCTTCTCTACCCCCTATAATATGTCAAACAATATGGATAGGGCTGTAGGCACTTTATATTTAAAGTTGGAAAGGACATTAGAAGTCACGTCCTCATTTTACAGGTAGGTAAACTGAGGACAAGAGGGGGAGAAATGAGCTGTCCAAGGTCATGAAAGGAATAAGAAGGATCATAAGATTGTATTTAGAGCTACAATGGATCTGAGAAGGGATCTACTCTCTTATTTTACTGGTAGGGAAACTGAGGACAAGAAGAGGAAGTGACTTGGTCTAAAGTTATACAGAGCAAGTGAAAGAGCTGGAATTTAGTCTAGATCCTCTGAATCCAAGCTCTCGTCTTTGACTTTCTTGAGGTCATCAATGCCTGATGCAGAATAAGTTCTTAATAAATGTTTGTTTAGTAACGAGCTAACTCTTTTCTCTTTACCCTCATCCTTCAGGGAAAGCCTCCAGGAGGAGGCAGGGCTTTGGTTGAATAAGTCCTAAAGGATGGGAAAAAATTGGGTAATCAGAGGAGAGGGGATGGCTTTCCAAGTGGTGAAAGCTGTAAAAGCAAAGTCCCTCAGGTGGGAAAATGCAAGTACTGGGGCCAGTGTGAATATGAGCTTGGCTAGATGGTCTATGGAACATAACTGAGTGAACTGATTTTAGGTAGGTTAACCTCGGAATGTCTTTTGTCAGGGAGGGCTCATGTTAGAAAGGAAGGAGAGATAATGCTTAAAAGCCTTTCAGTGTGTCATGTATCCAGTCATGAGCAATGAAAAGCATCCTGGACTTGGAGTCAAAGGGGCTGGGGTGAAATCCCAGCTGTCTCACACAGTGCCTGTGATACTTGGGGAAAGTTACGTTTCTGCTCTGGAGCTCAGAACAGGAAAAGTTAAGGAACTGGACTAGGTGGTCTCCAAGGTTCTCTATGAAAACTATGATGCAATGTTTCTATATCCTTTGTTTATGCTTAACCTTTTAGTTTCTTCTACATTAATTTCATATCATTTTAAATTTTCCTTTTTGCTGAAATAAATGTGTGGACTATTTTTTCATTTGTTTTTGAGCCATAGAACCTACCCATAGAATCCTGCTTCTGATACTATTTTGTGACATTGGACAAGTCACTTAACATCTCTGGGCTATAATAGTTTCATCTACAAAATGAGGGCTAGGGCCTAGATCAGGACTGGGGAACCTGCAGTCTCAAGGCCACATGTGACCCTCTAGGTCCTCAAGTTTGGCCCTTTGACTGAGTCCAAGTTTTACAGAGCAAATCCTTTTTATTAAGGGGATTTGTTCCATGAAGTTTGGATTCAGTCGAAGGGCCAAACTTGAGGAACTAGAGGGCCACATGTGACCTTGAGACTGCAAGTTCCCCAACCCTTGCCTAGATGGTCTCTGAGATTCCATTCAGCTCCAGGTCTAACCTTTGCCTTGGTTGTGAATGAATGTATCTTGAATGGCTTAGCAGGAGCTGAGCTCTCCAGGGTCCTTACTGTGGAAAGAGCCCTGGATCCCTAAGCCAAGAGATTCGGTTCCTGTCCCAGCCCTTTCAATAAAAGGTTGTGTGACTTTAACTAGGATACTTCCCATCTCTGGGCCTCAGTTTCCTCATCTATTCAATGGAAATGGTCATCCTTGTGCTGATCACTGTATAGAGGCTTTAAGATGCCAGAGATGAAAAAATTCACTGAGAACTTCAGCAAGCAGTGCACAAGTCAGGGGGGCATGGATACTTGCATCACTTTGAATGCTCTGCCAGTGACATAGTTACAGACTACCAGCCCCTTTTGGCAAATCTCCATTCCCCTGCTGGTCTTCCAGTAGGAAGCAAGAGATAGTTCTAGGCCTCTCCATCTTCTCCCCAAGCCATCCATTCCAACCTCCTTATCCAGTTGCCCAAAGGAAGGCATTACCTCCCCCTAGTGGGCATGATTAAATATTGCAGCCCTGTGCCAGGCACAATCAGTAGTAGTATTCCTAGGATCATGGACCTAGAGCTGGAACTTTGAAGGCCAACTAATCTAACTTCATCATCTTTTATATGAAAAAAAACTGAGATGATGAGAGGAAAGTGACTTGCCCAAGGTCTCACAGGTAAGTGATAAATCTAGGATTTGAACCCGGGCCCTCTGATATCCATTCCAGCATTTTTTCACCTGAACTAACTCACTTTCAACTTCTTAACCATCCATCTATAAATCTATTTATCCATCTATCCATCCACCCATCCATCCATCCATCCACCCATTTAGGGAGTGACGAGGTCAGAGCTGTATTTTAGGAAAATTCCTTTGACAGCTGAGTGGAGGATGGACTATGGGAAGGAGAGGTGTGAAGCAGGAAGACCAATCATAAGGTAGTTATAATAGCCCAAATATCAAATGATGGGTTCATGCACCAGGATGGTGGCCTTCAATAGTAGTCAGGAAGTCAGGAAGAGAGGAGGTTTGTTTTGTTTCGGGGTTTGTTTTTTGGTGAGGAGAGATCATGAATTTTATTTGGGGCGTGTTGAGTTTAAGGTGTCTGCTGGACAGCTAGTTTGAGATGTCTAACAAGCAGTTAGAGTTTAGGAGAAAGGTTAGGGCTGGATGAGTAGATCTGAGAATTATTAGCAGAGAGATATTATTGAAACCTGGATGCTGATGACATAATATAGAGGGAGAAAAGAGCCCAGGACAAAGCCTTGGGGATGCTCCCAGTTAGTGAATGTGACTTGGATGAAGATCCACCAAAGGAGACTGAGAAGGAGTAGTTAGCTAGGTACGAGGACAATCAGAAGACAACAATATCACACACACACACACACACACACACACACACACACACACACACACACACACCCCTACTCAATAAAACCCCGCCGTTCCCTAGGACCTCCAGGATCAAATATGTTGTCTTCAGGTTGGCATTTAAAATTCTTAATGACCTTGCCACTTCCTCCTTTTCCAGTCTTCTTACAGCTTATTCCCCTTCACAAACTCTATGATACAACAACATTGGCCTGTTTGCATTTTATCACATAAGTCACCTCTCATCTCTATGCTTCTGTCCTGGTTGTTCCTCATGCCTGGAGTAATTTCTCTCTTCACTTCCACTTTCTAGCTTCCCTTACTTCCTTCAGGACTCAGCTCAAATCCCAGCTTCTGCAGAATGCCTTTCTGGATCTCCCTCCCCCATCCCACCATCTGATATTTCTTTTCCTCTGAGATTGTCTCCCATATACTCTTCATATAACTAATATGTGCCTTGTTATTTACATGTTGTTGGTTTTTTCCAGTAGAATGTGAGCTCCTTAAAGGCAGGGATGGTCCTTGTATCCATGAAATAAGTGTCTAATACATGCTTATTGACTAACTGACTTCCCAGACAACTCCTTCCTTTTCCCTAGAAAGAAGATAAATGCCAGGGAAGAGAAGTCACCTGACTAGAATCACAGAGGTAGCAAATAGCAGAGCCAGGATTGGAACCCAGACCTCTGATTTTAGAACCATAACTCTTTCATGCATTTATGAATGTGGAATGATCTTGAGCAAATGCAAACTCCAGAATTCCCAGTGCCTAGCCCAGTGTCAGCATGCAGTAGGCACTTAATGAAAGATTGTTGGATTAAATTTGAGTGCTACCAACAGATAACGGAACAGTTGATATATGTTTGTCTTCCCATTGTAAATATTTGGTGAACTAAGGTCTTCTTAATTCATTAGGTATTCATGCTGTCAGTCACACATAATGTGCTTGAACTTCAAAAGTAGTTAGTGACTGGCACTAAGGAGGGACTTGGAAAATCATTGATCTTTAAATAACTCTAATTCCAGACTCACTCAACAATCTTAGTTGTAATCAAGGCATAGGATCTTTTTAAGTCCTCTCCCCTTCCCTGAAAAGAATTCTTCATAAATGAGCCTTAATGGTTGAATTTCCTGGTTTTCCTTCTCTAATTCTTGACATGAAACCAGAGTATGAGAATTGGACACTCAAGTCAAAAAACATTTATTAAGCACCTACTATATACCTGGCATTGGGACAAATGCTAGAGAAACTGAGGCAAAAATGGAATTGTGTGGATTACATTCTTCTACTGGAGTAGCTGGGTTGGAGTGGGAGAATAGAACCTATAGACAAATAAATAAATACAAATATATACCAAGTAAACACAATTTAGTTTTGGCAGAGAGGGCTCTAGCAAGTAGGAGGATCAGGAGAGACCTCCTGTAGAAGGCTGTGCTTGTGCTGAGCCCCCAAATTAAAGCTTCTAAGAGGGGAGTCAAAAGGGAACACATTCCATCCACCAACAAGTATTTATTAAGAGCCTACTGGGTGACAGGCACTAGGCTGTATGGAGGCAAGGACAAAGAATGAAATCTCTCTCCTCCCAATGAACTTACATCCTAATGGGAATGAGATATACATATGAAAATGTACAGCACAAATATAAAGTAAATAAATATAAATATATGCAAAGCCGTTAAACACAAGGCAGTTTGAGAGAAAGGGCACTTGCAGCTGGGGGGATCAGAAAAGGATCCATGCAGAAAACCAAAAGGTAAAAGGGCTCACCAGACAGAATGCCAAGTGGGAGGCTGAGCCAGTAGGATGCCGGCTGTGAGCACACAAAGGTGGAAAACGTGAAATAAGGTTGGAAAGGTGAGGAGATCATAGAACTAGAGGAAGAAGGGAGGTCAGAGGCCAGGCAACTCAGTCCCTTCATTTTACAGGTGATGAAACTGAGGCCCAGAATTTAAATGACTTACCCAAGATTATCCACTGAGTCAGTGAGATTTACATCGCATATTGCACGTTGATTAGCAGATTAGATCCAGATTGAGAGGGCTTAAATGCCCAGCAGAGTAGCTGGTATGCAAAAATGAACCACTGGAGATTTTTCAGCAAGGAAGGGATGTGGTCGGCCTTGTGACTAGGGAGGATTATTTAGGCAGTTAGGAGGACATTGTATTGGAAAAGATCTGAGATGCTGGAAGTAGGGAGACCAAACAGGAAGCTGGTCGGTTGTTGTCATTCATTCTCAAAGAGCACCAAAATGGCATCACTATGTTGAGGTCAAAGTACGGCGTGTCCAACCATGGCTAATCAGACCATCCAAGCTTGGAATGATCTACCGCAGGTTGGGCACAAATAGTCCATATGAACATTTGGAGTGGAGGTATCACTTTAAAAATAGGAAGCTACTATCTATCCAGGGAAAAAGTGAGGAGGGGTTATGTTCCAGGCATAAGCAATAGCTGATGTGAAAGCATAGGATTAATGGATGGATGGATGGATGGATGAATAAATGAATAAATTGATGGATAGATGGGTAGATCAATGGATGGATGGATAGATGAATAAATAAATTAATCAATTGATGGATGGATGGATAGATGAATGGATGGATGGATGGATGGATGGATGGATGGATGGATGGGTGGATGGATGTATTAGTTAATGAATTGATGAATGAATGGATAAATGAGTGAATTGATGGATGGATGGATAGATGAATGGATGGATGGATGGATGGGTGGGTGGATGGGTGGATGGATGTATTAGTTAATGAATTGATGAATGAATGGATAAATGAGTGAATTGATGGATGGATGGGTAGATGAATGGATGGATAGATGGATGGATGGATTGATAAATGAATGAGTTGATGGATGGATGGGTAGACAAATGGGTGAATGGATGGATAAATGAATGAATTGATAGATGGATTGATAGATGGATAGAATGAGTGAAAAAAACATTTATCAATCATTTACTATGTGCCAGGCACTGTGCTAAGTGGTGAGGATACAGAGAAAGGCAAAAGACAAGCCTGTCTTTCCAGGAGCTCACAGTCTAATGGGGAACTCTTTATGACCTTAGGGAAGTCAATTTAGTTCTTTCCAACTCAGTTCCCTCCTCCAAATGATTGGGGCTGGAGGAGATTTTAAGGTCCTGCTTAGTTCTATATCCACAATCCTACAAACTCCATGAGATGGGTAGTACAAGTATAATAACCTTCATTTTATAAGAAAGGAAACAGGCTAACACTGGCATACTCATGCCCATGTGATGCCATCAAAGTGCCATCAAGAGGAGGTTGCTCCTGATTCTGAAGTCCAACATTCTTCCCACTCCACTGCACTCCACTCTTGCAGGATTCTCCACTCATATGCCAAGGGACAGTGTGGAGTAGTGAATAGTGAGTTGGCCTCTGAGTCAGGCTGATGGGGGTTCAAATCTTGTCTTCAACACACATGAACTGTGAGACCCTGGACAAGTCTCAATTCCTCAAGCAAATATATAAGATTTTGAACCACAGACCTGCATTGGTGAAGAAAGCTAGTTCTTTATGAGCATGTTCCCAACCCAGGGAAGTCACAGGTCTGTATCAAATCCACCAACTAATAATAATAATAATAATAATAATAATAATTATTATTATTAGATTGTCCTCTTACCCCCAATACACACACACACACACATACACACACACACACACACACACACACACACACACACCAGCAATTACAGAATCTCAGACTTGAAAGGGCTCTCCAAGGGCAATTAGGCCAACTCCCACTCAACTGGTAATCCTCTCTAAAGCCCCCAAATGGGGTCATCCAGCCTCAACTTGAAGACTTTGAGGGAAGGGGAGCTCCCCACCTTCCCAGGTAGCCCATCCCACTTTGCGAAGGCTCTAATAATTAATATTTTCACACACACACACACACACAACCTGCCTTTCTCCTGCTTTCACCCACTCTTCCTAGTTTTGCCCTCTGGGGCCAAGCAGAAGAAATCTCCCATGTGAATTATTAATGTGAATAACTCAAACCTGACTGCATAAGGCATTTATAGGCCTATATTTTGTTGTATTCTCCAGTCCAGTGTAAGGGATTTGCCTTCCTCAGGCATGGGGGCAGAGGATGATTTTCCCTGCCCTTACTTTTTTCTTTAACCCCTTCATGGAGAAAGAGGAGAAGGTGCTTGTCTCCCTGGAGTGTAGAGTATAGGGGTGGGGGTTGGATTTAAACTTGCCTTTGCCCTGGCTTCAGGCATGAAAGAGTGAAAAAATCACAAATGTGGCTCCCATTGGCTCCCACTGAGGGCAGCTGCCCCCGGCCCTCTCTGGGAGGTGACTCTGCATCCTGGACTCCTGCCCAGCCTCAAGCGGGAGCGGGGGCCACATGGCCTCCCATCAGCCGCACACAAAAGCCAGAAAGAAAATCGCCGGCATGTCCAAGAATAGCTCAGGCCTGGAGAGCCAACAAAGGCGCAGGCGGCCTGGGGAGCTTGCCCGAGACTCTGAGCTTGGCTCCAGCCCCAGCTTTGCTGAAGGCCAGTTAGCTCTCCCTGAGCGGGGGCTGCTGATGCTGTTCTGCAGTGGCTGGTGGAAAACTTCAGCACAAAGCGGCCTCGCACTAGATCAGACTCAGTGGTCAACCACTCACAGCCACCCATCTGTCCATTTAGTCCAGACTAAAGACATGCCCTCCCAGTTAAGCAGCATGGTACAACACAAAGAACCTTGGTTCTAGAGTCTAGGGTTCTGGGTTCGAGTTCTGCCTCTAATGCTTCCTCGCTTAGGTGACTTTGGGTAAGCCACTTCTTCTCTCTAAGAGAATTAGGTTAAATGGCCTCTGAAGTCTCCTCAAGCTCTGAGTTTGTGAGCCTAGGATCCTATGTATCTCAGTATTTGATCTCCTCAGGAGGCAATGTGGTACAGTGGAAAGAACACTGGCTGTAGAGTCAGAGGCCCTGGGTTCAAATCCTGATCTTCCACTTCCTAGATCTCTGGCCTTAAGCAACTTTTCACTAGGTCATGATAGAAAGAGAAATTGTATTCAAAATAACTACAGAATGTCAGAAGTCTATCTACCAAGACACAGAAAGGAACTCTATGAATACACTATAAAACACTTTATAAAAATAAAAGCAGATATAAATAAATAGAGAAATATTAAATGCTCATAAGCAGTCTGTGACCATTTAATAAAAGTGACAAGACCTTGAATGAGTAACTTTCCCTCATTGGGCCTCAGTTTTCCAATTTGTAAATTGGAAGAGTTCTGGTAGATGACCTCTGAAATCCTTTTCAGCCAAAGATGTATAATTAGTGACATCAATCTGGACTTTGTCCCTGGTGGTCTCTAACTGTGTGACCCTCGGCAAGTCACTTCCTTTCTTTGGGCTCCAGTTTCATCATCTGCAAAATTACAGGGTTGGACTGGCTTATGTCCAAGGTCCCTTCTAGCTCTGGACCTACTCTAGTCCTATGGAGTTCAAAGTATGACCTCCCATATTGCAAAGAAGGCAAATTCATCTTTGACAAGTTATTATGTTAGCATAAGATATTAAAACATACTTTGGGGCTTAAATAATATTTAAAATATTCTTCTATTTGCACAATTTGATTAAGAATGTAACCATTTTCATATCTTATATTGGATTTGATTTAAATGAAATCCTTTGAGAATCTAAAAAAATATAGTTCTGATATAAGAGGGGGAAATTTTTTTTAACAGAGCTAACCCACAAGAGAATGATGCATTTTGAGAAGAAATATATTATATTTCCTTGGAGTTCTTCAAACAGGGGCTGAAAAATCCAGTTCATGATATGGGGGTTCCTTTCAGATGTGAATTGCATTAAATGAGTGCTGGTGGCCCTTCTAGCTCTAAATCTATGACCTTATAATTCTTTCCTAGTTGGTTAAACAATGAGCATCACTGGTAAAGAAAAAATGCTGATAGCTGTCCACAAGTAGGCTGTCTCATGAGGTAGTAGTCTCTTCATTGGTGGAGATTTCCAAAATTCACTGAGCATTTATCCTCCTGAATTTCATCATCTAACATCACCCCCCATCAATACCATTACCACCACCACTACCATCACTGCCACCATCATCCTACCTCCACTACCACCATCACCACCCTACCACCACCATCACTGCTTTACCACCACTGTCACCCCCACCCCACCATCACCACTCCCATTAACACCATTACCACCACTACCACCACCACCACCACTATCACCACCATCATTCTACCCCCACTCCCACCATCACCACCCCCATCACCACCACCACCACTACCACCACCACCACCACTATCACTACTACTGCCACCACTATCACCACC
>CM053622.1:13752961-13778185 GCA_028646595.1 Phalanger gymnotis | reverse complement strand
GAACAAGGAAAGGAAGGAGGGAGGGGAAAAGGAAAGAGGGAAGAAAGGAAGGGAGGGAGGAAAGAAAGAAGGGAGGAAGGAAGAAAGAGAAGAAAGAAGGAAGAGAGAAAAAGGAAGGAAAGGAGAAAGGAAGGAGGGAGGGAGGGAGAGAGGGAAGGAAGGAAGAAGGGAGGGAGGAAAGGAAGGAAAGAAGGAAGAAAGGAAGGAAGGAAGAAGGGAGAGAGGGAAGGAAGGAAAGAAGGAAGGAAGAAGGAAGGGAGGGAAGGAAGAAAGGAAGGAAGGAAGGAAGGAAGGAAAGAAGGAAGGAAGGAAGGAAGGAAGGAAGGAAGGAAGGAAGGAAGGAAGGAAGGAAGGAAGGAAGGAAGGAAGGAAGGAAGGAAGGAAGGAAGGAAGGGAGAGGAAGCACTCTGGAGTGGATAGAGTATGGGATGGAAATCAGGAAATCCTTATCTCAGATCCTGCCCTGTGACACTCATTTTGCTAAATGTCTGACCCTGGGCAGCACAATGCATTGGAAAGAGCTCTGGATATAGAGGGGGAATTGGGTCCAAAAATCTGACCGATTTTATCTAAATGACCTTGGGCTCATGGCTTCCCTTTTGTGAGTCTCAGTTGTCTCTTTTGCAAAATGAAGGGCTGGGCTCTAATGGTCTTTGAGACTCCTTCCTGTATAAAGGTATGATCCAGTGATAAATCTCTTAAACTGACAGTTCCCTAAAACTTTTCTATGCATCTATATTGATAGAGGAAACTCCCACACTGGGGAAGTGTCCCACATTAATAAAATCATAGATCATTCAGGTAGGTATCTATGAGGAGGTCATTTACAGTGTCTCTGAGTTGTAAATAGGATGTGGAAAAAAGAACTACATTTTTTCTTCCTTTTTTCCCCTCTTTTTTTTTGCCCTCCCTCCCTCACTATCTTCCTTCCTTCCTCCCTCCCTCCCTTCCTTCCTTCCTTCTTTCCTCCTTTCTTTTTCATTCTTTCTTTCTTTCTTTCTTTCTTTCTTTCTTTCTTTCTTTCTTTCTTTCTTTCTTTCTTTCTTTCTTCCTTCCTTCCTTCTTCCTCTTTCTTTCTTTCTTTCCTTCTTTCTTTCTTTCCTTCTTTCCTCTCTCTCTCTCTCTCTCTCTCTCTCTCTCTCTCTCTCTCTCTCTCTCTCTCTCTCTGCCTCAGTCTCTCTGTCCGTCCCTGTCTCTCTGAGAGTCTCCCTTTTTGGTCTCCAGTTTTCAAATACAGCCCATTTACTATCTGTGTGACTAAGGTAAGTCACTTTACCTCTACATGAGTTTTAGAACATGTGAGTCAGCAGCTTGAAGAGAGAATTTTTGTTTGTTTATTTTTGTCTTTGTAATTCCAGAGTCTAGCACGGTTAGTTCATGGCACACAGTAGGTTCTTTATAAATGCTTACTGAACTTTCACTAAATAGATTATTAGAGCCAGAAGAGTTCTTAGAACAGAAATAGAGAATATTAGTTTTGCAAATGACTTGAGAACAGGGAATGTCAGAGTTAGGAGGGGCCTTATAACAGGGAATGTTGGGGGGGTGCCTTAGAGCAGGGGATGTCAGGGCTGGGAGGGGCCTCAGAACAGAGGATGTCAGAGCAGGGGAGGGGGGCCTTAAGACCTATACAGCTGTTGTTTTTATAAAAATTCCAGATGTGCAAAGTGCTTTACAAATATGATCTTAGATGCTTAAAACAGTACTAAGAAGTAGGTGCAGTGAGCAGCCCTATATTTCATAGAGGACCAGACAGGCTGAGAGATGCCCAGATACTAAGTTTTAGAGATAGAATTTGGACCCCTGTCTTCCTGACTCCCAGTCCAGTGCACTATCCACAAGTACACACTGTTTTTCATGGAATATAAATTATCAAAGCTGGAAGGATCCTAAGGATGCTCATATCCTACCCCTGTCCTTTTACAGATGGAGAAACTGAGGCTCAGAGAGAAGGGATCTGCCCAAGGTCACTAAACCAGTAAATGTCAGGATTCAGAAATGTAGTTTTGGTGATCTCCTATGAAGCTGCCTACACCAGAATCCTTTGACTTAGGGAGTTCTCTAAAATCTATAGAAAACAAAACCAGATATTTCCAATTCAGGAATTCCCCGGGCTCCTTTTCACAGGTCATTTCTCAAAGAATCCACTTGTCATTTTCTCCATAGGTTTCTTCTACCTACCAGCAGAAATTCATTTCAATCTCCTGCGGCCTACTGTGCCGTCCTTAATCGACCAAATGTGCTCCAGTGGGTGTAATTGGTCTCTTTGGCCTAGGCTGCCTTGTGAACCATGAATAATCAGCTCAGATCAGGAAATGGGGTGTTGGTTATTGGCTAGTCCCAGAGGTATGAGATCTTAGTTTCTTTGTCCCAAGGAGTAAAGGGAGTGGTGGGGTGCAGATAAGAGGAGAGGCTCAATTTTTGACTCCTAGATGGAAATAAAATGTTTGCCATGTTGTCCATTGAAGAAGACAAACAATCCACAAGAGTATGAGTATGTATGTTGCTTTGGGAGGAGAGAAATGAGAATGATCAGAAACCCTTATTTGACTTGGGAGTATGTTGTATGATCAGGAAAAAAGGGAATGAAGATATCTGGTTAACATGACTTTCCTTAAGATTCTGATTCTGAAATGGTGATCTCTTCTGTTTCTCTACCCGCTGAACTCTGATTTGCAACTATATGGAACAGCTGAGATTTCCTAGAGTCTCCAAGCTGGAAGAGTACACAGAAAATAGAATGTAGAGTGTAGGAGCTGGGAGAAACCTTCCAACAAAGAATATCAGAGCTAGGAGGAGCCCTAGAACAGGGAATGTTAGGGTTGGGAGGGGCCTTAGAACAGGGAATGTCAGGGCTGGGAGGGGCCTTAGAACAGGGGATGTCAGGGCTGGGAGGGCCTTAGAACAGGGAATGTCAGAGCTGGGAGGGCCTTTAGAACAGGGAACGTCAAGGTTGGGAGGGGCCTCAGAACAGGGAATGTCAGGACTGGGAGGGACCTCAGAACAGAGGATGTCAGAGTTGGGAGGGGCCTTAGAACATGGGATGTTGTAGCTGGAAGGAACCTTAGACCACAGAAATCTCCTAATATAAAATCCATCATTTTGGGTGTCTAAATTAAGGGCTGGAGAGGCAAGCTGACGTTGTTTGAGATGAGACAATAAGGTAGTGGCAGAGTAAGCAATCAAACCCAGGTCTCCTGACTTCCAGGTCCAGTTCCTGGATCCATACCGAGCAAGGGAAGGGAAGAGAAGGGAAGGGAACATGCCTTTATCAAGTGTGCCAGGCACCGAAGAATTTTACCGATATCATTTCATTTGATCCCCACCACAGCCCTGTGAGGTATTATTATCTATCATCTAATATTTTCTCCATTTCGCAGTTGAGAAAACTGACGCAGTCAGTGATTAAGTTACTTACCCAGGGTTACACAACTAGTGTTCAAGGTAGGATTTGAACTCAGGCTTTCCTGATTCCAGGTCCAGCACAACAAATCTGCTGCACCATCTAGCTGCCCCCCACAGAAATGCATATATAATGACATCTATAATGTCCAATTTACCCTGTCTATGTCTTGTATTTAGATAGCTGTTTGCATCTTGTCCACCATTGGAGAGAGAGTTCCTTGAAACCAGGGACCATGTCTTTGTCTTCCTTTCTATCCCTAATAATTAGCACAGTGCCTGGCACGTAGTAGTGCTTTTTAAGAAGTGTTTGTTGGCTGACTGGCTGCTTCAGTGTTTTCACATGCATATAAATAAGTTTGTTAACATGTATAACAGCTAATACACTTAAAATCATTTTAAAACTTTTGGCCAGAGATCTGTTTCATCCATGTGGTAGAGTCACAGTGTAAAATCTCTTCATCAATGCAGATAGGCAAACTGCCTGGGATTTCTCTGAAGTCTTAGCAGAGCTGTCACAGTCATGGCCTGAGGCCCCACATGTGGCCTGCAAAGCATCCATGTGAAGCTTGAACTTCATGTATTTGAGAAATGTTTAATAAAATAAGTAAAAATACAACAAAACAAAGATAATGTGAATTTGTGGTTTTCCAAGTCAATATATGGCCTGAGGGATCCATTTCTATTTGAGTTTGACACCACTGGTCTAGAGTATTGAGAAGTTAAATGATTTACCTAGGGTCGTGCAGCCACAAGAAAGCTGGGTTTTCCTAATTCTAAAGCTTTTCTTCTTTCCATCATGCTATACCACCTCTCAGCTAATGCTATAGACACATATATATCTATATCTATACATATGATGATAATATACATGTGTACACAAAAATGTATTTAATATTGATGGAAACAAGTAATACAACATCAGTAATTAATGGATGCCTTGTAACAGTTCTGACATTTTATCTTCTTATTCCCCTCCCAACTCTGACATCCCGTGCTCTAAGGCCCCTCCCAGCTCTGACATTCCCTGTTCTAAGGCCCCTCCCAGCTCTGACATTCCCTGTTCTAAGGCTCCTCCCAGCTCTAACATTCCCTGTTCTAAGCTCCTTCCCAGCTCTGACATTCCCTGTTCTAAGGCCCTCCCAGCTCTGAAACTCTCTGGTCTAATGTAGACCATTTTTCAAGGCCAGGAGAAAATCCAGGCTTCCTAGTCTGAAGAACAAATTTCTACTGGAGTCTCCAGGAAAGAACAGAATCTAAGTGTTACTGACTGGCTAATAGCATCTCCAGTCATTGCAATAAGAGAATTCCATTAGTGGAGCCATTTAGGCTTGCTCCTTCTAGCTTGTCACTGCTGGGCTAAATCAGAGTAAGAAAAATAAATAAATAGCCATTCTGTACACTTCTACACAATGAGTGCATTGTTTGTTTCTCTTACAGTTACCATGGCAGTGATGTCTTCCTGATAACTTTAGCTTTCTAACATGATAGAAGCCAACAGAATAAAATTGCTCAAGGAAAATTGCTAAACAAAGACATTTCCTTTGCTTTCACCTCCCCTCCACTACCCATAGATACATGTGTTTTTTTGGGGCAGAAAAAGATTTTTTCCTGCAAGCTGTAGTTCTCTGAGGAATCACATAATCTAAGAATGGAGGGGGGATCTTAAAGCTATAGGCCTGTAAATTGTTAGGACTGAAAGAGACCTAAGAACATAGAATGTTAGAACTAGATGAGAAATTAGAGCACAGACTATCAGAGTTAAGAAAGATGTTGAGACCTAGAATATTATAAATGGAGGAGATCTTAGAACAGAAATTAGAACAAAGACTGCCAGAGTTGGGAGGGACCTTTAAACATATGGAAGGGACTTTAGAACAAATAATATCTGACCTTAGGAGAAGCTTAGAACTTAGAACGCAGACTGTCAAAGTTGGGAGGGATCTTGGAACCTAGAAGGTTAGAACTGGAAGAAATCTCAGGATAGAGATTCTCAGAGCTAGAAGAGATATTAGAACACAGGCTCTCAGAGTTGAGAAGGATGTTGGAACCTAGAATGTTAGGAATGGAAGGGACTTTGGAACAAAGAATATCAGAACTTAGGAAAACCTTGAAACCAAGAACTGGAAGGGATCTTAGAACGGAGAATGTCAGAACTGGAAGAAATATTAGAACACATACTGTCAGAGCTCAGAGAGACCTTGGAACCTAGAATGTTAGGAATGGAAGGGTCCTTAGAAAAAAGAATTTTGGAACTTGAGAGAAACTTAGAACTGAGGATTTTAGAACTGGAAGGGACTTTAAGACAGAGAATCTCAGCATTGGAAGAGAGTTTAGAACAAAGGCTATCAGAGCTGGGAGGGTCCTTAAAATAGAGAACACCAGAACTTAGGAGAAACTGAAATATTAGAAACTGAAATGTTAGAAATGAATGTTAGGACTGAAAGGAATCTTTGAACATAGAATTTTAGAGCTGGGAAGAACCATAAAATATAGAAATAGTCTAGAATATGAAAATAGAATTTCGAGTAAAGAATCACCATGTGACTTTAAGCAAGTTACATGTATGTCTCTGAACCTTGGTTTCCTCATCCATAAAGTGTGGTCCACAGAACCAGAGGATCTAACTTCTAAAAAGGATTCTCAAAACATAGAATGTAAGAGTTGGGAGGGGCTTTAAAACAAATGAAAGAACTGAGGCCCAGAAAAGTCGAGAGACTTGTCCAGTCAGTTGGTACAGATTTATGACGCACCTACAATGAGTCAGGCTCATTGTGGTAAATCATATGGTAAATGCTGGGCCTACAATTACCAAGGTGAAATATTCCTTGGTCTCAAAGAGCTTACATTTTATTCTATATCATTACATATTACATATATAATAGGTCCACAGATAAAGAAATAGAGATCATATACAAAATAAATACACAATGATTGGGGAGGAGCATAAATCAGTAGGGGAATCCATAAAAGCCTCTTGAGGGAGGAAGCACCTGAGCTGAGCTTTGAAGAGACCTGGGGGTCCCAAGAAGCAGAGGTGAGAAGGAAAGGCATTCCAGACCTGGGGAACTCATTCCTAACCTCAGTTTACTCATCTGTTGAATAAGGAAATTGGACTAGAAGGACTTGCTAATTTCAGTCCTATGACCTTGATGCCTCTGAGATTCTAGTCAATTCTATCTTTTTTAAGCAGTTTTCAAAGTTGTTTTCAAGGCTTCCATCTAAGTGACCTTAGATGCCTCCTGAACTGTCCTCCCTGCTCTAAAAGTATATGATTCTATGATTGACTTAGAAGAGGGCAAACATCTGAAGGTATCACCAAGTGAAAAAACATTAAAGCAACCCAGAATTACGTTTTATAAGGCCAGAGGTTTTTATTTGTGTTCTGAAAAATGTGTGTGTCACGTTTTTTATGAGAGGAGTCTCCATAAATACACACCACTGTACCTTTTTATTGATTTTTTTCACCCTTCTGCAGATACCCAGATCTTAATCCTTAGACAGGACAAACTCCCCTTGACAATGGATGGGAATTTGACTGAAGTAAGAGGGTTAGAACAGGATCTCTATCTTTGTCCTTCCTTCACTAGCTCTTCCTGAGTTCCTGATGGTGCCTAGCATTCTATTCCAACCTCAGCAGGCATGCCTCTGGGAATGCAAATCAACCCATCACACCAGGGCTCCTGGATTACTTTGCATTCTGGAAACTTTATTCTGAAAATCAGGGAATTGGTTTCTGGTGGAATCTTCCCTGGGTAGCAACGTCTCTCATGGTCCAGAAAGAATAGAGATGGCCTACCCTGCATATCATTGAGAGGACCACAGAGGCCTCAGAACATGGAATATGGACAGATGCACTTAGCTGGGGCATTGGCTTGCAGAGCTGATCCTGTCTGGGTGAGCTAAGTTGAGGTTACTGTTCCCAGTAGCACTGAGCAAATCTGCCAGTTTTTAAGGCCAGAGAGAAAAAGGGATGATGAAGAACTTTGATCAGACACTCCTCAAGACACTTTTGCAGTCAAATGTCTAGTTCTTTCCATCAAAGGACCCAGAGTGGCTTTTCCTCTGCAGTACTAATATGGCTGCATCCTTGCATTCTCTCTCAGTTTTTGAAAAAGTCTCTTCCAAGGTTCCTTTGTGACTTAAAGATAAAAGTTTCCCTTTTTTTCTCTTTTCCTTTTTTTGTACCTAAACATCAGAACACTGGAGGTTCTGATGTAGGATGGAAAGATGGGGAGGTGGGGGTGGGGTGGGGGGTAACTTTCACAACAACTCACACTGGGCCATCATGTGGGGTCTACCCAATGCATTGTAATGGAAAGAAGCCTGGATTTAATGTCAGAAGATCTGGGTTTCCCAGATACACTGTGTATCTTTAAGCAAATTGACCTCTCTGAGTCTCAGTTTCCCTAATTGGGATCACAGAACCACAGGAGCTCAGGCATGAAACTTCAGAGTCCCCAGCCCAACCTATATCTCAACCAATCAATCAATTAATTCATCACCAAGAATTTATTTTAAGCACCCACTGTATTCCAGGCACTGTCCTAGGTCCCAGGGATACAAAAACAAAAATAGAAAAAAGTCTCTTCATTCAAGGAAAAGAATAATCTACTGAAGGAGACACTATGTGCATTATACAAAATAAATACAAGGCAGTTTGTGGTGGGGAGGTCCTAGAAGCTCCCCTCCATGACATCCCCCCCCCAAAGTAGCTATCCAGCCTTTCCCTGAAAGCCTCCAATGAAAGAAAACCCTACCACCACTGAAGGTAGCCCATATATGCCCTGCCAATTCACAGGGCTAAGAGTAAATCAAATGAGCTCCACCATGTAATGGATGTGACAGGATTCTATAAGCCATAAGACCCTACAGAAATCCAAGAAATTGTTATTATGTATTTATGATTGTTTGAAATGTAGGTAGTCCTGCAATGCTTTCACTGTCTTTGCTCTGCCCTGGTTAGACCCATCTGGAGTGCTGGCTTCCCTTCTGGGGTTGCACATTAGATAGGCCACCATTTCCTTATTCATAAAGCGAGAGGCTTGATTGAAGCTCTAGATGCTAGGAGGGGACTTATGGTAACCTGGAGATTACTCGGTAAGGTGGTAAGGATCCAGGCCAGGGACTGGAGAAAATATCTAATGAGGATTAGTCAAAGGATCTAGGGATGTTTACCTGGGCAGAGACAAGACAGGAGAGCTGACTATAAGTATTTGAGGGGCTGAGGGAACTAGACATGATGCCCTCAGCTCCAGAGGGCAGAGCCAGGTGCACAGGTGGATGTCGCCATGATCCAGATTTAGATTTAACTTTAGAAACATTTTCCTTATGAAGAAAGCTCTCCAAAATGGAAAGGGCTATCTTTGGGGAAAATGGTTTTGTCTTTATTGGAAGCCCAGCTGGATAGCATCTTGTCCTTTTTAGTTCAGAAACCACTAATACCCATCAAACAACAACCCTCCAATGTCCATTGGATCCTCAACAACTTATCAACTTCTGATATTATGTTGTCATGTTTCTGATTCTTCGTGACTCTATTTGGGGTTCTCTTGGCAAAGATTGGAGTGGTTTGCCATTTCTTTCTCCAACTCATTTTACAGATGAGGAAACTGAGGCAAGCAGGGTTAAGTGACTTGCCTAGGGTCAGACAGCTAGTAAGTGTCTGAAGCTGGATTTGAACTCTCAAAGATGAGTCTTCCTGACTCCAGGCTATGCAGTCTATCTACTAGACCATCTAGCTGCCCTCTTGGAGTCAGAAGAGCTTGATTCAAATGCTACTGACTGATCATACAAGTGAATAGAGGGCTGGTCCAGGCATCAGGAAAACCTGAGTTCAAATGTGGCCTCAGACACTTCTTAGCAAGTCTCTCAATTCTATCTTCCTCAGTTTACTTCCAGGGTTGTTGTAAGCATAAATTGAGATAACATTTGCAAAGCTGTTTGCAAACCTTAAATATAAATTCTCGCTATTATTATTAATTATCATGATGATGGTGGTGGTGATGATAATGATGTGACCTACAGCAAATCACTAGACATCCTGAACTCCAATTTACTCTTTTGTAAAATGATGGCATTGGACTAGATGGCATCAAAGGTAACTTCCAGCTATACATCTATGAATTTAGGATTATCAGGAGACTATCGCTATTAAATTCTGAGGGGTCACAAATAACAAGGATTTATTAAGCATCCATTATGTGACAGTCACTAAAAAACTAAATGAAACAGTCCCTCAAGGAGCTCCACTTATGGGGGAGACAGTACTCATGAGACTGGTAAAGATGATACAACGAAAAAAGAGTCAGTGCTGGAGGGACTATGGAAAGGCAGGCACTGATGCACTGTTGGTGGAGGTGTGAATTGGTACAACTATTCTGGAAAACAATTTGGAATTATGCTAGAAAATTCAATAAGCTTTGTATACCCTTTTACCTATTGATAACACTAAGAGGGGCATAGATACCAAGGAAGTCAAAGTCAAAGGATGAGGATCGCTCTCTCTCTCTCTCTCTCTCTCTCTCTCTCTCTTTGTCTCTTTGTCTCTCTCTCTCTCTCTCTGTCATTTTCTCTCTTTCATATACACACACATATTATATATGAAATATATGTATATGTATATGTATATATATATATTCATAGCAGTGCTTTTTATGGTAGCTAAGAATTCAGAACAAAGTAAGTGCCCATCAACCACGAAATGGTTGAACAAATTTTGATGTATTGATATAATAGAATTTAAATGGCTAAAAAATATGAAGAATCCAGGGACACTGGCTTGAAGTGCTGAAGAAAGAAGAAAACCAAAGTAGGAGAACAGTTTACGTGAATAATTTTAAAGGTCAATAGCAACGAAAGACATCAGAATGCCGATGATTTAGAAGACTACCTCATCCCTCTCTTCAGTGGGTTAGTGGACTATAGTCGTGGAATGGGCCATAAATTGTCAGACCAGGCCAACACATTGAATTGTTTGGCTTACCTATCCTTCTTTTGAACAAGGAAGAGTTCTTTTTAGGGGAGGGAGCAGTCATTGGAAAATGACAGTATTTTTTTAGGATCATCAATAAAATTCAATCATTTGATAAAATATTCCTGTTTAATGGATTGACTTGCTGTCTGTCCAATGGACACTTTAACCAAAGTTAAGTTGAGTTTTGGGAATGTGTTTCTTAGGATCAGTGTAGATCAGCACTTGTGATCATTTAGACTCCCAATGTGGTTGTTACTTTTTCATCTTGGATTAGTTTATTTGGCCATCTATGTTTAACCAACTATAATTAGTGTCTCGTGAACAAATCTTCCTTTTACTTTGTACTATATGTAGAATGTTACATATACAAATCTGTTACCAGCCTGGACTCTAAGGCTGGAGGAGGAGACATCTGCAGCTAATTTTTGCAGTTGCTGAATTATTGATATTCAGTCCCTTGGCAAAATTGGGCAAAATTTGTCTTCAACCTCTCTCAACTCCTCCTTTCAGAACTCATCTTATCCCTTTCAATGACTGTTCTTTCATGTCCCTAATGTCCTTGTGTCCCAGACCCCATAATTCGACCTCTTAACAAATTCTTATTTCCCTTGTATTAAAAAAAAAATAATCCAGGCTTATCTGTCCTGTGGCCCATTCCTTCAGCGCTTTCTCTCTGCTAGGCCAAAGACTAGGTCAAAGATGATCAGTTGGGCCAATGAATAAGGAACACTTGCATACGTTCAAAGTGTCAGATATTACCCTGCAGTATGACTTTTATTACTTCCTTTGATCCTTACGAGAGCCTTTTGTGGCCAGGCAAAGTTGACTGTGCTTCAGTTTCCTCATCCTCAGCATGATGTGTTTGGACTAGATGATCCAAAGGTCCTTTTCTGCTGGAAGGTAATATGTGCCAACTGAGTGATGCTGTGGATAAATTGTTGGACCTGAAGTCTGGAAACCTGAGTTTGAATTCTGGTTCAGACATTTACTATCTACGAAGTCTTTTAATCTAGTGGGACCTCAGTTCCCTTCTATAAAAACGATGAAACTAGCACCTACCTTACAGGGGTTTTTCAGGGGTTGGAAGAGATGATATAACTTAAATGTTTAAAATGCTCATTATTATTGTGATGGTGATGGTGAAAATAGCAGGGTGGTATTGAACAAGGTCACAGACTACATTAGCATCAGAGCAAGGATTGGAACTCAGATCTTCTGACTTCCAGACAAGGATCCATTATATTACATTGTTCCGTCCCCTATCCCAAGAAAAGTGAATTGCAGAATTTCAGGCACTGTGACAGATCTAGGCAGAAAAGGAAAGAGGAAGAGAAGGAACAGAGATATTTCTAGGAAGAGAATTGGACCAGGTAATTTAGGATTATAGACAGAGCTAGAAAGAGACCTGAGAAGTTATCTAGTCTAAGCTTTCCTTCATTTTATTGAGAAGGTAACTGAGGTACAGAGATGTTAAAGGAATTTGCCCAAGGACATATAATACAAGTAGCAAGTGGCAAAATCAGGATTTGAAACCAGGTCTCAGACTCCAGTCATAGAACACAGTCCATTGCACAACACTGCCTCTTCTAATCCGAGATGTGATGATGCAAGTGCTGATGTGCTCTGAAATGACATTCTCCCTCTCAGTACCAGGTGCTTATCTTTCCCAGTCTGTGTGTGCACCTTTGTTTTCCTCTTTTCTCTGTCTGTCTCTGGGTCTCTTCTTCCTTTATTCTTTCTCCTTTTTTCTTTCCCTTTCCCATTCCCCTTTTCTTTCCATTCAGTGTTCAAATCAACAAATATTCATCAAGGGCCGGCTATTTATTAGGTGTGCATGCCTGGGTCTTATCCTTTGTGCCTACAGGTGTTTCACCCACCCACTAGATGTCTTCATAGGTCAATAGATTTCTTAATCATGTCTAGGAACTCTCTGGAGTCCTTCTGTCAGAGGTGAGGTCAGTAGGAAGCGGAACTACAAATACAGCAGAAAAATTTCTTCACCTCCACCCTAAGGAGCACAGCAGAATGGAAGCTTCTGGGAGTTGGGAGCTGTATCTTTTTTGGTCGATTGTTTTTGTTCTCCCAGCACATAGCACAGCACTTGGGACAAAGTAGCCTCTTAATTAATGCCTGTTGAAATGAATTGGGAAAAACAGATGAAATTCAAGGTCCCCCTGATGGTGCCAAGAGTACATATTGAAAATGGGCCTGTGTGTCAAGTCACTTGCACAAGTCACTTAACCCCAATGTCCTCCAAAATAAAGAGAGAGAGAATGGGCAAAAAAAAATGAAATATATGAAATTCAGTGTCACCTGATGGTACTGACAGTATATCTACCCTAGTAGAATGATATGAAGGCTAGAGTCCTGAGTTCAAGTCCTCTCTCCTCCAAGTTGCTTCTCCACTGTAGGCCTCAATTTCCTCTTCTATAAAATGAGTATTAGATGAGAATCAGGGGTGGGGAACCTGTGACCTCAAGGCCACATGTGGCCCTCTACATTCTCAGGTGCAGCCTTTTGACTGAGTCCAAGTTTTATAAAACAAATCCTTTTACTAAGGAAATTTGTTCTGTGAAGTCTGGATTCAGTCTAGGGGACCTGGAGGGCCACATGTGGCCTTGAAGCCACAGGTTCCCCACCCCTGAACTAGATGATTTCTGAGACCCCTTCCATTTCTCACATTCCGTGATATGGCCCTGGGCCTCAGTTTCCCTATTCTGTTAGGCAGGCAATGAACTAGGAGCTATTAGACCTAATTCTTCAGTGCAGATAAGTGCTTCATGATGACATAGGAAGGAAAGCATTCTCTCTCTCTCTCTCTCTCTCTCTCTCTCTCTCTCTCTCACACACACACACACACACACATACAAAATCTTTAATAAGGATTTCTAGCTTCACTGCTCCTTCTAAAGTAACATTTCTCCCGTTGTTGCCTGTGAGAATGCTCTCCATCTGCTCATTCTGCCTGCTAAAGAGGCCTGCACATATTCATTCAAACAAATGAAGGGTCTTCTAAATTGGGGTGAGCCAGGGATAGGTGAGGACTAGGTAAGGCTGCCCAGTCACTAGGACAGAAGGATTGCAATGGTTGATAGGTTCAGTGCCCAGAGTCTCTCTGTCCAGTTCCTTTCCATCCCTCAGAGACAGAGGATGAGTCGTTAGTGGCTCAAAACAGGGCCTCTTGCCGGCAGGGGAAGCTAAAGATAAACCTTTCTACCTTTATGTGAATGGGGACTCTAGGTCCTTTGCACCAACCTGGCTATGTCTGGAGCTGGGGCAAAATGAAAGGAAGAGGGGGAGAGGGGGAGAGGACCCCACCCCCAGGGGGTTTGTAAACCTGATTAGGACAGGCTACCTGATTAAAATGGGGAAGTAAAGGTTAGAGAGAGAGACTTCTGAGACAAAGTATCAAAAGCCCTGGATTTTGAGTCAAAAACCTTAGGCTGGAATCTCAAAGTGTGTGACCTTGGGCAAGTCATTTGCCCCTCTCTAGACCCAGTTCCCTCCTTTGCAAAACAAGGAAGTGGAACTCCACGGTCCCGTGATTCTATTGGGGGTGGGGAGGGAGGAGTGGAGACTGAAGGAAGGGAGGATGAAAAGGAGAATGTGCAGAGACGGAGACCACGGTGAACTTTGAAACGAGGGGAAACCTGAGTGTGGAAATCAGAGGAGAGGGAGAGAGACACCGACCTGGGCTCCCTACGGGGAGCTTGAGGGAGAAAGAGGGAGCCTGGGGGAGGTGGAAAGTGTCTCGAGAAAGAAGAGGAAGGCTGGCGGAGGCCAGGCACAGGCTGGGGGAGGGCGCGCTCCGGCGGCCACGCGGTGCCTCTTCTCTCGCTTCCCAGCTCCCCAGCTCCCCCGCGACTCCCCTCCCCTCCTCTTTCCTTCCCTCCCTCCCTGCTCACCGCTTTACACAGCCTCAGCCCCATCCCGGCTCCCTCTAGCTGGCTCCCTCCCTCCGTCCGTTCCTCCCTCCCTCCGTCCCTCCCCTCCTCCGTCTCCCTCCTCACTCTGCCGCCCGCCCGCGCTCGTTCCCTTGCTCTCTCTCTGGCTAGCTCACTGGCTGGGCGCTCCACAACGGCCGCCGGGATTGCAGGGCTGAGCGCGCCTCCGGCCGCCTCCCGCACGCCTGGCGAGGCTCCCCTGGCCGGCGCCCCCTCCCCGCCCCGCCCCTCCCCCAGCCTGACGTCCCTTCCCCCCTACTTCTCTCCCTCTCTCCCCACGCGCGCCGCTGGACCGACCCGGAGCCTCCGAAAGCCCTAGCCCGAGAGCAAGGGAGCCGGCCGAGCCCCAGCCCTCCCTCCCTCCCCTCCTCCTCTTCCTTCCTCCTCCTCTTCTCCCTTTCTCCTCCTCCTCCTTCTCTTCCTCGTCCTCAGTCTCTCCTCCCTCTTCCCTGCTCCTTTTGGACAGCCCAGTCCGTGGGTCTCCTACTCGTTTGGCTGGTGGGTCCCCGCAACAGCCACCACCTCCACCGCGGTCTCCTCCAGGATGCCCGGGACCGGGCCGCCAGCTGCGGGGCGCCTGCCACTCTCACTGCTTTTCGTCCTTCTGCTGGGGAGCCAGGCGGCTCAGCTAGGAGGTAGGAGAGAGCTCCCCTCAATCCGTACTGTAATGGGGGGCTGTGGAGGGGGCGCGGCGGGCAAAGTTACAGAGAGTGGCGGGCATCAAGACAGTGGGGCGGGGGTGCGCTTTGGAGTCAATTCCGACCTGGAGCTCTGCGACGAGACCAGGGAATTCCCTCTTTTTCTGCGCTCAGACCCCACGGGTAGCCAAGACAGAGTCGAGTTGGTGGTCCCTTGCTCTTTCCGGGTCAGTGTTGTCCCAGGCTCTAGCGATCACCCCCATCCAACACACACCCATACACATACTCCAGGCCAGAACAATCTCCTCACCCACCTGGGATCCCCGGGATATGAAAGCGCAAATAAAACTCCGGGGCGGGGCGGGAGTTGGGGGGGGGGGATATCAAGGAAGGGTGGATGGGCTTGGGACGTGATGGAAGCGTGAAAGAGGGTCGAGGAGTTTATCCCAGGACCACTCGTTCTCCCATCCAGCCGTTTCCAAAGGGGACGTCCCGGATTGGGAGTGGGGGAGGGCTCAAATCTGTGTCCCCGCTTGGATCCCGGGGGAATTGAGCTCTCTGCGGGGACACCTCAGCCTACGGCCTCCCAGCAACTTCTAGGGCGTAGCTTCCCAAGGGGAAGAGCTGATCTGAGCTGGGAACTTTAGGGGAGGGGGAGGATGAAAGAGAGAGGCAGGATCCTAGCTTGAAAGAACTCCCATATTAGGGAACCCTAGTGGACTCCACCCCTCCTCTTTTCTCACAGGCTAAGATCTCCAAGCACCACTAGCCTAGAGTGCTGAACAGAAAGGCAAGACTGCTTTCGATGGTCCTGCGCTCTCCTGGGGATATAGAAGGGTTTAAGAGAGTGGCTCCTTAAAGACCTCCTGTCTCCCAGTCCCTGACCCCACCCTCTTCCCTACTCCCTTAACCCCACAGGTCCCTTGGATGGTCTCTCCAGAAAAACTTGAGGGGAGGGGAGGAAGGGGAAGACATTCCTAAACTCAGCAAGGGATGACCCAAAGAGTTAAGAACTCGGAACTCAAGGACTCTGAGAAGGCTCCATTATTATTTCTCTTTCAACCATCGCCAGCTACACACTCCCCAGTACCGGGAACAGCGCCCCTCATGTTGAAAGAACTAACAGGGCTGGGGCGGCCCAGGTTACGGATAGGGGGGAGGACATCCTAAGCGGAAACCGTTTGGGGACAAACATTCGCCTAGTTCTAGCCTCTAGTCTGGGCTGCTTCTGATCGCAGGCTGAATTTAAGGGGGTCCTCTCTTCTCTTTGGCCAGAGCCCAGGCTCTTCCACACCTGCGTGTTCAGCACCGGAGCCTGCGGACAGCTCCCAGCGCTGGGGCGCCTTGCTTTTTCTCCTTCTAGTCTAGTTTTTCCAACCAAAGCAGATTTTTGAATGCATCCAACAGGCTATTATATCCAGTTGACTCTATGACTACGTGTGCAGACTAGAGACAAAGTAATGCATAACCCTTTGTTTAACAAAGCATATCGTTAAAGCCCCCAGGGTCGATGAGCCAGTCATATTCACAATTTGCAGCAGGCTTGGACAGTCTAATTCAAAACAATTGCTTGATTTAAATAAATCCCTTCTTGCCACAGCATGCCCCCATCCTAATTAGCTGCCTCTTTCAGAACAAAGGCTTAATGCTTTTGAAATTTTCTCTGGCCCACCAGACCACCCCCTTTTGAAACTGGGCACTCACAGGATAAAGAGAATCCACCCTGTAGAATCCCATGGTCATAAAAGAGAAGTCATCAACCAGAGAGAACTCTGCCCTCAAACCATGATTATCTCTGCCCACCCACCCTTCTCTCACTCTTCACTAGAGGCCCCTCTCACAGAAGGCAGGGATTAAAGACGAAATAGTCGCATTGTAAACTAAGCCAGGAATTTTAATTGTGAGTTTCTTTTACCTTTGGCAGATGAGGAAACTGAGTCCTGGAGAAATGAGGTGATTTACCTTAGTCCAGACAGTAAGTTGGCTTCAGAGCTAAGGACTACAACCTAAGTCTCCTGACTCCAAGTTCAATGCTTTCTTCACTAGGAACTCCTTTCTCTTCCAATGATGCCTCACATTTTGTCCAGCTGCCCAATGCTGCATGGCTAGCCAGCATATATTTTTAATTAACTTTAGGTCAGCAACAAATTAAAGTCAACTGATGTAATACTTACTAAGGGCCCATTAATAACCATGCTATTCTAACTTCAAGATATTGACTCATAAGAGAGTGAGTGAAGATAGCCAAGAGATAGTTCCTGCTAAGATGGTAGCATCAAAGGTGGCTTTCATTACATTTGACCTTCATATTAAAATTCCATTTTTAATGTCAAGAGGCAGAGACATATAATATAAAGATGCAATTCTTGTCCTTGGCTTCAATGCTGTTGTATGACCTTGGGAATTATATAACATGACCTCTACGGACCCAAATTTAAATAGAACAAGGGGATTAGACTAGCCTAGGCTTCCTCCTGAATCTGACATCCTATGTTCTAGCTTCCTTTTTGAGCTTCAACATTCTCTGTTCTGTGTCTTAAGGTCTCTCTCAACTATTATGTTCTGTGTTCTGAAGTCCCTTTCAACTCTGAGTGTCTATATTCTGTGTTAAGAGGTTCCTTCCAGCACCAATATCCCATATTATAATCTCTCTTCTATCTCTCACTTCTCTATCTCTGTAATAAAAAGATCCCAAATCCATTCATGCCTGATCTAGAAATAGTGGCAGATGGATAAAACCTAAATCTAGAACTCCCTTTTGAAGAAAGTTTGGAATACTTGAAAAGGACTTGCTTCCATGTGACTCCTCTTTTGTCCACATGGCATTTTATTTTAAGACATAAAAAAGCAAAATCTGATTCTTGGTGAAATATCATACCAGTGGTGGTATATCTTATGGGGAGAATATGGGGTATATCTTATGGAAGGAAATGGTAGAAAAATGAAGGTAGGCAGTGCCATAAATGCAAGGTTGCATTAGTTCTCTTGAATTTTTAAAAGAAACATTCTTTATGGAGTCTAAGATTTGCTATTTCTGGGTTCTAAGTTCAAATCCAAGCTCAACTTCATATATGACCTTGGGCAAATTCCTTTCCTTCTATGGGTCTTGGCTTCCCATTCTGTAAAGTGAAAAGGTTGCCATCTTAAGTTCCTTTCCTTCCAGCTCTAAGTCCTTTGGTGCTATAAAATCCAAACTCAAGATTTTGTGGCCACATGGCTATACATAGTCATTGTAAGTTTCTGTTTACTCTATGGTTCTTCCTTTATGAGTCCCTTGGATTTCCATTTATAGTTGCTTCCTCAGGAGGATCTTTCTCTCTTTGGCTGATGGAATCTTACTGGTGTTCAGATGATTCAGTTGGGCACAAATAAGTCAAATGATTCATTCCCTCCCCCCTTCCAGGAATAAATGATGTATCTCATCAGGCTGGGGTGCCTTATTCTCTACATAGTGTTCCAAAACATATCCCTGCAAGTTGCTTGATGGGGAGGGGGGAAAGGCTCATTTTTAGTTATATTTGCATTTTCAACTTCCCATCGCTAATTTCCACTAGGGGGTGCTCAAGCTAAAAAGGGGGGAATAATAAATCTGCCACCTTTCTGTGGCAGAACCCAGCTGGGTCAGAAGGAACCGGGATGTGATAGATTTTGTGATAGATTTCAATTTGTCTTTTTGTTCCCTCTGAAGGAATAGCGTGGCCTCATGGAAAAAGTGATAGTTTGGGAGTCAAAAGGTTTGGGAGTCAAATCCCAATCCTACCACTAACTAGCTGGGAGACTTTGAGCAAGTGACAACATCTCTGGACCTCAGTTTCCTCTCTGTAAAGTGGAGGGGTTGTACTAATATGGCCTTTTGGGGTCCTTCCAGCTTTAAATCTTCCCAATTCCTATGCATATCAGTGTCATAACCATCCCCAGCCAGAGTTCACATCTAAAAGAGAAACGCTAATGGCTACCATCCTTCAAGGCTTAGCCCAGGTTCTGTACCTTCTATGAAGATTTCCCTTATAGCCAACCTTCCCCGAATCATAAATGATCATTCCATCGTCAGATCTCAGAGTCCTTTCTTTATATCGCTCTCATATACTTACTACTCTTATTATGGCCATTTGCACATGAATGATCTTCAATTGGAAATTAAGTTCCATGAGGACAAGGATGCGATGCTTAGCACAGTTCTCTGAACCCAGCAGGTGCTTAATAAACATGTGTTGAGTTGAATTGTTGAGCAAAAATCAAGATGGTCCTTTCTGTGTCAAGAAGGAAGATGAGGAAAAAGGGGCTGTGGGATGGTGATTGGCATGACTATGATCGTGGATTCTCCCAGAATGCATTTCTCCAACAGCAGGGACGTCATAAATGCACAAAGGTCCTTCTGTCCTTTCACAGCATGCAGTGGCTAAATGCACTGAACTGGATGGGAAGGGCCATGAATGAACTGTTTAAGTCAGTCTGGTTGGCTCTGGCTTACCTCTTAGGGGGCTCAGGTGACTGAGAGCTTTGGAACAGGCAGCCAGGGTCCATCATGAAAGTTGAGCTGACACAAAGAAGGCAGACCCCTGTTTGCCAGAATGAAGCAGATGGCCGTGACAATTATCTGGGTGATCTGGTCCAAAGTCACAGGGGTTGGGAAGGAGAAGGACTTGCCTGGATTACCCCACATGCTTGCCTTTGGCTGCTGGGAGTTCGGCAAGGGCTGGTACCTATGCTCCAGCTCCTAGGTGCTCAGCCTCAGAAATTGAGAGATCCTGGTGTCTTAGGTTTGCCTCCAAGAATATATGGGCCCTTGTGGGCCTTTGCAAGGAGGCAGTACACAGAGCAGACTCATAGTGTAATAAGAGGTTCCTAGTTAGATCACTCTTGCCTAGGAGAAAGGGATGAAAATCCTGAAATATTGTTTAAAAACACATGTGAAGTAGGAAATGGGTAGGGTAATATGGCAAGGAGGAAGAGAGACATCAAAGGCATCCTAACTAATGAAAAAAGCACTTTCACTTAGAAATCAAACCTCTCTCAGCCTCAATTTCCTCATCCATAAAATGGAAAGTTTAATAGCACCTGTATCAGAAAGCTTTTATGAGGATCAACATACATCAAAATACCCCAAAGTTCTTTATAAATGTGAGTGATTCTAGGATTATAGCTGGTAGTGTGGTGGACAGAATCCTGAAGACCCAGGTTCAAATCCTGCCTTTGACACTTGCTAATTGGGTGAATCATTTAACATTTCTGAGCCCCAGCCTGTTTCCTCCACTAAAATACACTGCTTTAACACATCATATAGACAGATTGCTTTCTCTTTTGAAAAATGGGAAAAATACTCTGCTTTGCTTTCATCGCAGGTGAAAATATGACCCTTAGAAGGCTATTCCAAAAACTTAATGAGATTTTCTATGTGTGTGTGCACGTGAAACACTTTGAAAACCATAAAGCACTATAGAAATGCCAGTTATTATTATCATATTAAATAATAATCCCCTATTAGGCTGCAAGCTCCTTGAGGTCTCAGACTGTCTTTTGCCTTTCTTTGTATTCCCATCACTTAGCACAGTGCTTGGCACATAGTTGGCACTTCATAAATACTTTTGATTGATTGAGATAGTAAGTGAGAGCTTGTTCTGCTTTACAAAAGGAAGACACGTTACAAATGCAAGATAATTATTCTTATTCATTTATTATTATTGTTGCTTAACAATTATTTATTATACAAGTTTTGTTACATGCTTTACATATTATTATTATTGCTTTATAAATGAAAATACTTATTAAAAATTACTACACTTATTATTATTCACCTATATAATATGCCAAAAGCGACAGATACAGGGGAAGGGAAACAGAGGGGGATCTAGGCAGGAGGAGGGTCCCATAGAGCTTGTCTGGTTTGGGCAAGGAAATGCATTGGGCTCTCAGTTTTCCTGCCTTGGATCACTTAGGCTGAAAATCAGAAAGCTGAACCGCTATCAGAACATTTGTCACAGAGGGTGATGTGGACCACTGTCCACTAGAGGTAGTGATGAGACCACAGAACGCCTCCTGTGCACTATGAATGAGAATGAGAAGAGCTCCATGGCTGAGCTCCTGGGCCCCAGACAGTCCGTGGTTCTGGGTAAACATCATTTTGTTTGTCTGCAGTGGGCACCTGACCCTTGGTTACTGAGCTCCCGCAAACATTGTGTACTTCGTGTATGCTGCATGCTGACCGAAGGAGTAGATGGATAGGAAGAAAATCCAGGGGAATCTGCCAAAGGGTGAGAAGAAACCATTCACACTGATGTTGTGGTTAATGTTTACAAGGCATCTCCCACCACCCTTCTCACCACTGCTGCTATCCCACAACAGCCCTTGGAGGTAGCAGGAATAGGCATTTTGATCCACTATATTATACAGAGAATTCAAGATTCAGATCTAGCTTTACCACTCCCTACCTGGTTGTTATGAGCAGCTAGGTGGCGCTATAGTGCATAGAGTGCTGCGTCTGGAGTCAGGAAGACTTCCTGAGTTCAAACGTGGCTAGCTGTGTGACCCTGGGCAAGTCACTTAACCCAGCTTTCCTTTGCTTCCTCATCTGTAAAATTACTGGAGAAGGAAATGGTAAACTGCTCCAGTATCTCTGCCAAGAAAACCCCAAATGGGGTCACAAAGAATCGGACATGACTTTAAAATGACTAAATAACCCAAAACCTATGTGACTTTGGGCAAGTCATTTGAACCTCTCTTAGCCAGAGTTTACTTGAGTTTACAAAACCTGAGTTTACAAAAAATTTTAACAAGCTTCCAAGGTTCCTTTTATCTCTAAATCTAGGACCTCTACTTTATAGATTGGTAAACTGAGGCTCAGAGAAAGAGAGAGTGGTCATTCAGAGAGTAAGGGCAAAAACCAATATCCAGGTCTAAGTTCCTTAAACAAAATCTGGGTTTCTTTCCTTTGTACTGAAACCAAAATCTACTGGTGCAGTTTTTGTGAATCCTAAAACCAGAATACAGGTATCTGGGACTGTGTATGTACCTTGGTCATTAGACTTGGAGTCAAGAAGACCTTGGTTCATATGTTACTTTGGATACTTACTAGCTGTGTGACCCTGAACAACTTGCTTAACCTCTGTCTGACTCAATTTCCTCATTTGGAAAATAAGGAGGTTGGTCTAGATGGACTCCAAGGTCCCTTTCACGTCCAGGTTTTGACCCTGATGTTTTGATACCCGATGTGTCCCATGACACTCTCTGAGACTGCACTGGTGCAAAAGAGAGTCACATCATTGGGAAGCAAAAGCCAGAGAACCAAGAGGCCCAGCTTTACTGGCCACTAGATGGCTGCCCTCAAACCCATTATGTCATCTCTATCTGTGAGCCGTGTTCCTCTGTAAAATGAAAGGGCTACACTTGTTGACTACATTCTATTCTAGGGGCCCTCCTAACTCTATGTTCTAAGGTCACCTTCATTCTGATATTTTTGCACTGAGGCCCCTTCTATTTCTTATATTCTTATGTTCTAAACCCTCCTTTGGTTCTGATATCCCCTGTTCTAAGGCCCTCCCAGACCTAACATTGTCTGTTCTAAGGTCCCTCCCAGCTCTGACATCCCCTGTTCTAAGGTCCTTCCAGACCTAACATTCCCTGTTCTAAGGTCCCTCCCAGCTCTGACATTCTTTGTTCTAATGCCTCTTCCAGCTCTGACGTCGCCTATTCTCAAGCCCTCATACCTCTGACATTCCCTGTTCTAAGGTCCCTCCCAGCTCTGACATCTCTGTTTTAAGCCCCCTGCCAGCTCTGATATTTTCTGTTCTAAGCCCCCTGCCAGCTCTGACATTCCCTGTAACATACTTTGTTCCAAGGACCTTCTCAGTTCTGAGTTCCTATGTTCTATGTTCTAATGTCCGTTCCAATTCTGACGTTTTAAGATGCTGTTACTCCAATACTCTTCTGCATGGCCCTCTGTTGTCAGAGACTGAGATGCATCCCTACTCCCCTTCATAGAAAAAGGCCAAAGTGTACCCTGGCAATAGGCAGTCTGCCAGTGTGAGGAAACTCTCAGGGGAAAGAAAAGCTTCAGATTCCAAGCCTTCTGAAGTCGGGGCTAAAGCAAGGTTGGACTTTGCCAGTGTGTCACGGTCCTTCCCCATAGCTAAGTGGCTGCATTTTCCTGGGCAACCAGGAAAGGGAAGAGGCTATCCTTGAAAGAGAGAGGCTAACACTGCCCCTTTGCTTGAGTTTCTCATACATATACCCATCTAGCTCAGGTGACAGAGAGCAGAGATAGACAGGTACAGAAATTTGTGCTACCACAGCCCCAGGCAGACTTGTAGGACATGCAAAAACAGGCATATACAGCAGTCTGAGACATTTTATAATTTGCATGACATTTCCTATTGGTTGCTTAACAGGCATAGTGTCATTGGTGGGTCAAATGTTGATTGGCAGATCAGCCAGCCAGTCACAGAAGATGCAGGGACATTGAACACATCCTTTCCTCTCCACTGATTCAATACAAGAAAGTTCCAGACAGCAGGCTGAGGATACAAAGTTTGGGCTGTTGTTCCTGAGATGTGGGCTACTACTGAATCCTGCAATGGCTGCTTAGTGGGATTCAGCAGAAAGTATGCTGAATTGGAGTCAAAGGCCTTGGATTTGAATCTTTACTCTGCCACATATTAGCTGTGAAACCTTGGTCAATGCACTTCCCTTCTTTGGGTCTCGGTTTCCTCACTTGTAAAGTAAAGGGGATTGCATTAGATGACCTCAACAGCCTTTTCAGTTCTAGAGAGATGATCTTTTCTTCACTCACCTATTCCTTCATAAATTATTGGAGTGGGTAGGACAAGGAACAGGGGCTTAACAGCTGGAGTTTGGGTATTCCACAAGGTGGCAATGACCCCTCCCTCAAATGCCCTGGCTAGAAACCTTAATAATGTCTAATGTGTGATGTCACTGGTCTTCTCCCCTTCACATACACACACTCTCAATTAAATTGATTCTTCTTAGACCTTGAAGACAGAACTAGGACCAATGGAAGAAAGTTACAGGGATGTTCATTTTACCCCAGTGAAGAACCAACTGACTAATGATAAACAATGCAAAGATGGAATGGGTGCAGCACTTGGATAGGTAGTGATCTCCCTGTCACTGGGTGTATGGGGATGAAATGTACTGGATGTACCTTATGTTGCCCACGCTGTAGAATGACTAGACTAAATGCCCTTTGAGCTTTTATCTAGCTGAGACCATGGTATAGCTTCTGGGCTACACAGGCTGGTTTCACACCTTCCTTTGGGAATCAGATTCCCTGATTTCTCAACTAGAGTACTATTGGTGGGGTTTCTCTATTCCTTCCCTATTCCATTATGGAGGGAAAATATTTTGAAGTATAATTCCACCTTTCAGTGAGTCCCCTCCAGAACCACCTGCCAATGTTCTGATGAAATCCGAGGAAATTAGAATCAAAAGATCTGAGTTTTAGTTCCAGCTATAACACTAATGCTATGTGTTATCCTGAGCAAGATCTGTCTACTCCGCAGGCCTTTTTCTCTTCATCTATAAAATCATGGGTTGAACTGGATTGATTCCTAAGGCCCCTCCCAGCTCTGACATTCTGTTTTGAAGTCCCTCTCAACCATATTCTAAGGCTCTCTTTAGCACTGACATCCAGTGGTCTATATTCTAAGAAGTTCCATTAAGCTCTGCCTCTGGGAATCACTGATTCTAAGGTCAATCAGTCAAGCAAAAACATTTATTTAGTGCCTACTATGCACCACTCTGCTAAGTGCTGGCAAGACAAAAGACAGTCCCTGTCCTCAAGAAGCTTACAATCTAATGGGGGAGACAATATGCAAACAAATATATACAATGTAACTATATCTAGGATAAATAGGAAACAATGAATATGAAGAAGGCATTAGAGTTAAGAGAGGTTGGGAAGGTTTCCAGTAAAAGGAAGGATTTTAGTCCTTTACAATGCTGGCATTTTAGGTTCTAAGGTCCCTTTAAACACTAGTATTCTATCAATCACATAAGAAACCTTTATTAGGTACTTACTATCTACTGTGCTAGGGTCTGCCGATAAAAATACAAAGAATGAAACAATCCTTACCCTCAAGGAGCTTCCATTCTAATGCAGGGGATTTGTATATACAGATAAAGTTAAGAAATGCAAATAAATATAAGGTCTATAAGACAGACAGTAGGACACTGGCAGGGCAGCTAGGTGGCACAGTGGATAGAGCGCTAGGCTTGGAATCAGGAAGACTCATCATCAAGAGTCCAAATC
>CM053622.1:13729375-13752461 GCA_028646595.1 Phalanger gymnotis | reverse complement strand
TCCTTCCTTCCTTCCTTCCTTCCTTCCTTCCTTCCTTCCTTCCTTCCTTCCTTCCTTCCTTCCTTCCTTCTTCCTTCCTGCTGAGAACCATGACATCAGGAAGGTGATTCCATGACTTGCAAGTGAATTGGATTCAAGTGAGGGAGGGCTATGCAAAGTCACCAGCCTCACTTTCTTTTCCAGAGCCATCTAGGTCCAGTGGCCAGATATCGATCAGGAGGACTATGAGCTATGAGCAAGGTATCACAGAGTAAAGGAGGGGGAGAAAATGATGCTTCAAATACAGGTTGGGGCTTTGAAAATTAAATGGAAGAATGTGAATTGGATCCTAGGAGACATAGGAAACTAGCTACCGGGGTTGATTGCCAAGAGTGACGTGATCAGATCTGCACTTGGGAAGCATTGTAGGAGAGATGTGTCAAATACGCTGCCCCAACATCCAAAAGGCAACTGGTGATGGCAAACTAAAGTTCAGGGGATAGACTGGGACTGGATACCAAGATCTTGGGGAACATCCTGTGTTCTGAGTTCCAAATTCTAACAAGTCCATGCCAGCTCTAACATTCTGTGTCCTGATTCCAAATTCTTTTCTAATTCTCACGTTTGTATGATTCTAGTTCACCCCAGATCTATTAATTCCTTCAGAAGCTACCTATCTTAGGGAAATTTGTATTTCTTTATACCCAGAAGGATAGGACGAGGCTTAGCACAAAGGAAGTAACTGGGAATGGTGACATTTTAGGCACCAGCTTGGGGAGGGTGTCAGAGATATCAATATCTTTGGGCAGGAACCCAGTACCCCTCCACAAAACTGAACATGGGGGTTGGAATAGGGGTAGGGAGGAGGTGGCATAACTTTTTAAAATCATATATCTTACAGGTACAAATGTACATCCAGAGCCCCTATGCCCATTTGATCTCTATTTGCCTCAGTTTGCTTATCTGTAAAATGGGTACAATAATAGTGTTTGCCTCTCAGGGTTGTTTTGAAGATCAAATGAAATAATATTTATAAAGTACTTAGCACAGTGCCTGGCACATAGTAGGCATTATGTAAATGTTAGCTATTATTATTTTTGTTATGATTATTGCTAATCTTACAAGCTTGAACAAATCATTTTATTCCCTTGATGGCTCAGTTTGCATATCTGTAAAACAAAGGAGTTGATCTGGATAGTCTCCAAAGTTTCTTTTAGTCTCCCAGTGACTTGAGTGTGGGACTTGGAGTCAGAAAGACCTGAAATCCCACCTCGGCTACTTGCTCACACACTTACTGAGCTGCATGACCCTGGCCAAGTCAGCTTTTTCAACTTCAGTTGGGGTTAATAATACTTTCTCACAGGACTGTTATGAAGATTGAATGAGATAATAGGTATCGTGCTTTGTAAACCTCAAAGGCTTGGCTATTGTAATGATTACTGCTAAATCCTGGGCCCCAAATATCACCATGCAGATGGCCACTTACCTTGTGTATAAAGTTAGAAAGCTGACCCTGTGCAGGGTTTAGAGCCCAGTAAAAGAGATATTTAACCCTCTTAATTGGACTCGATTGTGCTGTACGTAGCTCAGGCTGGCTGAGCTCATCCGTGGGGAGGGTAGGCACCAGAGAACTGCCATGGGTGGGTCTGCCACCTAGAACCAGGCACCTTGCGAGGCTGAGACCAAGCCTGCAGGTGAAACTGGTTCTGGTTTTCCCAGAGGTCACGTAGCCTTTTAAGAGGCAATGCTGACTGTTCAGCAGTGAGATGCACCAGATACTTGTAAATTTTTTCCTCCCCAACTACCATTGTTTCAGTAGGCCTCTAATCAGCTTTGGGGGAGGGGAAAAGATCGATCTAAACCTTTGCCCTGCACTCCCTCCCAAACATCTTCTTTCCACATTTTTCTGACCACTGAGCTGTCTTTAACCTCAGCCTTTGTTGTTGTTGAGTTGTTTCCTTTGTGTCTGACCCTTTGTGACCTCATTTGGAGGGTTTTCTTGGCAAAGACACTGGAGTGATTTTCCATTTTCTCTCCAACTCATTTTACAGATGAGGAAACTGAGGCAAAGAAGGTTAAGTGACTTGCCCAGAGTCACACACCTAGTAAAAGTCTCAGACCACATTTGAACTCATGAAGATGAGTCTTCCTGATTTCAAGCCCAGTGATAGATCTACTGCACCAACTAGCAATTAATTGTTTGCTCAAATAGGTCACTATTCTAGGAAGTTAGGCGGCACAGTGGATAGAGTGCTGAGACAGGAAGACCTGTGTTCAAATCTAGCCTCAGACACCTGCTAGCTGTATGACCCTAGGTAAGTCATTTCTCAGTCCGTTTCAGTTTCTTCCGCCTTCCTCCCAGGGCTGTTGTAATGATAAAACGAGTTCATGTGTATAAAGTGCTTTGCAGACATTCAACCATCGTATAAATGACAGCTATCGTCCTCATCATCATAGATGGAGTCACCCCATAGCTCAAGCCTTTCCCAGGGACAATCAGTCAGTTCTGCATGGGTTTCTAAGGGTTTACTCTCTCAAAAGTATCTTAAGGGAGCAAAAGGTCCCCTATGCTCCCCAAGATGGAGCCAGCCCCAGACGGCAGAGACCGCAAGACCATTGGTGGATATGAGAAGGAAAGCACCATAAGCTTGAACCTCCAACCGATTGTTAAATTTTCAGTCTGAGCATTTGCACTTTGGAAATTGGCAAATTACAAGTCGCGGCTTGATTTATTGTTTTATTGATTGTCTAGACTTAAGAAAGTGATGGAGGAAATACAGATGAAACTTAAAAGTGTGTCACGCGTTCTTTTTTTCTCAGAGGGCTGATTGTTAAATACTTACCAGCCTACCTCTGACCTACCAAAGGTCACACACGTAGTAAGTTAGAAGCAGCTAGATGCGGTGGACAGAATACTGGACTTGGCATCAGAAAGCTCTGAGTTCAAATCTTACCCCAGAATCTTACTAGCTTTGTGACCCCAGGCAACTCACTCACTTCTGTCTACCTCAGTTTCTTCATCTGTAAAATGGGGATAATAAGAGCATCGACCTCCTTGAGCTCAAATGGCATAATATTTGAAAATCACTTTACAAACTGTGAAGATTTATATACTTATTGGCTATTATTAGTAGACAACAGAGCCAGGATTGAAACCCAGGTACTTTGACTCCAAATCCAGTGGTCTCTCTACATGAAACAAGGTCTTAGAGATGTGAGTTCTTTACTCTGCTCCTGCTCCTTCTCTTGTTGATTTCCCCCCTGGAATCTGGAAAAAGAAGCAAATCCCGCTATAGACTCTTAATTTCGTTGTGGCCACTGGCCAACTGCTAACCCTCTGAGCCTCAGTTTCTTCATCTTTAAAATGGGGCCATTGTACGTCTGCAAGACTAATCTCACAGTGTTGCCAGGAAGGTCACATGCAGTAGCGCATATAAATCACTTTGGATCACTTGGAAAGTGACTATAAGCACTAGATGAATGTCAGTTCTTCTTAAAGTTTATGTCATGGAAGGGATTCTCATTCAGGTCTGGGTTGGACCAAAAATCTCCAGGGTCCCTTTTAGTTCTGAGTTTCCAGGATTATATGGAACTAAGTAGAATCCACTCACAGGAACTAAAAGGTCCCAGCTAATTCAAATATTCTCTAATTTTTTTTCCCCAAAGCCGGGCAAGCAGAAGCATTATTAGTAATACTAATTAACATTTATATAGCACTTTATAGATATTAACTCATCTTATACTTACAACAATCCCAGGAGGGAGGTGCTATCATTATCCCCATTTTGCAGATGAAGAAATTAAGGCACGCAGAGGATAAGTAATTTGCCCATAGTCACACAGATGATAAATACCTGAGGTCAGATTTAAATTCAAGTTTTACTAATCCCAGCTGCATCCTCCCCCACCCCCACCCCCATCTACTTTACTACCTACCTGCCCCTAGGGCCCTATATTCATGTAAAGCTCTTTAACTAATGGCATCCATTAAATAAATCAGGTATTTAGGCTATATAAATAAGTGAAATCCACCACCGCAGGGCATGGCTCTCTACTGAAGGATGAAATCAAGCCATCTCTGGCTCCTTCCCTGCTAACTTGGCCTATGCCGCTTGGAGACTTCCATAGGCCATCTTGCAAGTGGGAATGCTGCCATCTTGCCAGATGGCCCAAGTCAAAACAGGCAAGATAGAACCAAGCAAGGTGTGGATGGGCTGAGGGCCAAGCCAGGGATGACAAGCCAGGTGCCCTTTCTGAGCTTCCTTGATGCCCTGCTGGGGTCTGGCTGGTGGCAGACTTAAGAAATAGGGCAGGAGGCCAGGACAAGCAGAAGTGAGTGAAAAGTGATGGAGGAGGGCTAGAAAAAGTTGTGAATTGATTACTATGGGTGAGTGATAAAGGGTCAATAAAACACCCCAAGATCAGAGGTCGAAGCAAAGAAGCAAATAGATAGGAACTAGTGAATATAGGCATAAGAGGTTAGGCTCAGGTTTAAAATGGGAGTAGGAAGAGGAGGGAAGATAAAGGGAGAGATAGGAGGAGTGGGAAAGGAAAAAGAGAGAAGAGGAGAGAAGACAGGACAAGACAAAGCTGGGGAGGAAAAGATCTATGACCAACAAATAGCATATATGAAGCAAGAACATCAAGGGGACTTTGAAAATTAGACAGCTACTGCCTCATGCAGACAGTCTTTTAGGTACATCTAGTTGGGGTCAGGAGCCAATCCCAGAGCATGACCATGCAAGAACCTATAGCTGAGATATGATAAGGAGATGTTCAGTGTGTTAACCTGCCTGGAATAGGGAACCAAGGGACAAAGGGCAGATCTTGACATCTGTTGATGGTTGGAGAAGATGTCCTGGATTCCCAGGCTGGGCTTCTGCCTGAGATATCCCTGGACTTAGGATGAGTGTATCATAAATCTCAGAGCAGGATAGGCTCTTCAAGATCACCTGGTCTAACCCCAGTCCTCCTCATTTTGTAGATGAGGAAACTGGTGCATAGAACAAAGAAGGAACTTGCCCAAAGTCCCACAGATGGTAGGATACATAAATAGCAGCAATGGAATTTGTCCTCAGTGCCATGATGGCACACAGTGAGAGGAAAAAGGAGCTTGCACTGAATCATCCAGCCAGGTAGTGGCAGAGCCAAGTCTAGAACCCAGGTTTCTTGATGCCCAATTCAGTATTCTTTGCCCTAAGTTCTAATGCTTCTCATCTGTGCATCATCAACATCGTTCAGGGTTCCATGTATGGCCATGAGGTGGAGAGCGGAAAATATCTGACTTCCGACAAGTATCAGTACTCTGAGTCCTTCCAGATTGTGGAGGAGACAGGCTTTTTTGTTAAAAGATTCTTCACCCCACAAAAGGAGTCAACCTTGTTATTTATTTGATGAGTAAAGAATATGGTAATAAGCCAGGGGTCAAAGCCCCAGTCAAGAATAGGTTAGTCGGGACTGATTCAAGAGTAACTTGGAAATAACCACAGAAAACCATGAGGAAATAAGGCCTTGGCTAAAAACGGTGTTCTGCACCCACTTCTTAGGAGCACAGTCACTTTGAAGAGTGAGGCACACCTGCCCCCATGTCTGGAATGAATTGAGTTTTCTGTTACAAAAATCGGGTAAGGATGAGACGGCTTAATATGCTTTATAACTTGTCATTATCCCCAATTGAAATAAATGGAAACTGTACTAATTAATCTTATCACATCATTTTTATTTATTCCACAAATTACTCATAAATTACCCTTCACCCTGTTCTTCTCAACTAGAGCTGTTTCCACACTCTTCACAATCCTTTCCAGAGTGGTTGGCCCTGAATTAGCTACCCCGATTTGATTCATTTTCTCTAAATATGGCAGAGAATGGAAACCTCAATCAGGGATCAAGAGGCAGGATCTTGGCTTCTATCTCCATGTGATCCTCAAAAACTGTCTACTGTCTCAGTTACCTGTAAGCAAGGGCTGTATGGCAAAGATAAAGAATATTATTTCATTATCATTTCATGAGATGGAGGGGTGGGTAGGGAAGGAAGAGGGCAGGCAAAAATAGTGGAAGGTTGATGAAATATACCACTGTCTTCTTGGTAAAGAAATGAGAATTCTAATTCCTTCCCTCTGCGATTACCTCCAGGTTATCTCATATGTCTCATGTTTGTACATAGTTGGCTGCCTGTATTAGACTGTGGGCTCCCTGAGGCCAGGTAACTTATTTTTGCCTTTCTGTGTATCCTCAGAACTTGGCACATTGCTTGGAATAAAATAAGTCTTTAATACATGCTTGTTAACTTAAGTTAGCACCAATAAGTATGTACAAAAAGCATGCCAAACCCTTTACTTGGCACTTCAATCTGGCAAAAGAAGCCCAGTATTTTAGCATAGTGATTACTGTCAAAGTTCTACTCAAAGTTCTTTGTGGTGGGAAGGTGACCCTTTATTCCAAAAAGCTATGCCAGGGAAGCCCTAACTCTACCTCATCATACTAATGAAGAAAGGCTTTGAATACCATTGCACTGGAGGATAATGTGTCACTTAACCTGGGGACAGATTAACTCAGTTCAGAGAGCTTCCTTGCTGGGTTGGTTTGAAGAATAGGGGTGATGGAGTTATTGGCAGCAGCTCAAGAAAATTTTCAGCTCAGCCATAGCAGGGTCGCAATCTGAACAGGTGGATGGTGAACCCCCCACCAAGGAAAGTACTAATCACCCAACTACTGCACAAACCATTATCATCATGGTACAAGATCTTTCTTAAACTGATGATTATCATGCATTATAGAACTGCACCAGGTCCACAAACCTCCTCTAAAATAATAGTTCATGTTTATAGAGAACTTGGTGATTTTAGTAGACTTTTCTTGACATCATTTGGGTTTTTTGTAAATTTGTAAAAATTTGTAATTTGTAAATTTAAAAAAAAATATTTTAAACTTAAATACAAAACGAGAAAAGGAAAAATGTACACAGCAGAATGTAAGAAAGGATTCATGGTATCATTTAAGTTTTCTCCAAATTCTTTGTAAAGAGACCTTTGTACCCATTTTCTCATTTGATCCTTATAACAACTCTGTGAGGGAAGTAGTATAAATATTATTCCCTATCCCCATGGTTTTTTTGTTTTAAATTTATAATTATATTTTGTTTCTTCATCACCATAATTTCTAAATATATCCCACCCTTTCCCTCTACTCATTAAACCTTCCCTTGTAATGAAAATTAAAGAAAATAGTTCAGTTCATTAAAATTGACAATTCATCCGAGTCTAAAAATCCATGCCCACAGAATCTCATCTCTGCAAAGGAAATAAAGTCCCTTTTTTCCTTACCTTCCCCTAGGGCAAGCTTGGTCAATATACTTACACAGTGTACAATTTGGGGATTCGTTGTGGTGGTAGTTCCTTTCATTTATGCTATTGTAGTCATTCTGTACATATTTTGCTTCCTGATTCTACTTGCTTTACTCTACATCTGTTCATACAAGTCCTCCCATGCTTCTCTGAATTCTTCACAGTTACTATTTCTTATGGTACCATGATATTCCATTAGGATCACATACCATAATTTGTTCATATATTCTTCAATGGCTATTACCTCCCCATTTTACAGAAAAGGAAACTGAGGCCCAGTCAGAGCTTTGGTTTGTTCAAGGCCATGTAGCTAGTAAGTGGAAGTGCTCATAACTATGTGCTGGGACTTCAAGTCCAGTACCCTTCCCATGATACCAAGTTGCCTCTCTGGTCTTGTATCCTGGCAGCTTGTGGTTATCTTCTAACAGTGACATATGTAATGTTCAGTGATTGTAATTGTGCTTTGAATAAATTGCCCTATGTGTATGCAAGACAGTGAAACTGCAGCATCTTGTTGCCATAATTAAGTAGATGAAGTTGCTCTCAGCATGCCTGGGTAGCCTTCTACTCTCCAGCCATGAAATTTTGAGGGGTTATTGATTACTCACTTAACATGATACATTTAGATTTCTCTTTTTAAAAGAGTTAACTAGGTCTTCCTTGAAGTGAGAAGTAAAGAGACCAAACCAGTTAACTCATCAGCCCAGGCAGATTGTCTAGACTGTCTTGCCTTGCCACATCTCCCATGGCCATGCCTTCCATAGCTGAGAAAGGCCTTAGAAGTCAGACAATATCAGACCTGGGTGTGGTGAGGGGGGTGAGGTGAGAACAGAGGATGTCAGAGCTGGGAGGTATCTCAGAACAGAGGATGTCAGAGCTGAGGTGGGTGTCAGAACATGGAATTCCAGGTCTGGGAGGAGCCTTAAAATAGAATATCAGAACCAGGAGGCACCTTAGTACAAAGATGAGAATGACTTTAGAACACATAATGTCAGAAATAGGAAAGACAGAATGTCAGAGCTATGGGGACTCTCAGGACGTAAAACATTAAAATGGAAGGGACTTAGGAATATGGAATTATGAAATATAGAAACTTTACATTTAGAATGTCAGAGTTGTTCGAGTTGGAAGGGGTGTTAGAACAAAGAGTGTAAAAACTAGGAGCAGGGGAAATGAGAGATCTTAAAATATAGAATGTCAGACTTAATGGGACTTGGGAACAGAGAACATTAGAGTTGGAAGGGCAGAGAATTATGTGTATATGTATATGATTTATCTCTCTGTAAACTTGTGAGCTATACAACTGAAATGATGTATATGAAAATGCTTATAAAACATAAAGAACTATAGAAATGTAAATCGATGATGACAATAATAAATTCTGCGATTTCATCAGCAGAGCTATTTTCTCTTTCCATGCTAATGGTAGCCATTCTATACATTAGGAGATGATCTTTGAGAGTCCCCGTGGCTCTCATCCCTCTGGCGCCAGCTTGACAAGGAGCCTCTGTGAGGTAGATACAAAATCTATCACGGCATGTATTCCGAGCCTTTTCAGCTTGGCAAGAGGTATGAGAGCTACGTCCTAGTCCTAACTACAACTAGATCACTGTGTTTAATTCAAGGCACCTCGTTTTAGGGACGATACTGATGAGCCAGAGAGTGTCCCAAAGAGTACAATCAGAATGATAAAGGGACTCAATACCATACGATATGATGACCAATTGGTTTGCTTGGAGAAGCTAAGACTTCGAGCACCCGTGAGGGTCTAGTCAAGCCTTTGAAAGCCTGGAAGAAACTTAGCCTTATTTTCTGCTTGGCCCGAAAGAACAAAACCACGACCAATGGTTTGAACTTTCAGAGAGAAAATTTGAAGTTTGACAATTGGAAAAACTTCATAACAAAAAAAACTGTCCAAAAGTGGAATGGCCTGCCTTGGGAGGTGATGAGTTTCTCCTTGTTCGACATGTGCAAAGCTAGATGGACGTCTTGCTGGGCGAGCTGTATTTAGGATGCTTATTTAGTTATGGTTTGGGAAACATGGCCTCTGAAGCCTCTTCCAACTTTGAGATTCTGTGATTTTTCTGAGAGCTAGGGTGAACTTCATGCCATGTGGAGACACTGGATGAGAGCATTAAGAGAGGCGATAACCTTAGCAGTACCGATAATAACAGTAATAACCATGGCAATAATCGCCTACCATTCTAACACTCAATAGCCCAGCTCTCATCTGGATCGTCTAATGTACTTGTTTCCTGAGGAAGATTCCATTCATCCATCAAGGCAGAGACTCCTTCTAAAGTCATTGGGAGCTCCCTTGAGGCTGTGTAGCAAAATCGGCTCATGGAGATGCTTGCTCTCTACTGTTTTCTCTTGGGGCATTTGTTTGGTTTCCTCCTTTTCCTCACCAATGGAAATTCAGTTAATTCTTTTTTAATGAACAACCCAAATGGATCCCGTTAAGTGGGTAATCAATAACCCCCCCTCCCCCAAACTTCACATGAGCAGAACACCAGGCCAACCAGGCCTGCTGAGAACAACTTGCCTGCCTTTAATTACTGCAACAAGATGTTTCTGTCTCACTCTCTTGCACACCGACAGAACTGTTGAACAATATTTGTGTTTCTGCTGAAGAATCTGCTTCAAGCTAGAGCTTGGGGCAAATAGAAACAGCTACGAGGGCCTTCATGATTACGAGGCTGGGTACTATTCTCTTGTTAACAGTGATCACTTTTTAGGTTATGGGTCAACTGTTATTAAGATGAGCTACTGATTGAGTCTCAGACAGCAGGACAATTAGACAGTGTGGCATGGTCAACAGAGAGCAGAACTTGGACCCAGGATGGAAATGAAATGGTGTGGGTTCAAATCTTACCCCTGATACCTTTTGGCTTTGGAAACATGAGTAACTCTCCAATATTTCTTGTCCTTGTCTGTTGTGAGATTCAAATGACAGAAGGTTAAGTGTTATGTAAATGTCAGCTGGTGCTGCTATGGTTCTTCTTATTATTTCATTTATGCCTACTCTCTGTGTGAGCTTGGCTGACTAATTTAAACTCTGCAGGCTTCAGTTTCCTCCCCTGTAAAGGTTGTTGTTGTGTTCGTCCTTTGTTTTTGAAGAGGACCATGATATCAGAGAAATGATGACATGACTCACAGTTGACTTTGATTTGAGTGAGAGAGGGCTGTGCAAGGTCACCAGCCTCAATTTCTCCTCCAGAGCCACCTGGGTCTAGTGGCCAGATATTCATCAAGATGACTGGAGATGGGCCAGGATGCAACGGGAGACTCTGGCCCTTTTAGGCTCAGGCCTTTTCACATACTCACTTATAGTGAGGTAATGCCCATTCAGTGAATAGGCCTCTTGGACCTAGACTCTAGGTGACTTTTAAGGTGCATTCATTCAAGCTCAAGTTTTATGATTCTGTGATCCTTCTTTGGGTCTCAGTTTCCTTATCTGTAAAATGGAAGAATTGAACTCTTCAAGGGTTCCTTCTCTTGGTTCCCTCCCAGTTCTACATCTAGTGATGCTAGTTACCATAGTAGGTAGACCTGAAGATAAATCTTGCCTCAGCTATTTACTAGCTGAGCCAATCACTTCATGTCTCTGTGCCTCAGTTGCCTCATATGTAAAATGGTTAGATTTAGTGCCCTCTAAGGCCCCTTCCAGATCTAGATCAGTGATCTTATGATCTTAATACTAGGAACATGATTTAATTGGTGTGACTGCTCCTTTCATTAACTCAGGCAGTCATCATGAGTTGCTATGGCTGGAAAAAAAAACCCCAAAACTGTGACCTAGGGGCCAGATTTCTGGAGATGAGCATCTCAATAAGTTGGCAGATTTTCCCCTGACTGAGGTCTGAGGATGGTCCACCATCTTCCCATACTTGTAAAAAAATGGCAGTGTTTCTCATCTTATCCTCATAGATAAGACAATTCAATAGGACCTAATAATGATAGTTAAATGGGGTTAGAACTGGCTGAATGACTAGACCCAAAGGCTAGGTATGGAAACGAGGGCTCTGGTGGGAGGCACCAAGCCCTGTGCTGTTCACCATTTTCACTGATGACCTGAATGAGGGCAGAGATTACATGCTCAGCAGATTTCCAGATGACAAGAACCAAGGAGGGGCAGCCAACACATGGGATGACACAGTCCAGACCCAAAAACTCTGCACAGGCTATACCAATAATGCAAGTCATATCAAATGAAATTCAACAGAGACAAATGAAGAATGTAATGTCTGTGTTCAAAGGTGCAGGATGAGGGTGATGTGGCAAGACAATAATGCACAAGAAAAAGATCTGGAGGTTTTAGCGGCCCGTAAGAAAAAAAAAAGAAGTGATTATTTGATAAGGGATCCAAAACAGATACTTCCATAGTAAGATGTATAAACGGACAATAGTTCCCCACTGTACATTTCCCCACAAGGAAGGAAATATGAATTTATGAAGCACCTACTATATACCAGGCACTGTGCTAAGTTCTTTAAAAATATTATTTCATAAGACCTTTGCAACAGCCTTGGAAAGCATGTGCTATTATTATCCCCATTTTTCAGATGTGGGAACTGAGGCAGACAGCAGAAAAAGCGTCTTGCCCAGGGCCCTTACTGCACAGCTAGTAAGCGTCTGAGGCTAAATTTGAACTCAGGTCTCTCAGACCTCTTTATCACAACCAGCTGCCCCATCCCTTCTCAGGCTATGTCTAGATCACTGTGTCCAGTTCTTCACACCATAATTTTATAATCACATACTAAGTAATGCAGTAATTAATATTAAACGACATTAATAATAAATCTATCAAATTTAGTGCTATCCATTTATCAAAGCCAGAAACATCCAGAAGAAGGTAGCCAGGTTTCTGAGAACTCTAGAGAGCATGTCATACAAAGATCATTTAAAGGAACTGGGAATGGATTATGGGACCCCAGGCAAGTGAGTTCCCTTTTCTGAGCCTCAGTTTCCTCATCTGTAAGATGAAAGGATTGGTCTCTCTCTAAGATCCCTTCCAGCTGTATATACAGCTCCGGACTCCAAAAAGCCAATATTTACCCTGGAGAAGAAGAGATACTGGAGGTATGAGAGCAGTCACCAAGTATTTGAAGAGCTGTCACCTGGATCAATTTGTTCTGTTTGACCCCACAGGGAGGAGTAAAGTCTAGGAGTTGCAAACCAAATGGAGTCTGGATAGAAGGGAATTTTTGTCCTAACATTAGGTAATTCAGTGGTGTAATGGACATGGAGTCGGGCAGACCTGAGCTGGGATACTGCCTCGGATATTTACTAGCTGTGTGACCTATGATCAGACCCCTAGAATAATGTCTTTAAATGCAAAAAATAAAATACACAGTATTCCAAATGAAACCATCTTACTGAAATATAGTTTGTTCTTCAGATATTTCAGTTGTGTCTGACTCTCTGTGACCCCATTTGGGGTTTTCTTTTTAAAGATACTGGCCATTTCCTTCTCCAGCTCATTTTACACATAAGTAAAATGAAGCAAACAGGATTAAGTGACTTGCCCAAGGTCACACAGCTAATAAGTGTCGAAGCTGCATTTGAACTCAGGTCTTCCTGACTACAGGCCCAGTGCTCTATCTACTGCACCATCTCTAGGTACCAAAATATTAAAATAAAAAAGTTTACTCATCTCCGTTTAAGAACCTCTGCTCCAATTTAATCCCTCAGTCTATACTCAGACCCAGAGAGGGCAAATGACTAAAAACCAGAACACCAGTTAGGGGGCTATTGAAGACTCCTGAAAAATATATGCGCTAAAGGAGAAGGAACAGGGTGTTGATCTAGCAACAGAAAGGAAAGGGAATGGATAAAAAGATGAAAGGAAACTCAGGAAAGAACATTGTTATGGAATCCAAAGGAGGAGAGAGCGTTCAGAAGGAAGACAGTGGCAAAAGTGCAGAATTCAAGAAGAGTAAGATCTAAACAAGCAGACAAAAGGGGTTATTGGATTTAGCAGCTCATGGATTCTCAGTAACTATAAAGTGCTGTTTCACTTGGTCAGAAGCCAAATTATATGGAAATGAGAAGTGAAAGGGATATAAGAAAATAGAGGTGACAGAGGTGTTAGGAAATTTCTTATAAGAGTTGGCAGTGAAAGGGAGACTGGACAACAGCATGGGGGGGCAAGGTCATTTGGTCCTGTCACAATAGACTCACTCACTGTGGTGAGACCATGTATAGCCAAGCCCTTTTCAGAATGATCGACCAAATGGCAGAGCCTTCAAGAATCCAATGTCACCTCTACACCAAAATGGACTATCAGAAGGGGACAATAATAGTAGCTTAATTAATGAATTTGTTAATATTTCTTTGTATAACCTGAGTTTAGACTTTAGCTAAAACTTGTACACTCATACACACACATGCATATTTTACACGAATGTGTTTATTACTCAGCTGGTGGTTTTTATGTCTCAGAATGAGAAAAATGTAGGTATCCTAATCCCAAAGAAAGGCAGGGAAATCCTCCCCCAACATCTTTTAGGATGATGATAATAATAGCCATTATTTATATAGCTCCTATTTTAGGCGCCAAGCCCTTTAAAAATATCTCATTTTATTCTCACAACCCTGAGAGTTAGGTGCTCGCATTACCCCCATTTTCAAATTGAGGAAGCACAAACATTAAGTGACTTGTTAAGGTCACACAGCTATTAAGTGTCTGAAGCCAGATTTGGTCTCAAATCTTCCCGACTCTGTGCCCATTCATTGCACTACTTCACTGCCCCACAAAGATAGCATCTGCTTATAGAAGCTGCCTGAATATTCTCCTTGTTGGAAGTCTTCAAGCAAAGACTGGATGACCGTTTGTCAGGGAATTTGCAAAGGGGTTTCTTGTTTAAGTGTGGGCTGGACTAGAGAACCTTGAAGGTCCCTTTAACCTGTGAGATTCTGGGACACTGTGACAGGCATCCATAGTGTTAAGGAATGTTAAGGGGTCCTCTGAGATTGTCTTTTTGAGTTGCCATATTTTCCAGAAACACTGGACCCAGAGTTTGAAAAAGGTCCTGAATATGTAAAGGATGAACATGGCCTCCCACAGCTGACATATTTTATTGTTTGCATCCCAAACTGGACTCCTTGTGTGTCTTTGGGAGTCAAGACAGGTGCCAGTCAGTCCCACTAGGCAGGGGAAAACTGCTTGTGCAGTTGGGAGCCTTGTAGATAAGTAGATCGTCCTATCTTCATGGTCTAGCAGTCCCTAAGGGGAAAAAATGTGGCTTTTACCATTGCCTCGCTCTTCTCCTTTGGGGTGGGTTTTTTTTTCCTTTCCCCACCTTTATTGCACCTTTCTTTCTTTCCTGCCACTTCCCTTCAGGAAGGAATTTCTGGTACCTCCTACTTCCTTTGTTGCACCACTATAACTATGCAAACATCCATATGGATTATGAACTCCTCGGGTTCTACGTGCATGTTCGTTTCTCTTGTAATAAATCTAGTTGCAATGCAATGTATCATGGGCTTGTGATAATGTTTTTGGTTAACTAGTGAGATGATCAACAGAAATCTTAGCCTGACTCCCTGAATACACGGGAAGGAGGCTGGTTGTCTTTAGTAGGTACATCTATTGTTTTAGGTGGTTAAAAGATGGAAACATTTGTGCAATGAAAGGGTGTGACTTGAATGAGACCAGAGCTTAAAGGAGTTAATGCCTTTCCTCTCTCCTTCCTGACTAGCTAAGCTTTTTAGCCCATGACTCATTTGAGGTCTTCTGGGCTTCTCCACCTGTGGTTAAGCTACCACTCTCCAACAGCACTGCAGGAGAGATGGCGGTTAGATGTGCTAAGAATACATCAGAAACCAACGGCTTAGAGCCTCATAAGTGCCAGCAGGACACAAGAACATCAAACCAGAGCAAGTGGGGTGAGGGCTCGATGATTTCAAGCCTCATGCTTGGTCTAGAATATAAAAGGGCTGGGGTTTTTTATTCCCATAGACAAGAGAAATTGGCAGAGTGAATGAGAATGGAAATCAGTAAATGATGATTCAATCTGCTTCCTCCATAGCCCCAACACGCCTGCATATTTTAAAAAAAACCTATATATTATTGCAAGCTTATGGTTAGTGTTGCTGTGTAAATTAAAAGGCATTAATAACAGACTCCTGACTGTAAAATTTGCTTCTGGAAAAAATTAGACATCTCAAGCCTTACTCTGAGAAAGACGTTTTTATAAATGTAAAGTTACCTGAATCAATTTCAAAGTCCTCCTAATTTTGATTAAAAAGAACGCAAGTGTGGCTGGGCCCCGAAGAAAAAAAATGATTAGTTGAGAGAAAGAGGATTTTAATTTTCTAATTCCAATCTTCCAAGCATTCTGAGATGGTTCAGAGTAAGGAGGGAGGTTTCATTGGTAGCTTAGCATAGGGAGTCACAGGGTCAGTATCCTTAGTTTCTTCCTTATATTTGTCACATTGATACAAAATGGGGATAGGATGTCACTTCTTTTGTTGGTGTTGTGCCAACTTTTTTAATCAGAGAATTCGGTTTATTTGAACTATGGCTAAAATAAAAGATCAGACAGATGTATGATCGGGGGGGAAAATGGATTGGTCAGTTGACCAGACTGCAGGATAGTGGAAGGGCAGTTTTTGTGCTCTATTCAATGTTAAAATCTAGAGGCAGGCCTCAGGCATTTTGGTTGACTTTCTCTGGAGGATCTCCACATAAACATGGACAAGAATCATATAGGATGGGCAGGCATAGATGGGTAGTGATCATCATTGGTGGACAGAGTAGTTATAGATGTGGACCTGGAAGAGGTCTTAGAGGCCATCTGATCCAACCCACCATTTTGTAGAGAAGGACGCTAATCCAAGAGCAAGTAAGCAACTTGCCCAAGATCACACAAGTAGTGTGTGCCAAAGCCAATATTTTAACCCAGGTATCCTGTCTCCAAATCCAACTTTCCTTCCACTGCACTCTGCTGCCTTCCTAAGATCAGAGTAAATGTGCTGAGAACTGAAAGCATCTCCTGTAAGAGAAATCCTGTAAGAGCTTTAGTGCATGTACTTAAAGACATCTCTTTTGATAGCTCATAGACCTACTTCACTGCTTCCTTCTAGATTCTTGGCTATGCTCTGTGTAGTTTGGGTTGCCAATTAAGTGATCTTAAGATAAGTGAAAGATTATTGCATTTCAACACTACACAGCTCTATGATCACTACATAGCGTAGGTGCGTTCACCAAGGGTATAGACTGTAATCCATCATTGCTGTTGGTCAGTCATTTCAGTCATGTCTGACTCTTCATGACCCTTTTTGGGGTTTTCTTGGCAAGGATAATGGAGTGATTTTCCATTTTCTTCTCCAGCTCATTTTTTGCGGCAATCAGGGTTAAGTGATTTGCCCGGGATCACAGAGCCACTTACTAGTACACAGACACTAGTGTCTGAGGCCAGATTTGAACTCCAGTCCTGCTGACTACAGAGCTGGTGCTCTACGCACTGTGTCACCTTTCTTCCCCTCCAGCTTATTTTACAGATGAGGAAACTGAGGCAAACACAGTAAAGTGACTTGCCCAGGGTCACACAGCTAGTGTCTGAGGCCAGGTTTCAACTCAAGAAGAGGAGTCTTCCTGACTCCAAGCCGAGAACTCTATCCACCTAGCTGCTTCATTGCCCTCCTATTTTATGTGATTCTCATCCATGTTCTCGACAGAGCATCTACCCAAAGTGCTGGAAGACTTCTTTCCATTCCTTAGGTCGCAATGCAACATTCAAGCTGTTAAAGCATTATTCTTTGTCCTTGTGATAGAAAGATAAGAGGTCGTAGGAACTTAAAGGTCATCTCATCCCACCTTGTCATTTTACAGAGGCAGAAACTGAGGCCCAGAGAGTTGAAATTATTACCCAAGATCATGGAGGAACTAATTATAAGAGGTAGGATTTGACTCCAGGTTTTCTGATTGCAGAGACAATATTTTTTTCCCCTATAACACACAAACTTTTGTTCCAATTCTATGATTCTTGGATGGTCTCTTTCACACCATTTCTCAAGTACAAGTAATCATTCTTGATACTCTCAAGCTTCTTCCCACCATCCAACAGTCTCTCTGTTGCCTTTCATATTCCCACAGTTTTTGTCCTTTAGAGATCATATATACCATGATTTGTGGCCATAGGGTATAGATGTGATCTGGCCAGGGCAGGTGGAGCAGAACTATTTCCTCCTTTAAAATCCTACCTGTCTTACCAAAATCAAATTAGCTTTATTTGGCTGGCATTTTTCACCATCGATCCACGTTGAGCTTTGAGTTCCTAAGACTCTGGGATCTTTTCCAGATGATCTGCTGCCTAATTTCCCATATTTTGCCAAAGTATATGATTTTAAATCTAGCCATATTAAGTTCCATCTTATTCAATTTGGCCCAAGGTTCTAGACTTTTAAGAGTCTTTGTTGGGTCCATCACTGCCATTGAGTGTGTGAGCTATGCCTTCCGACTTTGTGTAATCTGCAAATTTAATGACCATCCCATCTATGCCTTTTTCCTCATTATTAGTAAAAACATTAAGCAGCATGGTGCCAAGCAGAGATCTCTGGGACACTCCACTGTATGTGCGCTCCTAAGATACCATTGAGCCATTAATACCATTGATACCATTAATACCTAAGATACCATTGAACCATTAATACCATTGATACCATTAATACCTAAGATACCATTGGCCCAGTCATTCAACCAGTTCCAAATCCACCTAATATACTATGTAGTCCATCCCACTTCTCACTATCTTTTTTTTCCATAAAAAGAGCCTGAGAGATGTTACTGTCAGCCTCTCTTACATCACTTTTAATCATTTGTTATGGAAAATAATCCACATTTGTACTTCATCCCAATTCATTAATTTCCACTTTAAAGCAACTGTTGTCTAGGGGAAATTAGCCTGGACATAGTCACTAGATTCAGGATGTTAAAGGCATAGAAGGGAAGGAAATGTCTCCAATATAATTTTTACCTCAAGATCTCAGAAGCAATGATTGTAGACAGAAAGTAGCTTTAAGTCCTGTCATCCTATGAATCAACCATCCTGTGCATTTAGTCATACTTGCTGGTCCCTGAACATGAAATTCATCTCTCACCTCCATGCTTTTGCATTAGCTGTCCCCCATGCCAAGAATGCACTCCCTTCTCACCTCTACCTCTTTTATCTCTAGCTTTCTTCAAGGCCACTTCCCACAAAAGGCCTTTTTCTGATCTCCTTAGTTTTTAGTTCCCTCGGCCCATCCCCACTTGTGCAAATTACTTTGTATTTATTGTAGGCTCATAGATTTAGAGCTAGAAGGGGCCCCAGAAACCAACTTATCCAACTCTCTTCTTTGACAGATAAGGAAACTGAGTCCCAGGGAGATTAATTCAAAGTCACACAGGGAATAAGCATCAGAAGCCAGATTTGAACTCAAGTCCTATGACATCAGAGCCAATGTTGTTTCCTTTCTGCTTTTGTGCTTCTCATTTATTTTGTCTATTTTTGTATTCACTTCTCTGTCTGCAGATTATTTTCCACAGTCACTGCCCCCCCCCAAGTAGAATGTAAGTTTTGACTTTTGCCTTGAAATCCCTGGAATCTAGCGCAGTGCCTATAGCATAGCGGTTGCCTAATAAATGTTTATTAGCTTGACTGAAATGGAATTGACTTTAATTTTATTTAATTGAAGGTAATCTTCAGGAAAAGCTCTGGGTTCTTCCTGACCTGTATTTATGGAGCAGCTCAGACATGGAGGCAGAATTACCCCTCTCCGTCTCCTGTTCCCTGAAAGGCGCCACTGTGTTATTTGATAGGCAGCTCCCTGAGATGGAAAAGACAGGCAGATCGCCAGTTTAGCAACAAGTTATCGTGAGTGTCTGGGCTGTGAAATTCCACCCTATAAATATGTACACTGTATACAAAATTGGCACATGCCATGCTTTTCTGAGACACAAACATCTGAGCAATGCCGGTCCATTTAACAAGAGAAAGGAAGATGCCTGACCTCTTAGGCTCCTCCCCCACCTGGGCTCAGTTTCTTCCTTTGGGAAGTAAACAGCTTGGACCAAAGGAGCTCTAGATCTGTGGCTATGGAGGAAAGAAGAGGCACAGATAGTCATTTTTTTTCAAAAATAAATATTCCAGAGAGCAGAAATATTGGACTTTGGAATGTAACACACTGAATCAGATACATGTGAAATTCTCACACCCTTGCTTACTCTGGTCCCTGCCCTTCTGTCCTTCTGGCTTATACTCTTGATTCAAGAGTTGGAGGCCCATGTAGGACAGAGAATGGAAAGAGTTTCCAAGACAAACAAGAGTTAATTGTCCATCTGTCTAAGTATTTACAGAGCACTCTAAGCCTTAGTAACCAGAACCACAACAGATGTTGCTTAGATTCAGGCATGTTACAATGCTACACGGGATGGCAATTTTGTCAGGTTGGGCCTCCCAGGACCTCCTTTACTGATGCAGGTAGCAACCCTTCTATGCCTTGGTATCAGCCAATTCATCAAAAAGTAACTATTAAGAGCTTACTTTGTGCCAGGCACCGTGCTAAGTGCTGGGGATACAATGAAAGACAAAAGCAGTCATTTTTCAGGGCTCACTCTGTGCCAGGCACTAGGCAAAGTGCTGAGGATATACAGTCCCTGCCCTCAAGGAGCTCATAGTCTAATGAGAAAGACAACATGTAAATAGGCTGAACTGACATCAGAGGGGAAGGCACTGGGCTGGAGCGGGGCGCAGAATTCTGCTGGGAAAGGCCTCCTTCAGAAGGTGGGACTTGAAACTTGAAAGAACCCAGTCTATGTTCAAATCTAACCTTGTGCAGGGGACTTTGCCCAATCTTCCAGTTGTTAGTGCCTTTCCCGCTGATATTACCACTCTGTATATATCTTGTATGTTCTTAGTTAGTGTGCTGTCTTCATGAGTCACCATGATGAAAAAATTCATCACCCAGTGGCTGCCCCAGTGACGATTAGCCTCTTCTGGTCCTTAGATTGCAGACAGCTTTCTTGATTTCAGGCCAAAACTCAAAGCATTTCCAATGACATAGGGCTTGCTGGAATCTGTGTTTCACAAGCCCAGGGTCCCTTTGTCAACACGATGAGACATCCACATTCCTTATCTCAACTGATCTCCACAACGACCCTGTGAGGAGAAATAGACAAGCAGGGTCTAGAGGAAAGCGCTGCTCCAGAAGTATTGTGTTCCAGTTTCAGCTTTGCTAGGTATTGTTTTTGTGACCCTGGCCAAGTCCTTTTTCTTGTCTTAGCTTCCTCTTCAGTAAAATAAAGTTAAACTAGATGATCCCTTCTAGCTCTGAATTCTATGATTATTATTCCATTGAACAGACAAAGGACATGAGGTTCATAGGGTTGAAGTGAATTCTCAGTGTGGAAACTCCCTTCAGTTACATAGATCATCAACTCCCTGTTACTATTTTAGAGAATTGTGCTGGGGGTGGGGTGCACCAATAAGTTAATTAATCAGTCGGTCAAAAGCATTTATTAAATGTTACTGGGTACACAAAAGCAAAAAAAAAAATGAAACTGCCTTTGTCCTCAAGAAGATTACAAAGTCACACAGTTAAAATGCGTAGGGGTCAAGACAAGCCCGGGTCTTTTCTAGGTCCTGTTCTCTGTTCACAAAGGCCACGCCTCATTTCAAATGCAAAACGTGAACCAAGTAAACACAGATGTAATTCCACCACACTTAAGGCTTCTCTTCTCCAGGCTAAATGTCCTGAGATTCAATCCACTTCTTCATCCTCACATCCCACTCAGGGGTTATGCTTTCTTCTCCTAATCACTGTTCAAACAGAAAGGTAACAAAAAGGAGCTGTCCAGCTCCAGATAGTGCTACACAGGAAAGCACCTTAATGAGAATCGTAAACATCCCCCTGACGAGACTTCTCCATGTTCCTTTGTTCTGCCTTTAGGTATTCCCATCCTTAATGGAAACAATAACCCTGGACAGATGAAAAAGAATGATAAAGGCTTCTTCAAGTTCTCACTATAAATTGTAATGAGTACCTAGTCTGGCAGGAAGCATTTTGATTACCTTCTGAAATGTGAAATAGCAGATTTATCTCCTGTGATCACATCAGGAGCTTTTTTTCCATATAAAAAGAGGTTCAAGAAATGCTGAAAGATTTAGGATAATGAAGGTAAATTGCTCTTACAACAGTGGGAAATTGTGAACAATTTGTGTCTCTTTTAACATGGAAAAATGAGACTATTCCCTATAGAGAACAACTCAGAGTTTGTCACCAGAGATCTATGAGAGAGCAACATGATTCAGATGCTTGTGGAATAAATGCGAATGCCACGTTGTCAGAGTTGGAGAGACCTTAGGTCATTGAGCAACAAAGTTAGAAGGGACCCTACAAATGCCAAAACTGGAAGAGAACTTGGAACAAGGAATGTCTGAGCTAGGACGGACTTGAGAACAGAGAATGTCGGAGCTACAAGGGGCTTTAGACTAGGGAATGGAACAGGAAGGGGGGACCTGAGAACAAAGAATGTCAGAGCTGGGAGAGGCCTTAGAACAGAGAATATCAGAGCTGGGAGGGGCCTTAGAACAGAGAATGCTAGAGCTGGGAGGAGCCTTAGAACGGAGAACTCAACTGATAGAGATCTTAATTCTTTTTATTTCATTCAATCCCTTCATTTTAACATGCAAAGGCCATTAACACGGGAAAGACTCTTAATACATTTTAAATCTTTCAGAAATTCACTCTGTGGCTTCCCTGTCAGGTTATCATCCAGCCCCTTATGGTACATCTCCAGTGATGTGGGCTTCATAGCTTTTGGAGGCAGGTCGCTCCAATGCTAGACAATGTTAATTGTCAGGAAGTCTTTCCTCTTATTGAGCAAAATCTGTCTTCCCACCCATTCTAGGTATTGATCTTAGTTCTATTTTCCAGAGCAGAGTAAGTATTATCTGTCTTGTTCATGAAAGCTCTTCAGGTATCAAGAGGAAAAGTCACTAGAAACCTATCACTTGAGGTCTTTTGGGATAACAAGATGGGTTGGAGTGAGTGTTTGGTGCATTTTTCTTTTCAAAAGCAGCCTGAGGATTGGTGAAATCTGAAATATTGATAGACTGCCTTCGGTATAGGAAGACGCATGCTTTCAGCCCACCATCAGCAGAGACGTAGGGTCTCCTATCCAAGGCTATGGATGCTAGAGAACATCAATTCATCCCCACTACCAGGCAAACACTCCACTGGAGATGACGTCACAGCTTCATCTTTGTTTGGGGGGGGGGGTGTCTGATCTCTGCACCCTCTAAAATGGAGGAGGCAAATCGCTAATGTTGGACTTTAGCACCAAAGTCTGAAAACCACATATAGCCTATCCATTTGGTGTGTTATTGCCCTGTATTATAATACTGGTTATTATTATGTATCTCCCCACTTCTCCCCCACCAAAAAAACCCATAAGCTTTATAGCTTTCTTTTTCCAGATCAATTCAAATCAACCATCTATTATGTTCCAACTGTTTGCAAAGCCCTACACAGCAGTGTCTTATTAATCTTCAGATCTCACTCAGTTTATAGAAGAATGCTCTGCAAATAGTCCTTAATAAATATCTCTTAAAGGAGCTATAAAAGTGGGTTTACCTTATTTCTGCCTGGTCTCATGCTTCTACTCTTGAAAATTCCTAAGCTTCCTCTAACGTCTTCCACTCTCATAAGCTTATGGTATCTTCCAGGGGTCCAAACACATTTTAAAATAGCTCAGATAAGATGCAAAAAAGAAG
>CM053622.1:13663909-13728875 GCA_028646595.1 Phalanger gymnotis | reverse complement strand
CTCCCTCATTTTATAAATAAGAATCCTCAAATCTATATTCCAAAGAGATCAGACAAATGGGAAAAGGACCCACATGTACAAAAAATATTTAGAGCAGCTCTTTTTGGTGACCAAGAATTGGAAACTGAGGGGATGCCCATCAGCTGGGGAATGGCTGAAGAAGTTGTAGTGTATGAATGTAATGGAATACTATTGTGCTATAAGAAATGATGAGCAGGTTGATTTAAGAAAAACCTAGGAAGACTTATATGAACTGCTGCTGAATGAGGGGAGCAGAACCAGGACATTGTACACAGTAACAGCCACATTGTACGATGACTAGCTTTGATAGACTTGGCTCTTCTCAGCAATGCAAGATTCTAAGACAACTCCAAAAGGTTCATGAGCGAAAATGCTATCCACATCCAGAGAAAGAATAAAGGAGTTTGAACACAGATTAAAGCAAACTATCCACTCTCTCTTTTTTGTTTAGTTTTCTTTTGCTTCTTCTTTTCTTGTGGTTCATTCCGTTGGTTATAATTCTTCTTTACAACATGACTAATGTGAAAGTATGTTTAATATGAATGTATATATAGAGAAAGACTATATCAGATTACATGCGATCTTGGCCTTGTAATCTTTTAATTTAATTTGATCTTTTAACTTAAAATTCAAAAGCTTGTGGAATTGAATATTGTAAACTAAAAATTAATTAAATAATTAATTAAAAAAAGAATCCTCAAGCCTAGAAAAGAGTGACTTGGCCAAGGTGACAGAGGCGTCAACCAATCAATCCAACAAACATTTTTAAAATTCCTACTATATGTCAAAGTCTGTGCTAGTCCTGTCTATCTACATGCAAATGTAAATGCAAAAATTTAGTAACAGAGAGAAGGTAGAAGAACCAGGTTTTGAATCCAGGTGATCTGATTATCAATCCAGTGGTCACACCACTACTACCTTTTGCATGGTCCTTTGAAATGCTTCGTTACAATTTCTTTGTATCTCTAGTGCTTAGTAGAGTGCCAGGCTGGCACATGGTAGGGACTCAATAAATGTTTATTGACTGCCTTTGGGCAGCTAGGTGGTGAAGCAGATAAAGTTCTGGGCCTGGGAGACTCACCTCTCTGAGTTTGAATCTGGCCTCAGACACTTACCAGCTGTGTGACTCTGGGCACTTAACTCTATTTGCCTCGGTTTTCTCATTTGTAAAATGAACTGGAAAGAAGTGACAAACCGTTCTAGTATCTTGGCTAGGAAAACCCCAGATAGGGTCATGAAGAATCAGACATGACCAAAACAACTGAATAACAATTGACTCATCTTCTGACTGATTGCTATGTTCCCATGAAAAAGGAAAGGGGAGAGAGGATCTTCTAATAGTGAAATAGTAGATGGAGAAGATAATAGAGATATCAAGAGATGGAGGCAAAGGGAAGGAGACAGGCCCAAACACAGGCCTCATAGCCTGGAGGGCCTTCCTGTCCACCTACAATGGGCTTTTAGATCCAGGTTTATGTTCTAATTAGCTAACAGTGAGTATTTTGATCCTAGGCACCTCTGCAGAGAATGGACACTTAGTAGTAATGAGCCAGACTCTGGGGAAAGGTGGAGGATATTACATCTGATTAGCCAGATCCTCTCTGAAGGGCACAATTAAATCTCTAATGAGGCCGGGCCTCTGCCAGCCAGGATCCAACTTCTGGCTGACAGATACAAAGAACAGGAGTTAGCCTTGCCAGCTCCTTTTCAGGACAGGGAATCACCTGGAAGACAGAGAGAGTGGGTGTGAGTGAGGCAGAAATTGCCTCCTGCCCCTCAACCACCTTCACAAGGTTCATACTCATCAGCCTGGATAGCTTCAGGTCAGAAGACTGAGACAGAGACAGATTCAGGGGAGGCAGGCACCCAGGGACCTCTTTCTTCCCCTCCCCATTGAGATATCCCTTGACACAAAGACTACAAGAGAAACAGGTGAAAAGAAAAATCAATTCAGCAAAACCAACCAATAAATCAAACAAATCTGACTATATCTTCAGTATCCACACCCATAGTCTTCTACCTCTGCAAAGAAGAGAACATTTTTACTTCTTAGAAGACAAGCTTGAGCATTATAATTAACAGAATTAAGTTGGAGGGTTTGTTTGCTTTTTCTTCTCCATTCACATTGTTGTAATCATTATCTATGCTGTTTTCCTGGTTCTCCTCACTTCATTTTGCATCAATCCATATAACTCTTCCCATCCTTCTTTGTAGTCATCACCTTCATCCTTTCATATGGTGTAATAATATTTTAATATATCCATGTACTATAACTTGTTTAATCAATTTCTGATTGATGACCATCGAATTGGTCTCTACTTCCTGACAACCATAAAAAGCCACTGTTGTGAATATTTAGGTATGTGAGGGATGTTTGGGGTTTTTTTCTGTCTTCAGGATCTATGAGATTTATGCCTAAAAGCTGGATCTCTGGATCAAAGGATGTGAACATTTTAGTTACTTCTCTGCATTTGATTCCAAGTTGCTTTCTCGAATAGTATGACTTAATTCCTGGTTCTTATCACTACCACCAAAACCATCACCACTGATATCTCATTACCTCTGAGATTCTTTCCTGTTTACATTATACATGTGTATATCTATGCATATTCTCTCTCTCTCTCTCTCTCTTAGATACAGAGGAGAGAGAGAGAGAGAGAGAGAGAGAGAGAGAGAGAGAGAGAGAGAGAGAGAGAGAGAGGAGGGAGGAGGGGGAGAGGGAGGGAAGGAGAGGGAGAGAGAATGTACATAGTTGTTTTCATATTGTTTATCCCATTAGATTACGACCTCCTTAAAGGCAGGGACTATCTTTTACTTTTCTTTGTATGCCCAGTACTTAGCACAATGCCTGGCACACAGTAACTGCTTAATAAATGATTGTTGACTGACTGACTTAGAGTGCCTGTCTATTTATAGATAGAGGGCCATTTTTTAAAATTTTCATCAAACTATAAAGGTGCAAGTAGAAGGGGCTGTTAAGATTGTCTAGTTGAACCCTCTGGTTTTGTAGGATAGAATATAGAATAAAAGAAGGTCTAGAGAGTCATTTATATAGATCTTTTAGTTAGCTAATGGCAGAGTCTAAATCAGGCTCAAAACTTTTTGCCTCTAAATCCCATGATCTGTTCTTTCCAGTGTATCATAATGTCTTGCACATAGTAATAGTCTATAATGCTTGTTAACTAATCAATTGACTCTATGCTGAGAAATATTTCTATTGAATACTTTTTAATGCGAGAAAATTCTAGAAAGTTATTTTGATGAGAGAGAAAGATAGAGAGATAGTTGGATGGGTGGATGAATAGGTAGATAATAGATAGTTGGATGGGTAGATAGGTGGATGAATGGATAGTTGAATGGGTGGATTAATAGATGATAGATGGTAGAAGGCTGGATAAATAGATAGTTGGGTAGGTAAATAGGTGGATGAGTGAATAAATAAATACTTGGATGAATAGATAAATAGATGATAGATAGTTGGATAGACAGATAGATGGATAGATGGATGGACAGATAGATAATATATCAAGTACTAACTATATGCCAGGCTCCATGCTAAATACCAGTAATACAAACACAAGCAAGCGAGAGTTCAAGAACAGACATTCTAAAGGAAGAAGACAACATATAAATCAGTGCTAAAAAAAGGAAGGAAGGAAGGAAGAAAGGAAAGAAGGAAGGAAGGAAGGAAGGGAGGGAGGGAGGGAGGGAGGGAAGGAGAGAGGAGAGAGAAAGAAAGAAAGAAAGAAAGAAAGAAAGAAAAAAGGAAGGAAGGAAGCAAGGAAGGAAGGAAGGAAGGAAAGAAGGAAGGAAGAAAAAGGAAGGAAGGAAGGAAGGAAAGAAGGAAGAAGGTGGGGCTGGGGAATTCCTAAAGCAGCATGATGAGGGGAAGCCAGAAAGTGAAGTCTTCAGCAAAAAATAACCTAACAGAGCTAGGGGACCCAAGGGTAGAGTCTGAGTCTTTGGCAGGAGGGGACTGAAGATGATGGCCAAAGAACGGGCAGTATGATAAGGAGATGATTATTGAAAAATGTCTTAATTGAAATAACTGATTGTGATGTTTGAAGTCAGAAAGTTATAAGGGCTACCAAAAATTATTTTATAGAACTAGAAAAAAATAATAAAATTCATCTGGAAGAACACAAGGTCAAGAAAATCAAGGGAATTAATGGGGGAAAACATAAAGGAAGGTGGCCTAGAAATACCAGCTCTCAAACTATATTATAAAGGGGCAGTCATGAAAACTGTTTGGTACTAGCTAAGGAATAGAGTGGTGGATCAGTGGAATAGGTTAGGTACACAAGACTCAGTAGTAAATGACTATAGTAATCTACTGTTTAATAAACCCGAAGACTCCAGCTTCTAGGATAAGAACTCACTATTTGGCCAAAACTGCTGGGAAAACTGGAAAACAGTAAGCATATAAGGTAAGGTATAAGATAAGATCAAAATGGGTACATGATTTAGATGTAAGGGATGATACCATAAGCAAATTAGGAGATCAAGGAATAGTCTACCTGTCAGACCTATGGAGAAGAGAAGAATTTATGACCAAACAAGAGAGAAAGAACATTATGAAATGCAAAATGAATAGTTTCGATTGCATTAAATTAAAAAGGTTTTGCACGGCCTTTTTTTCCGTCTCCGGGAGCCGCCCGGAGAGCAGCCCCCACCACGTCGGCCCACCTGCAGCGGACGGTCCTTCGGAACTGCTCCAGCTTCCTCATCAAGCGCAACAAGCAAATGTACAGCACCGAGCCCAACAACCTCAAGGCCCGAAATTCGTTCCGCTACAACGGGCTGATCCCCCGGAGCAGGCCGCGACGGCGAGGGCATCGTGGTGGTGCTGAAGCGGAGGGCGGGTCACAGGAAGCCTGCCACTTCCTACGTGAGGACCACAATCAATAAAAATGCCCGGGCCACACTCGACAGCGTCCGGCACATCATCCGCAAGAATAAATACCGGAAAGATCTCCGCATGGCCGCTCTGCGCCGGGCCGGCGCCATCCTTCCAAGCCGGTGGTGGTGAAGAAGAAGCGAACCCGCCCGCCCAAGAGCGCCTAAAGTGCTAGGCCTTGCCTTCGGCTAATAAAGTCAGTCTGCCGGGGGAAAAAAAGGTTTTGCACAGACAAAACCAATGCAATCAACATTAGAAAGAAGGCAGAAAGCTGGGAAACAATTTTTACAGCCAGCGTTTCTGATAAAGGCCACGTTCCTAAAATATATAGAGAACTGAGTCAAATGTATAAGAATGCAAGTCATTCCCCAATTGATAAATGGTCAAAGGATATGAACAGGCAGTTTTCAGATGAAGAAATTAGAGCTCTCTATAGTCATATGAAAAAATACTCTAAGTCACTATTGATTAAAGAAATGAAAATTAAAACAACTCTGAGGTACTACCTCACATCTATCAGAAAAAGGAAAGTGATAAATATTGGAGAAGATGTGGGAAAATCGGAACACTAATGCATTGTTGGTGGAGTTATGAACTGATCCAGCAGCCATTCTGGAGACCAGTTTGGAACTATGCCCAAAGGGCTATAAAACTACTAGGTCTGTACCCCAAAGAGATCATAAAAAGGTAAAAAGACCCACATGTACAAAAATATATATATAGCAGCTCTTTTTGTGGTGGCAAAGAATTGGAAATTGATGCCCATTAATTGGGGAATGGCTGAACAAGTTGTATATGAATGTAATGGAATACTATTGTGCTGTAAGAAATGAAAACCTGGAAAGACTTATATGAACTGATGCTGAGTGAAGTGACCAGAACCAGGAGAACATTGTACACAGCAACCACAACATTATGTGATGATTAACTATGATAGACTTACCTCTTAGCAATATAATTATCCAAGGCACTTTCAAAAGACTCATGATGGAAAATGCTAACCACATCCAGAGAAAGAACTATGGAGTCTAGATACAGATTGAAGCAGACTATTTTCACTTTTTTTGTTTTCTCTTTCTTTGTGGATTTTTACTTTTGTTCTGATTCTCACAACATGACTAATGTGGAAATATGTTTAACATGATTATTCATGTATAACCTATATCAGATTGCTTGCAGTCTTGAGGAGGGAAGGAAGGTGGGGAGAAAAATTTGGGATTCAAAATTTTACAAAAATGAATATTGAAAAGTATCTTTATATGTAATTGGTGAAAATGCCATGGTGGGGGAAGGAAGCTTTAAGGGGAGATTCAAAGTTGGTATAAGTCATGGTCTCAGCCTTCATACAGCTTATAGTTTGAGAGTAGAACTTAATACGACTCTGCCTACCTCATAAAATTATCATGAAGATTAAATGTGATGAGTCCCAGTGGGGCCACTCAACATCTGGGCCTCCAGAAATCTGCTTGTGTTCAAGATCCTTTGTGGGCATAACTCATGAGCCACCAACGTCCATCCCCAAGTGTTTGCTTTTACTAGGCTAGTCTCAGCTGGTCTTTAGCTATTCAGCCTCTTGGGTCATCCACTGCTCTCTGCTACCATCTGCTGGGATGCAACAGAATCATAGAATTTGAAAGGTGGAGGGACACAAGTGGCCATATCGTCTAACCATACACCAGACGAACTCTTGTTATGTTACCCAACAACTGGTTATCCATTCTCTCTCCATGATGAGTGGTTACCTCCCTCTAAGTTTACCTTCTAACTACTCTTTACATACCTTGTATGTATCCATTTATTTACATGTTACCCTCACTAGAATGGAAGCTCCTCAAGGGCAAGCAAGGATTGTTTTTGCCTTTATTTGTATCTCCAGTACTTGACATAGTGCCTGTTATATGTTGTTGTTCAGTCATTTCCATCATGTCTGACTCTTTGTGACCCCATTTGGGGTTTTCTCAGCAAAGATACTGGAGGGGTTTGCCATTTTCTTCTCCAGCTTATTTTACTGATAAGCAAATTGAGGCAAACAGGGTTAAGTGACTTGCCCAGAGTCACACAGCTAGTAAGTGTCTGAGGCCAAATTTCAATTCAGGAAGATGAGTCTTCTTGCCTCCAGGCCCAGCTCTCTATCCACTATGGCGCCACCTAGCGGCCCGATCAGAGAGATGAGTTCAAATCAGACACTGTAAATCGGGGCAAGTCACTTAACCTCTGTCTGCCTCAATTTCCTTGTCTGTAAAAGGAGAGTAATAATAGCATCTACCTCCCAGAATTGTGAGCATCAAATTAAATAACATTTGTAAAGTGCTTTGCAAACCTTAAAGCACAATTTAAATGCTTCTAATTTAATTCAACCTAAAATTTCATTAGTGTTTTTACCATATCACATTGATTGAAATCCACTAAATAATACAAGAAAGGCCAGGTATGAAAAGTCAGTGATTTTCCTCCGACTATGACATGCCAAGCTTGATATCAATGTAATTGATGACCGTTATGGAGCATGATCAGTTTAGGACTAGAGGGGATTGTAGAGGTTATCTGATCCCACCCTCTCAGAACTGAGGTCCATAGGAATTAAGTGACTTGACCAAGGTCACACAGGAAGTCAGTAGCAGAGCCTGGTTTCCTGATTCCTAGCAGGACCTGATGGCCTCCTCATTACATAACTCGCCAGAAGACCTTAGGCTGAAAGGCACTGCGGCAATCAGCCAGCATCCCCCATGGCTCTTTATAATTTGTTGATACATTACCCACTGGGCAGGAGAGTCAGGCATTTTTGCCTTTACATTCAAGGCCAGCAGGAATCTGAAGCATATAATGAGATGAGGAAAATGTATACCCAGGCCCCTGGGGAACGACATATGGATTTTTCCAAAGATGCCTCCAGAAACACCAGCTGAATTTTGATGTCCCCCATGATTCCAGCAACCACCCTGAATCCAAAAGATAGTCAAATTGGAGAGAGCATGACACAGTAGATAGACAGCTGAGCTAGCAGCCAGAATACCCTGGGTTTAGGTCCTATCTCTGATACATACTTGTTGTGTGACCCTGGGCAAGTCACTTACCTTCTCACTGCCCACAGGTAACTCTCGGGGATTGTTCATTACATGAGAGGTACTAACCTGCATTGGTAGGAGTTTCCTCACCAGGGAGTTCCCTAGACCAGTAAAATCACAGTTCGAGTCCCTTTCCCCAATAGCCTAAAAGGAAGCGCCTCCAGCTGCCAAAAGAGACCCATGACCCAAGAGGAAAGTAGAACGAGTAATGAATGCAAAGTTGGTAGACTCTGCCCTTAATTCCCTGTGTAGTCTTGAGCAAGTCAGGACTCTATTGGTCCTGACTTGATCTAAACTTCAGCTTCCTGCTCTATGTGATAGGGAGGTAGAGGGAGGAGCAGTGTTAGAGAGTGCAAAGAATGTCGGAATTGGTGTCAAGGGATCTGGGTTCAGATCCTACCTTTCTGTAACCTTGGTCAAAATCACCTCATTTCCCTAAGCCTTGGACAATGAGGGGCAGGGAGAGGGTTGGGAGCCCAGCTGGACAATAAGAACAGTCCAGCTTTAGGGTGGGAGGCCCTTCTTTAGGGGAGGTCAAAACCTTCCTTTACTGTTTACTTTCTGTGTGACATGGGTTAGGTCTCTTCACATCTCTAGTAGTCTGCTTCCTCATCTGAAAATGAGACTGGACTAGAAAGCCTAGAAGGACCCTCCTGGCTCTAAGATCCTCTGCTTTCAGGTGACTCCAAGGCTCTGGCTCTTTTCTTGGCCAAGCAGTCAATGGTGGAGAGAATTCTAGGCTTGGAACAAGGAAACCCAGACACGTACCCCTGCTCTGACACTCACCAAAGCTGAGTAATGGAGGTCAGCAGACATCTGTTAGGGGCCTACCATGGGACAGCAGGTACTGGGCTGGGGCAGGGGATATAGAGACCAATAGAATTAGCCCTCTCCCTAAGGATCTGACATTCTGCTGAAGACTTTTTATCTTTCTGGGCCTTGATGCACTAAATGGTCTCTAGTTCTAAATTTGTGTTCCTCCCCCACTGGGTACCATGGGAAAGCACTTTCTAAATTTTAATGCGTGCTTCAAGAATCTTTGATTTTGCCTGTGTATGTGAGTGTGTGTTTGTGTATGTGTGTGTTTGTGTGTATGTGCGTGTGCGTATATCCCCTTCACTAAGACTGATCACAACCAAATTGTAGCCACAGCATTATGGAAAAGACACTGGCTTAGGAATCAAAGGACCTGAGCTCAAATCCTGCCTCTGACACTTACTACCTTTGTGACCTTGGGCAAAGAACTTGCCTTCCCTGGGCCTCAGTTTGCCCCTCTATAAAATGGGGAGATTGAACTAGGTGACCTCAAAATCCCTTTTATTATTATTAATTAATAAGGCCATTGATAAACATTTAGTAAGTGCCTACTGTGTGCCAGGCACTGTGCTGAATGCTATTATAAAATGTCAAGTGAGAGGGAACTCAGGACTTCACCTTATGATTATGATTATTATTATTAATGTTAATGATGAGGATGACAAATACCAGGCACAAGTTTTCTATCCTTGACCTCTCTGGGCTCCAGTGTCCTCACACATACAAGGTAGGACATACATCTTCACCAATATAAGTCTCATGCCAATGAGCTTTGGGACAGGGGTTACATGTACAACGGCACGGTTGAATTAGGTGGCTTAGGTGCTTTGTCTACATCAGGGGTGGGGAACCTGTGGCCTCGAAGACACATGTAGCCCCCTAGGTCCTCAAGTGCAGCCCAATTCAGTCAAAGGGCTGCACTTGAGGACCTAGAGGGCCACATGTGGCCTTGAGGCCATAGGTTCCCCACCCCTGGTCTACATTTGAGCTTCATGGCAACCCTATGAGGCAGATGCTATTATTTTTATTATGCACATTTAACAGATGAGGAAACTGAGACTGAAAGAGGTTAAGTGATTTTCATGTTTGCTCACACTAGGGCTAGACAGTGTCAGAGGCTGGTCCGGTACCCAGGTCTTCCTGCCTTCTGGAAGCATATGGCTCTGGTCTTTGACAGCTGCCTTTGCCAAACATTTCATCCCCCTGCTTCTGACCTGGTGACGAGCTTCCCCCAAACTTAGCCAGGCTGGTCTTCAGATGAAAAACCTGTGCTGCTTTATCCGAGTGTGGGGGCCAGCCTGGGTTCTGGAAGTCTGTGCCAGGTGGTGTAAGCTCTGTCAGCTCTGGAAAAGCTCTGCGTACAGACCTGGGCCTATGCCTTAAAGCACCATACAAATGTGAGTCGTTAGTGTTATTGACTACCTGTCCAAGCGTGGAGGTCACCTCTTTGTATATGTTTCTGTTTGCTGGCGCTGCCCCAATTTCCATCTTTCTCAGTGTCCTGACCCCTTAAAATGACTCCCTTTGTGATCAGACTAGTAGGCAGCATGTTCTCCCTTAGTGGGAATATTATGAGGCAATCTGAGTGAGGAAGGGACCATCAGACTCCCAGTTTTACATGTGGTTTGTGGAGAAGGGAAGAGAGAGGAGCTATAGGCAGCAGAAGGGATGAACAATTAGATAAAGTAAAGGATCTGATAACCTCACCAGAATGGTGGTGTTCCTGAAAGTGCTAGTCTTACAGATAACCACACAAGCAAAATTCATTTAACTCACAGCCACACAAGCACACGAGGTGCACCCATCAGGAATCAGAAGGCGAAATTCCTGCTGTTGTCTGCCTTGAGATATCCTGTCTGGGTCCTTATGTTCAGGTATGACATTTTAGGAAGGACATAGAAAAGATTGAGAATGTCCACAGGAGGGCACCCGGAATGGGGAAGGACCTTGAGCCCATGCCATATGAAGGTGGCCCGAAGGAAGCCAAGCAATCGATAAACATTTACTAAGCTCCCGCAATGTGTCAGGCACTGTGCTAAGCACTGGGGATACAAAAAGAGGCAAAAGACAATCTCTACCCTCAAAGGGCTTACAGTCTAATAGGGAAACAAATATTGTACAAAGCAAGCTCTCTACAGGATAAATTCACAGAGGGAAGGCACAGAGATTAAGAGACAATGGGAAAGGCTTCAAGTAATAGATGGCATTTAAAGAAAGCCAAGGAAGTCAGTAGGCAGAGTGGACGAGGGAGATCATTCCAGGCACAGGGTGAGTCAGAGAAAATGCCTGAAGCTGGGAGAGGAAGGGTCTTGTTCATGGAATAGCCAGGAGGCCAGTGTCACTGGATCTAAGAGCACATGCAATCAGGGAAGTAGGAATGTTTAGCCTGGCACTCTGAGCTGGTAGACAGAGCCAGATAGACCTCATCTGGGTTATTATGTCCAGTTCTAGGTACTACATTTTAGGAAGCACATGGATAAGATGGCGAGTGTCCAAAGGAAGGTGACCAGCTAGGGAAGGACCTGGAGTCCTTGTCACATGAAGACAGACCAAAGGAAGTAGAGAAGACTCAGGGCAGGTATGACAGAAAGTTCCAGAACTTGAGAGTGTGTGAAATACAGTGAGTTCCTAGGAGGCAGAAGTAGGAGTCGCAACAGTGACACGGATCTCTAAGTGGAATGAATCATCTAAACTGGTAATGAGCTCCCCATCACTGGAGGGTTTCGAGGAGTGGCTGGACCACTCCTTGTTGGGAATGCTGTACAGGGGAATCTTGTTTGGGTATGGGTTGGACTAGGAAGCCTTGCAGGTCCTGTCCAGGTATGAGATTCTGTTGATAGTTGCCATCAAACGTTTTGAAAGTTGTCATGTCATCAGGAAGAGAGATAAGATTTGTTTCTATTTGGGTCCAGAGGGCAGAACCAGGAGCTGTAATGGCAGACAGACAGGTTTAGGCCTGATTCCAGGGAAAATTTCCTAACACTAGATGTTAGCCGCTGGGTAACTTGGTGTATATTACACTGGACCTGGAGTCAAGAAGACCTAAATTTAAATCCTCCCTTAGGCACTTACTAGTTGTGTGACCCTGAGTAAATCACTTATACTCTGCCTGCCTCAGTTTTCTTATCTATAAAGTAGGGACAATAATTTCTAGCTATTAATACTGTTATTAATAGATGCTAGCTAGCTATTATTAACACTTAGCATGGTCCCACAGTGATATGGGCAGCCTTGATTGGTAATGGGTCCCCTCTCCTTGGAGATCTCCAAGGAAAGGCTGGATGGCCAAGTGTCAATTTGTTACAGTCAATGGCTGCTTTTCAGTCACTGATTGGACTTGAGGGGTTCTGAGGTCCCTTCCTGCTCTGAATTTCTGGGAGTCTATGGGAATGTAGAAAGCAGACACCATAAATAGCCACATAGAGATGGGGCAGGAGAGCCCCGGGTTGATTTCCATGACCTATCAAGGTCTCGTCCATCAAGGTCTCAAAATGCCAAGAATACAGAATCTATTGGAAAATGTGCTTGTTGGAAAGCGTTAAGAAGTGGAAGAAACCATGCGCTCTGCTCAGCTCGCTCTGGCCCATTATCCTCCCTTCTGTGGTCAATGCGATGCTTGTAGTTGCTGATAATTTCATGGTACAAGAACCAAAAAGCTACAGCTTGGACACAAGTTGCTGCCATTTCCAGGTTTTACTGGTGCCATATTAAAAAAATATGCTTGTAAGCTCAGTGCAGAGCATCGATTCTGACAGGCTGGGATAATTGAGGCTTTGCGGAGGGTGGAAAACACTGGCCTGGAAGGGAGAAGCCCTGGGGTCTGGTCCCCCACTCTGAACTTGGCCAAATGACTCAAAATCTTTGAGCTTTTGTTTCCTGCTCTATAAAAGAAGAGTTGAAAGACTCCTCTAGTCATTTCCAGCTCTGACATTGCCTGTTCTAAGGCCCCTCCCAGCTCTGACATTCCCTGTTCTAAGCCCCCTCTCCACATTCTCTGTTCTAAGGACCCTCCCAGCTCTGACATCCCCTGTTTTAAGGCCCCTCTCAGCTCTGACATTCCCTATTCCAAAGCCCCTCCCGGCTCTGACATCTCCTGTTCTAAGGCCCCTCCCAGCTCTGACATCCCCTGTTCTAAGTTCCCTCCCAGCTCTGACATGGATCAAGGTCATCTCACTTCAATGTCAACCTGCATTTCCACACTTCTCTCCCACATCTTCCTTCCTATAGGGTCTCCCTCCAGCTGCTGAGAGCAGGTAAAATGTTTTCCTTTTCTCTCAGGGGAAGTATCCCAAAGCACTGACCACAGCTCTGTTTCCTATAACCAAGGTCACTGGCCAAATCATTAGAGCTTTTGTTCACAGAGTATTGCCTTGTGTGAATGTAGCTGGTCATCTCAGCAGGTTGGTGCATGATATTAATAAGGCTCAGGTCACTAGTACAGTCCTCGGGGTGCCAATTAACCTGGTCACTGAGACCGGATTGCTCATTCCAGCAAGCACACTGACATGACATGGAGAACAGATTTGGTTAGAGGGACTACAACGGTGTGAATGACTCAGGAAATCCACCCCCTTCTCCTGGTGGGGAGGACAGAGAGACCCCCTGGGGATGAGTAATCATTTTAGTATCAGGAAATCACAGACGGGAAAAGAGACCTTAGACCATAGAACATGGTGTGTCAATGCTCAAAGGGCAGTCGAACATCAAATATATAATACCAGGCAAGAGGATTGTAGTTTTAGGGTCTTAGATGTTATCTAGTCCAAACCCACGATTTTATGATGATGAAACTGAGCCCCAAACAGGTTAAGTGACTTGTCTAAGGCCACATGGTAAGGGCAGAAAAGCCAATATTTGACCTAAGGTTCCCTGACTCCCAATCCAGTCCTCTTTCCAGCAGGAAGAATCTTCAAGGCATAGAACACTGAATGGCAGTTAGAACCCTAGAATATAGGATGGGATGGGAGAACCTTTAGAACACAATGAGAGAATCAAGAAGGACCTTAAAACAGACAGTGTCAGAGCTGGCAAGGATGTGAGGACACTGAATGCAGAACAGCAACACTGGAAGGGTCGTTGGCTGTCATCCAGCTGAAATACAACTTTCTCCTTTAGCAGCTTAGGAAACTGAGTCCCAAAGAAGGTAGAAAATTGCTCATTTGCCCAGTGAATTAGTGACAAAGCCAAGACAAGGAGAGTCAGCCGGCATATCTTTGCAAGATCTATTTTATGGATGGATTATTTATAACAATGAACAAATTGCATTCTATAACTGAGTACATTATTCAAGCATTTCTTTTCTGTATATTCCCTTACCCTTGGAGAACACCCATATCTGTCATCCGGCCCCAATGAGTTTATTTGAGTCTTCCAATTTACTGCTTTCCAAAGATGTTTTTACTTCATCAATAGAAAGCTATCAGAAAGCCAATAGAGGTCACCATGAAAAGAAGCAAACTGACGAAACCCATTCCTGCCTTGGTGTAAATGGTGCCTTCCTCCAGAGTAGAGGCAGGGGTACACCCTGAACTGAGTGTTTCTTAAAGTGCCTTCCAGATTGAAATCTATAATCCTATAAAGTCATTTCTCCTGTCTAGGCCTCAGTTTCCATCTCTATAAAAAGAGGCAACCTCTGAAGTCTGTTCTCTGGACCCTATAGCCCCAAAGATGAGCCTCTGAGCATTTTTTTCTTTTTTTGATTTGTTATTTGACTAGTTAATGAGTCATCTTCCATAGAGAAATGGATTTGATTTCCCTGGCACACAACCATCAAGTAATGCCCTCAGAGCCCATACTGTGGAAGCGCCTAATGAGATCCTTCCTTCCCATCCTTCAGGCTCTGGACCCCCTTTGGATGGGGCCCAGGCTGTGCGGAATTACCTCCTGTGATGAATAGTCTCATAGTGTATCATTTCAAAACCACTTCATCTCCTTCCCTCATTGATCTCCTATTGCCAGGGCCTCATAACTCTGTGGTGGAGTTTTCCGCCCCCTCCCCTCCTTGTCAAGCAGTAAATGATTTTGTAAACTAATGTTTAAAGGGACTCAGGGGAGTAGCCACCACTTCTTTTGACTATGGGAATATCTTGGTCATCCCCTCTGATTCGTGATAGTAACAGATGACATTCGGAGAATCCATTAAGATTTACAAAGCACCCAGTGCTTTATTTTCTTCAAAGGCACACAACGGCCTCTTAATTTAGGGTCAACAGGTATTGTGATCTACATTTTTCAGATGGAGAAATCGAGGCAAAGCGAGGCATGAATGAATTGGCTTATGAATGGCTTGCAATGTATTATAATACATGGATATGAACAGCTGCACATCCATTATTTCATTTGATCCCCTTGGGCAGGATCAACCCTGTTTGGGCAATGCAAATATTATTGTCCCCATTCAACAGATAGGAAAACTGAGGTCCACAGAAGGCAAATGACCTTGTCAAATTACTAAGCTATTAAGTGTAGGGCTGGGCTTCCCAATCATGCCTCCTGAATCTAAAACCAAGACTTTCCTCCCTCTACCACTCCACAACTCTAATACAAAGACCAGCTGTGTATTCATTTGATATTATGTGGAACTAACCAACCAAGTGACTTTTGGATCAGCCGACCAGAAGCCGGGCCAGAAACAGGGCTAAGAGACCTAGAGCCTAGGGAACATTCAACACATGGAAGGCAGTCGGCATGCCTTGAGCTTAGCTTGGGAATTCAGAGCTCACTCTATCTGACCTGACATCTCTGAGCTTAATGAGAATATTCTCAATATCTAAATTAATTAACATAAAGAGCCCTGGTTATTAAGCACTGAGGGATCGACGGCGAGGTTCTCATCATCTAAAAAGATGTCTTATGACAAGAGAAGCAAATTAACACAGCCAGCCTACATTCCCTAGAAGAGTCCCTCCTAACAGTGGCTCTTATTGTACGGAGAAGTCTTAGGGCTGGTGATTATGAGGGATGGAGGAGGGGCAGGCATTGAGCTGTGAAGAGAGAGGAGCATAGAGGAAGCCCCTGGGTATGAAGCTTGGCCTTGATCTCTACCCCTCCCCCACCCCTGTCCACTCTGCCATTTATGAACTGTGTGACCCCAAGGCAAGTTGCTTCCCCTCCCTGAGTCTCTCTGTCAGATGGGATTGACATCCTTTTATGACCTCCAGAGCTGCAATCAGGAATATTTGAGCTCTTGCTTGAGCGGGAATAGGATACTTCCCCTTAGGAGTGAGATAGCAGAATCAGAAACCTCAGGGCAGTTAGAGATGGATGTTAGGGAGGTCAGAGTGTGCACAGCAGGGTGAGGTAGGCAGAGAGCAGACCCCAGTTTATCTAAGCATGGCAGTGTCCTTTAAATTCAGCACCCTGGGGCAAAGCGCTGATTACCCCATCCTAGTTATGGCTCTGATTACCTCATTCACATATTTGTTGTGAATATCAAACGAGATCACATGATCATAGATTGAGAGCTCAAAGGGACCTCAGAGGTGATCTAGTCCAACCCCATCGTTTTCTGGAGTAGGTCACAGAAGTGGTTACTTGACTCAAGATTCACCTCGGTAGTGAACGGCAAGGTCTGATTCAAAATCCAGGACTCTTTCCCAAACACAATGGATGTGGGAGGGTTTTGGAAACCATATAGAACTGTAGAAATACATAGAAACAAAGGCAAAAATGGAGAAATGAGAAGAACACTGACTATGAAGTCAGAATATTTAGGTTCGGGGAAGACTTACTGATCCAAAGTGAGGTGAGCAGAACCAGGAGAACATTGTATCCAGTAACAGCAACATTGTGTGGTGAACAACTGTGAATGACTTAGCTCATCTGGTGAAGATGCAAAGACAATTCTGAAGGATTCATGGTAAAAAAAAATGCTATGTACCTCCAAAGAGAGATCTGGTGAACTCTGAGCGCAGAGCAAAAAGGACTTTTTTGTTTTTCTTGGGTTTTTTTGGTGTTGGACTGTCAATTGGACATCAATTTTCTAAAGAGCATTGTTTCCCCTAATTGGGATGGATTGCTGGATGAGGTAGTGAGATTTCCTTCACTAGAGGCATTCAAGAAAAGGTCTGATGAACATTGGTAGGAAATTGTAAAAAGAACATATTCCTGTACTGAGTGGTAAGAGACTGGACTTGATTCTAAAATTTTATAATTCTAAAAGTCTAAAATCTTAAGACTACAAAGCTAAAAGTCTTTGTTTCTAGGATTCTAGGTAGCAATAACAACTCTGTCCCAGCTATCTTGTAGCCCAAAATTACTCAGTGGTGAGACAATCTTCTTCCAACTTCACATAATTCTGATAACATCAATTTGCATCTCTTTCTTGCTTTAAGACTTATAAGGTATTTCCTGCCCCCACTCACCAAGTCCTGTTATCCAAGTATAGCCTCCCCATTTTACAAAGGTGGAAAATGAGGCTCAGAAACTTACCCATAGCTATGGAGATTACAAAGTATCAGAATCTAGGGAAACAATCTTGTCATTCCTACATCCCATCAGCCCAAAGACAGGAGGCACTAGACTCTGGGATAGCTGCTGCCTCCTTGATAGGAATTGGCTTTCTTCCAGATAATTGATGATGCCTATGAATGCTCACAGCCCCCAGTCTCTCCAAGTTCTCTGTGCCTGATTGCAAGCAGCAGGACTGCTCACAAACTGTCAGAAGCCATTAGACTCCAAGCCCTGCCTAATTTTGGAGAAGGGCAATGGGGGTCTCTTCAAGGACAAAGTGGAGGCAGGGGATGCTTCCTAGCCTGGCTTTTCCTAAAAGAAATATGAAAAGCAGAAAGGGGATGTGGCCAAGGAAACAGTGTTTTCCCCCCAAGTTTGTGAATTCTCCACCTCCCCTGCCAGGCTTCAAAAATCATCTCCATAGCTGATGAAAATTGCCCTCCCAAATGATTGTCACCAGCCATAGTGGGGAGCCAGTGTGACACCCTACAAGGCAATCTAATCCAAACCAATTTAATTCAGTTAAACTCAGCAAACGCATATTAAACTCCTACTATATGCAACACTTTGTAGTTTCAGGGAGCAATTAGACAGACCATAGCTTGCTAGTCTTATAAAATGATAAGATCATAGAGTTTGAGCTGGAAGGGTCTTAGAAACCAATTAATGAACAAGTTATAAGGGCAAGCAAAATGGGACTTTTCGTTGCCTTTTGTTTTGCAGTGTTTCTCAGCACTAAGGCAATCAAGTGCCTTTGACTGAGTCTTGCCTTTGTTTGTAGGAAGACTGACACCCTTTTTCTAATTAGGTCATGAGAGGTGTGAAACCCTCAAGAGGTGTGAGGCACTCTGACCCTGAAGAAGTGTATATATTTTTCAGGTTAGCATTTTGTTTGGGCTCACTCATTGGAAGAGTGTGTGGTGTGGAGACTCTGGGTGGCTGTTAAGGAGCCCCCCAGCTTTGAAAACCCAAATGTTGGTGCTTCTCTCTCTCTGGTAACTATGTATGTATGGCTTTGGTCAGACAGGTAGAAGCCAGTCTGCTGATTTGTGTTGTTTTCTCTATTTATATTTTCTCTATTCGTAATTTCTGTTTGTAATTGCTCTGAAGTTCAGGGTGCTGGCTTTTCCCCCTGAACTAAATGAAATGAATGACATATGTATGTTTGATTAAAGTGAGATTGTAAAACCTTTAAAGTTGCTTTCCTTAGAAAAGCAGATCAAAGAACCTATGCTAGCAGCCCTCCTGTATGCTGGTGTTGTTGGTCTTACACCTCCACAGCAGTGGCAAGTACCATTGTTGTTACACAAATCTTCATTAAGAACCTGCTATATTCCAGGCACTGTGCTGAGCATGCAAAGAAAGATAAAAATGTGGCCCCTGCCCTCAAGGAGCTACCAGTCTAATGGATGAGACAATGTGAAAATAACTGGGTACATGGAAGATATAAACCCCCCCCCCATTTTCCAGATGAAGAAACTGAGACACGGAGAAGTTAAATGTTTTTTTCTAAGGTCACAAAGCTAATTAATGTTTGAGGAAGGATTTAAACCTAGGTCTTCAGGATTCCAAGTCAAGCACACTGACCACTTGTTTGTTGAGTTGAACTGAATTTTCTGAGAGACCAAAGACAGTGATACAAAGTGAAAGTCACCCTGGAGCAGGAGACCTGGGTTTAATGTCACACAATTCATCAAATTGTAGATGCAGTGCCCCCTGGCTGTCACAGTAGTATAGTGTAGTGAGTGGAGTGTGGACCCAGAATCAGAAGATCTGGATTCAGAACCATGCATAGGTGGCTCCTGACAAGTCACTTGACTTTTCTGAGACTCTATATCCTCATCTGTAAAATGGGGACCTCTGAGGTTCCTTCCAGCTGAGATCCTATAACTCCATACATAGAATTCTTCTCACTGCATTATGTGGAAGCAGAGAACCCAATTAAGAAGAGACTCTAGATGCAACTACTCTAATCCTTTCATTTTTCACTTGGGGAAACTGACACCTAGGGAGACTAAGTTATCAACAGACATTTATTAAGCACTTTCTTTGTGTCAGGCAGTCTGCTAATGGCTAGAAATGTGAATACAAGCTAAAAGGAAAATGAAAAACAGTCCCAGCCTCAAAGAATGTACCTTCTAATGGGGAGAAATCAAACTTCAATGGAAGGTGAGAAGAGGAGGGCCTAGGGTATCCTTGGGGACTCAGTGAACAGCCAACCTGAGCACTTTCCTTAAAGTGGAGGCTCTGGCAAGATCTGATCAATTAGAGAAAGGAGCCACTGAGCTGGAATGAACGTCCAGGGTGAGGAAGCCTCAGGGACACGGGGTATTTGCACAAGGTCACTCAGGCAGCAAGCATCAGAGTTGGGACTCTAACCCAGTTCCTCTGACTGGAGAACCAGGTCCTTTTCACCTGTCATGCTTCCTCTCTGATCTTATATATGTGATACCACAAAGACATAGCCAGCAAGGACCAAATGGAGCTTTGCCCCATGGTGCTTACTCCTGGGAGGGCATGTTTCTGCCCCAGGGGCTTTCTTCTTATGACAGCTGACATCTCTGTACCTCACCTTGCAGTTCTCTGGGAGTGAGGGGCACAATAATAAGAGCATTTCCCCCCAGGGCTGTTATGAGGATCAAATAGGATAATAATTATAAAGCACTTAACACAGAGCCTAGGATAGAGCGAGTGTTTAGATAAATGTCAACTATTATTATTATGCTATCTCCATCACCACAGGGACTTTGTTCCCCCAGACACTGTGGGGTAAGACAGACACCCCTTTCTCAGCATGATTGTACCCCATTTGGAGTGTCCTTTGTTCTGCTGTGCCCCACTTCTCTCTCTCTCTCTCCTCCCCCTCTCTCTCTCTCATCTCTCCATCTCTTTCTGTCTCTTTGTCTCTATCTATCCTGTCTATCTATTCTATCTATCTATCTATCTATCTATCTATCTATCTATCTATCTATCTATCTATCTATCTATCTATCATCTACCTCTCCCTTACCAAAGTCCATCATATTGCCCTTTGTATTGTAAAACACTTAACACACAGTGCCTGGCACCCAGTAGACACTTGATAACTGCTTATTCCATTCCCTCCTTGCCTCTTCCCCCCCACCACCCACCTTTTTCTCTCCTTCCCCCCAACTTGCCCCGGAGTCAGGTACAGCCAGCTGCTGTAGCTCTCCAGTGCTGAAGGGAGCTAGTCATCGCCCCTCCCTCTTCTCTCTCCAGGCCACCTTCCCTGAACCAATTATTTCTTCCCCAGGTCTCTCCCACTCTGAGGCCATTTGTGCTGCTGTGATGGGGCCTGTCCTGACCACCTGGCACAGGAGATAAAGTAGATGCTTTCTGAATCAGCATTTGCAGATGTCTTGGGGAAAGAGTTAGGCCTGCATTCTCTTGCTAAATTAAACCCTCTGCTGGCCTCTGCCTGCCTGTTAATATATCAGACACTGCGGGTCTGTAATATTTCCCCTTAACCCAGCTGCCAATTAATGGCCAGGGCACAAAGTCCTCCAAAGCCAAGATGACACTCAGTCCCCCTCCCAACACTTCCTTCCCCTCTTCCTACAAGAGCCCAATTTGGTTTGCTTGTCTTTTCATCAGTCTCCCTAGAAATGGGTGGATTTTCTGTCCAACTCAGAAAGCAATCCCTCCTGAGGAGGGAGAAGTGATGGGCTTCTTGTTTCTGCTGGGCCAGAACAAGGAGCAGGCCAGAGATGGAGGAGGCAGAAGAGTCTTCCTGGGAAGGAAGGATTAAAGAAGGGATTCAGTTCAATATGTTTGTTGTTTGGTGTTGTCTAACTCTCTGTGACTCCATTTGGGATTTTCTTGGCAAAGATACTGGAGTGGTTTGCCATTTCCTTCTCCAGCCCATTTTGCAGATGAGAAAACTGAGGCAAATAGGGTTTAGTGACTTGCTCAAGGTCATACAGCTGAGGCCAGATTCGAATTCAAGTCCTCCTGACTCCAGGCCCAGTACTCTATCTACTGTACCACCTAGCTGCCCTTTAGACTTTACTCCTTTCCAACCTTTAGCAGCAGCTCTAGTTTAAGAGGTTTCGCCTCTTTGGGCCTCAGTTTCCCTACCTGTCAAATGAAAGGGTAGGACCAGATAGGCTCTGAGGTCCCCCCATTCTTCAGCTTTAGGGGCCACTGTTGAGAATGAGAAAGGGCAAATGTCACTATTCTCATTTCCTAGGAAACAAAGTGATTTGCCCAAGCTCACATGAACAGGAATAATTTGCAGATTTCCTGGCTTGACATCATCCCACCACCCATTTAAAATCCAATGTCATAAGATGTCACTTGTCTCTGTAGGAAGAGAGGACATATGGCATGTCATAGGTTTGTATTCCCCAAAAAAGCTTCAAGTGATCTGAAATTCTGTCACTTTCTAGCTGTTTGCCCATTGGATGAGATGATACTTGAGATCCCCATTGGCTCTGAGATTCTAGGAGTCCACGATCCCAATGAGGGCAAAGGCAGAAGCTTGATCGCCATCAACAACAAATGGTGCTAGAGAACATACTTAGGAATTCCTTGATTTGGGGAACTCTCATTTGAAGAAACTCCCTTCACCCACCCAGGTTGGCACCTTTGCTACCAATTTGTCATCTCAGAGCACTGAGATGTTCATTGATTTGCCAGAGTCTCACACTCAGGGTGCATTACAACTGAGACGTCAATCAGGGTCTTCTCAGCTCTCAGGAGGAATTCAGAGCCCAGAAAGTCTCCTGGCCATCATCTGACAAAGGAGCTCCAAGTCATCCCTTACATTTGTAAATACCTCACAACAACCCTGCAGAAAGAGGCAGGGGAGTAATTGCATGGATGGGAAGACAGATGAGTGAGCAGGGAGTCAAGGGCAGAAAAGAGATCAGAAGCCCTGTGACTGGAACCTCAGGTGAGGGCTCTCTCCACTACTGATGACGAGAAGCTCAGAACTCTTGGTTCTTCTTGATCTTCCCGTAAGACCAGAGTTTTATTGATTAGGGTTCCCAGGAAGCTTGAACAATTAATTTCCATAAAGACTACTGATGAGGGGCCCTTAGAAGATGGAACCTCGGAGCTGGGAGGGACCTTAAAACAGAGAATGTCAGACCTAGGAGTGGCCTTATAACAGGGAATATCAGGGCTGGGAGGGGCCTCAGAACAAGGAATGTCAGGGTTGGGGGGGCCTCAGAACAAAGAATGTTAGAGCTGGGAGGGGCCTTAGAACAGAGAATGTCAGGGTTGGGAGGGGCCAAGAATTTCAGATCTTGGAGATATTAAAAGAGAATATTAGCCCTGAGAGAAGTCTTAAAGATCGTGTATTCCATTGTCTACACTGGCTTCCCCCCAAAAGCCTGTTCTGTGCCCAGTTCTGTGCTAGGCTCCAAGGGTAGATACAGAGACAGTTGTTGCCTTCAGTCAGCTTAAAGTTCAGTTAGGGAGACAAGATGCTCATGTGAAAAGTAAAAATGCTAACATTATAAAATATCAGTTAAAAAAAAGTAAAAGTGCTAACATTTAAAGATGGAGTATAATTTAAAGAGCCTGGCATTTGCATTCCAAAGACCTGAGATCAAATCCTGCCTCTGACACTGGCAACCTGCATGACCTTAGACAAGGCTCTTTCTCCTCTCCCCTGGATTTCAGATTCCTTCTCTGTAGAAGGAGGAGGTTGCCCTGAATGACGTCTAAGGTCCTTTCTGGCTCTGAATATGTGAGCAGGGCAGGCTTCCCAGAGGATGAGGACGTGGAGCTTGTGCTCGACCCTGAAGGAAGGGGAGGCTGCAGATTGACAGTGGGGAGCTGAGCCAAAAGACTGTTCCTTCGTCTGGAGCTGAATCACAGCATGTTCTCTCCTGGCAGCTTCCTGGAGGAGATCGAGTGGCTCGTAATTAATGCTCCCCCACCCCACCCCAATCTGGGATTGCAGCTGAGTTGAATCACTAATTTGAAAAACACTGTGCACTCTGGCCTCTCAGCAATGTGTTTGGCAAGTAATTGACAGCCTAGAGCATGGCCATACTCTGTTGCCATGGCACAGTGCCTGGCACATAGTAAGGGCTTAATATGTATTGGTTGAGTTGGTGCAGAAAGGACAGCAAGTTGCCCACAGAACCCCAGAACCAGAAGGAACTTCCAAAGCCATCTAGTCCACTCAGTGCTGCGGAGCATTGTCCTAAAGCTGGAAGGGCCTTTAGAGGTCATGAATCTAACCTTCTATTTTGCAGATTAAGAAACCGAGTCTCAGAGAAGGAATGTGACTTGCCCAGGGTCACACAGCTAGTAAGCATCTAAGTTGAGATTCAGACAGATCTTTCTGACTCCAAGTCTGGTGTTCTGTCTACTGCCTTTTGCGAAAAAAAATCTCCTTAAGAAAGTGGTCATCCAGAAGACCTTCCAATGATGCGAAGACCACTAGGCTCAAGGTCTCCCATTCTGCTTAGTTTTTATTGTTGTTATTGTTCAGTCATGCCGAACTCTTCATGACCCTTTTTTGAGGTTTTCTTGACAAAAATACTGGAGTGGTTTGCCATTTCCTTCTTCATCTCATTTTATGGATGAGGAAACTGAGGCAAACAAAATTAAATGACTTGCCCAGGGTCATACAGCTAGTAAGTGTCTAAGACTGGATTTGAACTCATGAGGATGAGTCTTTCTGATGCCAGGACCAGCACTCTGTGCACTATGGTAACACCTAGCTGCCATGTTTGATATATCTAATTGGAAGAGATCTTGGAGGTCCTTGAGTACAAACCCATGATTTGAGAGATGAGGAAACTGAGATCTAGAGAGTGTCCACTGCAGAGTTTACATTAAGGTCCTTCTGACTCTGGACTTCACCAGCTTTCCTCCTCACCCTGGGATGTCTCTCAGTGCCTGGAACCTTCTCATTCTGGAGCATCCCTCTATCCTCCTGGTCTCCTTCTCCTATTGATGAGTTCCAGTTTGCAAACTGATCCAGACTGGCCTTCCTTCACTCTCCCCTGGGCTGTGCTTCTGACCACTCAGATTTTGCCTCCTATGTACCTTCTCCCCAACCCTTAACAGCTAGGACTCTCTTTTGTTACTTGTATTGGTATCCCCACCATTTAGCACAGTGCCTGGTATACAATAAGTGCTTAACAAATGCTTGTTGCCTGACTGCCTCTAAATCTAAGCATGCCATTGTATCACACACATGCACCACTCAAGCTGGTCATGGATTTAGTGCTGAAAGAGGCCTCGGTAATCATTGAGTCCAACTTCCCTCATGTTATGTGTGAGGAAACTGAGGCTCATGAAGGTTATGTGGTTTCTCCAAGATCCCACATTGTCTCCTCCATCACAAGGTGCATACTCACTCCTTTTCATCATATTCTTGAATCAGTCCATCCTGCCCATGGACTAGTCCTTTGTGTCTGTGCACCATTCCATCCTTTAGGCCCCCTAGAAGTAGGGTGTGAACACACACACACACACACTCACACACATATGATTATCTTTTCTGGGTTTGGCCACAGAGCCAGCCTTGGTGACTTGACTCCAGCCTTCCATGGCCAAGCTTTTTCCTTATTCTCAGTATCAATGATCATTCCTTCTTCACATGGAGTTCTCTGAGTGCCCTCTTCCCATCACATTAAACACCTCAGGGAGCCTCTGATTACATTAAAGACAGATTGTTGTCCATCTCACTCAAGAACCCTGCTGCCCTTCTCAAATTCCACTCTGAAGCAACTGAATTTCTAGTGGAGGGAACTCCCATCCCCTATTGAATTTGGCTGTTGCTGAACCTTCCTCTGGCCTGACTGGAGCATCACTATCTGATCTCATTCATTTCAGAGCTCTTTTAGAAATGGAAGCTATGATTTGTTTTGGTTTCACCCTTTGACTTACCTGAGTAAGGGAGCTTATTAAATGCTGGAGGTGGGAGCCAAGGCCAAGCCCTGAGGTATTCAGATAGCAGGGGATTAATTCTGGATCTGACATCAGTTTCAGAAGGATCCAGCCTTGCTTAGAAAATAAGGGTAAGACAGCCCATCTCCATAGACCTGACAACGCTTTAAAAACAACCACCAAAAAAAGTGATGAGTAGATAATTATCTTGATCACTGAAAGCTGCTTGGATTTTTTTAAAATGTAAATAGTGCAAATGTGTTCTTTCTTGCTCAAGCCATTGAAATTTATACCTATCTAGGCATGGTGGTGCATACCTGTAGTCCCTACTATGGGGGATGCTGAGGCTGGAGGTTCTAAGCTTTTGAGCTTGGAGTTCTAAGCTAGAGTAGGGCTAAAGCCAATGGTGTGGTGTGTCCACAGTGATTGGCATCAGTATGGTAAGACCTCTGGAATAAGGAGCCATCAAGGTATCTAAAGGGGTGGAGGGAAAACTAGCCCAAGTAAGAAATGGAGCAGGTCAAAACTTCTGTGCTAATCCGCTTAGGACTGGGGCCATGAGCGGCTGCTGCATTTCCAGTCTGGGTGAAGCGGGGGACTCAGTATCATCATCACCATCATCACCATCATCATCATCATCATCATCATCATCATCATCCCTAGTATTTTATCTAGTGCTTTAACGTTTGCCCAGAACTTCACATATATTAACCCATTTGATCCTCACGATGACCCTGGAAGGTGGACAGTACTATTATCTGTATTTTACAGATGGAGAAACTGAGGCACAGAGGATTTAAGTGACTTACCCAAGGTCACACAGCTGATAAGATGAGAGGCAGGATCTGAACCTCCATCTTCCTGAATCTGAATCCAACTTTCTATCCACTATACAACTCAGCCTCCCAGCAAGTCTGCTGAGAAACGTAGCTACTCAATAGGGCTGACATTATATAGAACTTCAAGGTTTGCAAAGTGTTTTACAAGTAAGATCTCATTTGATCCTCACAACAACTCTGGGAGGTCAGTGCTATTATTATGCCCATTTTGCAGATGAGGAAACTGAGGCAGACAGAGTTAAGCGACTTGCCCAGGTCTCACAGCTAGCAACTGTCCTAGACTGGATTTGAATTCAGGTCTTCCTGACTCCAAGTTCAATGCTCTAAGCATAAGATCACATGATTCTGTCATAACTTTCACCAGGCTCATATAACCAAGGAATCTTAGAGAGAGGTATTCAGAAAACTGAAGCCCAGAGCATGGGGAAAAACTTACCCTTGGCCTTAACAATACAACTGAGCCTTGACCTCAGTCTCTGTATTACAAAGCCAATTTGCTTTCCATTTCCTGGGGCTGCCTACTTATATTATGTGTCACCTCCATCCATTTTTCTCTACCTCTAAAGGGCTACATTTGGCACCTTCTACATAGCAGGTGCTCAACGTGGTATTGCATACCCCCCGTTTGCTTTTTGCACGGGTTGTCCTGTACACATAGTAGGTGCAATCCCCAGCTGTTTGCTTTTTGTCCAGGTTGTCTTCTACATTTTGACCATACTGCACTTTCACGTCTTAAAATCCTAAGCCTCCTTCAACAGCAGTAAAAGCTGGCAACCCAAGCGAGCTGCCATTAATGCTTTTGACCCTTGCAACGATCCCGTGAAGTAGTCACTATTGTCATTTCCATTTTACGGATGGGACTTGGCCCAGGGTCCTGTAGCTAGAGAGGATCTGAAGCAAGACTCTAACCCAGGTGTGCCTGTCTCTAAGCCCATCACTGCATGCACTCTGGTACACTACCGGTAGGCTCAGGTGTTCCCTTGTACAGGGAGCCTTTCCTGATTCCCCCTGGGTGTTAGCATTCTCACCGGGCTCAAATGACTACCTATTTATATGTATTTATCTATTTCTGTGTTGTATACCTCCCAGTGGAACATAGAGGGCAGGGACAAAGCGTGTCTTTTGTTTAGCATCCATTATACTTCCAGCACATAGTAGGTGCCTCAAAAATATTTATCGACTGACTGATATGTACCTGTTTGGCTTTGGGAAAGTCACTTAAACTTTCTGGAACTCAATTTTCTCCTCTATTAAATGAAGGGCTTGAACTACATGCTCTCTGAGCACCCTTCCAGATCTAGGTCTAGTCTCCTTGGGTCCCCCAATCCTATTTATATGGTAGACACTGTAAATGCCTATTGAATACATGAATGGTGAATAAGCAATCATCCATTCACTGACTGATTGAGAGAAGCAGTGTGGTTAAATGTGAAGTGAAAGGGCCTGGGTTCCAATATCACCTCTGATGCTTATTGTTGTGTGACCATGGCCAAGTTCCTTTTCCTCTCTGGGTCTCAGTTTCCCATATGCAGGATGAAGGGGTTGGACCAGATCAATGAACCTATAAAAATGGTCCTAAGCTGGCCTTCATCAGAGCTTCTCCATTCTTTCATTCCTTGCTATCCTAAGCATATTCTGTAGGGAGTTCCCCAAACTGCTCCCCACAATTCCTCCAAACATCACCTGGATAATTTCTCTCTAGCTGAGACTGTGGGGGCTTCCAATGGTTCTGCCTTCCCAAGTCCCAGAGCTCTGGGGACTGTAAAGCCCACTCGCATTCTGCCTCCCTCTCTAGGCAATTGTGTCTATGACTTTGGCAGATGCCCTTGGCCTGCTCAGCATACATGGAAGCCAAGTAGCCATTTATTTCCTGTGGCATGTCCCCTCCTGTCTGCTCACTCTGCCTGGCACTGCTGGCTCCTCTTCAGCTTTAATTTGGCCTCGGAAAGTTATTCTAGGCAGCCAGGGCTTGGGCTAGTTTGTTTCTGGAACCTTTGAACATTTATTAACTTAACAGCTTACTATCAACCAATCAATGATCAAACATTTTTCCAGTCGACTGTGTGCCAGTTGTCAGGCATATTAAAACAATAAATGAAAGTCTCTGTCCTTAAGGACAGGGCAGGCATGTGCAAACATATGCCTCCTATATGCTAGGGGAGGTGTATACATAAACAAAAAAGATATAAGATAGTTTGGAGGGATGGCACTGCTGCCCGGGAGGTTATAAAATATTTCTTAATTGAATTGAATTGCGTCCTGGTTAGTATACCTGCTAAGTGATCTAGTATATAGAGTGTCAGACTTGGAGTCAGGAAGAGTGGAAATAAAGAAGGATCAGGGGTCGAGGGATTTGGGTTCAAAGTCTGGCTCCACAATTTCCTCTTTATGTGAGACTTTGGGCAAGTCACTTTGCTCTGGGTAAAGTGAATATGAGTAAATACAAGTAAATTAGTAAGTAATAGTAAATATCACAGGTAAATATGAGAATACTGGACTAAATGAGCTCCAAGGTCTTTTCAGCTCCAAATCTATGATCCTATGAACACTTCAGCATTCTAGACTCCCCTCTCTAGGTGCTCTCCAGTTTATCAATATTATTCCCCAATATGAGGCCAAGAAATAAATACAATACAGTAGACATGGTTTGACCAGAATAAATCACAAAGAACTATCACCACCTTAGTTCTGGATATCATCTCTTTCTTAATGTGGTTTAAGGTTCCATGCTCAGTTGATGGTTGCAGCCCCTTGCTGGTTTCTATTGAGTTTGCAATCCAGTGGTAAAATCCCCAGATCTTTTTCAGACAAACTGATGTAGAACTCTGCCCTGCCCCACTCTTGTACCTGCGAAAGTGATTTCTTGCACCTTACCATATGGCTTTACATTTATCGCCACTTCATCTTATTTGTTTTAGCCCAGTGTCCTAAGACTGGGAAGAACAATTTTTAGATCCTGACTCTGTCATTCAGTTATGTAGCACTCCTAGATCTGTATCAGATGCAAATTTGATAAACATATCTATCCTCTACACCACTGCTAAATCATTTGTAAAGATGTTTAGCAGGACAGAGCCAAGCACTAAGCCTTTATCTAAACTACTCAAAATGGCAAATTGTCTTTACTATTTTTTAAGATTTCCAGAAATTGGGTTATTTTCTCCCACCCTTGCCATTCATATACAAAAAAATCTACCTCATTATACAAACACATACACACACATATATGCACACAAATATATGCATATGTAAATATGTATGCATGTATCAAACAATAACTGATTACTCCTGGCACCTGAGTTCCTCCATTGACGGTCTAGATAATTTAAATATCAGGGTAAAAGAGATAATGAGATGTGGTAGAAAGAGCCCTGGCCTGGGAATAAAGAGACCTGGGTTCTGTTCTCAGCTGTACCACTTACCAGCTTGTTTAGTCATTGGTCTTCTCTGGGAGGACCTCATCTGTAAAATGGGCATGATGGTTCTTACCCTGACTGTGAGATCACAGATATGAAAATACTTTTTAACTTCTAAAATGCTAGATCTATATGAGGTATGATTTTTATTTGGGGGCTTATTTCTCAGGTAGTAGGGAAAGGAAAGGATTTGTCAAGACAAGTATCTCCTCATATCTGCTCTTCTTTGGGCTAGGAGAAAGAATACTGAACTGGAAGTCAGAAGACTCCATTTAGTAAAATTTAAACTTCCTGGAGACAGAAATTGTCAGTTTGTCACCAGGACCTAGCAGACAGCAGGCACTTAACAATGCTTATTTAGTGGATTAATTCAAAGCATTTATTAAGCTCTTATGGTATACAAAGTACTATAAGCTGGGAATAGAAATAGAAAAAGAAGACAATCCTTGCTGTTGTGAGTTCACATACCACTACAGGTAGACAATGCATGCAGGAGGGCTCCACTTCAGGACAGATGGAAATGCCCAGTGATCCTCAGGGTGCAGTGGCCAAGCAGATGGTGGTACACCTTCTCGAGCCTCATTTGCACTGACAAAACTATATTAAATTGAGTCTAACTGAATTCAAATGAAGACCTGAGTATTGCTCAGACTATGATATGCAATTGAATGGCCAACCCACAGAGCTGCTTCATTGGTATATATATATCTTGGACATAGCCCATAAATGGATAATGAGCCAGGCTGGAGGAGAACTCACTGAATTGCCTTTGGGCTGTTATGCAGTTCATTTAATGGCTAACAAGCTTCTTTCTGAAACAAAGAACTGTCTTCTTAACACCAACATCCTGTTAATGGCCACTGCTGCATATCATGGGACACAAAGAATTGGGGCTGAAGGTCTCCCCAAGGACAATGGAAAGGAGCATGGTAGGTTGAGCATTCAATGACAGCAATACCAACAACAATAATAATACTAATATTTATATGGTGCTTTAACATTTGCAGAACACTGTGCAAGTGTTATCTTATCCTCGCAAACTCTCTGTGAGATAGATGCTATCATTACCCCCATTTTATAGATGGGGAAATTCAGGCAAACAGAGGTTAAGTGACTTTCTCTAGATCATGAATCTAGAAAATGTCAAAGAAGAGATTTGAACTCAGGGCTTCCTGACTTCTGACCCAGCACAGTACTCTATCCACTATGTCATCTAGCTGCCAAGACATTCCAAATGTGTTGCAGAGAAACCGGCCTGGATTTTTAAAGACGAGTCAATCACACAGTGAGGACAAGGGATGACTAGATGAAGTGAGCTGTTAGTCTTTAAAGATCAAAAGATCTAGAGGCAGTGTTGTGAAGTGGTTAAAGCTCTCAATTGGAGTCAGAAAGACCCTGAGCATACCCATTCACCTCTCTGAGACTCTATTTCTTCATCTGTGAAATGGGTGTGATTATAGTACCTAATCTGAAAGATCATTGTAAAGGGGCAAATGAGATAATGTACATAAAGGGCTGCATAAATTTAGATGATTATTATTATGGACTATTAGATTGGGAGAGAGAAGCAACATGGCAAAGTGGATAGGGATGGTGGATGGTCTCAGGGTCAGAAAGACCTCAGTGCCCCCAAGACTCTGAGCTGGAGAGGAGATGCTCATCTTCAGTGGGAAAAGGGAGCTCTTCACTAAGAGGGCCCCATACCAAGGAAATCATTAAGTCAGTCCAAGTCCATTTATTTGAAGAAGGTCCCCTGAGTGTTTGCCCAGCTCCTTGGAGAGGATTTATGAGAGGAGGACCTGGACAAGAGGAGTCTGAGAGGATAGACAGGAGGGGGAGGCTGTTGTCTGTGTCACAGATACATGAGGTCACAGAGCCAGCGAAGGAGCCACAAGCATCGCCAAGCATTGCTTCCTTCAGGTACAAATTGGAGCTGATAACCCTTTCACTCTTTTCCTCATGTGATTGCATATCTCACAGTATTGTAGAAATGTGAATTATCACTAAGATAGAGAAAGAAAGAGTGGAAAGGAGGGGAAGAGAGAAGGAGAAAGAATGAGAAGGGGAGGGAAGGAGTAGATAGGTAGGCAGATAGACAGATGAATGGATGGATGCATAGATAGATAGATAGATTAGATAGATAGATAGATAGATAGATAGATAGATAGATAGATAGATAGATAGATAGATAGATAGATAGACAGACAGGATAGATAGATGATGGATAGATAGACAAATGGATAGATAGACAGATAGATAGATAGATAGATAGATAGATAGATAGATAGATAGATAGATAGATGGATGGATGGATAGATGGATGGATGGATGGATAGATAGATAGATAGATAGATAGATAGATAGATAGATAGATAGATAGATAGATAGATAGATAGATAGATAGATAGATAGATAGATGGACAGATGAATGGACAGACAAATAGAGCACTTATTAAGCATCCTGTCAAGCACTATGCTAAGCACTTGGAATACAAATACAAACAGAAAGAAAGATGGATAGTTCCTGCCCTCAAGTCAATTAGAAGGCCCAGTGAATACACGTGGAATCAGAAAGACCTGAGTTCAAATTCAGACTCAGATACTTACTAGCCATGTCACCCTGGGCAAGTCACTTAGCCTGTTTGCCTCATTTTTCTCATCTTTGAAATGGGGATAATAGTAGCTCCTACCTTCCTGGGTTGTTGTATCATGTTTCTAAAGCCTTCCACAAACCTTAAAGCGTTCTATAAATGCTGCCTGTCATTATTCTTTTCTCATAAGGGAAGAGAGCTGATAAAAGAGAGCTGGACAGTTACAAGGGTTAGGAGGGAAATAGAGAAGTGGTCTGGGGCATCACAGTAGGACATCTGGTGTGGGAGCTTCATTATTATTAAGGTCCTAAATAATAATAGACAGCATATTTGTTTTGGAGTCATAAGAGCTGGATTCGAATCCTGGCTTTGTCACTTCCTATCTGTGTGGCTTCGATCAGGTTACTTCACTTCTCATGGCCTTATGTTTTACCTCTGTGAAATGATCTTAAAGGCCTCTTTTCATTTTAAATCTATGATTCTGGGATCTGCCACTTAGTAGGTGTGTGACTTTTGTCCAATTTCTTAACCTCTCTGGGCCTCAGTTTCCTCATCTGTCAAATGAAAGGGTTGGACTAAATTATATCTAATTATATCTTTGCATCTCTTTATCTATGGTCCTTTCATCTTCTACTTTCTGGCTAGGAGGCATAGGTGCCCGCCTTCTCTGATCCTCAGTTTCCTCATCTGTAATTTGAAGGTGGTTGGACTATATCTGGAGTCAGGAGGACCCTATTTGCCTCAGTTTCCACATCTGTAAATCAAGGGTGGTTGGACTACATGACCTCTAAGTTCCCTTTCAGATCTAAGCCTGTGATCATTCACTTGTTGACTATGTAACTCTGGACAGATTATTTCCCTTTTCTGTGCTTCCACTCCACTCTCGGTCCAATGAGGGGACTGGACTGGATGATTTCCAAGTTCCCTTCCCCCTCTAACAGTCTATGAATAGGATCTACCTAAGGAGAGGAAATCGGGCCATCTGTCTTCTCAGTTATTCCCACCCCCTTGACAAGTCAGCCAAGGGGGCTCGGAGCTTTGGCTAAAGAGGAGGAGGGAGAATGGTGCATCCTATCTCCAGTTTAGCTCCTGGCTCCCAGAAGGCACATCTGTGGAGCCAAGCCCCAGCATGATAAACAGCTCGAGAAGATGCATTGTTGGCGCCTGTTAATACACAGCAATTACGCAGTGTGCTTTCCTCATTAGCTAGAAATTGACACAGAGGCAATCCTACTTTTTAAATTACTGCTAATCTTGTTGCACCTGTTTAGAAGGGAGGGGATGAAAGGAGGGGAGGGAACTCTGGGTAATAACTGTTTCATGATATTTAGAAACAAACAGTCCTAGTCCCCCTCCAAAATAGCTCAACATTTTATTTTAAGAAGGTTGCAAATGGACATATCCCACCATCTAAGAGGACCCTCATTACCACTGATGAATGTTGAAGGGTTGGATCAGGACCCTAAAAAAAAGATATCTTCAAACACCAGGAAGCAATGGAGCAGGTCACGTGGCAAGGAGAGAAGGAAGTTGTGCCAGTCTCTCAAAGGTTCTTTCGTGGAGTGTCAGTGGCCAGAGCATCTTGAGTTCTGAAGTGGAGAGAGGACAAATTTAGAGCTATAATCAGTATGGGCTAAATGGGGTTTTGCCCTGGGGGCACTGGCAGATGCTCCTTTCCCTTGGCAATCACTGTGTCTCTAACGTAACACAAGGTCATCTGATGATGTGTGGGACAACCACCCATTCTAGAAATGCCACCACCAAGGTCCTGATACCTCTGATGCTCTGACTCTCCCAGGGACTGCCTTTACCCCAGCCTCCATGGGAGTCAGTGCCAGAATCTCCAAGAAATGAGCTGTCTCCTGTCCTGGGACAAATGCATCCATGATCAGACTGTGCCACCATCCCCCCTATAACTCAAAACTAATTCGCACAATTAATAGCTCTGATTAACGTATTTACCAAAAGACACACAGATCCCTGAGATGTGAGTTATGATTAGAATGTTAGGATCATAAGTGTAGAACCAGAAGGGACCTCAGAAGTCTTGTACTTTTACATCATTTTTGATGGATGGGGAAACTTTTGTGTGCCCTTAGCCAAGTCATGTGATCTCTCCTTGACTTAGCTATGGTCACACAAGCAAAAATCTGCATTTGAACTCAGAACTTATGACTCCAAGTTCAGCATTCTTTTCATTGCACCTGTCTCTAATCCCATCTCCCCTGAAGAAAGGGGCACCCCAAGCCAAGAAGAAGTTGTCAATGGGAAAAGTTAAATTATCCCTCAGCTCTCCAAAGGAAACTTGCAGATACAGAGTAACATAGTACGTTAACACTGAGCTGAGATCAAACAGACAGGTTGGAGTCCTGACTCTGATGCTTAATAACTATATGACCTTAAATCATCCTCTCTCTCTTTCCTTTTCCCTCGGTTTCCTCATCTGGAAAATAGGAATGATAAAACGTATGCTTATAATTTCACAGTATTGTGGCAATCAATTACCATTTTTAAGTGCCTACTATGTGCTAAGCGCTGAGAATGTAAATATAAAGAATGAAACAATCTTTAATCTCAAGGAGTTTGCATTAAAAAAGCAGAAAAAATGTGTATGTATGTGTATACATACATATGTGTGGTTATGTATGTATATATGTATATATACCCTGGATATGTGTATGTATTTGTTGTTAAGTTATTTTTCAGCCACGTCTGACTCTTTGCGACCCATTTGGGGGCTTCTTGGCAGAGATACTAGAGAGGTTTGCCATTTCCTTCTCCAACTCATTTTACAGATGAGGAAACTGAGGCATACAAAGTTAAGTGACCTGCCCAGGGTCATATGGCTAATAAATGTCTGAGAGTGGATTTAAACTCAGGAAAATAACTCTTTCTGACTCCAGGACTAGCATTCTATGCACTGTGCCATTGACCTACCCATTGGTGTGTATAATTGGTTATATAGAAAATATATACAAAGTTAACTTGGAGTGGAAGGTACTAGAAGAAAAATTTCACGTAGAACATGACATTTGAGTAATTTTGAAGGGAAACTGGGATTCTACCAGGTGGAGATAAGAAGGGAGTGCCCTCCAGGTATGGCAACCAGCTTAGTGCAAAGACACAGGGATGTGAGATGGAAGAGAGACAGCAAGAAATCCAATATGACCGAGCGGTCGGGTGCCTGAATGGGTAAAATATAAAATAAGTCTGAAAAGTAAGTTGGGGCCAGGTTTACATGCTCAAAAGAGGAATTTCTGCATTCTTCAAAGATGAAGGTTCTGGAGCTCACTGAGCAAGAGAGCGCCATGTTGTGAATGAGTGTGGGAATCAGGGCACTTGTTGGCTCCGGATTCCACCTCCGGCACTTATTAGTTACATGAATAAGGCTGAATCACAAAACGTCCCTGAGCCACAGTCATCTGATCTGTCATATAGGGATGTTGATACCTTAAGCATTCACAAAAGAGTGGGCTTTTGTGAGGCTCACACAATGTGAGTTGCGAACTTTAAAACTATAGTCTATAACTGTCTATTACATTAAATGGTAGAGCTCCCTCAAAATGTGAGCTGCTACTATTTAGTACACCCCTGCACCCAATAGATCCTTCCCTTTGGGGAATGGAACCTCATGCTTCTCCTTCCAGTGCAGGTGGAGGCTAAGGGGAGAGCTGGCAGCAGGTCTGTGAAGGACTGATGGGTTTCCATGGCAACCCTGCTTGGCTCAGAGCCAGGCAGAAATCTCTATATAAATTCCCCAATAAAAATGTCAGAGCCAGGTGTGATTTTGACCTTGAAGGAAGTACCCTCTGCAGATGAGAGCTTCCATGGCAGACACTCTGAGAAACACCTCAGGGCTGGTGAAGGCTAAGAGAGGATGTGGGGCATCCTCCATGGTATCTCCTTGGTCAGCTAGACCAACCCCCTCCTTTGACAGTTGAGAAAACCTAGTACAAAAGAGATTTAATCACTTGGCCGATGTCACTCAGCTATTGATTATTAGAAGTAGGATTTGAACCCAGAGACTATGTGTTTCCCTTGTGCCATACTGCTTCCCAGGAGTCATTGGGGTCATGCAAGTGAAGAAGACAGAGCAGGGCCAGCTGGGGCCAGGACTGTGGGTTATTTCTTCATATTCTACTCTCCTGTGCTTGTACCCATGTCCTCTTCAGTCATCAAAAGGAGCCTATGCTTGATCGCCATGGGAAGGCATTCCTCTGGTCATGGCCCCATGTATTTAGAGTCATAGAAACGTGGGATCTCAATTAAAAGGAGTCCCAGAATGTATCCAGTTCAATCCATTGTGAACAAGGTTCCCCTCTATAGCCTCCCTAACTGGTGGCCATCTGACCACCATTGAAGGACAGCTCCCTTCCTCCTGATGGAGCCCACATCATTTTGGATTGCTTAAATTATTCTGAAGCTTTTCCTTGCATCCGAACCTAAAATTGCTTCTTTGGTAATGCAACCCGTTCTACTAGCTCTGCCCTCTGGGGCCAACCACACTAAAACTACTCCCTTTTCCACATGAGAGCCCTTCAAGATAGCTAGCATGCCCCATCTCCTCCACTCCAGGGCAAATCTTCGGAAAATGCAGCCTACATCCTTGGCCATAAGGGACCAAGTTCTTCTACCTTTTTATTTTCTTTTTATATTGAATTTTATTATTTTCAATGACCAAAGATGATGTTCTCTCGCTCCCACTGTCTTTCCCCTCCCCCTCATTGAAAAGAGAAGCGAACACTTGTAAGCCATCTGCATAGTTAAGTAAAACAAATTGTCACATCAGTCTTGCCAATTCATCTCATTCTGCCCCTGAAGTCCTCACTAAAAGTGGAATGAGATAGTGAGGTTCCCCACCCCTTGACGTCTCCCAGCAGACCTTGTCAGGGATGCTGGGTTCTTGGTCAGGCATGGGTTGATCTAGATGGTCCCGGGATGCTATGATTCTGTGATGTCTGTGAATTTTTATTTATGGCATAAAAGAAAGAACCGTGGGTGTGAGTTCAAATCCCAGCTCAGCCTGCCACTTCTTGTGCTGCTTGGGGCATGCCATTTCCTCCTCTGTAAAATCAAGACTTGAACCAGATGACCTGTAGAATCCTTTCCAGCTCAAGAGCTTAGGTTCCCACTTGGTGCCTATTGGAGACAAGAGGTCACAGATAACTAGATCTACCAACCTTCTCGTTTTATAGACAGGAGAAACAGAGACTCAGAGAGGGCAAGCAATTGGCTTAAGGTCACGTAGCAAGTTACAGGTAACAATAGAACCGGAGTCCTGATTTTCTGATCATAATAAAACCTCCCACCCAAGAACCAGCCCTCTTTTCATGTTCACAGTTTGGCATTCTTACAATTTGTAACTTACAATTTGTTAAGCTCTTTTCCATCTATTATCACATTTTATCCCTCACAACAACTCAGTAAATTAGGCAGAGGAAGTATTGTTGTACCCATTTTACAGATTAGAAACACTGAGGCACAGCACACCATAGCAACTTTCCCAAATACACACAGGTAGTGACTGAAAGAACCAGAAGTGAAGAGGATTGTTTTGGCCTTATTCCAAGTGGAAAAAAAAAATGAAGATGAAGAAATGGCGTGACATCTTAAGGTATGGTTCAAACAGGATTGAAGTTGGAGTCAGAGGCTCTGGTTCAAGACCTCAGCTCTGCCCTTTTCTACCAGTGTGACCTTTGGCAAATCACATGACCTGTCTGTGCCTCACTTCCTCACCTTTAAAAGAGGGGAAGCTTTTTGCAGTCCTGAATGCCTGACTTGGAAAAACTCCATTCGGATTCTGTGTGATTTGAGGGGAACCATTTAACTCTCCAGGCCTCAGTTTCCTCATCTTTAAAATTACACTTAAATAATGTAAATAAATAAATAAATAAAATTTAAAATTGAAATTATATGACTTCCAAAGTCCTGTCCAGTTCTCAATTTATGAGATCATGAATCTAAGATTATATGAGATTATAAATCCCTTCCCCCTTTCTGAGCCAGTTTTCTCATCTATAAAATGGGAATGTTGGACTAGCTGATCTCTAAAGCCCCCATCCCAGCCAAAATTTATGGTCCCAAGATCCTGTGTCCTGCCATTATTCACTAATCAGGATGAGAGCGGGATTGACTTCTGTCTCAGAATCTGCTCTCTAAGAGATCTGCTATGTCAGGTAAGTGCTTCATGGGAGAAGGTCACCTCCGGATAAGCTGGTGTTCAGGTTTGGAGTGGGAGAGTTGATCTTTAGTGACCCCCATGCCTGCTTCCTCCTTTCACTCTCCCACCCACACAATGAAGCGCCTAGTTCCTGGTGCCCTTGCACTGCCCTCGCAGAAGCTGCAGCTCTCTTCTCAGCAAGAATTAGCCCTCTCTTCATGTTCACATACTGTAAGGTCTGTCTCCTTCCCTTACATTCCTGCAAAGGAAAGTGTCTGTGGCGGCCCATTCATCCTGCCTCCAGTAATTGGTAATCCTGCCACTTTGCTTAGTTCCCCTTCATTCATCTGTACCTACGCTATTTCAGACCCGAGATCACCTCTTCATCAGAAAGCCAAAGAGACTCAGAAAGACAAAGGACTGCGGGGAGAGGAGGGATTGATAACAGCACTGATAGAGAGAGGAATTCAGTCTTTAAATACAAAAGACCATCCTGGAAGGACCACACCCAGGGCCAACTCAGGTCCAAGAAGGGATGTCCCTTGTCCATGGTCCCAAAATAAATAAACAGCAATCCACTGATCAGCCGATCAGCAAGCATTTCTTAAGTGCCTACTATGTTCCAGGTACTACACTAAGTGCTGGGGACAGAAAGATAAAACAAAAATGAAACAACCCCAGCTCTCAAGGAGTTTACATTCAATGTAGAGCTGGAAGAGACCTCAGACATTCTCCAGTCAGGGCATTCTTAACCTTTTGGGGGAGAGGGACAGGGTCAATGGAAGGAATGGCAGATTTGAATGAGGAGACATGGGTTGAATCCCAGGTCAGCTGTTTACTCTCCTGAATAAGTCCCTTAATCTCTGGTCTCCTGATCCTCCTCTGTAAACAAGGGAATTGGAATAGATGGCCTCTGAGGTACCATCCAGATCTGAATCTATGAGATATTATCCCGTGATGGTATCTTGCTTAACATGCTGCATGTTGCAGGCGGAACAAAGATGAATTGCTCTAGAACCCAGCCCTTGAGGGTTTCACGGTTGATTGTGGGCTAGGGGGAAGGAGGATAAGATGTGTGTATTAAAGTATCATTGACACAAAGCAAGCTTGAAATGGTCTTTTAAAAAGGTGATGACCAGGGTATTTGGGCAGTTGGAGAATCAACACATCCACCTAGAGTTTTCTCCTAATCTTTAGAAGGCAGCCCATGAGCTAAGGACTGAACCTAAGCACCATGACTAGGGGTTATATGGCTTCCATCTGGGTCCTGGCATGCAGTCACAGAAGGAAGAGATTGTAGATTTAAGGACCTTAGAGGTGACCCAGTTCAATCTCATCATTTTACAGATAAAGAAACTGAGGCTCAGAGAAGTTGAAGAGATTTGCCCAAGATTAGTAAAAAAAAAAAAAGTGCTAAGTGGTAGAGCCAGGATTTGAACCAAGCCCACTGATTCCAAGTCTAGCATTAAGTCGAATCACTTGCTCAAAGGATACGAACAGGCAGTTTTCAAAGGAAGAAATCCAAGTTACCAATCGTCATATGAGGAAAAAATGTTCCAGATCTGAAGAATAAGGAATGAGGCATTCAGCATTAAAGGTAGGGAGCCATAGAGCATGGAATTTATCCCACTCTGTCCTCCAGACCAGGCCAGGAATAGTCCAAGAATATGAGGGTCATGGGAGACTTAAATGGCCTTCTAATCTGACCCATACAAGAAAGGAATCCCCATTGGGATATATCTGGCCAGAGATCATTCACCATCTGCTTGGAAAAGGGGAGGAAGGAGGCATCTTGGGATGGTACCACAAGAATGATGATGCCCTCTTACATAAGGCATCAGGGTGGGTGCTGCTTCTGGGAGGGCCCTGACAACCCGGTGCCCAATCAGGCATCAGCTTGGGATGCTGAGGTTCTCCACTCTTGTTCTATTACCTTCCTGGAACAAAGCAGCTGGCAACCAGCCACCAGTTTCTCAGTAGTGTGGAAGGCTCTTGGACCACAAATGGAAGCATGTGGTAAACCAGGTGGCCGAGGGAGGCCTGGCTATTTGCCCGTTTCCAGTCTCTTGACTCCTGTTATTTTTCAAGGAATCTCAAAATGGCACCCACCATAAAATCATGTCTAAAAGTATGTTCACTGTCCTGGCTAGAATTTATGTGGGCCTAGCATCTTAAACTCACTGAATATAGTTGGTCCATTCCTATAGGATCGTAAGACATTAGAACTGGGAAAGCCCTTAGAACTGAGACTGTCAGAGCTTGGAGGGATCTTAGAACAGGGGATGTCAGGACTGGGAGGGACCTTAGAACAGGGGATGTCAGGGCTGGGAGGGGCCTGAGAACAGGAGATGGCAGGGCTGGGAGGGACCTCAGAACAGGGGAAGTCAGAGCTGGGAGGGACCTGAGAACAGGGGATGTCAGGGCTGGGAGGGGCCTTAGAACAGGGGATGTCAGAGCTGGGAGGGGCATTAGAGTATGTCCAAACTGGAAGGACTTTGGAACCAAGAATCCTGAAATTGGAAGGGACCACAGGCATTATGTATCCCAACGATCTCCCTCTTCTCGCCTCATTTGAGTTTCAGTACATCCTCATATTGTGTCCAATCTAAAGACCGTTGGAATGTAAACTCCTTGAAGGCAAGAATGTCTCGCATTTGCACTTGTATCCCCAGAATCGAAGTTAGTTGCCGGCTTATAGAAGGAATTGAATAGATTCTTGTGGTTTGCCGTTGTTGTTTGTCTTTCTTTCTCCAAGAAGACTAATGGCATCACAGGGTGACGTCTTGACTTGCACGTGAATTGGATTTAAGTGAGGCAGAGCTGTGCGGAGTCACCGCCCTCACTCTCTTCTCCAGAGTCATTGGAGTCCAATAGCATGACATAGGTCAGGACAACTGGCAATGGCCTAGGATACAGTGGGAGACTTAGGCCTTTTTAAGCTAAGGTCTTTCCCAGGTCTCAGTTTGCCTGAGGCAACACCTATTCAGTGATTAAAAGCTAGGTAAGAATAGAGGCAAACCGTGTTCTCAAGATGGAATAGTCTGCCCTTTGTGTGGGATGTTGTATGGGGCTGATTCCTACTTCACATGCAGATTGGTCAAGATAATATCAGAGATCCCAGCCAGCTCTGAGGTTTCTCTGTTTCCATGGAAGGCCTTGTTCTAAGCCTAGATAAACAAAGCCCTTTCTGTTATCGCTGGCATTTCCCACAAGCCTCAGTGATCCTGGGTCCTGTATCTTGCTTGATACCTAATCTACAGGTTCCATCAATGCAGATGAAATGGGCCATTCTGAACCCCATCCTGGTTACTTCAGGTGGTTGAGCAGAATCTCATGCTAACCTGGCTGAAGTTATCTACAGCTCCCTGATTTAGAGGTTGCTGCCTGAACATGAAGAACTGCAGGCATTTAACTCAAGCCCATGTTCAGAGCCTTAGAGAGCTGAGGAAGGGTTTATTGGTACCTCTGAACCTGATGGCATCTGTATTAGAAATGAGAATCCAGCCGTGCAGCTACTTAAGATTAGATTTAGGTCCTTCCAAGGAACCAAGGAAGAAATAAATAGCTTATGATGACTTTGGCTGGCTCTATCTGACGTCTCCAGCTGGCCTTGGGCTCCTTCTCCATCAGTCAGGATGGCCACATGGCTGCCACAGTGAAGACCCCTTGAATGCACCATGGCACCAAGAAGCCCATTTCAACCCATCCCACAAGCATTTCTGGAGCGCCTACTATGTGCTAAGGTGCTATGCGGGCTGTAAGAATAAGATACCATTCCAGATGTCCAGGAGTACATATTACAGTGTAGCTGGGAAGTAAAGACATGTGGAAGAGTTAGATAACAGTATGAAAGATAATATAGGTTCAAGCTGCACCAGCAAAGTTTAACACAATCAGGGAAGGGCAGGAGAACTGGGAAAGTGACAAGATGGCAGCTCCTGCCAATAATTCTAAGGAGGACACCAGCCTCTGTCTCCCACTCTGAGGCTACCTGAAGAGAGCAGATAAAAATAGGGAGGGCACAGACTGATGGATTAGTGTTGGCTAAACTAGACTTTATACTGTGGCTAGAGAGCTCAGTAGAATGGCAGTCATTTATTCAACCAACACTTAAGTGTTTATTATGTACAACCTAAGGGGAAAGGAAATACGCATTTGTTAAACACCTACTATGTGCCTGGCACTGTGCTAAACACTTTACGAGTATCTCATCTGATCCTCAGGAACACCCTAAGAAGCAGATGTTATCATGGTCCTCACTTTATAGTAGAGGAAACTATAAAATAAAACTCATAGTTAGGGCAGAGAGAGGTTAGGTGGCTTGCCCAGGGTCTCATAGTAAGAGTAAAAGGCTAGATATGAGCTCAAGTCTTTCTGAATCCAAGTCCAGACTCCATCTACTGTACCACCCTGAGCCTTGCCATCCACCCTGCTACCGAACCTTAGGGCATTGGGGCCTTTCTATCTATCCTGCCCTCTAGCTTTCTTTTCTATGGTCTTTCCCTAATTAAAATATGAGCCTGTAGACAGCAGGGACCATCTTGATTTTTCTGTTTGAGTCCCCAGAGGTTAACACAATGCTTGGCACATAGTAAGCATTTAAAATATTCTATTTTCATTCATTTGCTCATTCAATCATTCATTTTGTGTATGATGTTACATAGAGAATTTCTTTTTCAATTTATTTTTTATTTTTAGTTTACAACACTCACTTCCACAGGTTTTTGAGTTCCAAATTTCCTCCCCCTCCCTCTCCTCCCCTCTCCTTCCCCAAGATGGCATGTAATCCAATGTAGGTTCTACATATACCTTCACATTAAAACTTGTTTGCACAAGTCATGTTGTAAAGAAGAATTATAACCAATGGAATGAACCATGAAAAAGAAGAAACAAAACAAAAAAATAAGAAAAAAAGATAACAAATAATTTGTCCCAATGTGCATTCAGGCTCCCCAATTCTTTCTCTGGATATAGATAGCTTTCCCATCATGAGTCTTGTGGAGCTGTCTTAGAACCTTGCAATGCTCTTCTGTTTTTAAAGCCAGCAATGTGAAATGGACATTCACAGTTTCATGTAGACTTCTCTTTTGGTGTTGTGCTGTGTGTATGGAATTGTCTTTGGGAGAGCAATTGTTCAGAATGTAAAAATGAAAACAATAATATTTTTAAAATACCATTAGTGCATTAGAGAAGCACAGAATGAATTATTATATAAAGCCTGATGGAGAAGGTCAATACTGACCAGGATCATCATGGATGACTTCCTTGAGGAAGTGGCATTTGCATTTGGGAGGAAGGAGCTCAACAGATGAAGGTGGCAAGCTCAGACCTTTCAGTCATAAGGGAATTGTTAGCACCAAGGTTGGAAGGTACAAAGCACTTTTAAGATCAGAAGGCTGACCAGTTTGGGTAGAGGGAAGACTGTAGAAGTAAATATAGGAACACAGATCTGGAGTTGAAGGTGGCCTTAGAGATTTTAAAGATGGGGAAACAGGCCTGGAGAGGTTAAGTGACTTGCCCAGTCACCTGGGTAGTAAGTAGCAGAACCAATATTTGAACCCATGTCCTCTGCCTAAAATGGGAAAGGTCAGATGGCATCAAATTGTAGAAGACATGGAATGCCTGCTAGTTTGAATATAGCTTTGGGGCCAATAGCTACCGAAAGTTTTTGAACAATCATATCCCTGCACACGGTGGGTCTTTAATGGTTGTTGGCTTTGATCCAAGGCAGATCCTGGACAAAAAGTGGGGGGAAGGGAAGGGAGGAAAAAGTAGGAAGCCCTCTTAAGAAAGTCTCAATAGCAGGCCAGGCAGGTGATCATCAAAGCTGTAGTAGGTTCAGGACAATAGGAAGAGAAAAGAAAATGAATGTGATATGTTGAAGAGGTAAAATTAACAGGACCTAGTCAAGTTAATGATGAGCATTTATTAAGCACTCACTGTATGCTAGGCATTGTGTTGAGTCCTGGGAATATAAAAAACACAAATGCTTCCTGTCTAATGGAGGAGATAATATGCAAACTAAGTACAAGTGTGATAGATACCAGATATATTGTGGGTCAAAAAGCATTTATTAAGTGCCTTCTATGTGCCAGGCCAGGTGATAAATTCTGGATAATCTCTGAGGGAAGGCACTAGCTTAGTAATTTATTGGATTGGTTTGGTTGCTGTCCTTGGTTCTAAAAGAGGACCAAAATCTCATCACTGTGCTAGAGTCGAGCTAAAGCGTGTCTGACTGTGGCTGATCAGACCAATATGAGGTTGGAATGCTCTACCACAGGTCGGGCACAAATAGTCCATGTGAACATTTGGGGTGGATTCTCTAAATCTGTACATCTCATGTTTCTTTTGGGACACTTCAATTCTGCTTCACTCACAGAGCATAACACCTTCTCTGATGAGGGCATGCTGTGCTGGGCAGTCCTGTACAAATGTCTCCCATGGCCCACAATCAATTCCAAACTTCTTAAGAGAGACCTTGAGAGCATCCTTGTATCGCTCTTTCTGACCTCCATGTGAGCACTTGCCTTGTGTGAGTTCTCCATAAAATAATCTTTTTGGCAAGTAGACATTTGGCATTTGAACAAAGTGGCCAGCCTGTCGGAGTTGTACTCTCTGCAGTCGAGATTGATTGGATCTGATTGGATTGATTGGATATGAGAATTGAAGGAGAGGGGAAAATCTAAAATAAACCCGCAGGCTTCTTGAACACTAGAGAGGGTAAAATTGCAGAGCTATGAGAGACCTCTGTCTGGACGATGACTATAGCCCTGGAGAAACTGGTTACTTGCGTGACCACCCCCTGTGTGTGTTCTCCTGTGTTTTGTGACTTAGAATCTGACTGACCTCCAAATACTAAGTTTGATTGGTCATTTGGCTAAAGACATCCTTGAAACACAGACAGATGTGGGAGGCAATGGAGACTGCCAGATTTATCCTTTTGGCCCAACCAATAGTCAGTTGGCAAGCATTAAGTGCTACTGAAGGGAAGTTGGACTGGGATCCTTGCATGACGAGAGCAAGATTCTGTGTGTTTGTGTGTGTGTGTGTGTGCGCACACACATGTGTGTGCGTGTGTCAGTGTGGGCCTATGTATATGGGGAGGAGGGGTGTCAGACATCTGCATCAGACAGAGGCTTAGGGGAATAACCCAATGACAACAGTAGGACATTGGTAGTGATTGGTGTAAGGAAATTGAGCTACTGAACAAAAAAAAATGAAGTTTGAAGAAAACAGGTTGAGTCAGACAAATAGTCAACTCCTTGGCATGACTTCCATTTTGTTGTTTTAATCTCATACTGCAGTGAGTTGTGTTGGAGCAACTGAGCTTCCCAACTGTCTCAGCCTCTGTATCACAGCACTGTATACATACTAATATGAATTTGTTTTAGCTTTTCATCTGACCCTTGCTCCCTTCCCAAGTCAGACCCTGCCTCCTCAGTCCCATGTGAGAATTGCCCATCCCGCCACTGAGAGGCTTCCCAATCTCATTTTACCTCTAGTGGGACATGACAGAGGGTGCCATTGCACAAAATTGGGATTCTAATAGAGAGCTAATTGTTGGGCTGCTACTCTGTATTTGATGTGTTCACTTTGCGGGAACTTGGTTCTAAGTCCCTAATATGGTAACAGACTCTCATTCCCTGATCTGGGATGGAGAATACCAAGAAAAAGAGGATATTGCTGGGGAAAACTGAGCTGTTGCAGTCAGAGGTTCCCCCTCCCCACTCCTGGATGGTTAGCAATCTTCAGCTGTCACTTTTCAACAGAAAGAGCTCTTGAGCTCGAGATCCATGGGTCCAAATCTTAAGTAGCTTTACTACATCTTAGGTGTCTGATGTCAGATAAATCAATTTACCTCTCCTCTTTGGGTTCATTATCTCTAAAATGAGAAGGTTAGACTCTAGCAGAGACTCTTAACTTTTGTTGTATCATGGCAGCTAGATAACATAGTAAATACAGAGCCGACTCTGGAGTCAGGGAGACCTCAGTTCAAATCCAGCCTCAGATGCTTACTAGCTGTGAGCAAGTCACTTCATCTGCCCATTTGTGTCAGTTTTCTCTAAGGATTAATAACAGCATCTACCTCCCAGGGTTGTGGTGGAGATGAAATGAAATATTTCTAAAGCATTTAGCACAGTGCCTAGCACATAGTCGGCTCTTCATAAATGCTTATTCCCTCCTTCATGGACTCCTTGGACAGGCTGCCAAACTTAGTCCTTTTCTCAGAATGTTTGTAAATAGCAAATAAATGCTAAATTTCACCTAGAAACCAATGAAATAAAGATGTCATTTTTTTCCCCATCCAGGTTCATGGACCCCCTGAAATCTATGCATGAACTGCAAGTTAAGACTATCTTTTTTTAGAAACTGTCTATTCAGCTGTCTTTGACAGTTGTTTAGTTGCTTTTCAGTCATGTCCAACTCTCCATGACCTCATTTGGAATCTTCTTGGCAGAGATCCTGGAAGGGTTTTTCCATTTCCTTCTCTAGCTCATTTTACAGATGAGGAAACTCAAGCAAACAGGGTGAAGTGACTTTCCCAAGATCACAAAGCTAGTAAGTGTCTGAGGCTAGATTTGAACTCAGGGTTCCTGACCAGGTCCAGTACTCTATGTATGGCATCACCTAGCTGCCTATCTATGGCAGTATCATAGTTAAAATTGAACACTGACTTACCTTTCATCTTTGCCTTATTATCTTCTTTTATCTTTGCCTTATTATCCACTCTTTTTATTATTCTCCTGTGTATCCTACCAAACACTAGCCACTGGGTTTTCCTTGACCTTCCCTCCCCCCAACTATTATTCACTTCCCCTCTGGGATCACCTCCCATCTATTCTGATATATGGAATCTCACACGTACCTATTCTATTTATGTGCATGCTACCTCTCTCATTAGAATGTAAGCTCCTTGAGGACAGAAACTCTTTCTCAATTTTTCTTTATGTCCTTAGTGTCCAACATAGGGCCTGGCACATAATAGGAACTTAATAAATGATGTTGATTGAGAGATTGAATCAAATACCTCCCCCCACTGTATTCTGCTGCTTCACCCACAGTCCTGGTGTTTTTACTTGTCCTTATGTTCACAGACTCTCAAAGATGGCAGGAAACTCCCCCCTCCCCAGTAAAAGTGGGGGGGGGGAGTTTCCCCTGTATCCACCCAACACCATGCCCTGTAAGTTGTCAGATGTTAAGTGACTTTCCCAGCATCAAATTACCAGTTAATAATGAAGCCAAAACATCAGAAATCACAGACCACATACCTTAGAATTTAAACTCCTCGAGAGATGGTTTTGATCTTGGCTTTATATGTATCTAACCGTGGGCAGTTAGGTGACGCAGTAGCCTGGAGTCAGGGAGACCTGAGTTCAAATCTGACCTTAGATGCTTACCAGCTGTGTGACCCTGGGCAAGTCATTTAACACTCAGTTTCTTCATCTATAAAATGAGCTGGAGAAGGAAATGGAAAACCAGTCCATTATTTTTGCCAAGAAAACCCCAAATGGGGTGACCAAAAGTTGGATACAGAAAATGACTAAGCAACAAACATGTATCTAAGCACACAAGGTTCCTGAGGTTGTAAGAGGTGAAGGATTTGCCCCATCCTATACCTACTATGTGGCAAAAGTAAGATTTAAACTCACTTCTTCCTGGTGGAGCTCCGAGGCCAGCTTTATAGCCACAATGGGAGGCTGTTTCTTGCCTCATCACTGCCTCTCAGCCCTGTATAGAGCCTAAACCCCAATGAACTGAATTCAGTCCAATAAAATATGAACTCCTTGAGGGTAGCACTGTTTCCTTTTGTACTCATAGGGCTTTGTATAGTGCTCTGCAGGTAGATAGGCATGCTTAACAAATGGTTATTGGATTGAATTGGGCCAAATTGAATCCCATAGAATGTAAGCTTCTCATAGTCATGCTTAAGAAATGGTTATTGGATTGATTTGGGACAAATTGAAACCAATAGAATGCAAGCTTCTTGAGGGCAAGGACTGTCTTCATTTTCGTCTTCTATCCATGGTGCCTAGCACAGCCCTTGGCACATAGTAGGTGCTTAATAAATGCTTGTTGAGTTGAATTTAATTAAATTAGTCCCATGCTATCAAAGAGATTGTTCTCTTCCACTGTCTCAGAGTGAGTACAACCTCAGGAATCATCTAATCTAGCCACATCCCAGAGCAGGAATTCCTCCACAGTATACCCCCAACAGGTGGATATTCAATACTTACCTGAATACCTAAAGTGATGAAACACACACTACCTAAACATTTTGATTCGCACATGCTCCCAAATACTTAAATGAACCATCAACATCAAAATGCCATGGTCCCTACAAGAGATAGACTGTAACTCATCTTTGCCTGCAATCTTGGGCAATTCTTATGACATTGCATAATTTCTGTACTAGAAAGCCTCCTAATGTGCAGGAAGCCTTCCTTAGAAGACAGAGGTTGTTCTTCAGTTATCTCATGCTCTCATTCCAACACATCCAGGGGTTATTTCTTGATCTAAGAAGTCCTTGCAACCCCCAAACTGCCTAGCATGGAGGCTGGGCACTTAGCAGGCTCCCAAGAAATACCTGAGAATTAATTGGTTAAAGTACTGGAGAGCAAAGAATACATTAAATATTCCCATGACTCCTAAAATCCTTCAACCGACTAATCCATCATCATCTGCAAATTAGGAGATTGTGCCTGTATTGACATTCCTGTTCTTTGCCTAATGGGATTGCATTTAACATTTAACTGATGCAGACTGCCTTGATTAATCCCTGAGATGGGGTTTGTTGAACACAGCAAAATGGTGCTTTGTGGTTGTTGCTGTTTACATATGCTATCTCATTTGGCACAAAAATTGACCCCATAAGGTAGCTTCCAACAGGGTTACCATCTCCATTCTACAGAAGAGGAAACTGAGGCAGAAAGAGAGATGAATTAATATGCCAAAGGTTGCAGAGTTTATGGCAGATGGGTGATTTCAGTCCAGATCTTTGACTCTATAATGCAGTTCTCAAATAATTCTTGGGACGGTTCCCACCATCCCACTCCTAAACATTGAGCACTATTTAAGGGGAAGCATTGTTGTGGCTGTTGTTGTTGTTGCTGCTGCTGCTGCTGTTAGAAGAGACTTATTTTTCTGAGTTGATCTGGGTGGAGTTACTACTCAGAGATGGAGACTACTGATCATTGGAGACCCTTCCTAATCCTAGGGTAGGAAGCCAACAACCTGAGGGGGCGGGGATTGGGGGAACCCAACACAGTGACAAGCATATTCTCTCAAATAACCAAATGAAACTGTGATCCTATCAATGCCCATAGTCCCTTGAAGATGCAGATTGCAATCCATCCCTGCCCACTGTCTTGTTTAGCTCTTGTCTATGCCCCTGCATAATTTCACCACTGGGGGCCAACCAATGTGCATGAAGCCTTCCACAGTTATCCCTTGCTCTCACACCACAACAAAACCATATTATATTTTTGATTCTGCATTCCTTTGACAACATCTTTTACTAGAGTGTTCTTTATGGCCCCTTATTGGCTCCGTGTCGCAGCCTTTTTGGACCTACCATACATGTCCCCATCACCCTTTAAGTGATAGTCTCTTTTAGTTTTTCAGAGACTAAGATGTTCTGTGGCTCACAGCTTTAACAATATCACTGGAAGGATATTGATGCTAAAAAAGACACTTATTTTCTAGATTATGACAAGTAATGAAATGCATGACCTACAGAGCATGTCCATTGGGACATTATAGATCGATGGATAGATAGATATAGACATAGATATCAATATGGATATGTAAATACCTGTAAAAATATAAATATGTAAATATAGATATGACTTCTATTGATCTGTAAAAATTAGGAGATTTTTCCTGTATTGTCATGCTTATTCTTTGCCTAACAGAAGAGCTAGGTGGATAGAGTGTGTAACCTGGAGCCAGAAGTTCTTGTTCAGCCATTTTTGGGTTGTGTTAGATTCTCCAAGACTTTATTTGGGGTTTCTTGGCAAAGATACCGAAGTTTACCATTCCTTCTCTAGCTCATTTTACAGTTAAGTGACTTGCCCAGAGTCACACAGATAGTATCTGAGGCCAGATTTGAACTCAGGAAGAAGAGTTTTCCTGACTCCAGGCCTGTACCCTATGCACCATGGCGCCAACTAGCTGCCCCAGTACAACTTGCATTCAAATATGGCCTTATTCATTTACTAGTTGTGTAACCATAGGCAACTTATTTGAACTTCAGTGTCATCATCCATGAAACATTAAAGATAATAGCACCTAACTGCCTGGGTTGTTGTGAAATATTTGTAAAGTAATTTGGAAACCTTAAAGTAAAAAAAAACATAAGCATATGCATATATATAACATACAGAGTAATACTATATGCACAATTATTATTATGTAGCTACAGATACAGACATAGATGCATTGATTTGTAAGTCAATAAGCATTTATTAAGTAACAAAAACTAGGCTGACCTTTGGGGAGACAAAGAAAGGCAATCCCTGCCTTTAAGGAGTTTGGAGGTTAATGAGAGAGACATTCAGAATTAGGCACAGAAATGGATGAGTTTGCATATGTGAAGCATGTTGCAAACTTTAAACCTGCATAAATGGTAGCTAATACTATTATAGAGAGAGAAATCTTGGCCAAACACCACAAATAGGCAATGGGTTAGACTCAGAATTAAATGGGAAGAAGAAAGCAGACAATTTATTTTGGAAAATTTGCAATCCCTTGAATGCAGGGATTCATGCGAGACCTTTGAGAGCAGGGAGTGGTTTTCTGCCTTTCTTCCCTAAGACTCAATGCAGTGCCTGATACATAATAGGTACTTAATAAATGCTGGTTGATTGATTGATTGACTGGTGAAGCCTGTGGACCCTTTCTCAGAAAGTTTTAAATACATAAAATTAAATCTATTGTGTAACAAAGGAAGCCAATTATATTGAAATATAGTTATCAAAATAATTTTAAAAGTTTACCAACCATAGAAGTTAAGAACCCCAGTTTTAGGGACCCCAACTTTCCCCTAAAACACACACATCTTGTACATAGTAGGTATTTAGTAATTGTTGGTTGAGTGGAATGGAAAAACTGCTAACAAAAAGGCCAAGACCAAGGTCATTTCAATTCCAGATACTTGGCAAGATCCCAGGCTATAGACGGCAGACCCAGAATGGGTGAAAAGACGGCCCAGAAGGTCACCAAATTGTAATACAAAGAACACGTACCATCAAGGCTCATCAAAGAAACATGGAGTTACGAAAACCCATGACCCAACACATGCAAGACATGGCAGAAGAAACAATATAGCCTGGAGAATGGAGGTAGGGCAGGGTTGTTTGTATTTTAAACAAAAAAAAAATCCCCAGAAAGAGAAATCCTCATCGGGATACAAACGGCCAGGGATGTTTTGTTGGGGCAGGAAGAAAAGCAGAGTTAGACCTTCAGGCAAATCTATGAACCTATGGTTTGTTAAGCTCCTACTATGTGCCTGCTTCCATCCCACTAGCAAGCCATTAGATTTAGAACTGAAAGGGAACATAGAGGACATGAAGAACAAATACCACATTTTATAGAATAGAATATGAAACTGAGTCATGAGAATAGGAAGTCATTGCTAAGGGTCACATAACTGATAACTGTCTGAGTCAGGATTTGAACCTAGGTTATGCCACCACGCAACTTCTCCCTGAAGTGAAGACTCACCATTGTAACCTCAGCATTTTTTCTAGTCATGTTGTAGATGAGGTCACAGAATACACAAGTCTCTGAAGGATTCAAATTGTGGGCCACCCAAAAGACAATGGGGAGGTACAGAGTGAGAGTGAATTTCCAGTGAGGAATTGTGTGGGAACATTTCATCAGAGAGGTTTACAACTAAAAAGGGATGTAGGTGTGCCAGGCACACAAGGGAACAATCATTCAATTTAGCAGCATTTATTAAGCACCTACTTCTGTTTGTCCTTCATTCTCAAAGGGGACCATGACATCAGGGAAATGATGCAGTCGACTTTGATTTGAGTGAGGGAGGGCTGTGCAAGGTCACCAGCCTCACTTTCTCCTCTAGAGCCATCTGGGTCTACATACCAGGAACTATGCCAGGCTCTGGAGATCAAAGACAAAAATGAAACAGTGTCATCCCTCAGGGAGATTATTTTCCATTAGGGGAAACAGCATGTATATATGTAAGTATATAGAAGTATATAGAAGAAATAACCAGTGGAAGCCCTCTGTGATCTACTAGTACCCGGGCAATGTTAAGAGAACTAAGCGATGGCCCTAGCAAGGGGCAGGATCTCTTCTGTGGAGAACTTGCTAATTCCCAGAATACTCACTTCTGATTGTACCATCTGGTGGCCTGAGTGGGCTTTCACTGAGCTTGCTGTATGGAAATCAAGTCCAAAAGCTTAGTGTCTACTATGTGTCCAGGAACTGTGCCCTGGGTAGACTCTGGAAAGGAAGCAATATGACTCTGGAGAAAGGTGAGGGAGGGAAGAGTAACACAGTGGAGCCTCCTTCTTCCTACACCCACATACTGCCTCCTAGCCAGGGTGATCCTGGTTCAGGCTTCTTCCCTTCTCTATTCCCTGGAAGGATTTCAGGACTGCTGGGGACGTGAAACTGCCTTCTGTAAGCCAGGACTCGGGGTGGCAGCAGACGTGAATTCTGAGAGGGGAAGGAAATGACTATTCAGCCAAATTAGGCCAAGCAAAACCTGATCTCTCGGAGGGGAAATTATTTAAATAGCAACGAAATCAATTTCCATGGCATTAAATATTCTGGTCTGTGTTTTAATTGAGACGATTACGTATTCCCCAAAAAGAGAAATGCAGAAATGCTATTTGGGGAGTGCTCTCTCTCTCTCTCTCTCTCTCTCTCTCCCTCTTCTCTCTCTCTCTCTTTCTCTCTCTCTCTCTCTCTCTTTCTCTCTCTCTCTCTCCCTCTTCTCTCTCTCTCTCTCTCTCTGCTTCCTCCCTCTGCTGCCCCTCATAAGATGATCCTAAGAAAGACTATGCAAGGCTTTTAGATTGCCTGTCCCCAGTTAGCCTGCCTCAAATGCGATTCCTGAGCTTTAACCCTAAATTGGTTATATTGTGTGCAATAAAAATGACAAGAAGATAAGAAGGATTTCCAGAGTTCAGTTCTATTCCTGAATAGAAAGGATTCAATAATCTTTAAGATAGAATATTTTATGTTCTCAGGCACCTCCCAGCCCTGCCATCCCCTGTTCTAAGACCCCTCCCAGCTCTGACATTCCCTGTTCTAAGACCCCTCCCAGGTCTGACATTCTCTGTTCTCAGGCCCCTCCCAGCTCTGACATTCCCTGTTCTCAAGTCCCTCCCATCTGTGACATCCCCTGCTCTGAGGCCCCTCCCAGCTCTGAATGAGAACCATCCATGTCTCATTTTCTTTCCTTAAGGAGTTAGGCAATGATGGGAGCTTATCATTGTGGAACTCAGCTTTGAATCCTCCCAGTGTGAAAGCTGCTTTCTGCCCTTCCACAGGTCTGTGAACTCACTGGTGAAAGGATGACTCCTTCCCTCCATGTACATCCTGACCCATCCATGCCTCTATCTCCGCATCCTATGTGCCTCCTACTTTTTGCCCATGTACTCCACTCTTCTGGGGTAGGGAAGCAAAGGGAGGCCAATACCCTGGGCCCTACATCCTGACCTCTTGGCATTCTGTGCCGATGGGCTCTATAGGAAGGACAGAGACACCCAGCTATATCTCCTGCTTCCTGACTATTCTGATGGGATTGTGGCTTCCTGGAGGTCCCAGATCATTTCCCTTTTGTCTTCATATCTCACTGGCATAGCCTAGGCATTTAATAAATGTCTGTTGAATGACTGGTTGGTTTCCAGTAAATATTGGATGCCAAGATGAAATAGATCAGCCCTTTTAGAGTAGCATGAGATCTGGGGGCCAAAATTTCAGGGATTGGGGATGATATGCATCTGAACAAGTCTTTCAGTGTTGGTCTGGTGGTGATCTCAAGAAGAGGAGAAAAAAAAAGCAAGGGCTGAGAAATGTATCCCATGAGACAAGGTCCTTAAGATTATAGGGTGACAGATTTAGAGGTAGAATAGTTATTTAGTCCAACCTCTCACTTTTTTTTTTACAAAGAGGGAAACTGAAAACCATGGAGGTAAAGTAGTTTGTCTAAGGCCAGTCAGCCAATAAGCATTTCTTAAGCACCTACTATGTGCCAGATACTGTGCCAAATTCTGGGGATACAAAGAAAGGCTAGTGCAGTCCCTGCCCTCAAGGAGCTCATAGTCTAATGGGGAAGACAACAAGCAAACAAGGTCACACAGATACTAAGTGATAGGTGGGATTTGAACCCAGGTCCTCTGACTCCAAATTCAGTGATGGTTACAGAGCTTAGTTATTTTTGGTTTTTGGTTGCTTGGGGTGGGAGGTTGTTGTGCTCTGGATAAAGGTGGTTAGGTGGCACAGTGGATAGATAGATCATCAGGCCTGAAATCAGAAAGACCTGGGTTCAAATATGACCTTAGACACTGACTAGCTATGTGACCCTGGGCAAGTCACTTCACCCTGCTTGCCTCAGTTTCCTCATCTGTTAAATAAGCTGGAGAAGGGAACAGCAAACTACTGCAGTATCTTTGCCAAGAAACCCCAAATGGGGTCATGAAGACTCAGACAACAGTCAGAAACAGCTGAAAACAGTAACAACCCTGGAAAGAAAAGAGTGAAAGGCAGTCTCTTCCCTAACATCTGATACATGGAATGGCCCCACAGGGTATAGGTCGGTGGTGGAAGTGGGACTTCCAGAGAAAGGAGTTTTGTAGGGATTCCTTTTGACTCAAAGTATTGAGTTGGCGTCATAAATTATGCAGGCAAGGGTCAAGTCCAGGCAGAAGAAGCTTGCTGCATAGTGTCTGAGTCGGAAAACGCCAGCAAAGGGGAGAGCGCTCTGCACCTGTGGATAAAGAGGAATCAATATAAGCGCCTGAAATTACAAACCAGTCCCTGGACTGATTTAAACCCCACCAAAGTGGACTCTGGATGCTGGTGTTAGAGACATCTTAGGGGAAGAAAGTCCCCCAGTGGGAGCTGGGAGAGGGTTCGACTTCCACAGAGTGGGTTAGAAAGATAGAGTCTGTGTGGGGGATAGAGAACGAAGAAACATTCAGGACTGTGGAGCCCTGGCAAGTGAGTGACAGAGTGGATTATGGGAATAAGTGTGTATGGAGGCTGAGGAAGTCTTGGGTGGGAGGAGGCTGGCATTGACAGCCTCAGTAGGTGTGGAGGAATTCAATGTGGGAGGGAGGGCATGCATCAGCAGGCTGTGTGGTAGTCTGCGGATCCTCCTGGTGCATTAATACCAGTATCCAACAGCAATTAGGAAAGAATTGTTGGGATATAGTAGAAAGAACTCCAGGGTTAGAGGACTTGCTTCTGGTACTTACCGACTGTGTGGCCTTGGATGAGTCACAAAATTAGACTAGATGACCACACAATCCTTTCTCCCTTCACTATGGTGGTCCTATGAGCTGAGTCAATAAATCTTTGAGTCTGCAAGGGAAGAGAGAGTCCCTGGTGAGGGAAGAAGCACTAAGGATTCAGGCTGTGAATGAAGGTTCACAGAATAAGAAATTTGGAGTTGCAAAGTACTGGTCCCCCTCCCAGATGCTAGTACCTTCTTATCTCAGATTGCCATTCATCTATCTCTGTCTATCTCTGTCCGTCTGTCTGTCTGTCTGTCGGTCTCTCTCTCTCTACTTCTCTCTCTCCCTCTCTCTGTCATCTCTGTCTCTGTCTCTCTATGTGTGTGTGTGTGTGTACACACATATATGTATATAATCAGGGAATCTTTTTTATCTTTCCTTGTGTCCCTAGAACTTAACAAAGTGTCTGGTACACAGTAAACACTTACTAAATGCTTTTTCCACTCATTCATGCAATAGACCTCATTGCCTCTCAATTGTTAGACTGGTCAGATTAGGTTAGATTTGGGCAGTGATGTCACCTGGGAAGGAGCAGGAAGACTGTCCCCTAGCTTGGCCAGCCCTTCTCAGGGTTTCACAGCTCAGGGTCCCCAGCAAATCTATTGTGTTCCCTGGTCTCTTGGCCAGTCTGACACACAGGAGAAGGGCTCCTAGATGAGGTCAGCTTGGGCCACAGCAAGCTGAGCCTCCATCTAGAACAAAGAGCTGTGGTTCCAAGCCAGATTCAATGACTCTGGCACCTTTCTCAAGTTACTGATTTAATTCCAATCCAATTTCCCTTTAAAAAAACCCTTCTTGCTTTTGGCATATTCTCTAGACCCGGCAAAGCTGGTAGATAAGGTTAAGGGAAGAATGGGCCATAACGTGCAATGATATTTGGTTTTTTAATGTGTTTGAGGTTTTAAATTGATTTTTTAATTAACAAACTTTTTCTCTCACATGCATCACCCCCCACCACCACAAGAAAAAAACGTTGTAACAAATACGTGTAATCAGGATAAACAGCTATGAGATATGAATAAAATGCAATACTATTTTGCTTTAAGAAAGTTAGTTTCAGGGTAGTTTCAAAGTGACCTGGGACATTTACTTTAAGAAAGACTAGTGTCCTAGAGTGGGCAGCAGCCCCTGATGACTGGCCTACCTCCAAAAGACCATCCTGTTCCTTCAAAAGTTAGGGAAGACTTGGAGCTGAGATTGTTGTTAGATTTGGACAGCGCCTTGGTGGAAAGCTAGTGAGAGGATCATGGCAGTAGAGCTGGGAGGGAATTTGGCAGCATCCTGTCCAACCACTTCATGTTACAGATGAAAGAAGAATTAACTTTTTCAAGGTCACATAAGATATTAAGTGCAAGAGTCAGGATTTGAATCCAGGCCCTCTCGTTCCGATAACAGCACTGTACCACACTGCCTCTCCAAAGTCCCTTCCAATTCTAAGATCCTTTAAGTTGAGGACAGCTTCATTCTCATTTGGCATCCTTCCCCTCCCCACCAAGCACTTCTGCACTCCAGGTTCAGACAAAGTCTAAAGGTAGCTAGGTGGCTCAGTGGTTAGAGCACTGAGCTAGAAGTAAGATATATGTGAAGTCAAATCTGAACTCAGACACTTACCAGCTGTGTGACCCTGGGCAAGTCACTTAACCTCCGTCTACCCGAATTTCCTCAATGTATAATGGAGGTAATAATAGAACCTACCTCCCAGAGTGGTTGTGAGGACCAAATGAGATATTAGCTAGAGGGTGCCATAGTGCACATAGCTGGGCCTGGAGTCAGGAAGACTCCTCTTCCCAAGTTCAAATCCAGCCTCAGACACTGCATGACCCTGGGCAAGTCACTTCACCCTGTTTGCCTCAGTTTCCTCATTTGTAAAATGAGCTGGAGAAGGAAATGGCAAACTACTCCAGTATCTTTGCCAATAAAACTCCAAAATAGGGTGACAAAGTGTCGCACATGACTGAAAGGACTGAATAAAGAGCACAGTGTAGGTGCTTAATAAATGCTATCATCATTATTATGGTCAATAATAATGATAGCTCATCTTCCATATGTCTACCCTTTGGATATTTCCATCAGTAGGAAGAGTGTTTCAGTTGGACCTCATAGACTGGGATATCATTTGTGTGTCATCCGGTCCAGGCCGAATCTTTCAAGAGGTCGATGTATAGCTTGGTTTGGAACCCATTCTGGCTTGCCTTCTCTGAATGCCTGCTTCCTTCCCTTAGGCTCAAGTCAAGTCAACAAGCAATTATTAAGCACCTACTATGTGCCAGGCACTGTGCTAAGGGCTAGGGATACAAAGGAAGGAAGAAGATAAGCCCTGCCCTCCAGGAGCTCATGATCTAATGAGGGAAATGATGTACAAATAAGGTACAGACAAGGTAAGTTGTTGATAATCAGCAGAGAGAAGGCATTAGCATTAGAGGGGATCAGCATTCAGGATCAGAGATTTAGATGAGGTAGGGACCTTAGAGGTGATCTAACCCCCCCCCCCATTTTATAGATGGAGAAACTTAGGCACACAGAGATAAAATTCTAAAGTCACACAGGTAGTAGGGACTAAAAGAGGCACTTTCTTTCTATTCCTCTACCTTGTCATCTTCTTCATGCCTCCAAGGATCCCTGGCTTCCTCCAAGAATTAGAGCCCATCTTTTCTAGAAAGTCTCTCTAGATTCCCTTCTATGTCACTGCTCTCTCCCTTTTTCCCAAACGAACCCGTGATCTGTTTCTGTGTTGTATTATGTGTGACCCTCACTGGATCTCAGAATTGGAAAGGGACCTCAAGGGCCAGCTGGTCCAATCTGGACCTGAACAGGAATCCTTCCCCGATAAGTGGTCATCCACCCAGTCTCTGCTTGAAGACCTTCAGGATGGACCTTCCCAGACAGCACCTCCCACTCCTGGACAGTTCTCCTGACATCTCAGGCAGCACCTCCCACTCCTGGACAGCTCCCTGGACGTCGGGACTAGTGGCCTCTTTGCAGCTTCCTCCCATGACTCAGGTTCTGCCCCCTATTCTCTTTTGGGAAGGACTATGAAGTTCTGTAAATGATTTTTTTTAAATTGATGTTGTCATGTGTAGTCTCCAAGCAAAGCTTTCCCCTGGGAGCTGATCAAGGCAAGCACATCAAGCCCTGTTTCCTAGTTGGTCTTTGCATTTTGGGAGGAGGCTTAAAGACTCGGGGCCACTGGTGAATAGGCAGTGACTGAGGGTGGTAGTGGGAAGGGGGGGGGGTAAGAGCTGCACTCCTCCTGCAGTGAAGGTACTCTACTGGTTAATGGTAGGAAAGTCCTGATCATATCTATAAATCAGCCCATGGCCAGGAGAGGACTCTGCTCCATCCTTTCCCTCAACACTCCACTCCTCACACCACTTCAGCTAGTTCCTTGAGCTTTGGGCTTGCTTCCCATTGAAAGTCAAAATTTTGTGTTCATTTTGACCTATCCCCTAGCCTAGATAAACATATTGAGGTCTATGGAATGGCCCTTTGGTGGTGCAGGGCTCTGAGTAAGACTAGAGTCAGAAGATTTGAGTTCAAATATGGCCTCAGACAATGACCACCTGTATGTCCTTGGGCAAGTCACCTATACCTAACTCAGTTTCCTCAACTGTAAAATGGGGATCATAACAGCACCTACATTCCAGGGTTATCATGAGGATCAAATGAGATAATATTGGCAAGGCATTTAGCACAGCACCTGGCACATTGTAGGTATTTGATAAATGCTGGTTCCATTCCCCCTCCTTGCCTACAATGGGACTAATCTTATGTCCCATATCCCTCAGAGGTGGCCCTGTGTTTGGCATTTCACTGGGTGCAACTCCTGGTCCCTCACCCTGCTGGGGACATTCATGGCCCACCCTCTACTTCACTGGGGAAATCTCTGGGAATCACACTCCTCAGTGGTGGCCCTGGAGCTGACATACCCTCTGATGATGGCTCCTGGACCCATATGGACCCTATGGAGAGCCCTGGGCCCCTCATCCCACTGGAGATATCCCTGGCGCCCATCTCACTAAAGGAGGGTGAACTGGGACATAGAAGTGGAAGGGAGGGGTGGGAGAAGCAGTCCAAGGGTCTCCTCCTCCCTCTGTCCTACCCCCTAACTTTCACAAGGCTTCCAGTAAGTGAGCATTCAAACAGTGTGTGTATGTGTGTGTGTGAGTGTGTTTGTGTGTATGTGCGCACGTGCATGCATGTGTGTGTCTGCCTTTGACCATCTATCACCTTTGCTTTGTGGCTTAGGAAAATTAAAGCTAACTTCAGTCTCCAATCTGCCAGACCCCTAATTCTACCTTATTTTTCATTTCCTCCTTATGTAGCTGGGCTTCCTCTCAATCACATTTTGATATCAAAGCTGCCCAGCCTCCAGCCAAAAAAAAAAATTATGAAACGTGGTCTCATCATCAGACTAATAAAACAGTACATGCCATCACGTCTTAGACCCTGAAGAGCGAGGTTGTTGGCCTGTTATTCGGAGCCCTCTATTAATATTCCCTCCACTTAGTTGAAAGGAATAGAGTTTGCTGGGATAGATCAATATTGTATAACTTATGACACTAATAGCCTTGTAGCTGTGCTCAGTGCATCCTGATCACTGTGTAAAAAGCATGAGTAGAAGGGAAAGCTGAAGAAAAAGGCTGATCTAATGAAGAGGAGGTAGTAAGATTTCAGTTGTCCTGCCTCCGCACCTTTGCTCATGCTGTGCCTCTGCCCAGAGTGCCCTTTCTTCCCATCTCAACTTGTTGTGCCTGGGAAGGGTTCTGAATCCTGACCACTTGGGTTTTGGTTCTATATATGTAATTGACAACTCTGTGACCCTGAGCAAGTAATTTCACTTCTGTCAGTTAGTCTGTCAGTTTTCTCATATGTAAAATGGGGATAATAGTAGCACCTTCCTCCCAGGATTGTTATGAAGATCAAATATGATAATTTATGTAAAATGTTTTGTAAAGCTTAAAGCACTATATAAATACTAGCAATCCTCCTTCTCCTTGATCTCTCTGTAGTCTTCGACACTGCTGATCACTCTCTCCTTGGTACTCTTTTCTCTCTAGGTTTTCAGGACACCACATGTCAGTCTTGGTTCTCCTCCTCCCTCTCTGACCACTGCTTTTCTGTCTCTTTTTCTAGATCCTCCCCCAGATCACAGCCTCTAACCATAGGTGTCCTTCAAGGGTCTGTCCTGTGCCCTCTTCTGTTCTCCTTCTATGCTAATTCACTTGGTGATCTCGTCCACTCCCATGGATTTAATGACCATCTCTATGCTAATGATTCTCAAATCAAGCCATCCTGTCCCAGTTCTCTCTGTTGACATCCACTCTCACATCTCCAACTGCCATTCAGACATCTTGAACTGGATGTCCAGTAGACATTATAAGATCAACATATCCGAAACAGAACTCCTGATCTTTTCCCCTAAACCCATCCCACTCTTACCTTCCCTATGACTATTGAGAGCACTACTGTCTTCCTGTCCCTCAGGCTCACAGCCTAGAAGTCATCCTGGACTCCTCACTCCCTCTCAGCCCCCAGATCCAAGATGGTGCCAAGACCTGTCAATTTCATCTCTGTACCATTTCTTGAAAATGTCCCTTCTCTCCTTTAACACTGCCACCCCTCCACCCCAACACCCCAGGGGCAGACTCCTATCACTGTGATTACTGCAATAGCTGCTGATGTGTCTGCCTGCCTCAAGTTCCTCTCTACTCCAGTCCATTCTCCATTCAGCTACTAAAGTGAGTTTCCTAAAGCACAGGTTCTACCTGTCTATCCCTACTCAGTACACTCCAGAGGCTCCCTGTCTCTTCCAGGATCAAATACAAAATGCTCTTGTTTGGCATTCAAAGCCCTTCATAACCCAGCCCCCCCACCCCTTACCTTTCCAGTTGTCTCACCCCTGACACATACTCTTCAGTCCAGTGACACTGGCCTCCTGGCTGTTCCACAAACAAGATCCTTCACCTCTCAGCTCCAGGTATTTTCTTTGGCCGTCCCCTATACTGGGGAATGCTCTCCCTCCTTCAAGCTGACCTCCCAGCTTCCTTTAAGTCCTTACTAAAGTCTTCCCTTCCATAAGAAGCCTTCCCTGACCCCTTTTAACTCCACTCCCTTCCTTCTGTTAATTATCTCCTGTAGGACCTGTATAGAGCTTGCTTTGGATATGTTTCCTTGTTGTTTCTTCCACTAGATTGTAAGCTCCTTCAGGGCAGGGATTGTCTTTTGCCTCTTTTTATCCCCAGTGCTTAACACAGTGCCTGACACATAGTAGGTGCTTAATAAATGTTTATTGACTGATTAGTTATTATAAGTAAAAGACAGCTGGAGTTGGGAAGATCTGAATTCAAAAACATACCTCAGCTGTACAATGAGCACTGGGCAAGCACTTTCTTTCCTTTTGTCTGCCTCAGTTTCCTCATCTGTAAAATAGTGGTCATAATATCATTTACCTACTAAGGAGATGTTGAGGACAGAATGAGAAAATATTTATGAAGTGCTTTGCAAACCTTTAAGTGCTCATTATTACAGTGTGGTGACATTGGCAGAAGACAGTAACCAAGGAGGTTCTACATATAGAAGACCCAAATAAAAGGGGGTTTCTGGGAAGAGACAGCTTGGGAGAAGGGGTTCCAGGCTGGAAGAAGGGAAATAGCAGGGGCATAGGCAGACAAAGAAAGATTAGGACCAAAAATGACCAAAGTTTTTCTAGACTATGTGGGACAGTAAATTTGAGAGGGTCCAGTCTAAGAAAGACTGAAAGGGCCAGAGGAAAATGGGAAGGCCTCCTTCTGCCTGCACAGGAGTGACAGCACTTGGATTATAACAAGTGATCCACTTGGAACCAGTAGAGCTATGTTTCAACACATCTCCACCACTCCAGCAGCTGGGTGGTGCAGTGGATAGAGTGGCCAGCTCTGGATTTAAGAGCACCTGAATTCAAATCTGGCCTCAGATACTTACTACCTGTGTGAACCTCGACAAGTCACTTAACCCTGTTTGCCTCAGTTTCTTCATCTGTAAAATGAGCTGGAGCAGGAAATGGCAAACCACTCCAATGTCAAGGAAACTTCAAATGGGGTCACAAAGAGTCTGAAACAAGTCAAAACAACAACTTACTGATGTAGTTACCAAGTCTAGTCTCTGCTCAGCTACTGTCTGTCTGATCCAGTGCCACTCCATGCAATATAGGAGAAATAATGCTGAATGTGGAGTTGGAGGGCCTGGCTGCAAAAACTACCCTTGCTCCCTGCTACATTTATGGACTTGGACAAGGCACCTGGGGCCTCAGTCTCCTCATGTGTAAAATGAAAATAAGAATATTTGCAGCCTAGAACAAATGAGAAAGGATTTGTAACTCAGAAAACACTACATAAATGACAGCTATTGCCATTAGAATGGAAACTCACCGAGGGCAGGAATTCTTGGTTTTTTGTAACCCTCCAGCATTTAGCTGGTACACTGTAAGTGTCTAATAAATACTTAGGATCCTAAGATCATAGAGCTGGAGCTGCAAGAGACCTCAAGAAGGTATTGAGTCCAAGCCCTTCATTCTACAGATGAGGACAGGGAGGTTGTGATTTGCTGGAGATCACCTGATTAATAGAATAATGGAGCTAGAGCTAGGAAGGACTTTAGAGACTGCCTGGGGTGAACCCCTCATTTTACAGATAAGGACACTGAGGACAGGAGAGGTTAAGTGACTTGTCCAAAGCCACACAGCTTCTTGATTGACGTTTATTAATCCCCTTGACTAAATCCATCTTTGCAGCTATAAAGCAGTAGAAAAATGTTATGATGTAAATTATGTTATGATGGCCATAATCCCTTAGCATTATGGAATTAAGGAAGAATAAATTAAGGCAGAATTTTCTAATTATGGAATTATTGTATCAACGAAATGAGTTGTTTTGTTGAGATACTGAGTTCTCTGTCACTGGAGGTGTTCAAGCACTGGAGGGTCTCCTCTTCTGCATGGTACAAACTTCCTGATTGGGGGTAATGACAGAGAATCATACAAGGACCTTTCCTTCCTACCTCAGTAATCTATTGATGGGTCTATAGGGTCAATCAAACAGTATTAGAAGGGCAGCTAGGTGGCACAATTGATAGAGCACCAGGTCTGGAGTTAGAAGGACCTGAGTTCAAATCTTACCCAAACACTTACTAGCTGTATGACCCTGGGCAAGTCACTTAATCCTGTTTTCCTCAGTTTTCTCATCTGTAAAATGAGCTGGAGAAGGAAATGGCAAACTACTCCAGTACCTTTGCCAAGGAAACTCCAGATTGGGTCATGAGGAGTTGGACATGACTGAAATGACTAAATACAGTGTTATGGCTGAAATGGAATTTAAAGATTATATACTACTAGTGGTGAGGAACCTGTGGCCGCAAGACCACATGTGGCTACAGGTCCACCCACCCCTCATCTACTCCAATCTGTTCAATTTATAGATGGAGAAACTGAGGCCCAGGAAAGGACTTACCCAAGGTTACATAGTGGATGAGCTGCAAGGCTAGGATGGAAGCATCTGCCTCCCAGCCTGCTAGGTTTTCTACACTACCTCAAGTCTTTATTTCAAGGTGCTGAATCCGACCAGTGAGGTGTTCCTTGGCACAGCTCCCTATTTTTCGCCTCAGGGATCCTAGTTAATGGAACCTTCGCTCTGTTGGTTTATATCTGAGCCTTGGCTCCATGCCCCATTGGCTTGCCTAAGGTCAGCATTCAACCTTTTCATAATTGGGATATCTTTCTAACACCTCATTATGGAATCGCCCCATCTCGTGATTCATTTCATGCTTTGTTAAAGCAAAGACTGACGAAATGCTTGTGTTCAAGAGAGTAATGAGGGGTCTGTTAATGTCTGGGGAGTGGAAAATCAGGATTAAGAGTGACAGGTGTGCCCTTTCAAATGGAATCCACATGAAAATAGAAAGAATCAAGAACCTGGTGGGATGCCATTCCCTAGGTTTGGGCTTTTGTCTGTATTCCTCCCTGGACATAGTGGAGACTGCCTCATACTCTTATCTATTTCTACGTCCAATCTCCCAGTTAGGTTATTGGGCACTTTGTGGGTAAGAATCATGGCTCACTCATCATTACATCCCTAGCATTTATCACAATGTGAGGCATACAGTATCATGCACTCATAGAACCTGAGAACTATGAGGACTTTTAGAAGACACAATGTCAGAGCTGGGAGGAGCCTGAGAACACAGAATATCAGAGCTGGGAGAGACGTTGAAACAGAGAATGTCCAATCTGGGAGGGATTCTAGAATGTGGAATGTCAGAGCTAGGAGGAGACTTAAAGCATAGAATGTTAAAGCTGGCGTGACTCTTAGAACAG
>CM053622.1:13633427-13663809 GCA_028646595.1 Phalanger gymnotis | reverse complement strand
CTTCTCTCTTTTGTATTTGTTGTTGGGTTCTGTTTTTTTTTATTCTGTTTCGTCTTTCTCATGAGTCATGAGAAAATGTATAAATTAATTCAATGCCTAGTTATACCTGGAAGTTATATGGGACTCCATGCCTTCTTGGGGAGGGAGGGGGGAAGGGAGGGGAGAAAATCTGGAACCCAAAATTATGTAGAACTGTTTGTTGCAATCTAAAAATAAAAAAAAATTTAAAAAAAAATAATAAAAAAAAATGAAAAAGTCAAAAAAAAAGAACAGAGGATGTCAGATTTGGGACAGCAGAAGGGGGTGGATATTGAGGCATAGGGAGGGACTTTAGAGGATAGGATGACATAGTTGGAAGGCACCTTGGAAGAGAGAATGTTCACTCTGGGAGAGATTCTAGAATATGGAATGTCAGAGGTGAGAGGGAACTAGTACACCGAATATCAGAACTGTGAGGGTCTACAGAGGTCTATTCCAACACCTTCGTTGTATAGTAGAGGAAACTAAGGTACAGGAAATGGAAGAAACTTGCTTGATAACACAAAGCAAGTCGTTGGTTGGCTCTACTGCTAGAACCCAGTCATGACTTACTCTAGTGCAGTCTTTCTACTGGGTCTCATTGCCCTTGGGTGTTTACTGTTTCGTGAAATCCTTCTGAGGATTATCATTCAAGGTCATCTTGGAGTGTCTGTCCTCTTGTCATTCCCCCAAAGTAAGAAAGTGATGGAGAAGCTACATAGAAGATTAAGCAGTGATGAATATGAGGGGGTAAGAAAAGTGTGCTCCATGGGGATGGGAAGGTCAGTAAGATTCAAATGCCCCCTTAATAAAAGGCAAAAAGATGTTGAAACTTCAGTGATGTTTTGGAATAGTGGAATGATCCTTATCCTAGGAGTCAGAAGGACATTGGCTCTAATCCTTGCATTGTCACTAACTTCCTGTGAGACCTTAATCAAGTCTTTCCCCCTCTCTAGACCTCAATTTCCTCACCTGTAAAATGTCCTGTAGATTCCAAGTTCCTCCTGTTTAGATGGTCTGATGTGGTCTGGCCAGGCCAGAGGAAGTTTGCCTCCTGGTTCCTGGCCTCACTTGATGTAGCCCTGAGTGGCTTTTTATTAGCAGAATCACATCCTTTTGGACTTCACAGAATGGCAAAGCTAGAAGGAATATCAGGAACCATCTAATGGAACTGGGACTTGGAAAAGAAGTCTTCAACATGCCCAGCAAGTGATCATGTCCAGGCTTTACTAGAAGCCCTTCAGTGAAGAGAGGTCCCCATCTCTCTCAGGAAGCCCATTACACCTGGAGTTAGGCCTAATGCTTAAAACTTCAAGTCTAAAATTGTGTCTTTAACACTTCTAGCCCTTCCTAATCCCTCTTTGAATACTTGAAAACAATGATCACCTCTCCCCCTTGTTTCACCAAAACTTCTCCAGACAGACTCAACATCCCTAGCTCAGCCAATCAATCTTCTTATGGCATGCTCTCAAGACCCTTCTTCCATCCTAGTAGCCTTCCTCTGGACACTTTTAAGCTTATCAATGTCCTTCCTAAAATGTGGAAGAACTGTAAGCCAAAACAAAATACTCCAGATGTGTCTGAACCAAGATGGTAGAACTTGCAGTCTGAGACTGTATCACTTTTCTTAGTTGCCATGATCCTATTGGAACTTATTAGGTTTTCAATCCCCTAAAATCTTCACATCTTTCTCAAAGGAATGGCTCATTAGTCACACTTCCCCTCACCTAGGACTTTGACAGTTTATTTTTTAATATCAATGTAAGACTTTAAATTTTCCTTCGTTCAATTCTATCACCACCATCCCCACCACCACCACCATCATCATCACCAGTATTATTTGATGCAGTTACATGTACATAGAGCCCAAAGTGTGGAGTCAGAAAGACTTGAGTTCAAATTCTGCCTCAATAAGTCACTTACTAGCTGTATGATCCTCTTACCCTCTCTCAGCCTCAATTTCTTTATCTCTGATAACACCACCTGCCTCACAGGGTTGTTGCAGGGATCAAATATACAAATCACTTTAAAATATTAAAATGCCATCTTAATGCTAGTTCTTATCATTATTACTATATTTTGGACTAATGTTCTAGCTTGTCAAAACTTCTCTGATCCTAACTCTGTCATCCAGTGTGCTGGACATCCCTCCCAGCCTGGAGTCACAGTCCTTTAAGTGGTTCATCTCCATAGAGCTCTGTAGTTGAGTAGGATTTCTAGTCCATCCCTCTGCCTGCCTCCAAGCTGTCTTGCCCTCTGGAGCTCATACAACTAGAGGTCCCTTCAGTTTCCAAAGCTATCCAGGAAAAAACTTTCTCAGCCTCCTATGATTCTATGCGGAACTGGCATAGCAATCTCAGAGCACAGAAATATTTCCAGTTCCCTGCTCCTATAGAGAATACAGAGGGCCAAGCTCAGAAGTCTCAGATGAGCCTAGATGACTATTCTCAGAGTCTTCCCCCTGGAACTGTTCACAGAAGATGAAAAAGCTGCCGCTCTCTCGGCCACTCATCTCACACTGTGTGGGCCAATCGTGGGAGTCTTGGCTTGAGGGGAAGGGGAAATGGGGAGTGTATGAAGAAGTCTTTCTCTGACTTCCTGAGCAATTGCATAATGCCACCATGTGTGGGTGCGGCATCTGTGAAAGGAGCCAGGTGGACAACCCAGGAGACTGAAGCTGTCTCTGTGCTCTCTGCCCCAAGGGACCAAAACAAAAGGCCTTTGAGTGCTTTCCAGTTCCTTCCCACTCCTTTCATTCTTGCTACTCCCCCTTCTCTAGCTGAGCTCAGCACCCACCACCTGCCACTGCCTTGATACACACCACACTCTGTGTGAAACCCCTTCCCTGGCACATTTTCCAGGACTCCTGCCTATCCAAGACACTGTTCCCATTGGCCAGAGAGGTGGTTAACCCTCAGAGGGAAAGAGTTGCCTTGATTTTGAGATATTGACAATGAGATACAGCAATTATGGAGACACTGAGGCAGGGGTTGGTCCTGGGCATTCCATATCACTGCCCAGCCAGCCTTGGAGTCTTATGTGAGAGATTGTGGCCTTACAACACTCACATCCACTTCGAGGGATCCCAGACCCACCTGAATTGACAAATGGAGGCAAGACAGCAAATGTAGATTCTGCCTGAAGCTGGGTCCCCTTCAGCCATGACTCAAATACAAAATGAGGGCTACTAATCTTAACACAAGGATCCCTGCAGGCCACATCTTGACTTAGTTTTACAATGTAATGTGATCTACTTTTCATTGTATCTTTACTTATTTGGTTAAATATTTCCCAATTTTGTTTAAATCTGGTTCAGGCTGCACTCTGCTGTGTGTTGAACACCTCTGCCCTAGAGGATGATAGTTGGAAATAGGATGACAGATGTGGGGCTAGGAGGGACCTCAGAGGTCATCTAGTCCAACACCATAATTTTACAGGTCAGAAAACTGAAATCGAGTGAGATTTAATGACTTTCCCAGAGTCATAGCATTAGGAATGGCCTCTGAAACCAAGTCCACAGACTCCAAAGTTAATGCATTGTACCATGGAGAGAGACTTTAAAATTGTAGAATACAAGTTCCTTAAGCACGAGACTATTTATATTTTTCTTTCTATCTCTACTGTCTAACATAATACTCCTCCTTGTGCGTGTGTGGAGAGGGATGGTTTTTACATCCCAGAATGGAAAATCTCTTCACCAATGGAGGTCAGACACTTGTCCTTAGCTTCAAAAAATTGCTTGGGCACTTACAGGTTAGTTTACTTGTTTCATGCAACTCATATGTGTCAGAAGCAGTACTTGAGTCATTCTTTATATCCCTAATGCTTAGCATGGTTCCAGGCACCTGGTAGTGCTTAATAAATGATTATTGACTGACTGATTTGGTCCTTCTCCTGTACTTCAGTTGTTGGCATTCTCCCCTTCCTCCAGGTTCCTTTTACTCTACCTCTCTGAATGTCTGTACATTATATCGCTCTCAAGTTATTCAATTGGTCGATCAACAAGCCTTTGTGATGTTCCAGGCCCTAAGTGAGGCACTAGGGATACAAAGATAAAGATGGAAATTGTCCCTCACCTAAAAGGGATTTCCGTTCTCCTCTCTGCCCAATACTCTAATCTCTTCCAGGGCAGATACTGTGCCATTTTTGGTTTTACATCTTCAGTCTCATGTATGATACTCTGTACACAATAAGTGCTTACCAATTGAATTTCACTGTATTCTTTTCCCCTTGTCATTAAGGATGAATTCATAAATGTAGCTACGTCTTTCATGCATGCCATCTTCTTTCTTCAAGAGGAGGATGTGAGATTTTCCATCTCCTCCCAGTATTTAGCACTGTTTGCTCAAATGAAACAGAAAAATTAGAATTTTTATTAGAGGCAATGCTCCAAACCAGCCAGTTAGCACTATTTTGTAGGTTGCCACTAATCTGCTGGCCCACAGTCAGTAAGAATTCTTGGTAGTAGTTTATAATCTCCTTGAAGGCAAGGAGTGTGCCATTTTTCTTCTGGTATCATCAGCACCAAGGACAGGGACCTGAACAATATTAGATTGACTTGGTGAGAACTTGGCAAAAAGAGTTGATTTTATTCACTTCTTCACTTTGAATAATGCCTGGTATACAGGGTGTGCTTAATAAATGCTTGCCAATTGATTGGTTCTCCCATTCAATGCCTCTGATGCCTCTACAAAGGTTGCTGTGGTCACTCAAAAGTTATAACAGAAGAACAAAAGCTCTGGCAAGTCTTTACTCAAGTTGGAAATCCTTGTGAGCACAGGCCCAGTGCACACTAGTGTGCTTTTTATCCAAGGACCAGGCACATTAAATTCAAAGAAGTTAGTATGGTTCAGTGCAAAGTGCTGCGTTGGGAATCCAAGGACCTAGGTTCAAATCCTGTCTCTACCACTTAGTACCTGTGTGAACTTGGGCAAGTCACTTACCCTCTCTGGGCCTCAGTTTCTTCAACTGTAAAGTGAGGGGTTTGTCTTCATCACCTCGAAGGTCACTTCAAACTCTAGATCTATGACCTTATAATAATTCTCCCATTCTCTGGGCCTCAGTTTCCTCACCTGCAAAATGAAGGAGTTGAATCAGATGACCTTGGAGGTCTCTACCAACTCTTCACCTATGAACTTATGAAAAGATTCATCATTAACTTTGGCTTGGATTTTTTGACCATAGTAGCTTGGCTGGAGTTGTAGTTGTGATCTGCCAATTATATTATGGAAAGAACTCTGAGTCCATAATCAGAGACACTAAGATTGAATCCTAAGTATTTACTAGCTGTGTGATGTGTATCAAACTTGTGTATATGTATATGTATGTATGTGTGTATGTATATGTATGTACATATATATGTATGTATGTGTATATGTATATGTGTATAGAGGTATGTATGTGTATCTGTGTGTGTGTATACACGTTGTACTTCTCCCCAGTCTTTCATTCCATCAATCATTCAGTTATGTACTACAGGGTGCTCCTAAAACCCGGGCACATAGGAAATGTGGAGTTATTGCATCAAGTTCACATGAATCTTGCAAAGCGCATCAACCTTTGCATCACAAATGATGGAAATCCTATTGAAGATGCTATTTGTTAATATTACAATTAAATAAAATGTTGTTGAAAATTTCATTCATTTCATTTTTTGAAAATGTGCATTTTTGCCTATGTATTCAGACTTTAGGAACACCCTGTATGTCTGTTTCAAGGCACTGAGAGAAAATATTTTCTCCTTTATGGGCCTCAGTTTCCTTATCTCTAAAATCAAAGGTGTCACTAAGGAGCCCTTCCACTCTAAATTCCACAATCAGAAGAAACCCCACAGAAGGGGCCGCTAAGTCGTGAAGTAGATAGAGCAACCAGTCCTGGAGTCAGAAGGACCTGAGTTCAGATCCAGTCTCCAAGACACTTACTAGCTCTCTGACCCTGGGCAAGTCATTTAATCCTAATTGCCTCCAAAAAAAGTAACCCCACAGAGAAAAAAAATCAGCCTTGAGATATTGCTAGGGTTTTGATAGAATATAGTCAGAGGACCTGGGTTCAAGTCCTGACTCTGATATTTTTCAGCTGTATGACCTTGGCTGAGTCCCTTTCTCCATTACTTTGTATATTTCAAAGGACTTCCACACTCAACATGCTTTTTTGACCATCATAGCCATCTTGTGAAATACGGTAGGGTAGGGATTATTATCCCCATCTTATAGAGAAGGGAACTAGAACTTCAAGGGTCAAGGTGACTTGACAGGCCAGCTATAGAGGTGGAATTACAGTATAGTCAATTATACCTACAAAGGTTCCTAGAGATTGTGTTCAACATTCTCCCTGTACAGATGAGTAGAATTAGATACGAAGAGATTAAATAACCACCACCACCCCTCCCTGGTCACCCACACAGGAAGTCGAAGACCTAGGGGTCAAACCCAGAGTTTCTGACTCCAAATGCAAGGCAATTTACATTGTACCACAATGCTACTTCATGGCAACAACCTAGGTGTCTTGACCCCCAGTCACAGACTCTACCCTTATTGTATTCCTTACTGTATTATTCTGAGAGAAAACATGGCTTAATGAAACACTTGGGGAGGGAAGAGGCAGATGTTTTGTTTTCTTGGCCACAAGGTTGACTTAATATATGGTTCTGTTCTTGATTCTTTTTCAAATCAGTCTTGAGCTGTCTGAATCCATTCTCTCTCTCTCTCTCTCTCTCTCTGTCTCTCTCTCTCTCTCTCTCTCTCTCCCTCTCTTTAATTTCTTCTCTTTCTCTCCTTTTTTCTCTCCCTCCCTCCTCCCCCCCTCTCTTACACACACACACACACACACACACACACACTATTGCATTATTGAATCCAGATCAATCTGAGACTGTGGGCTTCTTTTCATTAGCTGTCTGGTGTCTCTCTTCATCTTCTTACCCTCTCTTTGCAAAAGACTCACTGGCTTGCAAGGCTGATCTCCATGTGCACAAATAAATCAGGGGCTGCTCCAGTCTGCTCCCCCACCAAACTTATCTCCCAGCAAAACCAAAGTGAATGGGCGGGGGCGGGGGGAGGGAGAGCAAAGAAAGGAAGAGTAAGGTTCCAATGCTAATAAGCTGGAGCTGATGTCACTCCCAGTTAATCAGATTGTTAAAGATACAAGGGAGAGATCAAATCCTGCTGCCAAAAGCTATCTGGGCTCATTCATGGGGAAGATGGATGGAGAGCCCAGCCAGAGCTCTGATGAGATTTAACTGGACATAAAAGACTGTTCATTCTTTTCTGAACTCAACATGAATTACAAGGGAAGCCCATTCATAGAGGTGAATCTAATACACAGAGGGCAATTATGGGATAATTACTCTGGTGTCAGAAACATGGAAGGAGTATTTTTTTTTTATGTACAAGTTCACACACACAGAACTTGCTACCTCCTGAAATGGAACCTTGACTAGACTTGTGGGTATCAGTCACTGTGGCTACTTCGATTCACTAATCTAGCAACTTGTTGCCACTGTGTATATCTTCCCCAAACCATTCCAAACACAGATCCTAGTCCTGGCTTAACCAGGAATCTCACTGTGTCACTTTGTTACAAGTCATTTTCCCTCTCCAGGCCTCAGTTTCCTCAGCTGTAAACCAGGAGGATTGGATTAAATTGTTTCCCTAATCAACTTCATAGTTGAAATTGTATAAGACAATATGCAATAGATGAGGAATATGGAGTACTTAGCCGCAGAATCCGTGATGCTTGTCCCCAATTCAGAATGTTCCAAAAGGTTTGGCTCAGTTTGAAGCTGTTGAAGTTAAGCCTTTTGGGATACCCTATACATGTGATGACAGATTACCTTTGTCCTACATCTGATACTCCAGATTTAGAGTTGGAAGGAACCCAGGGAGGTTGGGACTTAACCCAAGTTCATGAAGTAGCCTTGGGATTTGACCCCCAAGTCCTCTGACTCTCTGGGAAGCTGCAATATATGGGATGCGCTTTGTACTTGTAATGGCAATGCTACGATTCCCTTCTGGCTTGGAGATACTGTCATAGAAGAACAAAGAGCATGAGTCTGTTATGACAAAGTGCTAAACATATGGATGAGAATAGAAAAAGTCCATTGATCACAAAAGATGGGCTGCTCCTTTAATGAGAAGTTCTCTAAATGACCAGTCCTCGAGCCTTTGAAGAGGAAAATTTCACTTTAATGTCAATTAAAGCTACTGTAATCCCAATTGTAATCATCTCCTCACGGGCATGGGACTTCCTGCCTCCAAGCTCCCTCTTCTCCAATCCATCCTGCACTGAGCTGTTCACAAGTCGGACCATATCACTCACCTGCTTCTTAAACCCCACGGGCTCTTTACTACATTTAGTATAAAAAGGAGACTCCTTTGTTTGGCACTTAAATTGTCAATTATTGTCAATTAACTGTCAATTATATTGACACAAAAATTCCTCAATGCCCTACATTGCATTGTGTCATTACAGGAGTGACTATATTTATTCCCTAAGGAAAAAGTTAATTCCTAAGCAGACTTGATCAGATAGACCAGCTCCCATGGCTCTGCCTAAAGCCAGGATATCTGGATGAAAGGAGAAAATACCACCAGATATAACCATGTGATACTTGAAACTGACCACCACATCACTGAGATGTTCATTTCTCGGTGGCATTTTTGACTTTTCTGTAAATGCGGTTCATCTAAGTCCTTGGTTGACTCGGTAGGAAAAGAAATATGGCATAGTGAGGAAGGGAAGTGGGGATGGAGAGAAGCAATCAATTTAGAGTCAGAAAACCTGAGTTTGAGTCTGGGCTCTGACACTTCCTATGTGACCTTGAGAAAATCACTTAGCTTCTCTCGGTCTCAGTTTACCAGTCTGTAAAATGAGCTTTGACTAGATGAAATCTAATGTCCATTCCAGCCCTTAATCTATGAATTTATCATCCAATGACATCTCTGGGTCTCAGTTTCCTCATCTGGAAAATGAGTGTCTTGGTTTAGGTGACCTGTAAAATCTCTTCTATCTCAAAAGTTAATGAAACAATAAAATTTGTGGCTGAGAAAATGCTAAGCTCTGACTTGTGATTTTGAAGAATGAGGGCTCCAGACTCCCTGAATTGGACATTTAAAGGTTGAGACTCATCATTTGAGTAGCTTGTCCTTTTCTAGGAACACTAAATTTAATTCACCATCACTGAAGAAGGGGGCAGATGATGACTCTGCTCTCCCGAGACCAGCTGGGGAAATGGTGCCCAATAGATCATGACAGCCACCATTTCAACATCTTGGGGCCTCTTTTCCCTTTGTTGCAGTCTGAATGCCTGAGAAAGTTGTGTGTGTGTGTGTGTGTGTGTGTATGTGTATGTGTGTGTGTGTGTGAATTGTCCTTTCTTTTGTACTTGGTTTATTATTAATTAATCAGTAAACATTAATTGAGCACCAACTATGTGCCAGGCACTGTTCAAAGCAGTGGGGATACAAAAAGGGGCAAAAATGCCTGCCTTCAAGGAGCTCACAATCTAACCTACTACCCAGTATAATCTGTATTGGCTAGTAAGTCATTCATCAAAGATAGCATTGGCTTGGACCAAATAAGGAACCCTGGGTTCTAGCACTAGTATCCTACTCACTACCTTGGTTGATCCACTTGCTAAACTGTAGCCAGCAATTTTATCTCCTGGAACAAGTATCATGAAGGTAAATAGGTCAAATAAATAAACAAGGTAAATGATGCCCCAAATCAAATTCTTGTGAAAATGGGCAGCTAAGTAGCACAGTGGTTGGATAGGCTTCTGGGCCTGGAGTCAGGATCTTCTGAGTTTAAATCTGGCCTCACACACTTACTAGCTGTGTGACCCTGGGTGAGTCATTTAACCTTGTTTGCCTCAGTTTCCTCATCTGTAAAGTGAGCTGGAGAGGGAAATGGCAAACTCCTCCAGTATCTTTGCCAAGAAAAACCCAAATGAGATCACAAAAAGTTAGACACAGCTGAAATCACTGAACAGCAAAAAGATAGTCTCGCTCTCCAGAAGCTTACATTCTCTGTTCAGAGACCCTCCTAGCGTTGTGGTTCTGAGTTCTAAGGGCCCTTCTAGCTCTAAGCACTCTAAATCCTAAGATTCTAAATCCTAGGATTACTGGGACAGCATACACAAACCTACCTGGAAACAGAGCTTACCACCCATGATAGCCCTGCGGCCCACCAGGAAAGACAGTTCTCATTTGCCATTTTGGCAGTTTGAGAGCCCAGGCCCCCTAGACTCCCCCTATCATGAGCACCACCAGCACCATGGCCATCATAATTTCCCCCACCCTTCTCTCATCAGGCCATTTTTCCTGCATAAGCTGGTGGCTAAAAGTAATCAAATAATTGCAGTGAATTTAACCTTCAACTTTAAAAGCTGCAGAATCCAGGCTCATTTGAGATCTCTGAGGAGTTGAGTGTGTTGAGGGGGAGTAGGGGACAGGGGGAGAGCCTCCTGCAGAGCATACTAAGTACATTCCTTAGCAACCCTGGTTTCCATGGAAAGAGCTGACTCTCCCTCTGGCTCAGCTGGATCTCACTTCATGAAGCACTTTCCCTAGCTACTACAATTTCTGCCCCCCCCCCATTTTGCCCAGGGGACCGCAGTGGAGACAAAGCCATTGACTTTAGGGGAAATATCCTCAGGGTAACAGGGAGATACCGAAGCCAAGAACTCTAAATGGAGGAAACAGGAGAGGCCCAGTGTCCAGAATTAGAGAGAGGACAGTCCCCTTGCCCTCTGTCCTGGTTAGTAGTATAAAATACAGTTTAAGGCTCCGTAAATAAAGGGGAGGGGTATTGACAAGCAGGAGACCATCTGGCTTAGGGCAGCCACAGTCAGATGATTCCCAAAATAGTATTTCTTCTCTTTTTAATCCCTTGGGAAGCATAGTGGTGCCATAGTGCACAGAGCACTTCTCCTGGAGTCAGGAACTCATCTTCCTGAGTTCAAACCTGGCTACAGACACTTACTAGCTGTGTGACCCTGAGTAAGTCACTTAATAAATGCTTGTTAACTTGACTTACAGATGAAGAAACAGACCCAGGCCTGCACAAGTAGTGAGTGCCCAATATGGGATTGGAATGGGAGTCTTTGGTCTTCGGAGCCTTCCGGTATACCACACTCCCTCCCTATAGTCTTCAACCAAGTTAAGTGACTTGCTCAGGGTCACACAGCTACTAGACATAAGAGGCAGAATTCAAATGCAGGTCTTCCTTGCTCCATTTCCAGCATTGTGCCGCCCTGGCCCTTACAGTATATGATCCCATGTGTGATCCCAAGCTCATTCGCCCTACTCTCCAGTTGCTTCATCTTTTCAAAAAGTCTTTTATCTCATTATCCTCCCCAAGAAAACTTGACCCTCCCCCAAACTTCCTTGTTTCTCCTGAAGATGCTGCCATCTTCCCAGTTGCCTATAATTTCCCCCTTATTGATCTCCCTAAATCCAATCTCTTGTCAGTTTTATCTCTAAGACATCCCTCGGATCTATTCTTTTTTTCTTTTTTTCCCAAAGGATATGAATAGGAAACTAGGTGGAAGTGGCTAGAATGCCAGGCCTGGAGTCAGGAAGACTCATCTTCTTGAGTTCCAATCTCACCTCAAACTCTTACTAGTTGGGTGACCCTGGCTAAGTCACTTAACCCCGTTTGCCTCAGTTCTTCATCTTTTAAATAAGCTAGAAAAGGAAATGGCAAACCACTCCAGTATCTCTGCCAAGAAAACCCCACATGGGGTCACGAAGAGTCAGACAAGACGGAACAACAATGAATAGGCACTTTTCAGAGGCAGAAATCCAAGCTAACAATAGCCATAAGAAGAAATGCTCTAAATCACTGATAATTAGAGAAATTCAAACTATCTCTTTCTTTCCTTTCAAACATCTACCCCACCCCCACCCCCACCCCCCATTAGAGCTTCGTCATCTCAGATCTCAGCCTCCTCATTGATCTCCTCAGCTCTCCCCTCTCCAAACCATGCTCACTCAGCTGCCAAATGTGTATTCCTAAAGCATCAATCTGACCATGGCACTCCTCTGCTAAAAAACAAACCCTCTCGGCTCCGGCTTCCCTCAAGGATCCAACACAAACTCCTCCATCTGGCTTTGAAGGCTGCACACAACATGGTTCCAGCTGTCCTTCCCATTGTGGGCAAAGTGCTTTGTTAACTGCAAAAGGCTAGGCAGGTTCTTAATCCAGGGTGCATGAAATGTGTGTGTGTGTGTGTGTGTGTGTGTGTGTGTGTGCGCGCATGTGTGTAACCATCTCAATGAATTGGTTTCCTTTATAATTCTATGCATTGTATTTTGTGCATTTAAAAACATGATTATAAGGGATCCAGAGGCTTCACCAAACTGTCCAGAGCAGGGAGGGGCCTGAGAACAGGAGATGTCAGGGCTGGGAGGAACCCTAGAGCAGGAAATGTCAGAGCTGGAGGGGCCTCGGAGCAGGGGATGTCAGGGCTGGAGGGGCCTCGGAACAGGGGTGTCAGAACGAGGATGGGGCCTTGGAACAAGAGAGGTCACAGCTGGGAGAGACTCGGGCACCATAAAACCCAACACCTTTGTGATAAAGGCCAGACAACCAGCGAGGGAAGCAGGCATGCTCTAGCTCACGCAGGCAGTTGCTGACGGACTGGAGCCCAGCACTTCTGATTCCTGGGTCAGGGCATTCCTTTGCCTGATTCTCAATATTACTTAGACCATGGTGGTGGTTAAATCTGTTCATTTGGGCTAAGAAACCACTGGGAGGAGAGGTGGCTAAGTTATCAGTAATGACATTGTAGACCTTCCAGGCCAGAGCCCAGACCTGTATTCGTTAGAAGAGAAAACTGGTCCATAAAAATGAAGTGAGTTGCTTAGGATTTCACAATAAAAGTTAACATTTCCATTGCACCTACTATGCGCTAGGCACTATGCTAGGTGCTTTATAATTATTATCTCAATTGATCCTTACAATCCTGGGAGGTAGTTGCTATTATTATCCCCATTTTATAGATGAGAAAATTAAGGCAAATAGAGGTTAGATGACTTTCCCAAGGTCACACAGCTAGTAAGAGTCTGAGGTTTGATTTGAGCTCAGGTCTCTAGGATGTCCCAGGACCCTAACCACTGTGTCACCTAGTTGCCCCCAAGGTAGTAAATGGTAGATAGAGCCTGGATTTGAACCCAGATCTTCTGACTCCACTACCCTATACCCATGCCATATGCAGTAAGTGGCAGAGGCGAATTTGAATCTGGGTCTTCTGATTGCCCAGCTATCACTCTTCAGAAAGACCTAATTGACAGCCTCCTTTCCCCTTCCCGGGCCAGCTCACAGACACACAGCCTGAGCACTGGGACTAGGCCCATCCGGGATGCAGACAGAGCCTGTGCTCTCCTGGAATGACGGCTGGATTCTAATCAGTGTTGTACAACACGAGCATTTGTTGATGCCAGAAGCAAAGTACTGCAGTCCATATAGAATGAGCTGGAAAGACTCAGTCCGTGAAAGCAAAGCAGCCTCCTCAGCTGCACTGCAGGCAGAGGGATGCCCCAGGGGCAGCACGGGGACAGCAAGGTCCAACGGTCAGAACTAAGGCTCTAGAAGAAGTCTGGAGTGCAAGCCCCAGGACTTTACTCCTCATCTAGGACGTCTCTGTTCTTCTAGTGTTGACATCGCCCTGATGCTGGCAGTGATGGCCCAAAGCAGGCAGGGATGGAATCTCATTAGTTAAAGACATTCAAAGCTGACCCCCAACCAGGGGACAGAAAACATGGGCTCACTCTAGTCCTGCCTCCTTGTGTAACATCTGGCAGGTCACTTCCATCTCAGCTTCCTTCTTTATGGGGTGTAGCTGGCAGGGGTGGGGAACCTGCTGCCTCGAGGCCACATGTGGCCTTCTAGGTCCTCAAGTACAGACTTTTGACTGAGTCCAAGTTTTACAGAACAAATCCTTTTATTTAGGGGATTTGTTCTGTGAAGTTTGGACTCAGATTTTGCAGGATTTTACACACCTGACTAAGGAATCTAAACTTCATCCTAGAGGCAATGGGGAGCCACTGAGTGTTTTTGAGGAGGGAAATGACATGAACAGACCTGTCACTTAAAAACAGATTAATTAGTCAGCTGTGTGGAGGTTATCAATTAGTAAACATTTACTAATCACCTGCTAGGTACCAGGAGCTGGGCTAAGTGCTAGAGATACAAAAAAAAGGTAAAAGACAGCCTTTCCCTCAAGGAGATTAGTATCTAATGAAGGAAACAATGTGCAAATAAATATGTAGAAACAAGCTATTTTGTTAGCATTGTTCAGTCATTTCAGTCATGTCCAACTCTTTGTGACCTCATTTGGGGTTTTCCTGGCAAAGGTGCTGGAGTAGTTTGCCATTTCCCTCTCCAGCCCATTTCACAGATGAAGAAACTGAGGCAAACAGGGTTAAGTGACTTGCCCCGTGCCATGCACCTAGTATCCAAGGCAGGATTTGAACTTAGGTATTCATGACTCCAGGCCTGGTGCTTTATCCACTGAATCACCTAACTACTCCCAAACAAACTATATACAGGAAAAGCAGGAAATAGAGAGTGAAAGTGCTTGAATTAAGAAGGGTTGGGAAAGGCTTCTTGTAAGAGATGGAATTTTAGCTGGGATTTGAAAGAACCCAGGGAAGTCAAGAGGGAAAGGACTTCAAGTGTGGGGAACAGCCAAAGAAAATGCCCAGAGTCAAGAGATGGAGTATCTTGGTCATGGAAAAGAAAGGAGGTCGGTGTCACTCGATCAAAGATTACTCATCAGTGATTAAGATATAAGAAGATTGGAAAGGTATGAGGGGCTGGGTTCTGGAGGGCTCTGAATGCCAAATAGATGCTTCTGTATTTGATCCTGGAGGCACTAGGGAGCCATCACAGTTTATTGAGCAGGAGAGGGTGACACCAAGGGGGCTTGGCATGATGGATTTGCTCTTTAATCACTTTGGTCAACTATCGAGAGGTGAGGCTGGAGACAGGAAGACAGAGCCTTCATTTGTCCACCTGTACAAAGTGGAGAGTTGGACTAGACGGCCCTTGAGGTCTCAATCTAGGATATTAGGACTCTTCTTTACTTCGGTTTCTCACCCCCCTTCTTCTAAAATGTGGGGGTCAGACCCAGTGGCCTCTGAGATTGTTTTCAGCCCTAGCTTTGTGGTCCCATAATCCTATAACGAATGAGTGGATGATTATAGTAGTTCATGGAAGAGGTGGTAAGGGTCTGGAATAGAGTGTTGGCCATGGAAGTAGAGAGAAAGGTATAGACTTGTGCTAATAGAACAGGAAATTGAGTTGGAAACTGGGTGAATATAAGAGGTGAGGGAGGATGACTGAGCTTTCCAACCCAAGTGACTGAAAGGACCGTTGTGCCAATATCAGAAATAATAAAAAAAAAATCAATAGCATCTCAGTTTCTATAGTCCCTTGCGCTTAATACAGAACTTTCTAGCAACCCTGTGAATAAACATTTTTGAAGCATCTTTACCTCCATTTTACAGACAAGTAAACTGAAGCTCTGAGTGGTTAAATGACTTATCCAAGATCCCACATAAAGGCTGTTGAAAAGTTGAGTTTCTAACCAATGTTTCTCTTGACTCCAAAGTCCAGCATTCTTTTCTGTTATTATCAATAAAAAGTCAAGGGACAGAGAGCAGGGAGGGAGTTTGAGGACAGGATCAAAAGTTGAAGACAACAAATTCCATTTTGTACATGTTGACTTGAAGCTGCCAGCAGGAGATCTAGGTAGCATTGTCCAGCAAAGCAGTTTTGGATGTGGGAAGAGATCAGGAGGAGATAATTTAGTGACTTTGAAGTCATCTGCATAGAAATGGTTATTGAACCCTTGGTTAAGAGGATGAGAACAACAAGAAAGATGTCAATACAGAAGAGAAGAGAACCCAGAATAGAAACTTTGGGAACACTCACATTTTCAGGACAATAGAGGGAGGAGGAACCAGAGAAGGACACTGAGTACAAAGACAAAAAAAAACAGAAAAAAATAGTGTAGCGAGAGTCAACAGAAGGAGACTAAGGAGGGGAGAGAAACAATGTCCCACATTATAGAAATGTCAATGAGGATGGGGACGGGGAAGAGATCATAAGATTTAGCTATTAAGAATTGACTGATTATCCTGGAAAGGACATTTTACCTAATCAGCGGGGTCAAAAACTAGACTGCAAGGAGTTGAGAAATGAGTGGGTGGTTAGAGGAAATGAGTATGGACAACATTATTTTCTAGAAATTTGGCATTCAAGGGGAAGAAAGATATAGGGAGATAGCATAAGGGGATGATGGGGTCAAAAGAAGGTTATTGGCTTGTTCATTCCTAAGATAAAGAAAACCTGTACATCTGTGTAGGCTACAAGAAGGGAGACTGGAGATGGGGAGAGATTGAAGATAAAGTTAGGAAGTTGGGGGTGATTGATGGGACGAGAATAGAGGAGACTGAAGAGATAAGATCAAAAACACAAGTGAAAGCTGAGGCTGGGCATAGCAAATTACCGCTTTATCTTCTGAGACTAGAACAAAGTCTAAGAGAATGGGTGAACATGGAAAGGTGCTTTGAGATATGGAGGAGGAGAGGGGAGGAATCACGATAGATGGTCCAAGTTTGCTCAGTAAAGTGGGAGGCAAGAATATTTGTGGAGAGGAAGATGGGTGAGGTGAACTTGTGAGCTTGAGGAGAAAGGAGAAGGATAGAAATAGACACTTGGGAAAGGGTGATAGAGAGGCAGGCAAAACAGAACAAAGGAATTACAACCCAACAGTGAGATCCCAATTTAGGTTACCTAGCATTAATCTGGAATAGTCTTCCTCCAGCAGTACTTGGCAGCCCAGCAGTGGGAGCAGAGAAGGTGAATGCTGGGGGTGACCCAGAGTTCAGATTAGCAAGGCGAAAACAGCTAGGTTCTATCCAGATCTAGCATTTTGTGTTGTGATCCTCTTCTGGAAGGAAGGAAGGAAGGAAGGAAGGAAGGAAGGAAGGAAGGAAGGAAGGAAGGAAGGAAAACATTAAAAGTCAAAGCTGAGAAGGACCTAGATCACAGAATGAATTTCTTTCTCTTTTTGGTCTTTTCCAGCTTTGACATCTTAAGTCTAAGGTCCCCTCCAACTGTGATAATCCTCTCTCTTTCAGCTGCTCCCAGTTCTGACAGTCTCTATTCCAAGACCCTTCCTAGCTCTGACGTTCTATGCTCTAAGGTCCCTTATAACTATTATTTCTTTGAAAGCCCCTCCCAGCTTTGACATTCTCTCTTCTAAGATCCCTCCAGCTCTGACATTCAATGCCCCAATGCTCTATGTGACCTTTGGAAAATTGCTTCTCTCTGGGCCTCAGTCTCTCCATCTGTTAAATGAGAGCACTGGACTGGATGCTCTCATTTCCTCCAAGGTCTCTTCTGCTGTCACAGTCCATAGTCCTAGGCAAATAACCAAGAGTTTATTTGCATCTTTTCTTTTCTTTCCTAGATGTTTACCCAGAAGGGAAGGTCAGGCCCTCTAGCCTGTACCACCTGCACCCAGAAGAACTGGCAAACAACAAGATAAGTAAGGAGAATACTGAAGGCAAAGTGAGTACCACCCCAAGTGCAGCCCAGCCTGAGGAAGAAGCTGCAGAGCTGGAGCTTGAGGGAACAGCTCTGGCTCCCCTAGAAAACCTGCCCATGTCAACAGCCCTCACAGAGGCCAGTGGGAAGCATGCCTTTCCACCACGGAAGAAACCCCCCTCTCTCAAGCAAGTCAACACAGCAAGGAAGCATTTGAGGCCAAAGACTACTCCTTCCATGCTGCAGAGGATGGCTTCCCAGCCTGCCCCCTCCAGTCCAGGCTTCTTCTTCTTTACGGAGAATCCCCATGTGCCAGGGGACCTGGCCTCTGGAGCCCTGGAGGGCAAACATGGGACAGCTGAGCAACCTTCCTGGTTGGGACGGAAAGGAGGTGGTGGCCCCACTACCCCAGCCCCCTTGGAGATCTCCCCTTATACCTCCCTGCCACTCCTAGAACATACCTTGCTTCAAAGTCCAGATGAGGCCGAGGCATCAATTCCCACAGCTCAGGATGCTCCTGGAGAGGATGGAGCCAGTCCCATTCCTCTGAAGGAAAAGATGATAGAGAATGATCTGACCAGCTCAGCTTCAGAGGAGAGTCAAGAGACAACCACTTCTACCATCATTACAACCACAGTCATCACCACAGAGCAGGCTCCAGGTCAGGAGACTTTCTTTGGCTTAAGCTATGGGGTGGGAAACCTTTGAACCTTGTAATGATAATAGCTGATGGCCGCCATTAAGTAGGATTTCTGAGGGTTACAGACTAATCATAAGTTCCTAGCTCTAGAGCTGAAAGGGACTTCAGAGGCCATCTAGTCCAATGCCCTCATTTTACAGATAACAAAACTGAGGCCCAGAAAGGAGAAGTGATTTTCCAAGGTTACATAGATCTTTGAGTTAAAGGTAGGACTTTGACTGCAGTGTTCTTTCCACTATTACAGTAAGAGGTAAGAGTTGAAAATGAGTCTGAAATTATAAGCCCAGATGATTAGAAAACTTATAGAAGGGTAGATGTAGAGGTAAAAGATATCTTAGAGACCACCTAGCTCAACTCCCTTGTTTTTCAGATGAGGAAACTGAGACCCAGCAAGGTTAAGTAATTTAGGATTGTAGGATTATGGTTCTAGAGCTGGAAGGGACTTCAGAGACCATTTAGTTTAAGTTTCTCATTTCATAAATGAGGAAACAGACCCCCAGAGCTTAAGTTACTTGCCCAGGGTCATACAGGTAGTAAATGTAAGTATGGGATTCAAACCCAGATTCTCTAACTTCAGAGTCATAGCACTTTCCACTGTACCATGATGTATCACTATAATCCTAGAAACTTCTTTGAAGCTCAAAGAAATTAGGTAACTTGCCCAAGATCCCACAAGTAACAGATTCAGGCTTCAAACACAGGTCCTCTTTCTCCAACTCTAGTTCTCTGTTAATTACACCATTCTCCATTCTGAAACCATCAAAACATGTCTCTGAAGTATGTGAAACAAGTGTTAATACCCCCTTCTCCCACAATCTTAGAAAGGATTGAATAGAAGGGACTTTCCTGGGGATATATGGCTAATAAATGGTAGGAATAAAAATAAAAATAATACTCACATGTTCCAAGCACTTTAAAGTAGAGAAAATGTTTTCCTCCTAACAACCCTGTAAGGTAGGTGGCACACTTCCTATGCCAAGGATTAGTATAGGAAACTTTTACTGTGGGAACTTCCTTTGCCAAGCAGATGATTTAGTAGGTAAGGTCCAGGACATTTCCAAAAACATAGAGAAGTTTTGACTTGCCCAGGATCACACAGCTAGTATCAGAGGTAAAATTTGGATCTAGATCTTCCTAACGCCAAGCCCAGTACTTTATCCATAACTGCAGGTCATCTCCACAATACAAATCTTACTCTGTCCATTTTAGTGATGAGTAATCTAAGGCTTGGAAAGTTTAAATGATCTGCCTATGGTTATATAGCCAAGAAGTACTAGAAGCAAAATTCAGATGCAGGTTTTTCATAACACAAGGTCCAGAGCTCTTCTGCTCCTAATTATGTATCATTTAAGGTTTACAAGGCACTTTACAAACTATATCATTTACTCTTCACAGCAACTCAGTGAAATAGATGCTGTTCTTCCCATTTTACAGATAGGAAACTGAGGTCCAGAGAAATGAAATGACTTGCCCAAGATCAAATAGAATAGGAGAGAGGGGGAGAGAGAGAGAGGAGATAGAGAAAGAAAGAGAGGGAGAAGATAGAGAGGATAGGAGAGAGAGAGAGAGAGAGAGAGAGAGAGAGAGAGAGAGAGAAATATCAGCATATCAGGAACAGGATTTGTACCCAAGTCTTTCTGACTCTAAGTGAACTATCAGTGACCTATCCACTATGTCACTCTTCTTCCTACTGTGTGGAGCTGAGATAAGTTGAGGAGTTCATAGTCTAATAGGAGGTGTGACCCAAACACAAATACCTACAATACACACTATGACATCAATAATTCCTTAGAGAAGTACAGAACAAAGTGTGAAATCCAAGAGGGAAGGTCATTACCAACCAGGGAGATCCAAGAAGGTCCCAGAGAGGAAGAGGCATTAGAGTTGGGCTTTAAAGGATAAAGAAAAATGCAAGGTTCAGCAAGAGGGAGGGGAGATTTCTAGCCTCGTGGAAGATGTAAGGGTGGGAAAACCCAGTGAATGTTCAGGAAACAAAGAGTTATCCAATTTGGTGGAATCATAGAATGGATAGAGAGAAGTGACCAATCAATCAAGGAGCATTTATCGAGTGCCTACTCTGTGCCAGGCACTGTGCAAAGCTTAGGAGATTCAAAGACCAAAATGAAACCATCCCTACCCTAGAGGAGTTAACAAGACTATGATAAGAATCTAAAAGGTAGAATGGGAGTCAATTATAAAGAATGAGGAGAGACTGGGGGGGGGAAGGAGAGAAGAGTGGACCCAAATATGAAAGATTTTAAATGCCAAATGGGAGAATTGTTTTATACTTCAGGAAATAGGGACTCACTGAAACTTCTTGAGCAGGGGAATAACGTGTTGGGATCTGTGCTTTAGGAATATCAATTTAGCAGCTGCTTGGGGGATGGCCTGGAGCAGTGCGGAATGGAGATAAGGCACCAGGAATCCCCTACATAGAGGCTGTTAAAGTCATGGAAGTTCATGAGACCACAAAAGGAGGGAGGGCAAAGAGAGAAGAGAAGAGGGCCAAAAAAGACCTTCCTAGAATAACCATGCAGGACAATGGTCAGGACAAAGATGGGAAATCACTGAAAAAGCTAGAAAAGGAGTTGTAAATGGAATGAGAAGTAAACAAATATGGCATCTTTTAGGTCAAAGAGAGGAGAGCATAAACAGTAAAAGAGGGTGGGGTAATTGTCAATGGAAAACGCTGTGGGAAGGTCAAAATCGAGAGAGACTGAAGGGGGCTGGGGTGGAAAGCAGCCATTGGATTTGGTCATTGGGAAATGTCTGGTGATTTTCAAGAAAGTAATTCCAGTAGAGTGATAGAGATAAAGGCCATATTGGAAGAAATTAGGGAGAAAGTGGGTAATGAACAAGTAGAGGTATCTGGTATAAACTTTGTTAATAAATTTAGCCATGAAGGGTAGAAGAGTTTGGGGTGGGGATGGCTGAATGGCTTCCTAATTCAGGGCTATGACTGTTATAGGCATCTGGCTGTGGATGCCTACATTGTCCTATTCATAGAGGGAAGATAGGGTAGAAGGAAAAGTGAGCCAGGGGCAGAAGTAGACACTCCTAAGCTGCAGAAAACCCTTCTCAGCTCAATGCAGCTCAGCTCTAATGCATCTGGGTGTAGTGGTGAGTGTATAGAACCAGGAGTCAGGAGAGCTGGGTTTAAGCTCTACCATTATGGAGAGGCAGCCTGGAAAAGCAGACTGGGCATCCACCTCTGAGTCAGGGTCAATGGAGGGCTTCTATTAGGACTAAGAGAGTCAGTGATGAAGGAGAGGTGGAAAATGCACAGGAAGAAGGGATGAATAGAAGCAAATGGGGGTGTGGGTCAAGGCATTCATTGGCCTTTGTGAGACTTCTGCCCAGAAGGAAAGAGAGTGGGGGTGATGATGTCTAGAAAGTGTTAAGGAATGGAAGACTGGTGCTGAGGAGGCTAGCATCAGATGGCCTCAGCCTTCACTGTGACTTGGGAGGACAGGCTGTGTCCTGTCTCTTGGCTTCTGATATTCTGCCTTTCTCACTGAGGCACAGCTGCCTTGAGGATGCCTTATGTTGAGAGAGCTTTTTGCTTTTCAAAGGGCCTTCACACACATTATCTCATTCGTTCCTCTCAAGGATTCTCTCTCAAAAGACATTTACATGCCACACACATTTACCATTCTTTTCCCATCACCAAACAAACATAATTTCCAAGGGACTGAAATTAATTCCAAGCTACTTATCAACGTACAATGCTCCAGTGTTAGTGCCATCCCCTTCTTTTGTTTCCCTCTATTCTTTCATGGGCTGGCCCATCCCGTTCTTCTCTGTGGATCCCTGGGCAAGTCACTTAATCTTTCTCAGCCTCAGTCTCTTCATCTGTGAAGTGGGCATAACAATGACACCTACATCACAAGGGTGTTGCGAGGATCAAATAAGGTATGCTGTAATGTGTTTTGCAAACCTTCAAGTGCTAGAGAAATGTCGATCATTATTTTATAAAGCTCTTGGGACTCAATTTCCTCTTCTACAAGATGAGATTTGATTGTATAGTCTCTAAGGTTGCTCCCAGCTCCAAAACTCAGTGTTCTTGTTCTGACATTTGGTGTTATAAGTTCTAATGGGCTAGCTCTGACATTCTATGCTATATGTTTTAAGGATCATTTCTTCTCTGATATTCTAGGGTGCCTCCTCAGCTCTGACTTTCACTGTTCTGAGCCCTCACCCCCTAGCTCTGACATTCTCTGTTCGAAGGCCCCTCCCAGCTCTGACATTCCCTGTTCTGAGCCCCAACCCCTAGCTTTGACATTCTGTGTTCTAAGGCCCTTCCCAGCTCTGACATTCTCTGTTCTAAGGCCTCTTCCAGCTCTGATATTCTCAGTTCTAAGGCCCTTCCTAGTTCTGATATTCCCTGTTCTAAGGCCTCCCCCACCCCAGCTCTGACATTCCCTGTTCTAAGGCCACTCCCAGTTCTGACATTCCCTGTTCTGAGCCCCCCCCCACCCTCAGGTCTGACATTCTCTGTTCTAGGGCCCTTCCCAGCTCTGACATTCCCTGTTCTGAGCCTCAACCCTGCCCCAGCTCTGACACCCCCTGCTCTAAGGCCCCTCCCAGCTCTGACATTCCCTGTTCTGAGCCCCACCCCCAGCTCTGACATTCCCTGTTCTAAGGCCTCTTCCAGCTCTGGCATTCTGACAAATTCCATATTAGCCATGTCCCAAAATGTATGCCTCATTCTTCACTTCCAGTTCCTCATCTCTGGCAGGAGGCGGGCCATGTGCTTCATCTTCAGGTCTCTAGACTCACCGTTTGTCATTGACATGACTAGAGCTCTTAAGTCTTTCCCAGTTGTTTTGTCTTTACAACATTGGACAATGATTCATTGAGCACCCCTACATCGGGTGCTGTTCTAGGTGCTGAGTGATTTGGGGACAAAAGCAAGACAATCTCTGCCCTTAAAGAGCTTACATTCTATCCAGAAAACAACATGGATATTGTGAATAATGTCAGGGATTGGGGGGGGCGACACAAAGATCTGGGGGGATTGGAAGAAGCTTTCCTCTAGCTCTGCCCTCTGGGGTCTCAAACAGAACCAATCCAATCCCTTTCTGCTTGTCATCCCTTTAGTCACACTTTATAAATGCTAGCGGATTAATCCATGGATGGATGGATGGATGGACGGAGTGGGCTAATAGTCATTGATATCCCATCCAAGACTGAAACCTGCTGTGACTCACTGAAAAACTTGGAATAAATTTAGGATTAGAAAGAATCATCTGGTCCAACCCGAAATTTTACAAATGAGGAAAAAGACTCAGAGAGAAGAAAACCCATCCCCAAGAGAGAGAAGAAGAGCCATGCAGATAGAAAGAACTGAAAAAAACAATTCTGGACAACTTAGGAAAGATACTAATAAGGTAGATGGACGAAAGGAGCTAAGGTCATAAATGGTCTCAAAATCATGCTGTATAGGAATGTATTGATGAAAATTGGTGTGTTTGTCCTGGAGAAGAAAAGACTCAGGGAGAGAATGAGATCCATTAAGGTATTAAAAGACCTTTCATATATTGTGGAGGCTATTTTTGTTGCGGTACAGGTTGAACTAGATCAGAGATATCAAATTCATTGGGGAAAACTTCCCCAGTGCAACCTGAATCGGATTAAAATATAATTAAGAAATATTTAACAAAAGAAATAAGAATACAATACAACATAGGCAATGCTAATTTGTGGTTTTCTAAGTGGCTTTAGTGATCCATTTCTGTCTGAGTCTGACATCACTGAACTAGATGACCCTTTTGCCTCTGCAATTCTATGAAGGCTTAATGACTCTATGGGGAAGTCCCTGACTGTTAAATATAATATATAAATATATCCTGCTATTCTATTTCCTGGGTCATAGTTACATATGTAGCTTTGTCTCCCAGAACAAATTTGAGATCCCAAATTGGCAATGAGTCAGAATTTTACTTCTCAGTTGGTCAATAAATATTTACTAAGCATCTGTTACATACAAAGTACTGTGCTAAACTCTGGTGATACAAAGAAAGGCAAGAGACAGTTCCTGCCCTCAAGGAGCTTGCAATTTAATAGGTGAGACAACATGCAAGCAGCCATGTACAAATAAACTATATTTGGGATAAATAGGAAATAATCAACAGAAGGGATTAGAAAAGGCTTCCTTAAGAAGGTGTGATTTTGACTGGGACTTGAAGGAAGTCAGGGAAACCAGGTGGACAAAGAGAAGGGAGGGCATTCCGGGCATGGTGCACAGCCAGAAGAAATGCCTGGAATCCAGAGATGGAGGGTCTCATTGGAGGAACAGCCAGGAAGCCAATGTCACTGGATCAAATTTCTTGTAACTTTTTGTGAATGAGTAGTAAGAACGTCATTAATAAACTCTAAAGTAAGCCCTTCGAGGTAGGTGTGGCTATATTTTTATTCCTCAAAATAAATCCCTTTTCTTTTAGTTCCCAGAATTAGATTAATTCGGGTATAAACGAGTTGAGATAGATTTGGAATCCAGTCGTGACTTCAAATCCCAAGCACATTCCACTCTACCATGATTATTTTACTCATCTCACTGCTGTGCTAATAGCCGCCTTGCTAGAGGCCGTATATGCTCTACAGGGTCTAACAACCAGCAAGAAATTGATTGTCAAACAGCTTCAGATTGTGACAGTTTTAGAGTGTAGAGGTGGCCTCTCTGGGGCACTTTCCTTACCATTTTTCTCTCGTTGACTGGTGTTCTATGCATCCTTCCTGAAAAATGACCCTCAGAAATACCCATATGACTTCAGCAAATGAGCCTATTTGGAGACTAGTTAATTATCTTTCCCAGCATGCTTTGTTCAGGAGCCAAATACAAAGGGGATAGTGGGGGCAGAGAGGTGACTGCAGCTCAGTGACTGGGCATGGAAACTCTGGAAGCCCTTCACAAATATACATTTATATTATATCTTGACTCTGCTGGAGGCTAGGGGCTTCCAAAATAGTTTTCCCTCAACTCCAGTCCATCTCCTCATTATTTCCAGGTCAAAAACTGACATTTCAGTTATCATCTTTCTCAGAACAACAGGGGCTTTGCCTCAGGGTGCCGGCATCCCAGAAAATGACCTTCCTCTTTATGCCAAATGCCATTGTGGTTCGCTGCCTCATAGTCCTCCAGTGGCCCTTGACTCTACAAGGCAAAACAATCCCTAAGGGTCCCGTCACTAGGATGAGCCTCTCCTAGGCTAACCATACACTCCTACACACCCCCTACACTCTAGCAGGGGCCAGAGGATAGTTTATCCCCTCACCTAAAAGGACTTCACCCAGTAGGAAAGTAGCCTGGACATTTCCCCTCCCCCTAAGTTCATTCATCCCAGGAGCATGGTTACAACTCTGACCTCCCCAACATTTCAGCATTTTCTAATTGCTTTTGTCGTTCAGTCCTTTTTCAATCATGTGCTACTACTCATGACCCCATTTGGGGCTTTCTCGGCAAAGATACTAGAGTGGTTTACCATTTCCTTCTCCAGCTCATCTTACAGATGAGGAAACTGAGTTGAGTGGAGTTAGGAAGAAACAGGGTTAAGTGACTTGCCCAGGGTTACACAACTAATAACTGTCTGAGGTCACATTGGAACTCAGGTCTTCCTGACTCTAGATCCTACTACTCATGACCCCATTTGGGGCTTTCTTGGCAAAGATACTAGGGTGATTTACTATTTCCTTCTCCAGCTCATCTTACAGATGAGGAAACTGAGTTGAGTGGAGTTAAGAAGAAACAGGGTTAAGTGACTTGCCCACATTTGAACTCAGGTCTTCCTGACTCTAGTGCTCTAACCACTGCCTTACAACTGCTGATCCACAACAAATATTGATCCATTCACAAAACTTCTTCCTATGAAAGGTGCTTACTTATGTTCAGAGGATTTAAAGCTGGGAAGGATCTTCCAGGTGATCTTCCCTGACTGGTGGTGAAACCCACAAGATCACATGAATCTTGGCCAAGTGTGATGAGACCATCAGTATAAACTGCCCCACAAGATCTTGGTTCTACCTTAACTCATTACTCCCTCGAACCCTCCCCTGGCAGGCAGGCTGGGATTGTAGAAAGAGAGCAGAATTTCTAGACTATTGGAATGAAAGCAGGCATGAGGGCACGCATCGTTTGTGCTTTCTCTTTATATAAAGCCTGGCACATGGCCTGCCTGGCACAGTGTTTGAAGTGCCTGTTGATTGATGGATGGATTTGAAATCAGAGAATCTGGATTCAAGTCTTAGCTCTTCCAATGACCACCTTCATGTCCTTGGACTGACCATTGAACATCCCTGTACCTCATCTTCCTCATCTGTAAAACTAGGGGGGATTCGACTAGACCAGACAGACTCTGAGGTCCCTTTGGGCTCTGAACCTCTGAGCCCATGACCCCAGGCCATCCCTCTCATTTAGACAGAAAAGGTCCAGATTGGGAAAATGCTTCCAAAGGCCATGTGGACCAGTGGAAAGAGCTTTGGATTCAGAGTCTGGGGAATTGGGGAACCACATTAGAATACTGTATGATCCTGGGAAATTCAACCTGGTTCAAAAAGCATTTATTGAGTGAGTGTGGTGTGCCAGGCATTGTGCTAAGGGTTAGGGATCCAAAACCGAAATGGAAAACCATCTCTGACTTCCAGGAACTCATATTCTAGGGGGGTAGAGAGGATGGACATTTCATTTCTTTGGGACTCGGTTCCCTTATCTATAAAATAGAAACAAAACGTAGTATAGTAGACAGAGTACTAGAGCTAGAGTCTGCAAGCTAGGTTCAAATCCTGTCTCGGGCACTTCCTAGCTGTGTGATTTTGGACAGGTCACTTCCCCACCTCATGTCTCAGTTTCCTCATGTGTAAAATGAAGGATTTGGATTCAGTGGCCTCCAAGGTCCCTTCCATCTTTAAATCTAATATCCTATAAAACCAGGGCAGTAGACTCGATATCTAAAGCCCCTCCCAGATCTAAGTATATGAGCTGATGCCAAATTTACACAAAGATTAAGCAGAAAAGACAAAATTTGAATTCAGTACTCTGGCTCCAAAACTCTCTTTGCTAAATGACACTGCCTTTCCAAACCTAAGTGCTTATTAAAATCTGTAATCTTAAAAAAATGCCAAAAAAGCCTGAGTCCTCTTTTTGCATGTGGATCCGCCCCCTCCCCGGCTCCTTCTTTCTCTTTGCCTGCTAGCCTCCAAGGCCCCTAAGGCTGAAGCTATAGAGGGCGGAATACTCGCGGTCAATCATTCCGATCTTTGGAATGGGCTTTGCCGACCCGTAGGAACATCAGGCTTGGGGAACATGGTTCTAACCTCAGTTTCTGCCTTCAGCTCTCTGCAGCGTCACCTTCTCCGATCCCGAGGGCTACATAGATTCCAACGACTACGCCCCGCTGCCCCTGCACAGCTTCCTGGAGTGCACCTACAATGTGACTGTCTACACTGGCTACGGGGTGGAGCTCCAGGTAACAAACCACACTGCACTAGGCCGAGCATGCTGCTGCTATATGGGCAAGTCTGCGTGTTGCAATAGTGTCTGGGTGTTTTTATTCTCTAATTAGAACTTGGTTCGGTGTCCTTTCATAGACCCGTAGGAGGAGAACCACAGAGTTGGATTATACCCCCTCATTTTACAGAGAAGGAAACCAAAGCCGCACAGCAGGATCACAGCATCCTAGGTCAAGAGATCAAAGAGACCCCAGAGACCAAGCCCTTCACATGACACATGGGTAAACCGAGTCTCACAGAAATTAAGTGGTTTGACCAAGGTCACCTTGGTAGTGCCAGAGAAAGGATCTGAATCCAATTCCTCTGAGTCCAGAGTTAATGTTCTTTCACAACCATCCAATGAAAATAAATACATTTCAGCACCATTGAGAGTCTGACAATTAGGAAAGCACCAACACAGAATATATTTTTCTTTATTGGAAGTATAAATACGACTATCCCTCAATCAACAAACATTTAAGAGCCTACTATAGAGCTTGTAGACTTTAAGCATCCAAAGGCAGAAGTCCTTGTCCTTGTCCTCGAGAAGTATGTATGTGTATACACACATATATATATATATACAAAGATAGGTGTACATATTATGTTTATGCATATATACACACGTGTGTGTGTGTGTGTGTTTGTTCACTTGTTTTCAGTCACATCTGACTCTTCATGACCTCATTAGAGATTTTCTTGGCAGAGACACTGGAGAAGTTTGCCATTGACTTCTCCAGGTCATTTTACAAATGAAGAAACTGAGGCAAATATGATTAAGTGACTTGCCCAGGGTCACATAGTTAGGAAGTGTCTGAGGTCAGATTTGAATTTGGGAAGATGAGTCTTCCTGACTCTAAGCCTGGCACTCTGCCCCCTATGCCATCTAGCTGCCTATGTATGTATCTACATATATATGTAAATATGTATATATAATTATATATAATGTGTGTATCTATTCTATATCTATACATAGATATAAGTAGATATATACATATATACATACATATATGGCAGTAAGGTAGCAAGTGGCTAGAGTGCTAGGCCTGGAGTTAGGAACAGTCATTTTCACTGAGTTCAAATCTGGCCTCAAACACTTACTGTGTGATCCTGGGCAAGTCACTTAAATCTGTTTGCCTCAGTTTCTCATCTGTAAAATAACCTGGAGAAGGAAACAGCAAATTACTCCACTGTCTTTGCTAAGAAAACCCTAAAAGGGGTCATGAAAAATTGGCCTTGACTGAAATGACTGAACAATGAAAAATAGTATATACACAGACATGTATATGTACAAGTAAATAGATTGGGAGGAGGAGCAGAGGAAGACATGAAAAGTTTTCCCAATTCTTAATGCGACATTGAGTTGTAGGTTCTGTCAAGTGGGGAAGACTTTACAGAGGGATTCAGTGAGGAAATAGATGTCTTTGGTATAAAGCCCAGACCAGCCTAGCACTGAAAGACTCATCAATCTGTTGACCAGGAGGGAGAATTTTTTTTGGCCACAACACTTGAAGATCAAGTTGGAGATGGTGAGAAGCCTCAGAAGAGGGGTTATTCTGGATGAGAAAATCACAAAATATTATGCACCTATGATATATATATATGTATATGTATATACATATACATATATATATATATATTAGTGTGTATCTATGTAAATAATGTATAGTATATAATACATATAGTATACCTTAGAGGGGCATTCCAGTTACTGCATTGGTATATGTTTGGAGTAGAAGTAATAAGCAGCTTCTATTGTCCAAATCACAACTGCTACCTGGAGCGCACACATAAGAACCTTCAAGTAGACCATATCTTTCACTATCCTGCCCCTAACCTGCTGGGTAATCTAAGACAAGTCACTTACCCTTTCTCAGGATGAGGTTCATCCGTCCACTTGATAAACATTAAATAAACACCTACTATGTGGAAAGCATAGTCCTAGGCATTGGAGATTAAAAGGTAAAGTGAAAAATACGCCTTCCCCTCAAAGAGCTTCTATTCTACTAGGAGTATACAGCATTCCAATATGTAACACAGGGCCACAAAGTGCTGGGCTTGCATGGACATAATCCATCTTTGGGAGCTGATTCAGAATAGTGATCTCTCTTTCAGGCTGTCACCTTCAACCAGAGGCAATACTTCTTCTAAATATACTTCCTGTCTATGTTTTCCCAAGTCTGAGTAACAGAATCCACAGGTCTCATACAAGCCCTCCAGGAGACAAATGTCTATTAGATTGGTGTCCATCTTTATTGGATCCCATTTAAAAAATTCACTTGGCAGAAAGGACACTCAGAAGCCCATCAATCGATACAGAAGACAAATAAAGCATTTAGAGTAGCATATGATCCATTCTTCAGAAGGGAGTTAAGGTTACCAGTGGAGGAGTACCTTTACACTGTGGTGAAATCCTTCCTCACAGGGTCTTCCATAGCCCTACAAATATTCATAGCATGACCCTATGTCTTATATTTCCACCAGAAGATGAACACATTTGGGGCTTCCATACAAGCAATCTTTTTCTCATCAGACTTGCACTTTCAAAATCATTCACAGTAAAATCATAGTTAGTCAATAAGCATTTATTAAATGTCTAGTAGCGGAGGGCGGAGCCAAGATGGC
>CM053622.1:13614877-13632927 GCA_028646595.1 Phalanger gymnotis | reverse complement strand
AGGGGAGAGAGGAAGGGAAAGGGGGATGGGAGGGGAATGGGGCGACGGAGGGGAGGGCAGACTGGGGAACAGGGCAACCAGAATGTACGCCATCTTGGAGTGGGGGGGGGAGGAAATGGGGAGAAAATTTGTAATTCAAACGCCTGTGAAAATCAATGCTGAAAACCAAACATGTCAAAAATAAATTTAAAAAAATAAAAAAAAATGTCTAGTAGCATGTGCCAGACACTATGCTAATAAGCATTGGGAATCCAGAAACTAGAGCCTGTTCTCAAGGACCTCACAGTCTAATAGGGGAGACAACATGAAAATGACTTTGTACAAACAAGCTGTAGACATGATAAAGATAACCAAGAGAGGGAAGTCACTAGCATTAAGAGGGATCAGAAGAGGTTTCATGGAGGACATGGAATTTTAGCTGAGACTTCAAAGAAGCCAAGGAAACCAGAACATACAGATGAGGAGGGAAAATGCTTCAGGCATAGAAGACAAACAGCGAAAATTCCCACAGCTGAAGATGGAGTGCCCTGGTCTCCTATTGCCCCGTGATGTGGCTTTAATCCCTTCAGTCAACAATAGGGCCCATTTGAGTGATGCTCATCAATTCTCTTTGAGAATTTCCCAGGAACTCCTCTTTTCTCTCCCTAGGGTCAGATATCCAAACTCTCAAACTTGGAGTTGCTCATGAGTCAACTTCCAAAACTAGCACTTCCCAAGAAATATCTTTTCTCTGGCTAGAAGCCTAGACTCCAGAATCACACTGCCTAGGAAATGAAGAACCACCACCACCCCCTCCCCAGCCCAGGCAACATTGACACATATATGTGTGGCTCTGCCATGTGCTTCTGCAGAACTCTTGATACTCCTCCGTACCCTGAATTCCATCATCTCTTGGACTGGGAAAATCCACTCTCAGATGTGAACATCGCTCAGAAAGCCAAGAGCTAACATATGCAACTCTTATGTGCTTCCATCCCAAAGTATCCATGAACTTCTCTGGGTAGAGACCTTGTACTTGTATTGGCTTTGCTCTCATCTCTCAAGAACCCAGGTTAACTCCACTGTTCTCTACTTCATGTTAGAAACAAGAAATACTCAAAAACTATTGAAAATGGCAAGTCATTTATCTTTAGTGCCTTAACAAAGGATTGGCTCCCACCAATAACAATCGGTCTTCCCAAGAGTCCTAGACAACCAAAGCCCCTATTAAGCAGTTCCATTCGCTGAAATCCAGACTTTAAGAGGTGCCAAGAGGCAGTGCTGAATCAACTAATTCATATTACATCAGCCTCAAATAAACCTAATTAGAAAACATAATTAGGAAAACTACATTTTGCTAAAAAATGTCATAGACAATGAAGAAATACAAAAAAAAAATTAAAGCAAGTTTCTCTGAAAATACTTCATTTTTCAAACATGTAGGGAACAGAGTCAAATTTACAAAAATAAGCGACATGCCCCAATTGATAAAATGTCCAGAAATATAAACAGGCAGTTTTCAGAAGGAAGAATCAAAGCTATCTATAGTCATTAAAAGTGCTCTAAATCATTCTTGATTAGAGACAGGCAAATTAAAACAACTGTGAGGTACCACCTCACACCTATCAGAAATAACAAATGCTAGAGGGGTGTAGTAAAATAGTTACATTAATTAACTTTTGGTGGAGTAGTGAACTGATCCAGCCATTCTAGAGAACAATCTGGACCTATACCCAAATATTTTTTACATACAGGTTCTTTTCCTTTTTATTTGATCTCTTTAGGTAACAGAGCTCATACTGGTATTGCTGGATCAAAGAAAAAGGAAAAGAATCCATACATACAAAAAGTATTTACAGCAGTTCTTTTTGTGGTGGCAAAGAATTGGAAATTGAGGGGATGCTCCACAATTGGAGAATGGCTGGACAAGTTATAGCACATGACTCTGTTGGTGTACTATTGTGCTGTGGGAAATGACAAGGGGGTATTTCTGAAAAGTATGGCAAGACATAGATAAACTAACATAAAATGAAGTGAGGACAATTAGGAGATCATTGTTCACAGTAACAGCAATGTTGTAATGATAATCAACAAGGAAAGACTTGGCTATTCTTATCAATACAATGATCTAAGACAATTCCAAAGGACTCATGATGAAAAAAAAAATGCTATCCACCTCCAGAAAGAGAACTGATGAACTCTGACTGAAAATGGAAGTATAATTTTCTCACTTTATTTTTTTACAATATGGTTAATATGGAAATATGTTTTGTGTGATTTCACATGCATAATTGGCATAGTATTGTTTACTTTCTGAGTGTGTGGGGAGGTATTGGAGGGAGGGATAGAATTTGGTCATCAAAATTTTAAAAGAAAAGAATGTTAAATATGGATAGATAGAGACAGACAGACAGACAGACAGACATATAGATAGATAGATAGATAGATAGATAGATAGATAGATAGATAGATAGAAAAGGAAAGAAAGGTAAGGTGAAACTAGATGATGAAGTGTTCTAAATGTCAAACAGAGGGATTTATCTTTTATCTTAGATGCAATAGGGAGCCACTGATTATTCTTGGATGGAGGAGTGACAGAATAAGATATACAATTTTATTTTGGTGGATATTTGGAGGGTGGATTGGAGAGAAAGACTAATAGAAGCAGGCAATCCCCAATTTGGAGTCCAATCCAGAGATGCTTAGGGTCTGAATTAAAGGTATGTGAGTAGTGAAAAGGGAAAAGATTCAAGACCTATTATAAAGGCAGAGTTGACAAGAATTGGCAACCAAGTTGGATATGAGAGGATGAGGGAGAACAAAGTGTTGAGGCACTGAGGTTATGAGCCTAGGTGACTGGAAGGATGGCACCCTCCACTGAAGTAGGATAAGGGATCCACGAAGAGAAAGAAGACAATGGTATCAATTTGGAGAAGCTGAATTTGAGATGCTTATAGGATTTCAAGGTAAAGCTGTCCATAGGCTGTTGTTTATACAGGACTAGACTTCCAGAGAAAGACTGGGGATGGATAGAAAGACTGAAAACTCACCTGCCCAGAGATGATGCTTGGCCACTAACAAGATCGCTAAACAAGAGTATAGAGAGAGAAGAGGTCCAGGATGGATCCTTGGAAGACATTATTTTTAGAAAACATGACTGATGTCATCTACTGAAGGAGACTATAGAGAATATATCGGATAGAGAGAAGGTTCTTTATTTGTAAAATAAGAGAGTAGGAGCAGCTATCTCAGATCCCTTCCAGCCTGGTGATTCTGTTCTACCCTAACCTATCTTATTCTATCATGTTACATTAGGATCATTCATGGAACTAGGGACTCAATCAGGAGAAGACTCAGGTGGGCTTTAATTGCTGTAGAAAAGAGGCATCTTCGGTACCCATAAAATGAGGATGTTGGATTGGAATATAGTCACTAGATAATCTCTGACATTCTGGGTTTGTTTCTCTTATTCTACTTGACCCCATTAGGAAGAACTAGGAACAACGGGTGGCAGGCGTGATTGGATCCCTTGAGAGATGAGCTTCCTGTCAATTAGAACTACCTGAAAATGAGACATCTTGCCTCTTAGAGTAGTGAGTGTCCTAGTATTTAAGGATGTCCATCAAAGGCAGGTGAATTTACCTATAAGTGATACTGTAGATAGAGTCCGTGTTCAACTTGGAAACTATGCAATTCTTTTGACTTTATTGCTGAAAATACACCAGTATTTTAAAGATAAGCAATTTAATCACTGTGGGTATCTCTCCTAGTATAGACTCCCCCAACTCCTCTATATAATCAACAACTTTATGAGTTATTCTGTTCTCTGTCTGTCTCTATGTCTCCCTTCTTTGTCTCTATCCTGTCTCTCTCTCTCTTCTCTTTGTGTCTCTCTGTCTCTGTCTTCTCTCTCTGTCATTCTTTGTCTCTCTCTCTCTGTCTCTCTGTCTCTGCCTGCCTCTGTCTCTCTCTGTGTCTCTCTCCCTGTGTCTCTTTCTGTCACTGTCTCTGTCTCTCTCTCTGTCTCTCTCTCTCTCACTCTCTCTGTGTGTGTGTGTGTGTGTATGTGTCTCTGATTGTCTCTCTCGCCCTCTCTCTTCATCAACTCACCCCACCCCCAAATAAAAAATACATTGCTTGGTGGCAAATCTTCTTGTAGTTAGGATGGTTCTTGCATGACAGACCTATGATTTCTCTGAGCTATCCTCTACTCCAGGCCCCTCCAGTGTGGCAGGAACTATCACAGATTGCTTTTCACTGTCACAGCCTTAAAGAGCCCAGGCTGACCTCTATTCTTCCATGAAGGAGACATAACTTAGTGGGACTCCATAGAATCCTATAATTAGGGTGAGAAGGAATATTAGAAACTGTTAAGTCTAACCCTCTCATTTTATAGATAAGGAAACTGAGGTCTATCGAAATTAAAATGTATAAATTGAGTCCTATTTCAAATAGACTAGAGGAGTTTATTATTTAATGAAACCAGAGGATGATTCTTCTTTTAAAGGAAAATGGCTTTTTAATGTGAAGTATCCCAACTCTGAATAAACCTTTTTGACCATTGGAGAATTTTGTCTATTTTGACTTAGTGCCTCCTGAAATATTTGGGGGCCATGAGCCATGATTCATCTATAGATTTCAGTCAAGAGGGCTCAGACTCAGGATGTCTGAGGCAGGAAAGGAGTAATCCAGGTTCAATCTCACCAGTCCCATCTCACATTCCCTCTTCTTCATTCAAGCACTTGGCACTGAGAATGAAGCCCTCCACCATGGCTGATGAGCCAGCAGATTGCAGAGGTCCAGGTCTCATTAGGCTTCTGCTTCCCATGTAGATGGCATGCACCTGGATGGATTGGGAAGTGTGTACCATTGAGAAGCCCCAGTGCACCTGTGTGGGACTCTGAGCCTTCTCTAATTTCCCTTGTTCTGAGGAGACAAATTCCTCCTCCTTGCAGGTTTTGTGTCTTTGTTTGACCTCTGTGCAGAAATAGATGGACAGAAAAAGAAGAGAGAAAGGGGAAAGGAGGCAGATGGAGATGGACATATAGACATAGAGATTAAAAAGACTAAAAGAGAAACAGAGAATAGTAAAGAAAAAAACAACAGACAGAAAAAGACAAAGAGGCTAAGAGAGACAGAGAGGGGTGAAGAGAGGGAGAAGGGGAAAGGGAAGAGAAGAGAGTAAGAAAAACAGAGAGAGATAGAGAAAGATGAGAGCAAAGGGAAACAGGCAGGGAAACAAAGATAGGAAGAGCTGTCGAGGTGAGGAGAAAAGAAAATGCCAGTCAAAAGACAGGCACAAGCCTCAGAATCAGGAGCATAGATCTGGAGCTGGAAGGGAGCTAAGGGATCATCCAGTCTGAAGTCTCCCCCTTATTTGATAGATGAGGAAACTGAGACCCAGAGACTCACACAGGCATCACAGTTGTAATAACCTTGTTTGTCAAAGAGTAGAGACAACAGTGAGGAAACCAGGTGGGGCAGTGAATAGAGAGCCAGGCCTGGAGTCAGAAAACCTTCTCTTCCTGAGTTCAAATGCAGCTTCAGCCATGGACAAGTCACTTCACTCTGTTTGCCTCAGTTTCCTCATCTGTAAAATGAGCTGGAGAAGGAAATTGCAAACCACTCCAGTATCTCTGCCAAGAAAACCCCAGATGGGGTCATGGGGGGTTGGACAGGACTGAAAAATGACTGAACACAATAAAAAAGGTAACAGTGTGTAGGGAACTGGATTGAGAATTAAAGCGCATGAGGTCAAATCTCGATTCTGCTCTTCTCTGTGGAACTTCAATAAAGCCCCCTCACCACTTCAGGCTTGTACTTCCTCCTCAGTACGACAGAAAGTTGGACTTAATGACCTATAATATCCCTTCTCATTCTAAATCTTGTGGTCCTATGAGTAGGTAGGTAGTACTTGTAGGTCCTCATATTTGTAGGTAGCTTATGGGAGGTTTTCAGCTTGATGGGTTGTATAGTGGAAGGATGGCTAGCTAGTATAAGAGGACCTGTGTTTGAGTCATGGTTCAGACACATATTATCTTTGGGTCCTTGGGCCACTGGCTTGACCTCTCTGGGCTTTAGCTTCCTCATCTGTAAAATGGAGGGATTAAACACTGACCCGCTAATTTTTCTTCCAGTTCTATGATCCTATGATTGCCCCACTGTACCGCTCTTGAGTTCTGATACACAGTAGACACTCAACAAATGTTTATTCTTTGACTAACTGGACTGGGATCATGGACAAGGTTGGAGTGAACTGTCCACCTGCTGATTTCTGTGAGGCAACCATCCCCACAATGTTCCTACAGGGGAAGGACTAATGAAAATAGGACCGATCCATGTTTCCATCTTCCAAATCTTACCCAATCCTGGCTCTCCTGTCCTTGCTCCTTTCTTCCCCAGGTGAAGAGTGTGAACCTGTCTGAAGGAGAGCTGCTCTCCATCCGAGGAGTGGATGGCCCCAATCTGATGGTCTTAGCCAACCAGACCCTCTTGGTGGAGGGACAGGTGATCCGAAGTCCAACCAATACCATTTCTGTCTACTTCCGAACATTCCAGGATGATGGGATTGGAACCTTCCAGCTTCACTACCAGGGTAGGGGATAAACAAAGGCTGACAGAGTCTTGTATTATTTTGGGTTTTGTCTGGGATCAAGATTCCTCCAAAGTTTCCTTTGCTCTCCTTTTTTCCTTTCTTTTTTTTATTTTCCCTCTTTCATTCATTCCATTTACATTCTCTTACTCATTCTCTTTTCTTTCCTCCTCATAGTTTTTCCTTTTCTTTCTCTTGTACTCTTCTTATTTTGCTCCCTTTCCATTTTTCTTCTTTCTTCTATTGCTTCTTTTTTCTTTCCTGTTCTTTTCTATCTTATTTTTCTCTCTTTTTCTTTTCTCATTTCCCTTTTGTTTTTTATTTTTCCTTCATTTTTACTCATCCATTTCTCTTGTTTTTCTTCTTCCTTTGTCTTATTTCATCCTTCCTTTCTTCATCCAGCTCCACATTTCCCTGGAGACTTAGACTTTCTATACTCTTCAAATTGTGTGTATTTACCTAAGAGTAAAAGATCTGGATTAAAAAGTGGGAAAGATGCCCCCAACATCTGGATATCTAGAATCATTCAATGTTATAGCATGTGGACCAAACATATGGGTGACTGACTATTTCATCTAAATATTTCAGCCTCATTTAGACATGGTACATTGTCTTATTTTTGCTGCTTTTACTTGTGGAAATGGGTTCATTTTTTATTTTACTTAAAGCAGTGTAAGGTGGATTTGGGACAGGGACTGATTGGGACAAAGGCTGCTGTCTATAACTATCACTTGTATTATTTGGTTTCTGTCTTTCCTCCCCCAAACGTATTCCTGAGCAAATTTCCCACTGACTCAAAATATATACCATAGCAGAGGCTGCTTATCTAAGATTGAATGCAATAATGCATGTATAGTGTTTGCATCCTCATCCTCATCATTACCATTAATATTGGTGTTATTCAGTAAAGTATGTATTTTTTACCATGTGACCTTCCCCAAGAAATCTATAAAAAAGAAGCAGCAACAACGTTATTATTATTACTAATTCTGCTCCCAAGGACCAAGCGGAACATGTCTAATTCCATTTCCACATAATAACCCTTCAAATGCATGAAGGTAGCCATAAAAGTCCCATCCCAAGACCTCCTTCTCCAAGTCACATTCTGTTCTCCTATACCATGAACACCATCATGTTCCTTTTTCTATAGATACTCTCCAACTGATCAATACCCTTCCTAAAATGTAGCACTTGGAAATAAATATAATTTTCCTGATGAGGAAAAGGACAGTGAGATTCTTAGGTCCCTAATCTTATACACTGAGAAGGATTCTATGCTATTCTTACATCAAACATTAGAACTAGAATGCACCTCAGAGAACATCTGGTCCAACCCTCTTATTTAAAATGTAATTTGTGTCTCAGAACCTATAAACCTGGTTTACAGGAACCAAGCTTAATTTCTTGGGACTTGTTGCATAATCATGTTAATTGGTCCATGCTTCCACCCAAGGTTTCCCCTGGAAATACTAAAATTCTGCAGTTTCCTAGGCCTCTGTAACAAATGGAAATGTGTCTTAAGCAGCCATGCTAACAGAACATTAAATATATAGGATAACCTTTTTGTAACCCAACCAGGAATAGGAATTTGGCCTCCCAAGGTGACCACTTTGAAGTGGTGAGACTAAATTGGTCTTGACATTCTTGTTAAACAATCTATCTGTGATGATACATGGCTGTTTCTTTTTTCAGAGTTAAGTCAACTCAAAGAGGCACATTTCCTCCACTGATAGCTCCTAGGAGTTTTTGGTGTTAGAAAAATGCTGAATGGTAGTGTAGTATAGGAAATAGTGATGAGCTTGGAAGTGGGTTCAAATCCTACCCCTAGCCCTTACTAGCTGTTTGACCCTGATGGTTGTTGTCCTTCGTTTTCAAAGAGGACCAAAAGATATCACTGTGTTACAGTCAAGTTTTATAATGTGTCTGACTGTAGCTGACCAGCCTAATATGAGCTTGGAAAGCTTAAATTGTCCATGTGAAGATTTGGGGCTGGATTCTCTAAATTTGCACATCTCACATTCTTTTGAGCTCCTTCAATTCTCCTTTGCTCACAAAGCACAGCACCTTCTCTGATGTGGGTATGCCAATCACTTAACCGCTCTGAATCTTAGGCAACTGTCTAGGCAAGCATTCTTAACCTATTTGGTACCTCGAACCTTTTTGCAATCTGATGAAGCCAGTAGTTCTATTCTCAGATTAATTCCTTTAAGGACATAAAATAAATTACTTAGTACTACAAAGGAAACCAATTGTATTTAAATTCAAATATATATTATATACATACATAGATATATTTAAAGTATATATATATATATTATATACATATATAGATATATATTAAGAACCTCTGCATTGGTGAAGGAAGCTCCCGCACTGGGAATTCCTACAAAAATTTCAAGTCAAGGAATATGATGAAATTCCTCACTCTGTGGCCCCTATGAGAGATTATCCTTCTTCATTAGCACAAATTGGATTTCAGGATTTGAGATGAGTTCTTTGTTGTTGGTTTTATTTTTTTCATCTTGCGAAGGAAGTATTCACTGTGTTTATTTATAGCCTTCATGCTGAGTTGCAGCTTCCCCCGGAGGCCCGCTTTTGGAGATGTCACAGTGATGGACCTGCATTCAGGCGGACTTGCTCATTTCCACTGCTATCTGGGGTATGAGCTGCAAGGCGCCAAGACGCTGACCTGCATCAATGCCTCCAAACCTCACTGGAGCAGCCAGGAGCCCATCTGCTCAGGTACAGTCTACAAAGGCAGACCAAGGAAGGCTCATGCAAATGGATGGGGGTAGGCAATTCAGGGCCTTGTCCTCACCTCTCCTATCTTGGAACTCAGAACCCCAGGGGAAGATGGCAGTATGGAATACATTTCTCCAGGGAAGGGACGAAGAGGGGCAGGATCCTTCACAGAGCAACAGAGTTGTTAGCTTTCCGAGCTAGAAGGGAACTCAATGACCATATAGTTTAACCCATATCTAAGTCAAGTCAACAAGCATTTGTTAAGTGCTTACTATGTGCCAAGCACTATGTTAAGTGATAAAGATACAGAAAAGGCAAAAACTTAGCCCCTGCACTCAAGGTTATGTAATAATGGGAAAGATAGAATCTAAATACCTAGATAAATACAAGATCTATACAGAGTGTGTGGAAAGCAATCTGAGAACAGAAAGCACTAGTAACTGGGGAGAACCTGGAAAAGTCTTCTGCATTGTAACATACTGAACAAGTGATCATATAGTTTCTCCTTGAATACTTCCAATGAGGAGGAACTCACTTTCTCCAGAGGCTGGTTTTAATCAATGCTAATTGTTAGATATTTACCCCCCAGAAATCAATGGAGAGCAAAGATAGATGCTTCAGAAGCTTCTGACCTTCTGTCTCACCAGGCAGCGTGGTATAGTGGAGAGACGACTGGCTCTGGAGTCAGATGTCCTAGGTTCAAATCCCAACTCTGACACTGTCCAATGACCTTAGGCAAATTACTTAACATCTCTGGCCCTCGGTTTATTCATCTGTCAACTGAAAGATTAGATAGCCTCTGAGGTCCCTCCAGCATAAAGTCTATGATCCTATGATCTATGTGGTCCTATGTCTCTGTAATCACTCTACACAGCAGGACAAAGCAGAAGGATAAAATTAATAGTGATTTGGGTTCACAGAGCATTGGACACTTTCCAAGACCCTTTCATATCCATTGTCCAATGTGTTTCTCACAACCACTACTGAGAAGTAGGCAAGGCAGGTATTTTTGTGTTTTTGACAGATAAAGAAACTGAGGTCCAGGGAGGGGGAATAACTTGTGAAAGATTTCTCAATCTGTTGGGGCAGAGATAGGCCTAGACCTTGAGTCTCCAGACTCATCTTTCTATCCTATCTCTTTTTGACACAACCATAGAACCCATCACAATCTCAGCTATGACACTTGCTAGCTGTATGACATTGGTCAAAGTATATTCCTCAGTTTCCTCATTTTCCAAATGTAAGTCACTACCAACCTCACATAGCTGGGAAGAGAATTAGTTAAAATAATGGATGTTAAATCATCTTAGAAAACTGATGGGTTCTCTAAGAATAACATATGGTATGATTGTTAATGTAATTACTATTGCTTTCTAGATGTGGGGGATTTAATTGCCCTCAGACATCAAGTTAAAACATAACAAAGTGAGCTTGGGCAAAACTTAGAGGGTGGCAATTAAGAGAGAAGAGGGACAGAATTCCAGAATCTTAGAGACAGAAAGGACTCCAAAGATCATCCCATGTGATCCAACTCATACCTAAGCAAGAATTATTTCTCCAACAACTCTGACAAAGTGGTCATCTAGCTTATTTCCTAAGGTGTCCAGTAAGGGGTAGTCCACCACTTCTAGAAGCAGCTCATTCCACTTTTGGAAGGTTTCAATTACTAAGAATGTTATCCTTATGTAGTTCCTTCTTATCTAATATGAGTCAACCCACATTGTAGCATGTGGTGGCTCTCTTTTCCCCGTTTTCTCATGGGAATTCATTCTTTGTTTCTATGGCTCATTTCCTCTCAAACTACCTCCAAGCTGGCAAATCTTGGAATTACCCAAAGGAAATCAACCACTAATATTCAATTAACAATAATAAAAACATTTACTTAATCACATAGTGTTTACATAACACTTTACCTATAAACCTGAATCATACTTTTCCACCAATATACATAGTGTCTGAAGGGAATGAATAAACACTTCGCATCCTAGGGTAAGTACCAAGGGATATCCATATGTGACCAGGGCACCTCACGACTCTGGAACTATAGGCTTCCATATCCTTTTTCTGTTTCAGGAGCTGTCCACAAAGGTTCTTTCATGAACATAGCTTCTTTGCAGAACAGGTGCTTCTATTGCTAAACTGGGCTGACTCATGTTCTGCTAAATTAACACTTCACTAGGCATAGTAGCTAAATTGGACAAGTCAATCTTCTGGGTTATTTCTCTGTTTTTCTATTTCTAAGCTATTCTACTGTTCAGTAGGACTTTCCCCCTTGACAGCATCTGTAGTATCCATCACTTCCTGATTTGGGCCTACTGATACCTTTAGCTAAAGTGGTGTTATTCCCTTTTAGGAAAAAAGCAGCAACCCTTATAATAATATTGGCAAAAGTCTTTCTAATGCTATTAATTTGGCAGGATTATTCTCCACCTCTCAACAAACACAGGTTCAATTCAGAGAATTATCTTCTGTCTTCTCTTTTCTATGCTATTCATTTCATCTCCTCCTTTTTTTCTTCCTCCTTTTCCTCCCTTCCTCCTCCCCCTTCATCTTTCTTTTCTCATTCTTGCCAACAAATAAAAAAGAGAAAAGCATGTTCTCTCCACTCCTCCTCACATTTCTCTCCTCTGCCATCCTTCTTCTTGTCAGCAACAAATAGAAAAGAAAACAAAATGTATCTTCTCAACTATTTCTTCCCCTCAGCTGCAAGTTGGCAGTTGAGTGATCAAAGTACATCCTTTCCAGCCTATTATATGCAAATCAGCAACTGCTGTCTCTGAACATTGAGCAACTAATTTCTTCAGAACTCTAAGACAGATTTATAGTCCAGACAAGCAAACTGCCCAGAGTCATCCTCTTTACACTTATGTAAATCCTAAATATGTTCTTCCACAACTTCTCCCAATGTCTCCTAGATTCTGCCCTCTCCACATGACAGCCCTTCAAATACCTGAAGAGATATATCATATCCCACTCCATCCCCAAGTCTTCTCTCCCAAGGACTAACCATCCTCACTCTTTTCTACTGATCCTAATTTGGCATGATCAAGGTGGAAGTAGAGCCGATGCTTACCTCAGGTTTTTGTAGAGCCTTTGTTTGTTGCATTTTGGAGTCCATTTTTTCTTATTCTTCATCTCCCTCTCTCATCATCCCTTTGTCCTCTTCATTCTCCTTTTCTGTCTCCTTCTCCCTCACCTTTTCCTTCTTCTCTTTCCCCTTCTCTTTCTCCTTATAATAATAATAGTACTTATATTGTACTTCAAGGCTTGCAAAGCACTTTACAAACATCTAATTTTATTTTCCTTCTTCTTCTTTTCCATTTACCTCTCTCTCCCTCTTCTTCCTTTCCTTCTTCTCATACTCCTCTCTCTCTTTACTTATTCCTATTGATTTTTCCTTATCTTTTCTCCCTCTTTCCTCTCCTCCCTTTTCCCTTTTCTTCTCCTTTTGATTTTCCCTCTCCTTTTCTTTTTCTTTCTTTTCCCTCTTCTGTTTCTCTTTTTCATATTCCTTTTCTTTCTCATTCTCCTCCTTCCCCTGCTTCTCCCTTTTCCTTGCCTTTTCCTTTTTCTCTTATTTTGTCTTTCTCCTTTTCCTCTTTCTTATTTAGAAAATAACATTTAGTCCTGGTTAAACCTCCCACATTCATTTTATATGCATGCTAAATCAGAGAAGAATTAAACTCAAATTGTTGCTAAGCAAGACTGATGAAAACCATGACCAGTGAACGAGAGCTGAACAGAATCAGTGGATTTAATAAGGCAAGCAATGAAATTCTGACACCAAAGGGGAGCTGGGCCAACATTTTGAGAGAAAGTGGCTTGATCCTGACCTTGCCAGGGTCTTGTTGGGAATGGGATTCCCATCCCCCAGTCGTTTGAATCTGTGACATGAGAAACGACTCTCTAGGAGTTGTCTTCTTCTGGAAGAGAATTACAAATAAGTACCAAGATTATAAAATGAAGGGCTGTTAGCTGAATGTCCCCTCCCATCTTACAGGGCAGGAAATTGAGGCACAGAGGAGGAAAAAGTCATGACTTGTCCAAAGTTACACAACTAGCAAGTGACAGAGCCAGAACTGAAATTCCAAAAGCTAATGCAATCTTAAGCTACCTAAGAGGAGCATGGCCTCCAAAAATAAGGAAACAATATTCCATCCATACTGTGCTTGGGTCAGACCAAACTAGGGTGACCATAAATGGGTCACCATTTTTGAAAGATGTTGATAAGCTGGAGCACATCCAGAAGTAGGTCACTCAGTCAGTCAATAAGCATTTACTAAGTGCCTGCTATGTATCGGGTACTATGCTAAGTGCTGGTCAGGATGGCAGAGGGTATTAAGTCTACATCTTCCTTTCCTATCCCCAATTTATCTCATATCTATTTTGCATGTCCTTCATATATGCCTAGGTATGTATACCTATGTATATAGTATATAGCTATATACGGGAGAAGCAACATGATGGAATGAATAGGATGTTGGTCTTCAAGGTACGAAGACCTGGGTTCAAATCCAACTGAGTCATTATTTGTCTGACCTTGGACAAGTTATTTATCTCTCTGTGCCTCATTTCCTTCATCTGTAAAATAAGGGGGTTATACATGACATAGCAGCAGCTGGGTGGCACAGTGGATAGAGTGCCAGGCCTATAGTCAAGAAGACACATCTTCCTGAGTTCAAATCTGGCCTCAGACACTTACTAGCTGTGTGACCCTGGGCAAGTCACTATACCCGGTTTGCCTCAGTTTCCTTATCTGTAAAATGAGCTGGAGAAGGAAATGGCAAACCACTCCAATATCTTCGCCAAGAAAACCCCAAAGAGAGTCATGGAGAGTCAGATATGACTAAGAACCACAAAAACACATGACAACCTCTAAGGTCCCTTTTGGCACTAAATCAATGACCCTACATGCACATTGTCTCTCTCTCATCAGAATGGCAGCTTCCTGAGGACAGGGTTTCTTTTGCTTTTGTCTTTGTATCTCCAACACCTAGTGTAGCTCCTGGGACATAGTGGATGCTTAATAAATGCTTCTTCATTGGTTGACCAAATTATTATAAGAATTAGTGGAAGAAACCAAGAACATTTAACCTGGTGAAGAGAAGTCACAAGGAAGATCCAATAGCTTTCTTAAAGCATTTAAAAGGCTATCATTTGAAAGACAGATTAATTGGCTTTTGCACACAAGAGGAAGAGGTAGATTTGGGCTTGATGTTGGGAAAAATTTCCTGACTATTCAAGCTGGGCCAAAGAATAGGCTGGCTTGATAGGTAGTGAGCTCTCTGTCTTTGGGGGTGTTCAAGAAGAATCTGGATAACCACATGTCAGGTATGTACTAGTGAGGATTCCTTTGGGTATCAGGTTAGATCAGATGCAGGTGAGATCTCTGACCAGATTCTTCCATCCTATGATTGTGTGAAGCCCATTGCCCTGATGTCCAACCAGGCTCTTTCCATCAGTTTTCCCATTCCCAGGGGATTGTCTTGTTGATGCTCCAAGCTCAGGATGGGCCAGCCATACTAAAAAGAGAGGTCAGGCTGCAGATGCTTTGTATTCCTTCTGCCCTTTTCCCTTGTGTCTCTAAAAAAGCATAAAGAATACAGATGCTCCAGGTTCCCCAGTCCTTACCCAAGATGAGAACATTGTGGAGCAAGGGGAAGAAGTGTGCCTAACTTTCTCTCTCTACCTCCCTTCATTGTCTATTCCATATCCTTTGGGCCCAGCTCCCTGTGGAGGGATTGTCCACAATGCCACCATTGGCCGAGTTCTCTCACCCAGCTACGCTGGCAACAGCAATGGGAGTCAAGTCTGTGTGTGGACCATCGAGGCACCAGAAGGCCAGAAACTACACCTGCACTTTGAGAGGCTCTCCCTGAGCGAGAAGGACAGGTAAGACCCTCAGAAACTAGGAAACTACCCAGTTCGTGTACTAACAGCTTTGGCGAGAGCTCAGAGCTTCAACCAGCCATTCCACAGAACAGGGTATGTTAGAATTGGGAGGGCCTTAGAACAGGGGATGTCAGGGCTGGGAGGGGCCTCAGAACAGGGAATGTCAGGTCTGGGAGGGGCCTTAGAACAGGGGAATGTGAGGGATGTGAGAGGCCTGAGAACAGGGGATGTCAGAGCTGGGAGGGGCCTTAGAACAGGGGATGTCAGAGCTAGGAGGACCTTAGAACAGGGAATGTCAGGTCTGGGAGGGGCTTTAGCACATAGGACATAGAATTTCCAGGCTAGAGCAGACCTTGGAAATCATCTGAATGCTGTTCTTAACCTTTTTGTGTCATGGACCCCTTTGTTAGTCTCTGGACCCTTTCTCAGAATCATATTTTTAAATGCATAAAATAAGACATAGGGTTACAAATGAAACCAAAGATTAATCAAAATAAAGATATAATTTTTCCCATCAAGTTCATGAACCCCGTTAAATTTGTCTGTGGACCCAGGCCAAGAACCCCTGATCTAGACCTACTTCCTTTTTCAGGCGGGGAAACTGAGGCCCAGGTGGCCCAAAAGCCTTGAAACATGCCACAGAGTGAATTAGAGGCAAGCCTAGGACTTGCAGACAGGTTTCCCGACTTCCCATTTAGTGTTCTCTCCCCTGCCCCACACTGCACCCCAAGAAATGCCCAGAAAATACAGCATAGCATCCCAGTGTGGTTACCAATGTTTGTGTTTCAGTAACATTAGAAATTCAGTCTGGCAACAGATAATAAACCTCATTTATGAGACATAGTAAAAATCAAAGGATAAAATGCCTGTTTATGACTTCATAAAAGAGACTTATCTAGTTGGTGGATTGTTTTTTTTTCCTTTTGCATAATGTTTTAAAAATACAGAGGCTGGCCAAGACCCAGCCTTCAAACTGTTTTTAATAATAGTAAAAAAAAAAACCCTCAATTTTGATGAGCAATTTTCTTTTCATTTTAAATTAACACTTTATTAATGCTTTTTGTTTTTATATCAGTCATTCCCAGATATGTCACTCCATCCACCCACCCAAATCATAAGTCTTCTCCTTGTAACAAAGAAAAAAAGTTATAGGAAACCACTAACATAGAGACCACAGGTGATGGAAAATGCAACATGTTGCACCCATGCTCCCCCACCTCTCCAAGGAATGGAGAAAGGTGTCCCATTCTTTGTAGAACATTTTTCTTATTTCTATTGAAAACCTTGGTTATATATCCCCTTCGCTTCCGCATGTGTCCCTCCCTTCCCCAATGAGCCATCCTGGGTAAAAAAAAAAAAAAAAGATGAAAATATGAAGATAAAAGTAGGGATTTGGCAAAAAACAAACAAGATATTAGCTATGTATGGCTATGTATGCAAAATATTCCACATCCCTGTTCCCTCACCTCTGCAAAGAAGGGAGGGAAGTATGTTTTCTCAACTCTTCTCTAGGACCAATCTTCAAACTATTTTTTTTCCTTCCATAGTCCCATAGTGGCATTTTTGCCCCCTTTTTAGAGTGAGGGAATAGAGGCCAAGAAGAATGATGTGGCTTGTGTGAGGCAGTAACAGAGCTGGAAATAAAACCTGTTTCCTGACTCCCCTCCTAGCACCCTTTCAATGCAAGGAGCAGCAGCAGACCTTTTTTTCCAGGTCAAATAACACAAGATTTAATTTAATTCAACTTAACAAGCATTTATCACATGCCAATTATTTGTCAGACACTGTGCTAGAGGGAGTCAAGACAAAAAAAAATCCCTGTCTTCGATGAGTTTACATTCTTGTAGGAATATAATCAGAGACCCTGTGATGTCTCAGAGCTTGGTGTTGCAGCATGTCTGAATTCTTTGATGCTTGAATCCTCCAAAGATCCTTCATTATCAGAGAAAAAGTATAGAAAGGGGACAGGTAAGCCACCTTGCAGTGGTCAGGGCTGCTGCCTTCAGGACTCAGACGCATCTCCTACCATCAAGAAATGAGGGTCATTCGTGAGCCCTGGGAGGGAGAGGGTTGGCACAGCCAATGTGCAGGTGGACCTTCTCTGCCTTTCTACTGCTCCAAAAAATCATAGATTTATGATTTTGCAAGGAAAAAGTTCCTTCCTTTTGGAAGGGAATGTAGAAGTCATCAAGTCAAATTCCTTCACTGAACAGGTAAGGAAACTGAGGCTCAGAGAGCTTATGTGATTTGCCCAGGATCCACCAGCTAATATCTGAGGCAGGATTCGAACCCAGCTCTTCCTGACTCCAAGTCCAACACTCTGTCTACTATACCACACTGCCTTTTGTCCTTCCATTCTATGAGGCTCCAGTATAGTCCCTTAATGCTTCCATCACTGGGCCCAGATCAAGGAAGCACCGAGGGATTCTCTTTGGATATCAGCCAGAGTTTACAGAACCAAGCTTCAGACCCCTAAAGGGCAAAGGAAGAAGAGCAATGCTCACAAGGACAGGAATGGAGGGCCAGCCTTGAATAACCAGCTAGCATCAAGGTGGCATAGTGGATTTAGCATTAGATTTGGAGCCAGAAAGACCTGAGTTCAAATCCTGTCCAAGACACTGTTTTGCGCCTGAGCAAATCACTCAACCTCAGTTTCCTTATCTGTAAATGAGGGGGTTGGACTCAGTGATCTCTAAGGTCTCTTCCAGCTCTAAATCTATAATCCTAAGAAAACATTTGTAAAAGGAAAAGAAACAAAGGAAGGAAGGAAAGAAGAAAAAGTAAGAAAGAAAGAAAGAAAGAAAGAAAGAAAGAAAGAAAGAAAGAAAGAAAGAAAGAAAGAAAG
>CM053622.1:13596367-13614777 GCA_028646595.1 Phalanger gymnotis | reverse complement strand
AGAAAGAAAGAAATGCTGAGTTTGGAACCTGTGCTCAAATCCCACCTGTGGCACTGGTTGTATAGCCATGAGCAAGTCACTTGAACTCTCTGAGCTACTACTGTATTTGCATCACCTCAAATTCCCCCTGTGACCTTCCCCCTTTGGCCTCCCAAAGATCTTTCTTTTACAACAAAGAATTTTTTTTCAAAAGAAAAAGAGGAATAAGAGAAGAAAAATTCACAAACTAAATCAATACATTGACCAAAATGACACCATATGCAATATTCTGCACCCTTGTCTCCCTCCCACCACCACCTTTGCAAATGAGTGGGGGAAAGGGTCTTCCCATAGCTCCTCTTTGAGGCCAAGTTTGTTCTTTATAATTTTTAACTTTCATTTTCATTTGTTTTATGATAGCTGTTCTTCCCATTTGCGTCAATATGGTCCTGTGTCACTTGTTTTCTTGGCTCCACTTACTTCACTTTGCATCAGTTAACATGTCTTTCCACGTTTTTCTGTATTCATGGCATTCATCATTTCTCACATCACAATAATATTCCGTGGCATCATGTACCACAGCTTTTTTAGCCATGTGCAGTTGATGTGCATCCACTTTGTTTCCAATTCTTCTCTACTGCCAAAAAAGCCTATTGCAAATATTTTGGTGTATATGGAGGCTTTCTTTTTATTGATGACTTCTGTGGGCATAAGCCTAGTAGTTGGAATCTCTGGATCAGAGGGTATAAACATTTTAGTCACTTTCTTTGCATAATTCTAAGTTGTTTTCCAAAAGGGTTGTACTGATTCACCACTCCTTCAGCAATTCACTAGCACACCTATCTTCCCATAACCTCTCCAGCACTGACTACGCCATCTTTTGTCATCTTTGCCAATTTGTTGAATGTGAAGGAAAACCTCAGGACTATTTTGACTTTCATTTTTCTCCTTATTGGTGATTTGGAGCGTTCTTTCATATGGTTGTTAAGTTTTCGTTTTTTCTTTTGAAAACTTTATATCTTTTGACCACTTATCTGTTGGGGAATGACTTTTGCTTAGCAAGATAGATAGATGATTGGCTAGACAGACAGATAGATACATAGACAAAGGGATGATTGGATAGACAGAGAGAGAGAGAGAGAGAGAGAGAGAGAGAGAGAGAGAGAGAGAGAGAGAAGAAGAAGAAGAAGAAGAAGAAGAAGAAGAAGAAGAAGAAGAAGAAGAGAGGGAGAGAGACATATATACACACACACACATATTTGTGCATGTTTACATATAGTATATGTGTGTGTGTATATATATATATACACATATATATGTTAGTTATTTATGTATCTCAGGTACTAACCCTTTGAGGAATTTGATGCAAAGGTTCTTCCAAAATTTAACCTTTTCCCTATTTGTGCAAATGACATCCCCAAGCTGGTGTTGCGCCAATAGCCAATACCGTAACCAATGAAATTATGGTCATTTCACAGAACTTCCTGGTCCCCACTATTTTGGCTTCATCCTCAGCTCCCCTTCCTCCTCTCCTCTTGAGTCCCTTTACTGTTGATTATTCCAAGCTGTATTGAATTTATCCCTTACATTCCCCCCAGGGTCTTTAAACTAAATGGCTTCTAAAGCTTTCTCTCCATTCAAGGCTATAACTCTTCTCATTCATCCCAGGACTCTTTTTTTAAGCACTCTTTTGCTTTTAGTATTTCCCACACGCTTGCTGCATTTCACTGCATGGTTTGAAAATTATCCCCAGAGTCCTGACATTTTAGGGGTTTTTGGACTCACTGCCAGACTCTGGGCACTTGGTATAAAATTGAGAGACTCCTGGAGCCTCAGTGACTTTAATGTGGCCTGTAAAAAAGGACACTAAATGTAGAAGTAAAAAAAAACTAGCCGTAGAGACAAAAGCATGTGTTCTCTCTTAGTAGCCCTGCCCAGATCATTAACCTAAGGGATTGGGACACTCAGACCAGCCCCTGTGACCCAGAGAGAGGGAAAGGGAAGCAGAAAACTTTAATTGTTCATCTCTTCCACAGTGACTCCAGGAGACACCCCCTGAGAGAAAAAGAGGTGGTTTTACCGGAAAGGAAGGCATGGGAAGAATTAATGTCCATATCAACTAGAAAAATCAAAGCATCTAGAGCTGCAAGGGACCTCAGAGACCATCTGATATAATGATCTCATTTTACAGATTAGGAAACTGAGGCCCAACTTGTCCACGGACACATAGGTATTAAGCATTAGGTTTAAAATTCTAAGACCTAGAGCTGCAAGGAAACTCAGAGACCATCTAGTCCAACCCCCTTCATTTTACAGATAAGGAAACTGAGGCATAGGGTGGGATAAGTGACTTGCCCAAGGTCATACAAGGTGGTATTTAAACCCAAATCCTCTGACATCATATCATACTACCCCTCACATGAGGAGATATTATAATCTGATAGGACATTAAATAATTCTTTTAATGATTGAGTTCCAAAAATGTAAATAAAAAAGCAGTTGGTTTGACACAAAGGAAAGTATTCTAGGTTTGGCATCAGAGGCCTGCATTCAAATTCTGGACCTTCTCTGTGAGCTTGAGTGAGTCACTGTCTCTTCCTGGGCCTCAGTTTCCTACTCTGAAAAATGAAGCAGTTGGGCATCTGAGGCCTCTTCTAGCTCTCAAGGTGTGATAGGATCCTATGTTACATGTTTTGGTGTCTCTGAGGAGAGACATTCATTCCCACTCATTGGTTTATGAGCAAAATGAATGGAGAATTCTTCTTCTCTTTCTCTTTTCCCTTACTTTCTCTCCCTGGGCCCCCAGGATGGTTGTCTACAGTGGCCGGACCAACAAGTCAACTGTCCTCTATGATTCCTTCCAAGCGGAGAATGTTCCCTTTGAGGGCCTGCTGAGTGAAGGGTCTGCCATCCGGATCTACTTCATGGCTGAAGAGGCCAGAGCCTCCACAGTCTTCAACATTCGATTTGAAGGTGACCTCCCAGTGCCCTGGGGAGGGGACCGTGGGGTAGAGTGTGGCTGTCCACAAGGCTTTCAGGCCCCAGATCTCAGAACGGGACATTTGGGGAAGAGCAGATGGGAGGGGGTGAAGGGTGGAGGGAGGGCACTCTCAGGAGGAATTTATACCTGGAGGTAGGATTTCCTTTTTCAAGTGGGGAGCAAGCCTTTGAAATGAATCACTGGCTGTCATCTTTGGTTAGAGTTTATCGACCTTCTCCAAAGAGGTCTATCTCATTCTCCAGGTGACTGACACTGGGAATAGACTCCAGCCTAAGCCTTCCAGTTACAAAAAAGAAAATGGCCCATTCTTCTAATTCAATTCACTAATAATAACAAAAACAGCTAACATTTATGTAGAATTTGAAGGTGTGCAAAGCACTTTACATATGTTAAGGCACTTGATCCTCACAATAATCCCGGGAGGCAGGTGCTATTATTATCCTGATTTTACAGATGAGGAAACTGAGGCTGACAGAGTTTAAGTGACTTACCCAGGGTTGCAAAGCTAATAAGTGTCTGATGCAGGGTTTGGACTCAAGACTTCCTGTTCCAAGGAATGCAGTGGCTATCCACTGTACAACCTAGCTAAGTAATAAGATATCCCTTCTATGTGCCAGGTACTGTGCTAGGAACTGGGGAGCCAAAGATAAAAACAAAACTACCCCTGCTGTCAAAGAGCTTACATTCTATTGGGGGAAAGCATACTTAAGGTAGGTCCAAATAAGCAGAGAATAATAGAGCTGCTATTTCCCTGCCCTGACAAGAGCTAAGAGTCGTACAATCAGATTTAGAGATGGAAAGAATCTGAAAGATTATATCTAGACCAAACCCTTCAATTTACAGCTGGGGGAACTGAGGTCTAAAGAAATCAAGTGACTTGCCCAAGGTCATACAGGTAGTTACTGGCAAACCCAATATTTTTACTCGGATTCTCTGACTCCACTGTCAGTACATATTTTATTACACCACCTTGATCTCATTACTTGTACTTAGGGGTACATTTTCTCTGGACAGAGAGAAGAGAGCACAGCCCTACAAGGACAGGAGAAAGTACAGGAAAATTTGATGAAGGCAAGAGGAGAGAGAGAGACATCTGGAAGGCATGAGTGCTCCCTGGAAAATCTGGTCCTTATGGGATACATCAGTCCAGGTTAAAAATGAAGTTTAGTGATAATGCAGTCCAGTGGAAAAAGGAACAGATTGGAGTCAGAGGACTTGAGTTCAAGTCTTGCTTCTGATATTTGCTACTGGGTATTCTGACGATAGACAGTGACTTGCCCTGGGCCTCAGTTTCTTCATTTATAGAATAATGAGGTGGGACCAGATGGCCAGTGAGTCTCCTTCCGGATCTGGACCTCAGGTCTGCCAGCTTTGTCCAGGGTCACACAGATGAGAACCCTCCTGGTCTTCCTGACTCTAACTCCAGAACTCTAGCTCCAATGCCTTATGTTACAGATGGGGAAACTGAGACTTAGAATTGGGAAGTCATCCACCCAAGGTCACACGGTTAGTATCAGAAGTGGAAGTCAGGCCCAAGTCTTCTGACACCATGTCCAATGCTCTTTCCATGGAGAAGTTCAATGCCATGGTGCATTCCTCACCCAGAAACTCCAGGGGCAATCTGGGGAAATGTCATGGATAGTATAGTGGACATGGAGCCAGGAAGACTTGGGTTCAAATCCTGCCTCAAACACTTATTAGCTGTGTGAACCAAGACAAGTCACGCAACCTTTATCTGCCTCAATTTCCACATCTGTAACATGAGGACTTCAAATCTGATGACCTCTAAGGTACCTTCAAGGTCGAAACCTATGATCTTTGATTTTATGAAAGCCTAGGAATTAGGATCAGGAAGGACCACTTCCTCTGATGGGCAGCCATCCATATCATGATCTGATTTTTCAAGCCTCCCTCTCCCCATCTCCCTACTCCTCCTTGTCTCCTTCCAGCTTTTGAGAAAGGCCACTGCTATGAGCCCTACATCCAAAATGGTAACTTCACAACCTCAGACCCAACCTACAACATTGGAACCACGGTGGAGTTCACCTGTGACCCTGGTCACTCTCTGGAGCAGGGACCTGCCATCATTGAGTGTATCAATGTCCGGGACCCTTACTGGAATGATACGGAGCCCTTGTGCAGAGGTGAGGTGACCCTCCCAGCTCTCAGGTCACCCCATCTCCTTCTACCACTGGTGCCCCTAGACCTTCCAGGAGTCTCTGAGACAAAAAGCCAATGAAGGGGAGGAACAGAGAGGAAGAGAGACCAACCCAAAGCTGTACAACAAGCCAATGATAGCAAGGAGTCTAGAAGCCAATCGAGTTCAATTTAATGAGGGTCTTCTGTGTGCCGGGCACTGATCTGGGTATTTGAGTTATAAAGACAAAATAGTCTCTGCTCTCAAGGAGCTGGCATTTCTTCTAGGAATAAGATGCATCCATCATATGTACAAATAGGTAAATGCTATATAATTTAGAGAAAGAGAAATCACTAACAATTAGATGGATCTCAGAGGGCTTCCTGGGAGAGATGGCACCCAAGCTGAGACTTAAAGGAAGCTAAAAATTCTTAAAGATGGAGATGATGGATGAGTGCATTCCAGACATGGAGGATGGACTGGGCAGTTTCCCAGAGGAAAAAGATGGGATGTTAAATTCTAGGAAGTAGTTCAGTTTTTTTGGAACATAATGTCTGTGAGAGGGAGTGCTATGAAATAAAGCTGGGAAGGTAGGTAGGAGCTTACCTTTTGAAGGTCTTAAATTCCAGGTTAAGGAATTGGAGCTTTTTTATTCTATGGGTAATAGGGAGCCATTGAAGGTTTTTGAGCAGGGAACCCCTGGAAAATTAGGGAAAATTAATTTGGCAGTTGTGTGGAAGATGGATTGAAGACGGGAGAAACCGAAAGCAGGGAGAGTAATCAGGAAGCCACACCAATAATCTCAACCACAAGAGATGGGAACTAAAGATAGGGGGTGGTTGCATGAATAGAAAGAAGGGGTTGGTTGCAAAAAGCTGTTGTGGAGTAAGAATTGACTAGTTTTAGTAACTGAATGGTTGATGGAATGGATGAAGGAAGAGAACGGAACAAAGCAAGAATGACTATGAGGCTGCAAACTTGGACAAATGGGAGGATGGTGTTGCCCTCCATACAAAAATGGAATTTTGTAAGATGAACAGGTTTAGAAGGAAAAAGAACTCTATTTTGGATGTGAGAAAACTGAGATGCTGTTAAAAAAAATTCAGGTGACCATTCAGTCAATAAGCATTTGTCAAGCCCTATGCTAAGTGCTAAGGATACAAAAAAAGACAAAAAAAACCAACCCAGTAACTGCTCTCAAGAAGCTTACCACCTAATGGGGGAGAAAACAAGGAAACAAATGTACAGGATAAGCAGGGAATAATTAAAAGGGGAAGGCACTAGAATGAAGAGGAGTTGGAGAAGTCTTCCTGTAGAAGGTGGGATTTTAATTGGGACTTGAAGGAAGTCAGGGAAACCCAAAAGCAGAGAAGAGGAGGGAGAGCATTCCAGGCATGAGGCACAGCCAGAGAAAATACCCAGAGCTGAGAGCAGTGTCTTATTTAGAGAATAGCCAAGAGGCCAATAGCACTAGATCAAAGTGTACATATGAAGGGTAAGGATTAACGAGGCTAGAAAGGCAAGGTGGGAGTGGGGGTAACCTTATAAAGAGTTCTGAACAACAAACAAAAGATTTTGTGTTTGTTCCTGGAGGAGCCCCTGGAGTAGAGGGGTAACATGGTCAGACCTGTAACATGGAGATGACAAGAAGAGATTGGGATGCAGAACCAGAGTGGAATATATAGATTTGGGAATTATTAGCATAGAGATGATGGATGTATCCACAGGAAGAGAGAGACAGACACAGACATATAGAGAGGTAAGAGGAGGGGAAGAAAGAGGAAGAGAAAGAAAAGGGGGAGGAGAAGGACAAAGAGAAAGAGCAGAAAGAAAAGGAGGAGGACATATGAGTGTATCGATTTACATTTTTATCAATGACTTGGATAAAAGTATCATACATTACATGCTCATCAAACTTGCAGATGACACAAAGCTGACATATTGGATGACTGAGTCAGGACCCATAACCACCTCAAGAGTATGGAGCATTGAACCCACTCTAATAAGATGGGCATAATCCAATATGAATGGAGATAAATGTAAAGAATTGAACTAGATTAAAAAATCAATTTCAGTACAAAGTGGGGGAGAGACAAGGATAGAGAACCATTGTTCTGAGAAAGGTCTGAGGATCTTACTGGACCACAAGCTCAATACAAGTCAACAAGGTGAGGTCATAGTCAAAAAAGCTAATATGACCTTAAGGCTTCATTAAGAGAAGCATAACCTGTAGAAATAAGAAGGTGGCAATACCACTACATTCCACCCTAATCAGACCAGATCTGGAATACAATGTCCAGTTCTGGGCACCTAGGTTTTTGAAGGGTATTAATAAACTGAAGGCAACTAGGAGGGCAACTAGGACAGTAAGGGGCATTGAATTCATGATATATGAGGATAAGTTAAAGGAACTGGGAATATTTACCTTGGACAAGAGAATTATCAAAACAGGCATAAATAGCTGCCCGGGAGGTAGGGGAAGGATTAGAATTGTTCTGTTTGACAGATGACAGAACCAGGGGCAATAGGTCAGAGTTGAAAACAGGAAAATTTAGATTTGATATCAAGAAAATCTTTCTAACAATTAGAGCTGTTCCAAAGTGAAAGAGGCTGCCTCAAGAAATGGCAGGCTCCCCTTCCTAAGAGGTCAGCATGGAGAGGCTGGGCAGCCACTTGTCTGGGATGTTCCAGAGGAGATTTTCTTTGGACACAGGTGGGGCCACATGGTCTTTCCCAACCCTCAGATTCTGTGACACTGAATGAAGAAAGGAGAACTCAGGACAAAGTCTTGGGAAACAAATTTCATAGCTTCTAGACCTATTATGTCTAACAGATCATGTTTTTCTCCTGAGGTAATCACTATCCTGATTCAAATTCTCTTTCATCTTGCTGCTCCCCTCCACTGTGCTAAAGGGGTCAGAAATCTGCCTAAGCTCACACTGAGCTGCCTTTAAAAAGTTTAAATAAAAAGGGCTCTCTTTCCTTTTTGACAGAATGAAATGGTCTACACAGGCCCCTGGGTTTGGGGGGATGTCTTCTGAATCCTTTTCTGCTATATAAAACAATAGGACAGCAAAGGGTCCTGCAAGATATCATATAGCAAGAAGGAAGAGGAAAGAGAAAAGGAAGAGGAGGGAGAAGAAAAATAAATGAAAGACTGGGGAAAGAATAGAAGAAGAAAGGGAAAAACTGAGGGAAGAAAAGAGAGATTGAAGAAAGAAAGGAAGAAAGGAGGAGAGATTGATGGGAGAAGAGAAAATGAGTAAAGAAGGGAGGAAGAGAGAGGACTGAAGGGAAAAGTGAAAATTGAGGAAAGGACAAAGGAAGAGAGGGAAGGATTGAGGAAAGAAGTAAGAGAGGGAGGGATTGAGGATAGGCAAAAAGGACAAAAGGAGGGAAGATATTGAGAGAAGAAAGGAAAAGGAAAGAATTAAAGGAAGAAAAAAGGGAGAAAGAAAGAGAGGGATGGAGGGAGGAAAGGGGGAATTGAGGCTTGAAGGAAGAAGGGGGGAATGGAAATAAGAGAGAGGGGGAAGGGAGGAAGTTGACTCCCAGCCCTTGATTCATTCTGTCACGATCCCTCTGCATAATATATAGCCTCATAAAATGCCAAAATGTCCCAGGGGTCTCTGGAATCATCCAGTCAACCTTTTCATTTTGTAGAGGAAGAAACCAGTTGGGGGAAGAGACCTGCCCATGCTCACACAGTGACTTGTCTCATTCCTCCTTTATTCTTTTCCAAAGCACTTTCATAGCCTTTATTTCCCTGGTGCCAGCCAATGTGCCCTGGGAGGTAGGGAAGGCACTTATCATTGGATCTCACCTGCCATATTAACTGGAGAAACTGAGACTCAGAAAGGTCAGCTTATTTTTTCCTACAGTCACGTAGCAGAACTGGGACCAGCACTTAGGGTCCTTTGCACTTGAGGATGTAGAATCTATGACATAATACTATGACTACTTAGGGCAATAATAATACCTACTCCTTAAATTCCTGTAGCCCCTTTAAAGGTGTCACAGACTCCGTCCCATTCAATCCTCACCACAGCACCAGTGAGGCTGAGAGGCTATTAACACCCTGTAATAGACTTGTTAATACCAAGGGCTGAGTTTACAGAGCACACATCTTTAAGGCCATAGAAGGCATTCCTGGGTCTCGGTCCTCATAGCTCTCTATGTTTAAAGGTGGCATGTCAGCCCTGTGCCAGGATAACTCAAACACAGAATAATGAAACAGGTTTCTCCTCTTGGCAGCCACCCTCACCCGATTCAGTTTGGCATGAAATCACAGCCATTGCTGCCGGTGAAAGATTGAATCCCATATTAAATGCACAAGTTTAACAGAGCGGAATTTATGGGTGCTCTGGCCTGGACCTCAGTCAGAACATTTGCTAGGTAAACACAAAGTTAGCTTGGAAATCTGGCCAGCCCCTACTCCGAGTAAGCACTGTGTTTAGTTCCGGAACTAAATTGTATAGTGGAATGGGAGAGAGGTAGGACTTAGTCCAGAGAAAGTGACCGGGATATCATGGGGACCAGAGACCATACAATGCTAGCATCTGTTGGCAGAAATGGAAATGGCAGCATCATAGATTTTGAGTTGGGAAGGATAAGAAAGGTCATTTCATCTTATCCTTTCCTTTTACAGATAAGAAAACAGGCTCAGAGAGGTCAGCTCAGTGACTTTCCCAATGTCACACAGGGAAGAGAAGGAAACATAGTATAGTGGAATGGTAAGAGACTCTAAGTCTTAAGATCCCCGGGCCTCGATTTCCTCATCCAAAAAATGGAGAATAGACAGGTAACCTCAAAGATCCCTTCTAGGACTCTCATTTATGAAGGGATGTGCTAAAGAAAAGAGTTGAGAGTCAGTCTGCTTGGCCTTACAGGCCAAAAAAAGGATCAATGGGCAGAAATTGGAGACTATGGAGCTGAATGTAAGGAACAATTTCACGGCAATTAGAGCATCTCCAATTTAGTAGGAGCTACCCTGGGAGGTAGTGAGTCCTTTGTCACTGAAAAGATTCATGCAGAGGCTGGGTGCCCATTTGCCCAGGATGCTACAGAGCGGGGTTTTCTGCTCAGGTAGGGTCCGGCATGGGAGGCCTCTGAAGTTTCTTCCAACTCTGAGGGTAGACGGCAGATTCTCTGAAACACCAAGTACACCTTGAGACAAACCACAACAGCTAGACCATTCTCACAGGCTCTAGTAAGAGGCTTCTGAGGACAATGTATCAGCCTGTGTCCATCTAACTGTCTCTTCTTGCAGCCATGTGTGGTGGGGAGCTGTCCACTGTAGCTGGAGTCGTGCTGTCCCCAAACTGGCCTGAGCCCTATGCTGAGGGAGAGGACTGCATCTGGAAGATTCACGTAGGAGAAGAAAAGAGGATTTTCCTAGATATTCAATTGTAAGTATTTTCCTATTTGGGAAACAATCAGCTCTTTCCTGGATGGCCAATTTCAACTGATGGCATTTTACAAGCCATTGAGTAGGTCCATCTCATACCTGAGGTGCCATCTGAAGGAACCTTCTCAGCACAGCTGAGGGACCCATAGACTGATGGCTGCTCTGCTTCTAGTGGAATAAATGTCAATGGCCAAGGATGGGAGGCAGAGATAACAGAAGCCCAAGCATCAGATAGGCAACATGGCACATAAGAGAAAGAACTGTATTTGGAATTAGTGGACCTGTGTTCAAAGCCCTGTTACAACAATTTGACTAGCAGCTGTTGTGGGGGTGAAAGACCAACACAAGCCAAACAACAAGAATGCTGCCAGCACAGGTTCCTTTGATCTGCTTTACTAAGGAAAGTAATGTTAAGTAACAATCTTACTTTAAACCAAGAAACCATCAACATCTGAGCTCACGAGCTGGGGAGCTCTTAACAACGGCTGGCCCAGAGTCACACACCACTCCTCCAGTGGCTCAGAGCCCAAAGGGAGAATGCCAGCCTCTGAGTTTATATATCTTTTTCAGGGTCAAAGGTGAGTCACACTTGCGACTCACCCACGTGACCTAAAAGCATCACAAAAATTTGACTTAAACCCATGGGGTCTAAAAGCCTCTGATGTCATAAACATGTCACTCAAACCCATGTAAACTAGGCTTTCCCTTGAGGCAAGGAGGTCATCAAGGACACCTAATTTAATCAAGGAAACAAAGGCTGGACTCATCAATGGCACTTGGTTAAATAAATGCTAAAAGAGAAAACAGTAAAAAGGTCTCACCTTAATATTACAAGCCCTCCTCTGTTATTTTCTACCTGTGTACTCCCTGGACAGGTCGTTTAACCTCTGTGCACCTCAATTTCCCCATCTATATAATGAGAACATCTGGGGGTAACTAGGTGGTACAGTGGGTAGAGCACTGGGCTTGGAATCAGGAAGACTCGTTTTCATGAGTTCAAATCTAGCCTCAGACACTTACTAGTTGTGTGACCCTGGGCAAGTCGCTGTTTGCTTCAGTTTCTTCATCTGTAAAATGAGATGCAGAAGGAAATGGCAAACCATTCCAGTATCTTTGTCAAGAAAACCCCAAATAGAGTCGCAAAGAGTCAGACACAACTGAAATGATCAAACAACAACAAGAAAATGAGAGCATTAGACTAGATGGCCTTTAATATCCCTCCTGATCCTAATTCGATGATCTAGTTATCTGAAGACATCTAGCCATGTTCTAATAATTAGTGTCGCACAGAATAAAATCTAGACATTTGATGTATAGATTTTTTTTAATTTCGAGAGGTTGCATAACCAACGGAAAGAACATTAGATTTGGATTCAGAACAGTTGGGTTTAAATTCTTCCGCTATTAATTATCTGTCCATGTGATCCTGGGCAAATTATTTCCCCTCTTTCCATCTATAAAATGAAGGGAATGGATTAGGTGAATTCTGCAATCATTTCCTATGGTAGAGCTGTGGTTTTGATAATTAACTGCATTTTCTACACTTTACTAAATGTATTTTGGCTTCATATAGACATAGCCAAAGTCACTCCCCAAAGATTACACAATGCTCAACGAGACAGCATCCTACATCAGTTATAAATTCCTTTTCAAGTAAAAAGTTTGATCTTAAAACCTATCATCCAGAGGATGAAGGATCCTAAGATGTCCCATTCTGAGATGTAGACTCCAAAAGTCTGGGAGTCAGTGTCTGGTGTTCACGAGCCCTGGAGTATTTCTCTGGTGGTAGTAATCAGACCAAGAAAGATTCAAGGACTGAGGCATATGGTCTGATGAGGGGTGGGGAAAGCATCTGATTGAGAATTTGCAGATCTAGGCTTTGGTTCATTACCTGCTACTTCCTAATGGTGTTCCTAAGAAAGGAAGTGCTCTCAATCAACTTCCATTTTTGAGTGCAGATAAAAAATGATAGAAAAAATACCCAGATAAACAAATATATATGTACATATATACACAGACATATAAATACACATACATGTACATACATATAAATACATAGATACATATATGTGTATATACATATATGTGTGTGTGTATAGTATATATCTAAAATGATTTCAGAAAAGGAGGGTCCTAACACCTAGGGAGGATCAGGAAAGACTTGTGTGGAAAGCAGCAATTGAGCTGAGATTTAAAGAGCTCGGTTTTCCTGGAAGTGGCTGGGAGGACAGAGAACATTCCAAGTTTGTGCAAAGGTATGAGGTGGGAGGGAAGAGGCACAGTGGGAGGGCTCCTCCTATGAGAGGGAACATGGCACAACGAAAAGGGGGCTGGATTTTTAGTCAGAGGACCTAAACTTGAATCTATGACTCGTTCCCTATGTGACCTTGTCCAAGTCACCTGCGTCTCATTTTCCTCATGTGTAACATGGTATTATTAAAATCATCACGACCTCCGAGGCAGAAGTCCTTAAATTTTTTGCATGGTGGGTCCTATGCGGTGTCCGATGACACTTATGACATCCTTCTCAGAATAGTGCTTTTGAATAAATGAATGAAGTGCTAAAATTTAGTATTTCACTTCCTTTGGTGTGTTGGCTTCCCCCATTAGACCGAAAGGCCCTTAAGGGGAGGGACTGTCTTTCTATTTATTAATTGAATCCTCGGCACTTAGCATTGTGCCTGGAAGACAGTAGGAACTTAAACATTTATTGGATTGGCAATTTCAGTTAGACGTGAGTGAAAATAAAGATGATTGGGATGGTGGTAATTTTAAGGTAGATCGGTGGCACAGTGGAAAGTACTGGATTTGGAGTCAGGAAGTGAGTTCAAATTCTGCCTGAGATACTTACTAGTTATATGATCCTGAGACAAGTCACTTGACCTCTCTCAGTGTCAGTTAATTCATCTGTAAAATGGGAATGATAATAGTACATACCGCTCATGGTCGTTGTAAGAATCAAGTGAAATAATCTATGTAAACTTTTGCAAACCGAAAAGTATTGTATATGCACGCCGGTATTAGAATGTTCCCATCCAAGTTCATGGATCCCCTAAAATCTATCCTGAACCCTGTTCTAAGGGCTCTGCCAGCTCTAAACTATCTTATGTTATCTTATGTCATGTATGGGGAGCAGAAGGCAATAAGTTTTGGTTGGACCATAGAGGAGAGAGAGACAGAGACAGACATAGAGAGAGATAATGTGGAGATAATGTGAAATAAACTTAGGAAAAGTAGGCAAGTGCTAGTTTGAGAAGGACTTTGGGGGCCAAATGAGGAGTCTGTATTTGATACTGGAGGCAATACAGAGACATTAGAGTTTGTCGGGCAGGGGAGTAACATGGTCAGACATTTCCTTTATCCTTTTCTATTATATAAGTATTACTAATGTTTCTTAAGCCTACCCTGTTTTTCTCACTTGAAAGCTCCTAGAGCTTTTTGAGGTCTTACCTCTGTCTCTGTCTCTGCCTCTGTCTCTGCCTCTCTCTCTCTTTCTCTCTCTCTCTCCCTCTCTCTCTCTCTCTCTCTCTCTCTCTCTCTCTCTCTCTCTCTCTCTCTCACACACACACACACACACACACACACACACACACACACTAGTAGCCAGCCCTGTGCAGTCCACACAGAAAGAACTCCATAAAAATGCCTGTTAACTGACTGACAGATACAACAGGCAGAGGTCACCTGGGAACTGGAAGAGGTCAGCTTTTCAGAACCTTTGAATTGGCCTTTATTTTGTTGGGAACTAAAAAGAAAAGAAGGAAGCAAGTCCTGAAAAGCTTTCCCACAAGCCTTCCAAAAAGCTCCACGAAGCCTCAGAGAGCAGGGACATGGCAGGCTTGAATGAGCTCTGGTTAGTTTCTGAGGCAGCAAGTCCAGAGCCAATGAGCCCATTCAGTTCTACGTCAAAGAACTTGGCCATCCAACCTGGCTCCCTGGAGAAAGCTGGTCCTGGAAAATGCTTAGCCCTTCCTCATGCTGGCAGAAGAGAAGAGAAACCCCCCACACTGGGGTGGCCCCTTAGAACTCAGCTACTTGGAAGGAGTGCCAATTTTCTGGGCCCCTCCTGAAGCCACATTCATCTAACTGCCTTCTTCTGGATGTCTGCTAACCCCCAATTCCCCAGTCTCTGACCTGCTCACCTAAGGGAAAAAGGATGTCTGTTGCCCACCCAAAGCCAGTCCCATCTATTTCGGTGGAATAGTTGAGTTAGCTGTATTCCTCAACTGCCCTCTCAGCTACTTGAATGGTTATCATGTGGTGGAAGGATAATAGATTCACTCAGCGTGGCCCCAGAGGGCGGAACCAGCAAAGGGTGGAAACTGCAAAAACGCCAGTTTGGGCTCTGTGGCCATAGAATTCCCCGGCATGGAGCTGTCCAAAAGTGGGATGGGCTGCCTTCACTAGAAGGCCTCAAGCAGAGGCCAGATAAGCACGGGCAGGCCTCGTAATCTGGTTAGATCAGACTCCATGTTCCACGTCCTTCTAATTTACTCATGATGTCTCCCTTTATATCTAGATCATGTATCTATTTTGGCCTCGGTAAATGGTGTAAGATATTGGGCTATACCTAGTTTCTGCCAGACTACCAGTTTTCTGAACAATTTTTACCAAATAGTGAGTTCTTAACCCCAAAACTTAAAACTTTACATTTTTCAAACACAAGGTTACGGTAATTATTTGCTACTATGTACAATATTTCTATTCTGTTCCACTGGTCCACCTTTCTATTTCTTAGCCAGTACCAGATAGTTTTGATAATTGCTGCCATAAGATATAGTTTAAGATTTGATACTGCCCTCCTTCCTTTGCATTTTTTCATTAATTCCTTTGATATTCTTGACCTTTTATTCTTCCAAATGAATTTTACTTTTTTCTAGCTCAAAAAAAATTTTGGTCATTTAATTGGGATGGCATTGAATAAGTAGATTAGTTTAGGTGGAATTATCATTTTTATTATATTAGCTCTGCCCATACATGAACAATTAATATTTCTCCAATTATTTAAACCTGATTTTATGTGTATAAAGTGTTTTATAATTATGCTCATGTAGTTCCTAGGTTTGTCTTGGCAAGTAGAATCTCAGGTAATTTATGCCATCTACAGTTATTTTAAATGAGATATCTCTTACTATCTCTTCTTGTAGAGTTTTGTTGGGGATACATAGAAATGCTGATGATTTATGTGAATTTATTTCATATGCTGCTGCTTTGCTAAAATTATTGTTTCTACTAGCTTTTTAGTTGAATCCCTAGGATTTTCTAAGTCTATCATGTCATCTGCAAAAAGACAGCTTTGTTTCCTCATTGCCTATTCTAATTCCTTCAATTTCTTTTTCTTCTCTTATTGCTATTGTCAGCATTTCTAATATTACATTGAATAATATTGGTGATAATGGCATTCTCGTTTCACTCCTGATCTTATTGGGAAGGCTTCTAGCTTATCCTCATTACAAATAATGCTTGCTGATGGTTTAAGGTAGATGCTTTTTATCATTTTAAGGAAAAATCCATTTATACCTATGCTTTCAAGTGTTTTTAATAGGAATGAGTGTTGTATTTTGTCAAAAAGCTTTTTCTGCATCTATTGATATAATCATATTGTTTTTGTTGCTTTTTATTGATTAATCATTTATGTTAATAGTTTTCCTTATTTTAAACCATCCCTGAATTCCTGGTATAAATCTCACTTGGTCACAATGCAAAATCTTTGTAATATTTTGGGACCATCAATTTCAAGCTAGAAGGGTCCTTAGAGGTTATCTAGACTGAGTCTCTCATTTTATAGATAAGAACACTCAAACCTGGAGAAATGACATGATTTCCCTCAAGGTCACCCATATAGCAACTGGCAGAATTGAGATTTGAATTCAGTTCTTCTGAGTCCAATGCCAGGACTATTTCCACTGAATTATTCTAGACTGTCCCCTGGAAAATGGAATCCCAGAGAAGGATAGTGAAGTGGCCAAGGTCATACCGATAAGAAAAATCAGAGGTAGAAGAAAGAGCCAAGATTTGAACCCAAGACTTCTGATTTCAAATCCAGTGCTCTTTCACTGTAAAATGCTACATGGACCTCTTCATTATGCAGAAAAGGAAATTGGGCCTCAGAGATGGGAAATGATTTTCCCAAGGTCACACAGGTGGGAAGTAGCAGAGTCAGGATTAGAACCCAGGTCTTCTGATGGTAAGTCCCACCCTCTTTCCATGACATCAGAATCCCAGCAGTGGAATTCTTAGTCAGCAAATTGATAATATGTGGGACACCCCACCCCCCTCCCTTTCTGTTTCTTGGTCTTTCCAACCTAGAAGCACCTGTCACATCTTCCAGCCCAGGGAAGGGGGGATGGGGTTTACGCACCTTGTTTTTCAATAAGACTTTCAAAGCAAGATGTGTCTCTGTGGCAGAGACCAGGCTCTGTAAGGAAAATCTAAAACAAGAATTCTGCTTTCTTCCCTCTGGGTGTCAAAGACCCAATTAACCTTCAGCATGACACTGGCTCATTCAATTTTCCTTGAAGAGCTGAGAATATACTAGACTCGCCAGTGTGGTTGTATCTTCTGTTCAAAGCCCAATTTCTTCCCTGAGCCTGGTTTCAGAAAAACCTAGCTTGTGATCTCTATGGGAAGTGCCACCTCTGAAAGAGCCTTGGACTTGGGATAAGGAGCCCTGGCCTTTAATCCTGGTTCAACCTCTTAAGTTGCTGTGTGATGACATTGAGTGAGTCCATTTCTTTCTCTGGGCTTCATTTTTCTCCTCTGCAAAGTGATGTTTGAGGAGGGGAGATGGTGGATTACATAGTCCTAGATCTCTGTCACCACTGACCTCTATGATTCTACAGTAGCTTCCTGATTTAATAGCCTGTGTTCTGTACTTTCAAATCTCTTTGAGCTCTAGAAGTCTATGTTCTATGCTCTAAGCTCCCTCTAACCTCTGACATTCTAGAGGCCATTACAATTCTGATGTTCTGTCTTCTAAGGGCTTTTCTAGGTCTGACATTCTATGATTCAGCCATACTTTGACAGAGGTCAAACTATAAACACCCAACTGCTAGAAGAACCAGAGTAAAATGTAATTGAGAAATGTTCAAAATAAATGAAAATACATTGCAACATAGATAGTATTAATTTGTGGTTTTCTAAGTCAATATGCTGCCAGTGGGGATCCATTTCTATTTTGACATCACTGCTTTACTACATTACCATTGAATGTTCTGTATTCTAAGGCTCCTCCCAGTTCTGACATTCCTTGTTCTAAGGCCTCTCCCAGCTCTGACATTCCCTGTTCTAAGGCACCTCTTAGTTCTCACATTCTCTGTTCTAAGACCCTTCCCAGCCCTGACATTCCCTGTTCTGAGGCCTCTCCCAAGCTCTGACATTCTCTGTTCTAAGGTCCCTCCCAGCTCTGACATTTTATGATTTTCCATTTCCCATAAATGTTCATAACTCTGACAGGTTTATATCCAGATTAGAGCAAGTCCACAACCTCCTGGAGCAGCATTTCTCCATTAAGCCACAGTTTGCCACCAGGGGATGGTGGGACCTGGCCACAATTGCCACTAAAACTTTACATCCTTCCAAAGCTCTTGGATGCAGATGAAACCTCCTACTAGGCAGTGCAGAGTGGGCTGAGTTCCCACACAAAAAGAAACAAACAAACAAACACCCATAGCTGACAAAACAAGGGAGACCAAAAAAGAACCAAGCCCAAAACCTGCCTGCTTTGGGCAGTAACCAGTAATCATAAGTAACCTTCGGATTCATGTATCACTTAAAGGTGGGCAAAGTGTTTTCCTTCCCACACCCTTGATGAGGGAGGTGTTCATTTCAACACTCCAACAAGTCCGTAAGTCCATCAATGTGGGTAGATGTTCACTCCAGTGGTG
>CM053622.1:13580743-13595867 GCA_028646595.1 Phalanger gymnotis | reverse complement strand
TTTTTTCCCCCCTCTGGTATCATAAGACCTTATACAATATGTTCAGTCAAATGTAATCTAATTGTAAAGAAACATTTCATTTTTGGTGCAGTTCCTGGTGCACAGTAGGTGCTTCCTAAGTGTTTCTGGAAACAAATCGAATCCAATTGAATTGTGTGATAAGGCACCGGAGAGTCTGTATGTCTGTGATTTTTCTTCGCAGTTATGTACTGCACTGACCCCGGAGAAGTAGACCATTCAACTCGTTTGATTTCGGATCCTGTGCTCCTTGTTGGAACAACCATCCAATACACCTGCAATGCTGGCTTTGTTCTCGAAGGAAGTTCCCTGCTGACCTGCTACAGCCGAGAGACAGGGACACCCATCTGGACATCTCGACTCCCACACTGTGTCTGTGAGTCATGTTTATCAACTGGATCCATGTAGTCTCTGGGAACTTTGCTCTACAGCCTCTTGGCATGGTGTTAGGTGGGATTTTTGAAAAGAGCCAACCCTATATCTTGGGCAGTTCAGTCCCACTTTCAGAAAATTGGTGAGCATACAGGCTACTAGGAGGGGTAGCCATAAGCTGCTTTCAACCCTGTTTACATAGAGCGGCCAAATCATACCCCTGTAGTCCTAAAGTTGGGAAGACCTTGGAGGTCCTTTCATCTCATCATTTGACAGAGGAGAAACTGAGTCACATAGAGGTTGAGTGACTTGCCCAAGGTCATCCAGCAGCAGAGCCAGATTTCAAAGTCAGGTCCTGTGACTATAAGTTCAACACTCTTTAAATTTACAGCCAGAAGTGACCTTAGAAGCTCTCTAGTCCAAAACCTTCACTTTGCCGATGAGGAAACTGAGGCACAGAAAGGTTAAATGACTCGCTCATGGTCACAAAGTTATTAAACAAGAATGAAGACTTGAACCCAGGCCTTCTGAGTCCAAACTCTATCTTCTAGCCATAATACCATGCTAAATCAAAAGTGTCGATTAAATCATTTAGGGGTCAAACTGGGGTGAGTGGCACAAAACCACTTTTAGAGAGAAAAGAAAAATAGTTGATTCACTCCTGCCATCTCTTTGGGTTCAAGGTCACTTTATGTCACTGGAAAATAGCCTGAGGATGCTGAAACTAAGAATGTTGGTGCTTAGTACAAGTAATGTAATATGGATTCCCTTCCAAAGATGCACTCAAAGTATTACATAGAAGAGATAATGAAAGCAGTAACTGAGTTCCCACCATCCAGATAGGAGACACACAAACCTAGATGGGAGAGGGAAGGAAAACTACTCACAACAGGTTCATACTCTTACCAGGGCCAAATAATAACTTACCAGGAATTTGGTCAACATAGTCAGCCACGTGGTTAATCAGTCAGTCAACAAATATCTATTAAGCATTCACAATGTGTCAGGCACCATGCTAAGCACTGGGGATGCAAAGAAGGCAAAAATGTGGCTTTGAGGAGCTCAAGTTCTAATGGAAACATGCAAAGAACTATGTACATACACAATATATATGATGTAAATGCAAAAATTATGTCAGAGGAATGGCCATAGTAAGGCTTTGGATGGGGCTTGGAAATGTTTATTGCTGAAGGTGAAAGCCTGGAAAGCAAATAGAATCTTATGATCCATTAAGATCCATTAAGAGAAGCTTAGTGTCCTCCTAGGGAGAGCATAGTCGTGCTGTCCTGAGCCCTGAGGAAGAGCAAACATAATGTATTGTGTTCTATTCTGAGAGCTATATTTTATGAGAGACATGGTGGAGAGCCTAAGGTCTGGCCACATCAGGCTCAATTAAAGGAAAATGTGTAGCCTAGAGGAGAGAAAGCTTCTTGTGGACTCGTAGTAGCTCTGAATAAGCATTTGAAAGGCTGTCTTGTAAGAGGAAATTAGTTCAGATGTGTTCAGCCCCAAAGGGGAGAACTTGGAGAGGTGTTGCAAAGTTGCAAACTTCCAGCAATAAAAGCTGTCCCCAAATGGGATGGTGGCTGCCTTGAGGCATCTGCTCCTTTCATCACTGGAGGTCTTAAAATGGAAGCCAGGGGATGACTACTTCTGGGGCCGGTTAAAAAGAAGATTTTCTTACAGGTGGAGGTTGCCTTTAGAAGTCTGCTGCTTTCCCTTCTTTCTCTCTAGATGCACATGATCTCTTGTGGCAAGGGAAAATGACCTTGGCAAATGTCACAGAGCAAAGCCCTTTCCCAGGTTCCTATAGGGAACTCTGTGTCTCAGAATCATAGAGCAGAAGATCATGGATTTAGAGCAGGGAGGGGGCTTAGAACAGACTGTCAGAGCTGGGAGGGAGCTTAGAACAGAGGACATAGGGGTTTGGGGAAGGTCTGAGAACAGAGAATGTCAAGAGCTGGAAAGAACTTTAGAATATTGCACTTATACAATGTCAGCACTGAAACTCCATTTTACAAAGAAGAAAATTGAAACTCAGACAAGGAATTTCCCCTTCTCCAATTCCTTTTCCTTCCACTTTGTGTTCAGCTCCTTTAGAAAAGCTATAAGCAGTTGATCAGCCCTTGTTGGATTGAACATTTACTCCCACTAATTGCAGAAGCTTCCCACCAACCCATTCCACGTGGTAGGAGCCACAGGAGTTGATTCAGTAAATGAAGCCACCAAAGATCCAGGAAGAGAAATTCTAAACAAAAACTTGTTTTGAAATGCTAAACAGTGAGATGTTGCTAAAGAGGTGGAGGTTGGGGATTTTATGATGAGGTAGTAGCGTGATGGCCCTCCAGGACCCAAGAGACTTGCTGTGTTTTCTGCATCCCAGGCCTCTCCTGCTCTTAGACTGCCTCCCTGTAAGTATTATCTCAGCCACACTGCGTTGTGGGAAAATCCTTAACACTGAATACTAATGGGTTCACAAGCCATTAGGGTGTGAGATAGTACTCAGGGCTGAAAATGTTCAGCAGAGAAATTATGAATGCCAAGGCCTGGTCAGAGTTAAGCTGATAAATTGGTCAGGACCATGGACAAGGACTGGTGCTGTCCAGAAGCCCACTACAACTACGTGACGTTTGGGATTCTTGCTCTGAGGGCATGTTTTGAAGTTGCGGTAAACTGACAAAGGGTGTTTTAAAATGCTCCTGTTACTGAGAAGTCAGAGTAGCCCTCCCTGTTAGGTGCAGTTAGTAGCTTTCTGTGGGCTTCCTAAAGTCCACTCAAGTCTTCCAAAGCAAGGCACACAAACTGTGCTCACAAAATAATAGTGGTAAGGATGATTGGACAAATCACAATGAGAATTTTATGGGCCTATCTCCAGGAAACCACTTAGTCTAGCTATAGAAAGCATATCCCCACAGAAAATACAGACCTTGTGTAACTTCCTGACCTTAGGGACACCTGATGTGTAGTTAGTCTAGTTAGAGCTAGTCTTCTAGCCAGAGCTTAGAGAAGTCACACCCAGATTGGACCTCCTGATACTTATCTAGGGCATTTTTGTTCATGAAACACTTTGTAAGTATTAGCTCCTTTGAGTCTTACAACAACCCAGTAGAAACTATAAAATCCCCATTTTATGGATGAGGCTCAGACATATTAAGCGATTTGCCCAAAGTTAATGAGTACCGGAAGTAAGATTTGAACCCAGAGACAAAGTTCAGCATTCTACACTACACAGGAGTTTGGATTTCAGAGCAGGGAAGGTGGGTTGCCAGTTTGAAAGTGCTTTTGAGTTTTCGACTGGATTCCTTACATGTATTTGATAAGTAGCCTAATATCATTTAGAAACCACTGTCGTTTGACAATATGTCACAGATATCCAGGAGGTCACCTGAATGCACAAACATGAATGCAGTCAGAGAGTGAATGTATTGCTGGGGAGACAACATCCTTAGTCAGCTAGAGCTAGGGAGAGAGCAGGGATAGAGAGGCAGCCTTGAAATCCTAGAGATCTGGGTGGAATCCTACTTATGGCTCTTGAGAGCTTCATGGTAATGGACACATCATTAAAACGATGTGGCATTCGATGTTCTATGGGTTCTCTCCAGCTCTAGTATTTTATGTTCTAAAGTCCATTCCTTCTCTGATATCCTTTTTTGTAAGGGTCCTCCCAGCTTTGACACTCTTTCTCTACTAAGGCTGCTTTCAGTCATGACATTCTCTTCTAAGGTCCCTCCTAGTCCTGACAGTCTGTGTTGTAAGGCCCCTGCCAGATGTTTGTCCAGGAAGTGTAGTAAGTGAATATGTTCATATTTAACCAACTCTTTGTGACCCCATTTGGGATTTTCTTGGCAAATGTATTAGAGTGCTTGCCATTTTACAGATGAGGAAACTGAGGTTAAGTGACTTGCCCAGGGTCACCCAGCTATTAAATGTCTGAAGCCAGATTTGAACTCAAGGAGATGAGTCTTCCTGACTCCAGGCCTGGCACTCTATCTACTGCACCACCCAGCTGCCTATTTAGTGAATAACTATACTTTAAACAGGAAGTCTTAAAGGGATGGCATGTGTCAGAAAGTATGACTTCTGAAAGATCTATGGCAGTTCAGAGTTCCAAGCAATCAAATAATTATGTCCAGGATGCAGAATACACAAGTATCCAGACTGGTCCCCAGCAGCATCAAGAACACATCCTTAGAGTTCTCAGTGTTGAAACATTTGCATTTCCTTTGGTGAGTGAATATTTCCCAGCCTGCATCATCTGGAATACTGTGTTCAGCTCTGGGTGCTGCGTCTTTGAGAAGACATTGAGAAGCCCACAGATGGTGACCAGTGTGACAAAATGGATTTGAATCCATATCAAGTAGGAATTGGTTAAAGGACTTTAGAATGCTTAGCTTACAAAAGAGGAGACTTGGGGCATGTTTTTGAGGGAGGAGAAGGGAAGAGGAAATGAGATCACAAATTTAGAGCTTTAAAGAACCCTGGAATCCATTTAGTTCAATGTGCTAACTCGTCAGGTACAGAAACACCAGCCCAGAGAGGTTAAGTGATGTACCCAGGGTCTCACAAGAACTAAGTGGCAAAGCCAGAATTTGAACCTGGGTCCTAGCATCACTGAATCATAGAACCATAAAATCATCAAGCTAGAGCCAGAGGGGACCTAAGAAGCCAGCCAATGCAACACCTTCATTTTACAGTTGACCAACTGGGGGACAACCAGGTTAAATGGCTTATCAAAAGCCACACTGGTAGCACATGTCAGGGGTAGAATTTTCATCTAGATCAGGAGTGGAGAACCTGCAGCCTTGAGGCTATGTGTGGCCCCCTAGGTCCTCAAGCCCAGTCCTTTGAATCCAAACTTCACAGAGCAAATCCCCTTAATGAAAGGATTTGTTCTGTAAAACTTGGACTCAGTCAAAAGGCTGAACCCAAGGACCTAGAGGGCCACACGTGGCCTCAAGGCCTCAGGTTCCCAACCCCAATCTAGATTCTCTGAATTCAAACACCAAACAATCCATCACACCTAACAGTTGCCTTCAAATATTTAGAGGTGTCACATGGATCAGAGTTGTTCTTTTTGGCCCCAAATGGGAGAAGTCAGCTAAGTAGGAAACAATTGGGAGATCAATTCACTTAGTTATAAGGAAGAGCTTCCCGACACATGAGTGCTTTCCTGAAATGGAAGAATATGCCTTGAGAGTTCTCCGTAACTGGAGGCCTTCTAGTAGAGGCTGAAGGACCACTTTTCCAAAATTCCACAGAAGAGAGTCATGCTTCAGGCAAGGCGTTGGACCACATATCCCCTAGAGTTGCTTGCATTTGAATCTAAGAGTCTAGGATTCCAACATTCTGTTATGCCACTTTATGTTTCTGAGTTTCAATGATTCCATGCCACCTGCTGGCATCTTAAAAGCACTGCACAGTTGACTTCAATGCCAAAGGTACTCTTGACTAAAGTGACAATAATTCCAACCAACCAGTGTGGTACAGGACGGCATGTGGGAAAAGCTTGCTTCCCTGCTCTCATTGGTGCCTCTTATCTGATTCTTATGGTTCTGCTGCCTGGGGAGGAACACCAGGGCATGCTAGCCTAGAGGGTTCCCTCTGATTCCAAATCCAAATCTCTTAACAAAGAGCTAAGGGGCCTCACGGGCTTCAAAGGATAGATGGGATCCCAGAGAGATTTCTTTGTGAGGTAGAAGGTTGGATGGGATTAGTCTCTAAGGTCCCTTTTAACTCTAAAAGCCTGTAAGTGAACTCTATGGCTAGAGGAGGCTTCTTCCAGGCCCAAGAAAGGAATCACAGAACTTGAGAGTTGGGAGGGACTCCAGTGACCATCTAGCCCAACCCATTTCCATGCTCAGTGTATTGCCATCCTGGGGCAACATCAGGCTTGGAGTCAGGAAGACTCATCTTTCAGAACTCAAATCTAGCTTCAAACATTTTCTAGCTGTGTGACCCAGGCAAGTCACTTAACCATGTCTGCCTCAGTTTCCTCATCTGTAAAATAAGCTGGAGAAGGAAATGGCAACCCACTCTAGTATCTCTGCCAAGAAAGCCCCAAAAAGGGGTCACAAAGAGTCGCAACTGAACAATGAACAATATTGTCACCCAGTTTCTTCCTCTCAAGGGATGCTATTCTACTTCTGGACAGCTTTCATTCTTAGGAAGAATTTCCTGGCATTAAGCCCCAACTGGCTTCTTTGGGACTCCCACCCATTGCTCCTGGTTCTTTTCTCCAGAACCAAACATGCAAATCTAATCCCTCCTCCATATGACAACCCTTCATATTCTTGAAGAGAATTTTATCATGTGCCCTACCCCATCTTCTCTTCTCCAAGTTGAACATGCCCAATTCTATTCCTTGACCCTCATATGATATAGACTCAAGGCCCTTCACTATTCTGGTTGCCTTCTCTGGGCATTCACTAGCTTATCAATATGTTTCCTAACCCGTGGCATCCATATAAGACACCTGATGAGATCTGATGAGGGCAAAAAACAATGGAACTATTGGCACCCTATTCTTAGAAACTCTGCCTTTCTGAATGTGGCCCAAGATTCTATTAGCCTAGAGCTCAAAGTTTGTGATGAACTGTTAAGCCCAGTGATTTACTGTGGAAATGACCATATCACCAAATGACCCAATGAATTCCATAGTTTGTCTTGGGAGGAAGGAGAGGGACCCTGGAATGAATCCTACCTCGCTGATGACATTTCCCATATCATTTATCTACTCACTGAGGTTTGTAAAATACAAGGGTGCCCCAACCATTCAGCTCCTGCTTTATTGACTGATCTCTGCAATTTTGCCTTTCCTAGCAACATGGGGCTTATAGAACCCTCCAGGGACCATTTATGAGGTATTCCTGACTCCAGAAAATACTATATCCATCAGTCATAAAGTGAAGCACAGTGATCATAAGAATGAATGAAAGAAAAAAACATTTATTAATAACTTAGTATGCTCAAAGCATCATCCTAAGTACTGGATGCACAATATGGAAAGTCAAACAACTGCTGCTCCCAAGGAGCTCACGTTCTAATGGAGGAGACAGCACACACAAGAGGCTTTAGCTGTAAGACAGATGGAAAGGCTAAGCTGTCCAGAGTACAACAACAGGGCAGGTAATAATATTATGATCCTGCTGGCAATCACAGAGGGAGTGAAGCCTGATGCTTCTTCTTTTGCTCTGTCCTCTTTCCACTCCGTCCTTGGCTGCCTAAGGGGTTTGTACCCATAGGGAATCTAAGGAAATCTATCTCAGATAAATGCATGTCTTCTCTAATGCCAGCAGGAAACTAGAAACATCCCATCAACAAACACTGGGAGGAAACTAGAGGCATCCCATCAATTATGCATATATGAATATTAACATTCAGAAAAATCCATATTAACATCTATATGATTGTGTAGAATTTTCATTGTGCATTCTGACATGATGTGGTCTTGTTTGTCTGACCACACACACACACACACACACACACACACACACACACAAACATACAGTGTTAGAGCTGGATGAGATCAGAGAAAAGAAGTCACTTTCCCCAGGTCACACATCTGATGTATTAGTTGCTGCAGGATTTGAATCCCAAAGACTACTTCTGAGCCTAGTATAATTACCACTATACAACACTAACTCTTTTGAGAAGTAAACACTTCATATGTATAATATGTGTGTATGTATGTCTATATGTATATAGAGCACTGTTCTGCAGAGATTACAAAAGAAATAAAAACCCTACCCCTGCCCCCTGGAACTTCCCAGTCCAATTGGAAAATCACAGAATTGCAGAGTTGGAAGGGATGTCAAAGGCCCCTGAGACTAACATACATGAAGAAACAATCCCGCCTCCAACATGCTCAAGAAGTCACTAAAACCTTGTTTAACTGGGAACCCACCAGGTCCCCCAGCACAGCCCTGTCCAATTCTGAATAGCTTGGATTGTTTGGACATTTGGTTCTGTTTTTCCCTTGTCACCTAGGTAAATTGACTTATTTGAAACATTTGCCCACTGCTCATAGTTTTACCTCTGGATCCCAAAAGTGCTTTCCCCATCTTACAGCCCTTTAAATACTTGAAGGAGTCATCACATCCCACCTCAGCCTTCTCTTCTCTAAACTAACCACTCCCATTCCTTCCCATGATCTTAACGATGGCAGGCATGAACTCAAGGCAATTCCTCAGCCTGGTTGCTCTCCTCTGGCTGCTGTCTGGGTTATTGACGCCCTTCCTAAATGGCTGGGCAGAATTTAACACAATATTCCAGATGCGAACAGATTTGGGAAGAGTCCAGAGGAACTGTTTCCTAGGTTTGCCATACTCGGTGCTGTCTGCTTACTGGCACTCAGTATCACCTTCATTTAGAGAGAGAGAAATAAGTCAAACAACAAGGTTAACAGTTCAGCCTGAACACCATCAGACTGCATTGAGACAGCAGAGCTCCTATGCCAAGGACTATGTGATTGGTATAGGCAAAAAGTTTTGTAGGGGTTGAGAGTAAGCAGAGATGAATGTGTCTACCAATGGTCAAAAAGGAGTGTAACCAAGGAAAGGGTATGATAGGCAGAAGGAATAGAAGACAGCATTTGTGGAGAGCTAGGGACAGGAATGATGTCTACAAAGGGACGTGGAGTAAGGAATCATAGAAGGAAACAATTAATAAAGCAACTCGCCCAGCTAAAGCAGGGGGATTATTTTAAGTAGGATAAAAATAGAAAAGAATCTGGCGGTACAGTACTTTACAGTTTTCAAATAATTTTCATAGAAATCAAAGAATATCCCAAATTAAAGGGATTTCAGAGATCATTCAGCCCAACATACAACTGAACAAGAATTTTCTCTACTAGAGGCAGCTTGTTGCACAGTGGATAGAATGCTGGGATTGGCTTCAGGAAGATCCAAGTTCAAATATGACCTCAGACTGGCCATATGAGCCCGTACAAGTCACTTAACCTCTGTTTGCCTCAGTTTTCTCAACTGTAAAATGGGGATAATAATAGCACCTACCTCCCAGAGTCATTGTGAGGATCCAACGAGCTCATATTGGTAAAAAAGGAAAAAAGCTCTTAGCTCGATGCATGGCACATAGTAGGTGCCATATAAAAGCTTCTTTTTCCCCTTCCACCTACCACACACATCATCTCATTTGTTCTCCATAATGAACACTGTTTAAAAGGGAAGAAAAAGAGTACTGTCTTTGTGGCCCAGAGAGATGAAATCATTTGTCCAGGGTCACACAGCTAGTACATATTAGAATAAGGACAAAAACTCAGGTCTCTTACTAATAAACCCCATGCTTTTTCTGTCACAGTTCAATGCAATTCAATATGCTATTAATGAGCTACTAAATACCAATATCCAATCTAGATATAGAGGAAACAAAGGAAAAATGAAATGGTCCCTGCCCTCAAGGAGCTCATTGGCCTCTTAGCAGCTCCTTACACAAGATGCCCTGTCGCCCAACTTCTCTCTCTCTGTCTGTCTGTCTCTCTCTCTCTCTCTCTCTCTCTCTCTCTCTCTCTCTCTCTCTCTCTGTCTGTCTCTCTGTCTCTCTCTCTCTGTCTCTGTCTCTCTCTCTCTCTCTCTCTCTCTCTCTCTCTCTCTCTCTCTCTCTCTGTCTGTCTCTCCCTCCCTCCTTCCCTCCCTCTCCACCTCTCTCTCTGTGTCCTCTCCTCTCTCTTTTGTCCCCTCATCTCTGCCTCCTGGCTTCCCAAGCTTCCTTCAGTTTCTGATTCAACTCTTACCTTCTACAAGAAGCCTTTCTTGATCCCCCTTCATGCTAGTGCCTTCTCTCTGCCAATAATCTACAATTTATTCTGTATATATCTTGTTTGTAGATAGTTGCTTACACACTGTCTTCTCCATTAGAGTGTAAACTCCTTGAAGGCAGAGACTGTTTTTTTTTCATCTTTCTTTGTATCTCCAGGACATTGCACAGTGCTGGCACATAGCAGGGCCTTAATAGATGCTTGTTGACTTGGCATTCTACTAGATAATATGTGCACAAGTAAGTAAATACCAAGTATGTGCATAATAACATAAAGTAATTTAAGTAAAGAAAGAGAACTGCTACCTGAGGGTCTCAAGAAAGGCCTTAAGTTGGAAGTGGCATATGAGCCATGCATTGAAGAAAAGTAGTACATTCTAGGCATTGGGAATGAACCCAACAAAGACATGGAGGTGGGAAAGAAGAAACTCTGCTGTTCCCCTTTTCAGTACTCATGAGATCAGCATTGCCTGTCAGATGTCTGTTTTTCCACCTTGTGTTGCCACTGCCTTAGGGCAGGTTTATTCTCATGCTACACGATTTTCTGTATAACCCTGAGCAAGTCACTTAACTCTGTTTGCCTCAGTTCTTCATCTGTAAAAAAAAATGAGCTGGAGGAGAAAAATGGCAAACCACTGCAGTATCTTTACAAGAAAACCCCAAATGGAGTCACAAAGAGTAGGACAAAACTGAAACCTGAAACAACTGGACAACAAAAACAACATCTGCTAGAATGTAAGCTCCTTGAGGGCAAGGGATATTTCATTTTTTTCTCTGTATCCCCCATGCCTATAGCAGTTCTTGGAAGCTTGCTGAGTGACTGAATGGAGTTGATTTTTTGCACAGCTAAAGTAAGGGCTAACAGAGATCATGTGCCTGCTTGAAACTCAATTGCCCCTTATGCAGAGGGGTCTTTGCTAGCAATAGCAAATAGCAATAGGTTTTATTGTTATTTTTAACTTAGTATTGATGTGAAATATTTAGAGCAAGGCTTCCCTGTATATGAGTCCCGGCTCTGACATTTACTAGCTGTGCGACCCTGGGTAAGTCACTTCCTCTTTCTAAGCCTCTTTTTCTCATCTGTAACATATGGATAAAAGCAATCAGTAACAATTAGTTACCCTTGCTTCTTTACAAGGCTACTCCAAGGAAAGTAAATGATTAATTTTTTCTTCCCTCCAGCCCCTCCCCACCCAATGAAAAGGCAAGCAATATGCTATCCATATACATGTGAAGTCATGCATAACATAGGTTAAGGAGAGTTCTTCATAAACTATAAGGCCCTGTAGAAATGTGGACTGTAGTAACTGCCCCTGGGAAGGTCATCAGTCTGAAAGTATCTTGCTCTGAGGCTGTATAGACCTTGGGTCTACTGTCAAGGCTATTTGCCGCTAGCCACTGTTGGCTAATTACCATAGGTTGTGTAGACCTCAGGTTGACAAGTCTCTGAATCCCTGAACTCTATCTCTACAATATCACCTCACCAACAGTCACATTCTGCTTTCATTGCAGCTGAAGAGACTCTTGCATGTGACAACCCAGGGCTGCCTGAAAATGGCTACCAGATATTATACAAGCGGCTCTACCTGCCAGGTGAATCCCTGACATTCATGTGCTATGAAGGTTTTGAGCTGATGGGAGAAGTGACTATCAAATGTATCTTGGGTCAGCCTTCACACTGGAGTGGACCACTGCCTGTCTGTAAAGGTAAAGAGCTATCTCTTCATTTATCATGGCCGCACTGAAGGAACACTCAGACATGAAAAAGACATGTACTTCCCAGCTTCCTTAGGCAATTCTGGTTATGATTATTATCTCAGAATGTCAAAGCTGGGAAGGAACCTTGAATGAATGAATGAATGAATTTAAAAAATTATGATTACTATGTACCAAGAACAATATTAACATGCTAATCACACACAGTAGTAGCTTAATAAGTGCTTATTGACTGACTGACTAATTACTGGATTATAAATACAAAAGTAAGACCATCTCTACCTCAAAGATCTTCTATTAGGGGAAGACAACATATAGAAGGAGTGTAGCCAGAGAGGAATTTTGGTCTGGGAGATCAAAAAGATGGTGAATATTGCTATAAAGTGGTCCATAGCCACACCCTTTTCCAGACACCATGATGGCTAGTTTAATGGTAGTTGAGAGAAGAGGTCAAAAGGAGAGTATTAAGGGTGGGAAGGAATAATGTAAAGCATCAGAGTGGAAAATGTGACACATGGTCCCAGGGGAGTCCAGAAGTGAGCAGTAGAACATAGAACACATACTATGGCAGTAGATTGATACCTTAAAACAGAGCTGTCCAAAATGCAGCCCCGCTACGAGCATAGAAATTGACATAAATGCTTTAGTAAATGAAGCTGAGCTACCGCAAAGCTCTCACTAAAATGGCAAATCAAAATATATTGTCTACTGTTTCAATAAAAAACTAAGGTTGGACAGCCCTGCCTTAGACCAGAGAATTTTTAAAGGCTTGGGACATAGATTCTCATCTAGAAGTTAGTGATCTTAGAAACCACCTAGTCTAAACTCCTAATTTTACAAGAGGAAGGAAATTAAAGCCCAGAAAGGGAAAATTATTTCCCTGAGGTTACACAGAGAATCAGCGGCAGAGCTGGGGCTTATAATCAGGTCTCCTCACTCTGAACCCAATACTCTTTCTCCACACAATGCCACCTTTCCATGAAATTACTCTGAACTTGACTCTAAAAGGCAAGGCAAACTTTGTTGTAATTCACAGGGTCTTAGATCTATGAAGGGACCCCAGAGGCCCTCTAGTCCAACCCCCTAATCTTACAGATGAAGAAATTGAGGCCCATGGAGACTTAAGTGGCATGCCCAAGGGTCATTCAGATAGCAGGCTCAAGAAACAGTATTTAAAATTGGATCCTCTTGACTCCAGAGCTAGAAGAATCTTTCTAGTATACCACATAATATTCCCTTAAATAAAAACACACAAATATAAAAAGAGTACGTATGGATGGAATAATTGAAGAGGTGGTGGATGAATCCCTCTCCAGCCTCCATCCCTGAAAGTATCTACTCATGCTGCTGATCGATTCTCATAATTACACTATTAGAAATTCATTCGTTTGGTTGTAAAAGGCAAACATCTCCAGGAAAGGTAATGAATGCATGCTTATCGAGTCATTTATGACTTGGTTTCAATGATTTTTTTTAATCTACTTACCTTTCATAGAGGCAGAAAGTGGGGGTAGAGAGCCCATAAAAGGTTGGCTCAGGAACTCCCAGTTTTGTTGAAGGAAGGCCAGCCCTAATATGTGTGTTTCTCCTTAATGATTTGAAGCTTCTAATTCTCAGGGTAAAAAGAGTAGAATTTGGAAGACAAAAGTAACCTGTATCTTCTATATTGTTACAAAGTATCCTATGAGCACTTTCATTACCAATGAGATTCCAATATGACTCTTCTTCTTACAAAGTATCTATATATAATTTTATATATAAAAAGCCATATATTGCAACAAAGTAGCCTATGATTACTACACTATTGCAACTATCCTATAAGGGCCTTTATTTATAAGAAGCATCACCTCCAGCCCTTAATATTATACAGTATCTTCTAACTCCCATGTTGTTTAGTATGATACATAGTACTTTATTGATACAAAGTATCCCCTATGTCATTACAAACCTGATTCTAACACATTTATTGTTACAAAGTATTCTATATTTCTTCAATGGTTACTGAGCTTCCCCACACTGTTAGAACCTAATCTATGACTCAGTAGTCTTAGAAAATATTCTATCATTCACAAAGGGTTACTTTTATCCTAGAGTCTTAACACGAATCCTGTAACTCCCCTACTTAGAAGGTAAATAGATAAGTTTTAATATTAAATTCATTATAAGAGGGAGAAAATTAATAGTTCTTTCTGGATACATGGACACTACAAGAGAGAATGTTGATTCTGACCTTTTTATAGATTCATGGGTCACATAAACTGCCAAGCTGACCCAGCCTTGAATCTAAGCCTTTTTGGCCCACATCCTGTGTTCTCTCCACTCCATCATGCTTCAAAGAGAGTCAGAGTCCATCTTAGAATCACATCACACCATGAATATTCTTTGGTCTCTGACCACTAACCCACAGGTCTCCTGAGGATGCCCTCTGATCTCCTTGGTAGCTCTTCCTGTGGGTTTTGAGTCTTGATAAACACTCAGTTCTATCATGGCAATTTGGGAAATGGACTGTTTAAATCCCTGTCCACTTCCTGGCAAATACTGTGAACTGGGGAGAAAGGATTGGTTACTGTATTACATATGCACAAGAAAATATTTACCTTCACTTTATGTCTCTCAGTTCTCTGAAAATGAGTGAATAAAAATAGCTTTCCAATGAACAAGCTAAAAATAAAAGAAAATTTAGTAGAGAAGGTTAAATCAGAAAAAGCCAATCTTCATGGACTCTGCAACAGAAAAATACTTAGCAAGATTCACAGGGCAGTTTTGAATGCCAGTGCACAACACTGCCTTCTAATACCTTAAGACAGTGAACAATGTGTGGCTCTGGCCCCTCTCCCCAATAGCTTGTCTCTCTAGTACAAGCCAGTCACACTCAGTTTCAACTCTCTTCAAACAACACGCGTTAAACATCTGCTACGTATAGGGCTCTTTACTTAGTTCTGGGAGAACAGAAGGAGACAGATAAAAAGATGAGTAGGGTATCTGTACCCTGAGCCTGAGACCTGAGATGACTCTGGTCTGGTTATAAGATACTGGCCTGGTTATAAGCCACTCTCCAAAGTCAATTTCTTTGGAAGAAGGAAAGGGAAAAGAAGGAGAGAGGAGAGTAAAGTAAAAGAGAGAGGAAAGGGGAAGAAGAGGAGAAGAGAGGAGAGGAGAGCAGAGGAGAGGAGAGAAGAAGGGAGGGGAGGGGAGGAGAAGAGAGGAGAGGAGAGGAGGGAAGGGAAGGTGAGGGAAGAAGATTAGG
>CM053622.1:13550044-13580243 GCA_028646595.1 Phalanger gymnotis | reverse complement strand
GGAGAGAGGGGAGGGGAGGGAGAGAAGGAAAGGAGGGGAAGGGAGAGGAGAGGAGGGGAGGGGAGAGGAGAGGAAGGGAGAGGAGGGGAGGGGAGAGGAGAGGAGGGGAGGGGAGAAGAGAGGAAGGGAGAGGAGGGGAGGGGAGAGGAGAGGAGAGGAGGGGAGAGGAGGGGAGAGGACAGGTGGGGAGGAGAGAGGGGAGGGGAGGGAGAGAAGGAGAGGAGAAGAGAGGAAAACGGAGAAGAAGGGAAAGGAGAGGAGAGGAGGAAAGGGAAAGGACAGTGTGGAGAGGAGGACAAAGGAATATGAAGAGAGGAGAGGTAAGGAGGGGAGGGGAAGAAAAGAACAGAGATGAATAAAGGGAAAAATAAAGTCCCTATCTGTGAGATCACCAATCCATTTGAGTACAAAGGTCCTTGTAAGAACTATGCTTAATCACCTCCCTTTTATTTGATCATTTAAGCCTATCTAAATAGATTTATTTCAAATATGAATGTGCATACTCATATATGTATGTATATAATATGTATGTCATATACATTCATATACACATATATATGTATACATGCACACATGTGTGTCTGTGGAGGGGGGGGGAGAAGGTGGGGAGAGAGAGAGAGAGAGAGAGAGAGAGAGAGAGAGAGAGAGAGAGAGAGAGAACCTCAAAATCAGGAAAATCTGAGTTCAGACCTGCCTTCTGGCACATACTGGCTATGTGACGCTGAGTCAATCATTTAAACTCTCAATGCACCTAGGCATTCCTAGGGTGGCCAGGAAGCTTGTCCTCATGGACAGAGCACTGGTCTCCTCTCCTCCCCTCCTCTTCCCTTGTCTCCTTTCCTCTCCTATCCTCTCCTCTTTCCTCCTCTCTCCTCCCCTTTTCTCTCCTCTGCTCTCCATTCTCCCCTTCCCTCCTCATCTCCTCTCTTCTCTCCTATCCTCTCCTCCTCCTCCTCTCCTCTCCTCTCCTCCCCTCTCCTTTCCTCTCCTCTCCCCTTCTCCCTCCCCTCCCCTTCTCTTCTCCCCTCTCTTCTCCTTTCATCTCTTCTCCCTTCCCCTCTCCTCTCCTATCCTCCTCTCTCCCTTTCAAACCCACCTTGGACACTTTTTAGCTGGATGACCTTCACCTCCCTCAGCCTCAAGTAGCTTCCTAGGATTTGTCATAGATGATTTGTTGGCTGAGGAAATCTCCAATAACTCTCAGTTGGCACTTATGTCTGTACCAACCTCTGTGCTGGGCACAAAAATGAAAATTGGGCCCTCCATTGCATTCTACTTGGGGGAGGGTGGAATTCGGAGCTACACCAGGGAAACTGATCCATAAATACAAAGTAATTTGAGGAGGGAGAGAACATTGACAATTACGGGGGATCAAGACCAGCTTCCTGGAGGAGATGGCACCTTAGTAAGTGTTCAGGAAAGACAGTCAATCAGTGTGCATTTATTAAGCACTGTGCCAGTCACTGTGAAAAGTGCTGAGAATATGAAGACAAAAAGCAAAAACAGTCCCTCACCTCAAGGAGCTTACATTCTAATGAGAGTGATGACTTCTACACAGTGCAAAATACATGCAAAGTCCACGCAGGGTAATTTTGAGAGAGGAGACACCAGTGTAGAAGAGAAAGGAGGACATTCCAAGTATAGGCTATGTCTTGTGCGAATGCATCATAAAGGAGATAGAAGGTGGAGTTCAGAGAAAGCCTAGCAGTATGATTTTGGCTGGAAGGGGAATAACATGAAATAAGACTGTCATGGAAGACTGAGGCCAAGCTGCAAAAGCCTTAAATTTCAGGCTGAGAAATTTGTACTTCATCCTAGAGGCAATAGGTAGCCTTTGAAGATTTCTGAGCAAGAGTGCGACGTGGTGAGACCTGTGTCTTAGGAAGATTGTTTTGGTGGCTTTGGGGAATTTCCTTTAATTGTAGGATGGAGGAGTAAAGTTATTTCCTTTAAGGGAAAGATCTCTTGTAGTTGCTGCCATGGGGCACATTGTGCTGGGATCAGATACCCATACAAATGCAACTGCAAAATGGCTGGCTCTGTGAAGGTGCCTGGTAGGAAGGGTTTTGACTGGCATTTTCTTTCCACGTTTCACTGGATTGGGATGAATGCATTTTCCAAGTCCCAATATTTTCCACTTTCTCTTTCAGTTAATCAAGACAGCTTCGAGCATGCTTTAGAAGGTGAGTTGCACAATGAAAACCCCACCAACACAACATAAGAATGGGAGAGATGGGGCAGGTCACTGAGCATCTTTATCAAGCTATCGCAAAGCCCATTTCTTTCTCTGCCAGCAGCTGCATGGGCATTGCCATTGTGAAAAATAATTGGCTATTCACTTCAGATGCCTAAATATACCAGGATAGCGATTTGGCACCAATTCTCTGCAAAGGAAGATATAAAAGAAACTGACATTTCATATGTCGGAGAAGGAGTTTATTCAAATAACCCAGTTGTAAGATTTTTCAACCAATTAAGCAATTTGCCTCATCACTTCAGGGACTGCATTAAGCTTTCTAATGATAAGTAGCACACCTGGAAATGGGGACTGGGTTAAGTCAACTCCATCTGATATAATCGATAGAACTTTTATATGGGTCTAGGGACAGGGCCAGCTATGGAGGAGGAAGGGAAGGCAGCAATGAGGGGGAAGCAGTGGCTTACTCCATTTGAGAAGTTGGAAGTGGTTGTTCTCTTGGGAAGACCATGGGGTGAAGGTGAAAGGTGCTAAATTGGTTATATTGGACTCCATGTGACAGATCCTTGGCCCAATCCATGTACTTGCTGTGTGCTCTTGGTCAAGCCTGTCCGCTGCCTAAGGCCTAGTTTCCTCGTCTGCAGAGGGTTCAATTCGACGACTTCAAAGTCCATTCCTACTCTAGCTCGATGGTCCATGACTGTTTTCCTGCTTAAACTGTCCCTTTTGTGCCTTTATTTGGGGGGTGGAGGTGGAGGGCAAGCAGTGAACTATGGGAACTTCTGCTGGTTGGTAACACTCAAAATCACAAAGGCACGTTAGGCATTTATCACAAACACTTGATAGAGGGGTTCTTTCCAAACGGCTCTTTACAAGCAATCTCCCTCACCCGGTTCCTATTCTTAGCTCCACAGAAGTAATGCTATACTGGTGTCCTTAGAGTCATCCCAAGGTCACAAGGTCTGGTTTTGCCAGCTCTGGGAAGTGGCTCCAAAAGGTGCCCTTCAGCATCTCCGATGCCTGGAGACACAAAAGCCCAAAAACACACATTTGGCCCTCAAATCACTCTGCTTGGAGTCATAACCAAGATGAGGCGATCAGAGCTTTGTCCTAAGGCACATAAACAACACTTGCCAGCCTTTTGCAGTATAAAACAACAAAAGTTAATACCTATTAATCAAGCATAGTTAAACAAGCTGACTAGGGTGAGATCCTTCACCCCTTCTTTGCACTCCCCCTCTCCTCAAGTGTACCATCTTTGTACTAGAGTCCCTCAATGTCTCTCTCTATCCCTACCATGGAATAGCATTCTCCCCACAATGCAGGTGATACTTTAGGCTACCTGGACTGGCATGGTGATACCTTCTCCGAGCCCAGAACTCTCAGTTATGACACTGACCCCCATCCTCTGTTCCCTCCCCCTTCACTAAGGCAAAACCCCTTCCCTTAGACTCACCTCAAGGGGGCAGCCTGGTACAGTGGAAGAGATGTTTTATTTTGAGTCAGAGAAGTGTAGTCCAAATGTCGAAATACTGTCCCTTGTTTTAGCTTTTGAGTTGTTCAGCTATGTCTGATTCTTCATGACTCCATGTCTTGTCCATAGGGTTTTCTATACAAAGATGCGGGAGTGGTTTGCCATTTCTTTTTCCAGTGTGTTTCCATTTTACAGACGAAGAACTGAAGCAAATAGGGGTTAAGTGATTTGCCAGAATCACACAGCTAGTGTCTGAAGCTGGATTTGAACCCAGATTTTCCTTACTCCAGGTCTGGTGCTCAAGTCATTGCACCCCCTAACTACCCCTAAATACCGTCCCTACTACTTGCTAACTCTGTGACCTTGGGCAAATCATTCCATGTCTCTGGGCCTCTGTTTCCTCATCCATAAAAATGATGAGACTGGATTAGATGCCTCAAACATTCTTTCCAGCTCTAGATCTATTATCCTATGACCTTTTTTATTTCAGAGCTGGCATAGACTCTTGGAGGTCCATGGCACCTTAAAAATTATTGGGTCCCACTCAATGGGAGTAAACTGAGTGCACTTGTTGGAACATGATTTGCCCAGGGTCACACTGAAACTTAGTGGCAAAACCAAGACTAGAATTTGCAATTCTCAAGTCCTAGTCCTGTGCTTTTTCTGCTGTCAAGTTAGTTTTCTATATGGTTATGATTTTTTTTACCCACATTCCCTCCTCTGGGCCCTGCCTCAACTTCCTCCTTGAGATGATCATCTGGCACTTAAGACCTTTAGGTCTTTCTTCTTCAGAGCAAATATTGATTGACTGGGTTTTTAGAGAGTCCCTAGGGTGGGCAGAAGAATCAATAACTACATTTTAAAGTTGGAAGGGACCTCAGGCGCCACCTAACCCAGCCTTACCACAATGAAAGCTCCCTCTAAAAGCCCCCAGCAAGAGGTCACAGCAAGCCTTTGAATAAACATTTCCAGGGAGGTGTTTATTCAAGACATGTAATATTTCTCGAAGCACTCTAATTATTTGGGGCAGTTCTGATTGTTGGGGATTTTGTTGTCGTTGTTGATGGTTCCCCGTGAAATCAAGACTGGCTGTCTACCTAAACACACAGCCACTGCTCCTGATAGAACCATCTGGGGTCAAGTCTCCTCCCTCTTCCAAGTGATGGCCCTTTGAACAGCCACTGTGACCCACCTGAGTCTTCTCGTCTCCAAGCTAACCCGGTTCCTTGTTCTCAGCATATTTGCAGGGCAGGAATATCAAGGAGTCAAACACGAGTTCCTATAAGGATGGCAAATGCTTTTATGTATGTCATAGGAGTGTAGAATTAGCACTGGATGGGCCCATAGCAGCAATGTAAGCCATGATGTGAGGGGGCACATAGGCTAGAGGCTGTTCAAAGGAAGGTAATCAGAGGGCAAGAGGACTGAGCACATGTCATATGAGGATCAATGGAAGGAACTGCATGAGCAGAGGAAGAGAAGACTCAGAGTGGGGAAGGGGAGAAGCATAAATAGCTCTCATGTAGAACAGGAATTGCATTTAATCCATCCGCCCCAAAAGGCAGGACCGGGAGCCTCTGGAAGTTTGTGCAAGTTGCGAAGAGGCAAATTTGGGCATAAGGTCAGGAAAATCTTCCTAACAATTAGCAATGTCTAAAAGCAGGATGGCCTGCCTCAACGGTAATAGGCTCCTCTCCTTCTAAGTCTTCAAGTAGAGGCTAAATGACCATTTGTCAGGTATTGCAGTGGCGGTTTCTTTCAGGTATATGTTGCACCAGATGGCCACTGAGCTGTCTTCCAATCCCCTGTTATTCTGTGAACCCCTTTATTTTATGTAAGAGAAAACTGAGGCCCAGAGACATCAAATGATTTTTCTAGGATCACATAAGGTATGAGCGACTGAGTCAGGATTCAAATATAGGTCTTCTGACTCTAAATCAATTGGGTAGGAATCATTTGAAATGCTTTCTATATGTTAAGCACTGCTGTAGACATTAGGGGCCAAAAAGGCAAAAATAAACTAGTCCTTGACCTCACAAAGTCAGGGGCAAATAATATCTGCCCATATAGGAGAGGGAAGCAAAGGGAAGGGAAGGCAAGGCAAAGCATAGCAAGGAAAGAAGGGAAGGGATGGGATGGGATGGAATGGGATGGGATGGGATGGGATGGGATGGGATGGGATGGGATGGGATGGGATGGGATGGGATGGGATGGGATAGGTAGTCAAGGCAAGGCAAAGGAAAGGATGGAAAAGGATGGGAAGGAAAGGGAAAGGGAGTCAAGGGAAGGCAAGGCAAGGGAAGGGAAGGGAAGGGAAAGCAAAGTCTCACATAGCAAGTGGCAGTTGGACTTTGAAGGAAACTAGAGATTCCAGGAAGCAGAAGTAAGGAGGAGTTACATTCCAGGCATTGTGAACAGCCTCAGAAAAGATACAGAGATGGAAGATAGAGAGTGTGTAGAAAAGCAATAAAGCCACTTTGCCTGGCCCAAAGAGTTCATGAAGGGATATCACACATAATAAGGTTACATGGGTAGGTTAGAGCAAATTATGAAAGGCTTGAAACGCCAAATAGAAGAGATTGTATTTTATCTGAGAGGTTAATAGGGAGCCATTGAAATATATTGAGCAAGGGGGGTGACTTGGTCAGACTTGCCACAACTCCCCAGTGACTCCCTATGAAACCTCTAAGAAACAAGCTCCTAACAAATGTTGCCTTTTTAGTAGCAGAAGCGGCAGCAGAGACCTCCCTGGAAGGAGGAAACATGGCATTGGCCATCTTCATCCCCGTGCTCATCATTTCCCTGCTGCTGGGTGGGGCCTACATCTACATCACCAGGTAAGAGCCAGCCAGCCATGCCAGCAGATTGCATGTATGCTTTAGCCAAATGCCTCCAATCACCTTCCAGATTTCAGCTAAGGTACACAGGCCTGGATGGAATGAGGCAGGGGTGGGTATATCCAATCCTATTGGCTCTGGGTTCTGCTTCTAGTCACCACTGTTAGTAAAATAATGATGATTAGATTTCATGTTAGCTAAGGGAAGAGATGCTAGAAGTGTCAGTGGGTGCTTGTCTAGATTTGTGAATTATTCTATCAACCAAAGAACGTTTATTAAACTCTTTCTATGTGTTAGGCACAGTGATAAGTGCTGGGGATAAAAATACAAAAGTGAAATAGTCCCTGCCTTCAAGGAGTTTACATTCTATTAGGGGGAACAACACCAACCAATCCACAAGTAATGATTTATTTTTATAGCTTAATTATAATAGTAATAATAGATAGCATTTATATAGTGCTTTAGAATTCGCAAAGTGCTTGGTAAAATATTATCTTACTATATCCTCACAACAACCTTGAGATAGGTGGTATTCTCCCCATTTTATAGATGAGGAAACTGAGGCAGCCAGAGGTTGAGTGATTTGTCCAAAGTCACACAGCTAACAAGTGTCTGAGGCTGAATTTGAATTCAGGTCTTTCTGACTCCAACTCCAGTGCTCTATCCACTGAATGATCTTGCTGCTTCATTATCAAGCTTAACACTGAGACAAGAGAGTCTCTGAGTGGGACTGGAGGAGATATAAAGGTGCCAGCAATTGTAAGGGTAAGGGGTGATCTGTTTGTCAATAAAATTCCTTTAATTTCATCATCTGTAGCATATTAGTTTCATCTTCAGTAGTTTTCTTAGGCTCCTACCATGTGCCAGACCCTACACTAAGCTCTGGTAATACAAGAACAAAGTAATCCTTGTTCTGAATGAGTTTGCAATCTAGCTGGAGTAGACAATAGGTAGGCAGATAGATACCAAAAAAGTCACACAAGACAGATCCTGGATAATTTGGAGAGAAGAAACTGAAAGTAGTGAGGATCAAGGAAGGCACCATGTAGAAGGCGATGCTTTTAAGCTAAGCCCTGAAGGAAATGAGGGATTCCAAAGCATGGCAGCAAGCCTGTATTCCTTCAGTGCTGTAACATGTTTCCTTGAGAATGTAACTCTTTTTATCCCTTTCGTGTTCTCCTCCAGATGTCGGTATTACTCCAACTTGCGTCTGCCTCTAATGTACTCTCACCCATACAGCCAGATCACAGTGGAGACGGAGTTTGACAACCCAATTTACGAAACAGGGGTAAGTTCATCTGTATTCTCATTCTGGTGCCTTCATTTTCTTGGTGCTGGAATGATGGGATATTGAAACCAAGGGCTTAATTCTCTATAACTCCCTGGGCAGCTGTCAAAGGGAAACAGCCACCAGGACTCTCTGCATCTCCCACCAAAGGCAGTTAGTGGGACAACCATCTTGTTCTTTTGTATCTCCACTGAATAAGAGGCTAGGAGGTCTTAAGAGGAGACTTGGGCCCTTTTCATCAATAGAGTGACCACCTGGTAAGAAGGGCTGACCCCCTCCCCAGGAGAGGAGATTTAAATAGGCTAGAACTGTGAGAGTGGTCAACTTGAGTCTATAAGGTGAAGGAGGATAGGAGACTCTCAGGGAATGGACTAAAAAAATAACAATAACCAATGGTGTTTCTATTGTGCTTTACATACCTCCATTAGGCAGTGAGGAGTAATGAGGAAAGAGCCAACCTTGGAGACCCTAAGAGGGGAAATGATTGGCAGGCCCAAAGTCATTATCTTTAACATGATGATGATGGATGAGGTGATCTCTAAGTCCTGCCCCGCCCAGCTCTAAATGCTATGATGTTATATTTCAAGGACTAAGAAAATATGTTAGAGGATGGCCAAAAGACAGCAACATATACAGTGAAGTATTTTGAACCCAGTTTATATAAGGGTTGATTGTAAAACTGGGCATATTTAGTCTGGAGAAAAGAAAACTGGAGGAGGAGGAGAAGAAAGCTAGAGCTGTGTGTGTGTGTGTCTTCCGGGATCTGAAGGGCTGCCACATGGAAATGGATGCAACTGGTTCTTCCTAGGAGCAGGGGGAAGAGCTAGGAATAGTAAGTGGCAGTTGCCAAGAAGAAAATGGAGGTTTGGTGTCAAGAAAAGCCTCTTACCAAACAGTTAGAGCTATCCTGAAGTGCAATGAGCTGCCTCTAGATGTCGTGAGAATTTTGGGTGGTCACTTGTATAGAAAATTAGAGGCTTAGAGATCTAGAGAAGGGTAAATGATGGAGGCGAGATCTGAACCTGGACCCCAGGATCATGGATTGAGAACTAGAAGGGAATTCAGAGGAAACTGAGGTTTGGTGGGATTAAAGATGAGAATTCTGAGGTCCACAGAGGTTTTGATTTGTCCATGGTTATACAGATAGAAGGCCACTAGGTGACACCATAGTGCACAGAGTGCTAGGTGCGGAGTCAGCAAGACTCATATTCTTGAGTTCAAATGTGGCTTCACTAGCTGTGGAACCCTGGGCAACTTACTGAATGCTGTTTGCCTCAGTTACCTCATCTGCAAAATGATCTGGAGAAGGAAATGGCAAATCACACCAGTATCTTTGCCAAGAAAGAAAGAAAGAAAGAAAGAAAGAAAGAAAGAAAGAAAGAAAGAAAGAAAGAAAGGAAGGAAGGAAGGAAGGAAGGAAGGAAGGAAGGAAGGAAGGAAGGAAGGAAGGAAGGAAGGAAGGAAGGAAGGAAGAAATGAAGGAAGAAAGGAAGGAAGGAAGAGAGAGAGAGAGAGAGAGAGAGAGAAAGGAAGGAAGGAAGGAAGGAAGGAAGGAAGGAAGGAAGGAAGGAAGGAAGGAAGGAAGGAAGGAAGGAAGGAAGGAAGACCCAAATGGGCTCACGAAGAGTCAGAAGTGGTTGAAAACAACTGAAGAACAATACGAATAGCAACAGGCAGAAGTGGAACACTGGAGAAAGGATTCTCATTCAAGTATGGGTTGCCCTAGATGGCCTCAAAGCTCCCTCCGATTCAACTTCCGTGACTGTGATACTATTACCAGGTTACCTTTATTTAGTACTTTGCAATATATAGAAAGTTTTGCCTGCATTTGCTCCTGTCATCTTGTAACTTCTTAACTCTGAAAAGGGCAGTATAGGTTACCATGTCCACATTATCATTGAAGAAACTATAAGGGCAGTAAGGGAATTTGTCCCAAGGAGTGTAGTCACTTCTAAAACTAGTACTATCTAGTGCTCATTTCCCCAGGCACCACGCAAAATTTAAATTATATACTTATTTTTTTCTTTCTTTCTCTCACAGGAAACAAGAGAATATGAAGTTTCAATATAAAGACAGTTCTGCTCGAGATGTGACCTTCAAGATGTGAATGACAATAGGACTTCCTCAGTAACTCATCCAGAGACCATGTGGCATTCAATTGAAACCCTGGCTCTTCCATTGTCTTTCCTTTAGAGTCCTTATTGAAGATTTCCTGTTTTCTTCACTGTATTTATTATATTTAAATGGAAATAGGTGTGTGCAGCTGTTTGAGGTGGCTGTCTAGGCCAGGCACTTGGCACGGTTTCAGTCCCAAGGGCAGGTGTGTATGTGTGTTTGGTCGTTCAGGATAAAGTGAGGAAGGTGGGCCATGATCTGCTGTGAAGTCTCTCTGGATGATGGCACAAAGGAAAAAGTTGCATTGGCAAGGTTGCTGTGGTGTCCAGACTTAGGGCCACCAGGAGTGAGGCTTTGAAGGTTTGGGGGGAGGGGAGGTGTCTCTAGGCAGCTAGAGATACTATAGGCCAGATGGCTCAGGCTCCACAGGACCATAGTTTGGCCCTTGGAGATGACCCAGGGACTTTGGCCAGTTTGATCTCAAATGTGATGCTGTGTTCTCATGCTCATTCTTTAGGTTTTAATGATGCTTTGTAGAGGCGTACCAAATCTTGCCAGTCCCTACTCATTTCTTTCCACTTCCCTCCCTCCCCTCCTCAGGAGATATCCAAGCAACAAAAACTATCATCCTTACTGTCCAAGTTTTTCTGCTTTACCTGCTCACATCATTGGCAGTTTGTGGGGGTAGATGCTTATTTTCAAGGTCTCTGAAGTCAGAGATATCTTCTCTCTCCAGCTTCATCCTTGACTCAGGAAATTGGCACAAGAAAGGGTCAGCGACTCCTCAGCAGGAAAAACGGACAGAGGGAAACCTGACCCCAGGCTCACAAGCTGCCTTGTGGCTTCTTTTCCCTTTTCCACTCAGTAATGACAAAAAGAGAGGTGTGACATTTATTGTAGCTGCCAGAAATTAGCTTACGTTTAGGCAGCAAGGTCTTTCCAACTTTTCCTGCCTATGGATTTCAATTAGGGTAAAGGTATCTTAAGCTGAAAGGTTAGCTGAATTGTGCCCGACCCCTTTCCCCAATCCCACCCCTGCCATATATTTCCCGCTTTGATTCTCCTTCCCAAATAGGGAATTTAATCAATCAACAAACATTTCTACAAAACAGTCACTGTGTCCTGGGAAACAACTACAAAGGATGAAACAGTCTGCACCCTCAAGGAATTTGCATTCCACTGAGGGAGGATAGACAGGATCAATTCATTATCAAATGTTTAGAAAGCAGCTCTTATGTGCCAAACACCATAAGAAATGCTAGAGATACTGAGATAAAAATGTAACAGCCCCCGCCCTCAAGAAACTTATAGTCTATCGGGGATACAACATGTAGATATAGAAGCAGATGCAAGACAAATCTAAAGCAGACAGGAAATAACAAGGATGAGAAGGCACTGACCAGAAGGAGCTTCCCCAAATGGCTTTTTGAAAAGCACATTCAGAGGTCTAAAGCTGCAGCCCCCATTTCTCTGAAGGCCTAAATGGGGGTGGGCCAGGGAGTTACAAAGAGAGGATTGTAAAGGGCAGAACTGAAGTCAGCTATACTTCTTTCCCTTCTGAGAGTTATAGTGTTTGAGGCAGGGGGTAAAATTTTGATCAACCACCAGGGACTGAATAAGACTCAATAAGACTGAGAATGTAATGTCGTGTAAGCAACCTGCTGAATGAGACATAGAAATCTCCCGGTAGATATTGATCCACTGTAGCTTGGGGACCCTGGCAGTTAAAATGACAATGAATCCAACTACCATCTCTCTGTATTTTCCCCTGTTTTCTTCTCAATGCTTCTTATATTGATCTCTGTCATAGAAGAGGCCTGCATTGTCCTCTTCTCCCCTCTTGTATCTCAGGGTAATGGGAAGAATGCAGAAAGAAGCATGACTTAGTCGGGGGTGGGGCGGGGAAACCTGGCGTGAAGGGGAAAAAGGCATCTCTCTAGGACTTCAATCAATCTGGAAGTATTCAGTGCTCTGAACAACAGCTGAGAGAAGGGAAGAAACCTCAGGACACAGAGATTATGTAGGCATATTCCTGCAATCAGGGCAGCCATAAATCCCTTTAGTACCAGGGCCTTTTCGCTGTTCCCCCAAGCCAAACACATAAGATGGCTATGTGTGATAGAAACCAGGCCAATGTGGAGCTTCTTCCCCTCTGGGGTTGTCATTCGAATAACACTGGAGGGGCAGTGGAGGGTGGGGTGGGATGGAGGGATGGAGAAGCCCTATGCTAAGCCCAGTGTTTTTCTCCCATCCCTAACCTAGTGCATACCTAGATCAGTGGGGGGGCCTATGCTTACAACTCCCACATGATGTCCCCTGGCATATGGCCCCAGATCATGGCATAGGATTCAGCTAGATCTAGGAGCTTTAGTCAGCCCCTGCCTCAGAATCCAAGAATTCCAGAGTAGAAAGAGACCTCAGTGATAATTTAGGCCAATCTATACCTGCCCAAAAATGACCTCTGTAACATCTCCAGTCATTCCTTGAAAACTCCTAATGAAAAGGAAGCCATTGCTTCTCAAAGTAGTTGGTCTCCATTTTGGATAACTCACTACTCAGAAATATTTTCTTGCCTCCAGCTTAAATTTACATCTTTCCAACTTTCCCCACCTTTGTTCCTTGTTCTGCATTCTGGGGCCAAGCAGAAACAATTCTCCCCTGCAGCAGCCTCAAGATGTTTTACTACCAGCTGACTCACAGTGTTAAAAACACCTCTTTTTGGGGTAGCTAGGTGGCACAGTGAGTAGAGCACCAGCCCTGAAGAGTTCAAATCTGGCCTCAGACACTTAACACACTTACTAGCTGTGTGACCTTGGGCAAGTCACTTAACCCCAATTGCCCTACCTTCCCCCCTCCCAAAAAAAGAGTAAACACACCTCTTTTCACATGCAGTGCCCCTTGGGAATCTCAGTTGACAGATTAAAATATCTTGGGATGAATGGGACAACAAGTTTGTCACTTCCTCTCTAGAAATCTAGACATTTCTGAATGGTCCAAGGCTCAGCCATTTCATACCCATGTCAAACAAGTTCGTCTCCCCCATAACTATCAGAGAGAAACCCAAGATTTACTACCAAGGTCAGATGCGAGATCCATGTTTTTGATGACATTCCCCACCCCCTTAAATATAGTTGAAATGCTTCCTGGACATGAATGGCTGCTGGGATGTTTGGGGAAGTAACAGCCAACTGTAAAGGAAATTCGATTGTTTTTTTAAAGGCAAAATTCAGTCTTTTATTTATATTTCATGCTTCATCTAACCTTATGCCAACTGAAATGATGGCACTCTATTAATATTCCATGATTCTGAGACATAGTGTATTTATATGGAAAAACTAAACATTTTCCTCCCATAAATTCTTAATTCCAACCTTACTACCCTATAGGGATCCAGGTTGGGATGGACTTGGGCATTCCTAGCAATGTTCTGATGGATGAAAAATCTGCTAGTATTTTTTGGATGTCAATGTCTTTTTTCCTCAAGTTAAGCATCTGTAACCATGATGACTTTTTTTAAAATCTGTTCTAGTGTAGAGAAAGGTAAAGTGGATCCCTTTGATGTAACATATTTTGAAGAAGATAGATTTTCTTTTCTTTTTCACATATGTGACTGTAATTGTAATTTGTAAAGGCAAAACAAAAAACAGTGCCAAAAACGCACCAGGTGTGTCATTCCAGTTCATATATTTCTGTTTTTTATAAGGATGATGCTAAAATCATTGGGATTAAATATTTTTGGACATGATACTTCCTTGGAGGAATTTGAGAATGGAGTGGACCTTTCTACCAACAATGCCATGTGTTTAAACAGTTGAAACTAAGTTTACAAAGATTGGAGCTTCGGAAAAATGTTGATTCGAGCTTATCTGTCACCAGATCTCCATTGCTTAGAAATTTGTCTCCTTGGCATTCCCCACTTTGAATTCATATTAATGTTGAATCAACATATTAGCATGCTCTCCCCCGCCCCCCGCCAACTATACCTACGATTTCACTGGCATTAGGAGCTCCCAATAAGGAAATCTCCTCTCCCAATATGCATCACCTGCCACTTTGCATCTTATAGCCTTAGAGTATTACTTGGGACAGAGGAAGGTTAAGAGACTTGCCCAGGATTACACAGCCATCAGCAGAACCTGAACCTTCATCTTCTCAACCCCAAGATGATCTGTTCATCTACTGTGCTGTGTTGCTACACAACATAAGTATTCTGATAGAAGCCAGATGGATAGCAGTATGATGCCTTGAAAGGAGCCCTGGGTTTGGGGTTAGAGGACTTGGGTCTGAATGCAATATGACACTGGACGAGTCACTTCCTGTCTCTGGGTTTCAGTTTCCTCATCTGTAAAATGATGAGAGGTTGGACCCTGTGATCTCCAAGGTCCACTATATCTCTAAATCTATAACATTTGTTTACATATGTATCTATCTATTCCTGGACAGCTCCTTAAGGCTATAAGTTGCAGAGCAGCTAACTCTCCACATTGGCTAAGGGTTCCTCACTGGGAATTCCCTACACTGATGAAATCATATAAATGTACCTAGATGTATAAGTCTACACTTGCTGCAAATATTAGTCCTTTTGTGTATCAGCCTGAAGGCAAAGAAAGCCCAGATGATTCTTTGAAGTGTCAGATCAACAGCTTTGGACACCTCCTAACAACCTGAAAGACCCATGGTGCAGAGTAATCAGGATGTCCTGTGGAATGCTATGGCTGAAGGTTGCAGAGAGCTGACTGGGTTCTTCCTGGAGACCGCTCCATAGGACAGAAAGAACAGATTGACTAGAGATGAGTGGCTCCAGTATCTCATGGTGGACAATATCTTCTCAGGAATGACTGAGCCAGGTTTTGCCCCATGGATTTTCATCTTCCTTTTCTTCTCCAAATGAATGTGCTCTAGATTTTTAAATCCAGATTTGGGCCTCTAGAATTGGTACCTTAGAACTTTAAAATGATGAGACTGGGCCATGTTTCCACATCTGTGAAGTGAGGGTACAGGACTCAGATCCAGTGATTGTCGGTTCTCCATCAGTCATTTCCCACATAGTCTCTTCAGAAAAGTCCTGAATAAAATGGCAATACTCTGGCTTCCTTTTGTTTTTTGTTTTTATTTTTTTTGAGGCAGTGGTAGAAAGAGCATTGGATCTGGAGTCAAAGGCTATGTATAGCTATGCTACTTATAGCTATGCTACTTACTACCTGTGGGGCCTTGGGACAGTCATTTGACATCTCTCAGCATCAAATCCCCATCTGCAAAATGAGGGTGTTGGACTAGCTGATTTCTGGGGTCCCTTCTAACCAGAAGTCTGTGATCCCCAAACTATTGTCATTCTCCTATTTGTAAATGTCAACTCCAGTAACACAAATGAAGAGCAGTAAGTTGTACAGGTCACTTTTATGATGTGACAGGGTGGATTATGGCCAACTGGCAAATTCCAAGGCTCTCTGGTCTGTGATTCAATGGTCCTGATGTTTATGTCCATTGGCCCTTCAAGGACATGACATGTGCCAGGACTGGACTACAAGACTTAATGTGATTCTAGGGCCATCTGAGAGTGAAAATTTGGACAAGATGGATCTGGGAGAATTGTTATGATCCAGAGTCACCTCCTCATCATACCCCAGAAAGTGCAGAGTAGCAGCTGGACAGGTTTGTTCTGAGGCTTGTGAGGTGGGTAGAGAACAGATTTCCTGTTCCCTTGGAATACTACATGTTTGCACTTTTTGGCCCACCTGAGTTATTTCTAGAGGTCAATCAATCAATCATTCTTGTTTATCTACTATGTGTCTACTATGTTGTCAATATGCAATTTTATCACCTGGACAGTACCCAGAGATGACACAGAACAGAACAAGTATCATGGAATCACAGAATGTCAGAGTTGGCAGAGACTTCAGAGGCCATCTCATCCAATCTTGTGCCTCTCTCTCTCCTCCAGAGTTGTTGAAATCAGTGGCAAAATGAAAGTTAAAATGACTGATGATGGATTGGGATGCAGTGGATGACCTTGGCCTTTCTAAGGTAAGGTCTTTCCCAGGCCAGTTTGTCTGAGGCAATGTCCATTCAATGACTAACAGCTAGGTAAGAATCGAGACAAGAGATGACCTAATTTACCTTCACAAAAATATCAGTCTGCAAACTGGGGGCTCCCCAACCTCTCTTTCAAGAATTCCAGTGAGGAGGAAACCACTGTCTTCTGAGCTGCCTCATAGTATGAAATGAGTCTACTTTAACCAAAATTTCCCAAATCCGTGAGATTAGTAACATTACCAACTTAGCCAATTGCACCACCACCACCAAGATCATCCAAGCAGTTTCAGAGGTAAATAACAACAAAAATACTCAAATGGCACTGTCATCTCTTTGATTCCAGAGCTCTCTTAGATAATACTAGGAGTAAGAGCTTTTAATTTCACTAGTCTAGTTCCAATACATGTCGCTTGAGCAATGCTCAGGCTACAGTTGGTAATTTCCCCATGCCAAACAACAATCAATATCACCTTTTAAAGAAAGATATTCACTCCTTGAGACAATGAGGTCCTGGCTTCCAATCTTCTTGACTGACCGAGTTCTGCATGATCACATTGTCACAGCTTAAAATCTCGATGTCTGATCAGGAAGAGGTCACAGAATCGCAGAATGTCGAAGTTGTAATGAACCAGTTTAACCCATACCTTCAAAATACACCCCCCCAAACCACACACATAACATGCCTGACAGTCATACAGTCTCTGCTTGAAGACCTCCAATGAAGGGGGACCTACTACCTCGTAAGGCAGCTCATGCCACTTTTGGAGAGCTGTGCTTGATGGGAAGTATTTCCTTAGTCAAATGCTCCAAGGAATCTGTGATTTTATGAATGTGGATATTCCCTCCAGTGATACAGATCACAGTCATCCATGCCTTCTCATCTTAGGTGACATTTGTCCATGTCCTCCCATGGATTTGCCACAGGGGCTCCACCCAACATTCCAGGAAACCTACCTCCCTTTCTCTTGACAACATGAAATTTTCCTTCTATTGAGCCTAAATGTGCCTCTTTGCAACATCCACCCAGTAAGATCATCTGGAGAAGAAATCTTCAGGATGCAAAATGAAGCCAATAGAAATAGGAGTGAAAAACTGAACTTGGACCCTTAAGTGTTCCCCTCAACTTAGATGAAGTATGTGAATGTTGTGAAAAGCTGGAGAAAAAAAGTTGGTAATTTTATGGACTCCATCCCATTCCAAGTTTCAGAAAATAACTTGCTAAAGAATGAACTCACCATTATCTGTAAGTCACATCTTTTGCCTGGGGATCATAAAAAAGGACCAGTGAAATAATAGTGAAGAAATCATAGCCAATGTAAATTATCATGGCTCAAAAATCTCTCCATTTGGGAAGGGAGAATGTGTCCTGTGCCACCATTTTTCTTATGACTCAGTTTGTGACTTTTTATAAGTGGTTTGTATGTAGTATAGGGGTTTCACAGCAGCCTGATTATATAAACTACTTCCTATTTTGTTCCTGAAGTTAGGAGTTTTCTCCTTCACATGAACTAGAACCGATTTGTAGAGTAACAGAAATGTCTATTTTCATGCAGCTTTTTTTTCCTGAATGTACACTACGGTTTCCTATTTGCTTTTTAAATTGTCATACAACTTGAATCTTTAATCTCAATCAAGATGAACTGACTGTCTGCAGCAAAGCTTTTCCAGCCTTGGTTCCCATCCCTGAAAATTAGAGTAGAGCTCATTCCCTGGCGCTCTCCATGGTACTGAACCCCTGAGTGCAATAAATCTCTCATTTTTCATCACATCTGAAGTGTGGTCATTTATCTTCACTGTCCAGTTGTAGGACTTCCATGACATTTGGTGCAAAATAATCACATCCTCTTTTCTGTCACCTATTTGCATTTCTGTGGTTATTTGATAAATGAAATAATCATCCCTGATGGCCCCCCAAAGACCAGTGAAAGAATGGTGTGGGGTAGTGGAAAGAGCTTTGAACTAGGAGTGTGGAAAGATTTATGTATGAAGCCCAGATCTACATTAACTCTTCATGTTACCTTAGTTGGGTCACTTTTCCTCTCCCATCCCCTCACCTGTAAAATGAGAGGGGGCTAGACTGGCTTTTCTAAGGTCTTCCCAGCTCTCACAGTCTATAATGAGAAAAAAAAAGAACCAAATTGCATAAGTTTAACAAAATTGCTGCTCTAATGTTGCTATAATTGAATATTTCAAGTGTAGAATGTTCTGGTATAATGGGGATAAAGAAGAGAGTTGGACAGGATGCTGCTCAATGTATAACAATCCCCATCAATGAACCAGGAACACCATGATACATCTAAAGGCCAATTTGGGGGAAATTATCTAGAGTATCTTTTATTGTGCCTCCAATCAAACCCTCATCCTAAGTGTCATCATGTTGTGGAAGTGACCTTGAGTCCTCATAGTTCTCATACAGCAAGGTATGAATTCTGTCAGGGCTCAAAAATGGGCTGGTGATGAACAGAATCCCAGAAATTTGGAGCCTCAAGGGACCTTAGCAGCCATTTAGAACAACCCGTATCCCCCCAAAAGAGTCCCCCACTATAACATCCCTAACAAGTAGATGTCTGGCTTAAGTTTGAAGACCTCCAGGGAGGAGAAAACCATTATTTCTCTCAGCTGCCAATTCCACTTTTGGCCAGCCTCATTGGGAAGAAGTTTTCCCTGACAACAAGCTTAAATTGGCCAACCCGTTACTCTGAGTTCTGTCCTCTGGAGGCAAACAGAGCAAGTCTTCTCTTTTTTTCCATATAATGGCCCTTCAGAAACTTGAAGACAGCAATCATGCACCACCCCTCCACCCAACCCTCCAACCTTCATTTTGCCAGAACAAACATCTCTGTTTCTTTCTGTGTGTCTGTTGCCTGAGGCCTGCTTAGCTAAGCTCAGAGAGATTTATCACAAAGTTGGCCACAGGGAAATAGGTTTTTTAGGGCATAGCACCTCTCAAATACCATCTGAGTCATTGAAGGAAGTGTCTGCATCCATTGAATTAGCAGCTCTTTCAACAGCAGGTGCTGATGTGAAGTGTTGGACAAAAAACAAAAAAAAAAAACAAAAAAACACTTCTAAATGCTATATCAGAGGTCCCTCCATTGGGCAGGGCTAGGTGGCAGAAGAGATAGACCACTGGGCCTGGAATGATGAAGTCCTGAGTTAAAATCCAGTCTCAAACACTGTAGTAACTTGGGCAAGTCACAACTTCTGTTTGCCTGCTTCCTCATCTGTAAAACAGGATAATAATAGCACCTGCCTCCCAGGATGGTTGTGAGGATAAAATGATATAATATTTTAAGCACTTTACAAATTTGAAAGTGCTATGTAAATCCTAACTGTCGTTATGATTTTATTATTATCACTAATAATAGCTATTAAGTTGATTTTGTACGTGTAAATATTTAGTGATAATTAGTAATGATACAATGGTAATAATTATATGGTGCTTTAAGTCCCTCCCAATTTCAGTGCGCTCTAGGTCTTTGTCCCTCTGGCTCCTGTAACACATTCCCTCCTTCTCTGTGGTAAGATTTGGGTCCTGAGGACTAATTCACACGGAGTGCCCAGTGGGCTCAAAGCTCCCCTTATGACTCACCTTGAGATAGAAACGGGGAGAGCACCTCCCTCTGCCCTTCTCCCTGATTCTCCAATGAGGGAGACCAGGAGAAAACACTCAGCCACCCTGCTCCCAGCTGTCTCACAGTGAAGCTTCTTTCCCCACTGAAGGTGACTTACATGTGAAAAATCTTGGATCTGGCAGAGGAACCAAGGATGATGGTGGCCCAAATGCTCTAGCTCTGTATCCCCCTAGATGACAGGGATGGTGGTGGCAGTGATAGCCACAATAGTAATAACTAGGTAACACAGTAGATTGAGCACTGGACCTGGAGTCAGGAAGACCTGAGTTCAAATCCAGCCTCAGACACTTACTAGCTGTGTGACCTTGGGCAAGTCACTTAACCCTGTTTGCCTCAGTTTCCTCATGTGTAAAATAAGCTAGAAGAGGAAATGGCAAACCATTCCATTATCTCTACCAAGAAAATCCCAAATGGGGTCACAGAGAGTCAGACATGACTAAAACGACTGAACAATTATAATATTACTAACAATGATAGATTAAAAGCCTACAGAAATATTTTAGAAACCAACAGCATGTTCCAGTGGGTATAGAATCTGAGAGCCCCATTCCAATCCCACTTCTGCTCCTTACTAGCTATGTGACTATAGTCAAGTTACTTAGCCTCTCTGGGCCTCATCTATAAAAATGAGAGGATTGAAGCTGATAGCCTCTAAGATCTCAATATTAATTATTAAAGAATGACTGACTTGTCCCAAGACCATGGCTGTCTGAGCTCCATTGAATATGATGAGAAAAATGAGATAAGAACTCACCTTTATAGTTTAAGAGCTAGTAAGCATTGGAGCTGAGTCTGAAACTCAGGGCTTCTGACACCAAGGCTAACACCACATCATGTTGCCCTCGAGGAACTTCTATCTGACCTGAGGAAAATGATATATAGGGAACAAAGTGTGGCATAAGACATCCTGAGAATGGGGAGCATATTAATAGCCAAGAATGATAGGGGCACAATTCACAAAGTAGGTAGCACCCCAGCTAAGCTTTAGAGGAAAATAAGGATTCTGAAAGGCAGAGATGAAGAAGTATTCCAGGTAGTATTCCAGACACGAGGAATGGATTATGAGGATGCATAGAAGTAGGAGAGGATCCTTTGGGACGGAGTGTGGAGCTTGGGGAGCAGTCCAAAATCTAGTTTGGCTGAAATAGAGAGTTTATGAAAGGAAGCTCTATAAACTAAGGCAGAAGTGGCAGGTGGGAGCCAGAATATGGAGGTCCTTGATTGCCAAGCTAAGAAGTTTGTATTTTGTCCTGGGTGTGATGAGAATTCACTGAACACAGCCTTCAGTTCTATACCAAAGCCCTCTGCCGTATTGCACCTTTGTAAACAATTCAACTGCTGGAATTGTCCACACAAGGAATGGTACATCTTGATGAAATTCTCTGGTTTTGAGCTTTCAAGGATCTGTTTTTACATCTCTAGAGGCAATTCCTCCCTTTTTCCCTCCCCACAGATTACAAACCTGTCACACCTTAGAAGATAATCTTACTGAGTTGCAGTGGCCAAAAAAAAATATTCTAAGCAAGATAGTTTGATTTAGTGGAAAGATCATTGAATTGTGAGTAGGAAGAATTATTTTTGAATCCTGGCTTTGCTACTTACTGTCAGTATGACCTTGGGCAAGTCACAAATTGGGTTAAGTTGGATGATCTCTAAAGTCCCTTCCACCTTTAAATCTCCAATGCTCTCATATTCTAGTTCACACAACTTTTAAGAAGCTATAATCCCCAGGCAAAGAAAATAAATAAAATAAGTGATTTTCTTCTCCCTTCCTTCCCCAGCATTAAATTTTCCTTTGCCCTAGATTGAGGAAAAGAGTTCTATCTGACAAAGATCACCTGTGATTTATGCTGCTGGCTGAAGAATATTAACCACACCAATAATTCCTTTTAATAGTTAAATGGCAACTCCAGTCAAGTGAGTTGTGTGTTCCCTCAAACCACCAGATGTCAGCCAGGGACAGCTCAGCTTCTTTCCATCCCTTTTGAAATCTAAAAAGAACATATGATTTTCTTACCTAGACTATTTTGAATTTGTCAAAATGTTTTAATGTACCATAGGGTATTCACTGCAAGGTCAGATACTGAAGCTGAAGTTTAAATACTTTGGCAACAAAATAAGGAGACAAGACTCATTGGAAAAGATCTTGATGTTGGGAAAGATCAAAGGCAAAGGGAGAAGGGGATGACAGAGGATGAGATGGATAGATAGCAAGCTTGGACAGATTTTGAGAGATAGGGGAGAATAGAAAAGCTTGGTGTGCTATGGTCCATAGCATCAGACACAACTGAATTATTGAACAATAGAGACAACAGCATGTTGTGGCTAGGATAATTGGGTATAACATGGAATTACAGAATCTCAGAGATAGGAATGAACCTTGGGTCCAACCCAGACCTGAACAAGACTGCCTTCTAAACATCTCCCCAAAGTAATAATCTAGTCTCCGCTGGAAACCTCCAATGAGGGTGACCTAACTGCCTCCCAAGCCATCATACTTTTGGACAGCTCTGATTGTTCAGAAGTTTCTCCTGACTTTAAGTCTAAATCTACCTCTTTCTAACTTTGTTAAGTTCTCTCCCCTGGGACCAAATGCAAATCTATTTCATCTTTCACATGACAGTCCTTCAGATGCTTGAAGCTATCATCCACCCATACCTTTATACCACTGATCAAAGTCACCTCCAAGTTAAACATGCCCAGTTTCTCCTCTCATCAGTATACAGCTTGACTTCAAGCTCCTTTCTATTCTCTGAATTCTCTCCAGATAATGAGCACTAAAACATGATTTCCATCACTGGACACAATACTCTACATGTGGCCTACTTAAGTGGCTGAAACCAGCTCCTCCATCTTTCTGTACATCACGCTTCTGTTGATGTAGCCTAAAATCACATTAATTTTTGGATGCTGTGTTATACTCCTGGTTCAAATCAAATTCACTAAAATGATTCACTAAACTCCATGATCTTTGAAAGAGGAGCTGTTTTCTAAGCCATGTCTCCAGCATCTAATACATGAGAAGTTGACTTTCTGAACCCAAACGTCAAACTTTATATTTATTCCTATTAGATTTCTTCTGGCTCAATTCAGTCCAATGTTTTTGCCAGCCAATTTTATTTTGAGTCTTGAATCTGTTATTCATCCCTCCCAACTTGGTGCCAGCTGACAATTTAGTGAGAATACTATCTATTAAATTTCATTCAATTCCACAGTCCTTTCTAAGTACTTACTCCATAGAAGTGACTGAGCTAGGACCTGGAATATATAAAGACCAAATGAAAAGGAAAAAAATCCCTGCCTCTAAGGAGCTTACATTTTCTTGGAGGTGGGAGGAGATATAACATTTAGGTTGACAAATAAAGACAGTAAAATTTGAGGAAGCAGATAGCACTAACAGGAAAGGCTTCACAGAAAAAGTGATACCTGAAAGAATCTTGATGGAAACTACGTCATGATGAAAATTCATCAAAGAGATGACCATGAAGTGTGTCCCTTTACAGATGTTCCAGTCATGTGTTGTCCTGATGTCTATGCCTTTCATGCATGATCTCTATCAATATGCACTCTGCCTAGTGACAATGTACATATTTGTGGAAGAATATGCCCTGGACTTATGGGGAGGGAAGTTGTTCTGTTGCTACTTTTTAATGATTTTTTCATTCTATTTAAGTCGACCTAATAGTGGCCCCTAGTGGCTAACCAGTATAAATTTGGGGGGGGGGGGTAGGTCACAAACTGTATGGTTTGACGTTGATATGTACCAATAGAATACCTTGAACCTTTCTGCTAATGGTTGGGAGTGTTCCAGATGTTTTGAATAACTAAAATCTGAGAACCCTAGTTCATATTCAGACACTGATTTTGATTCCCACCCCCTGCCACCATTTGTCTAGAAACTCCATGAGGTGAGAGGTTATATCTTATTGGTCTTTCAATCATCCCCATCCTCTCTGTCATCTCTAGGAACTATGAACAAGAGAATATACAAGAAACCTTGCTGTTTCCAAATGGAAGTGGATTCTGAACCTACCACTTGCAATTTTCCATTTCCTTCTCCCAATATAAGGAACACACCCATAAGCTACTGTTTCCAGGCTCTTCCTTATCCCCCTAATTCCAAAAACAATCTATTTCTATCTTATTTTCAGAATGTTCTCTAATGAAGGAGAAGGTGGATTTCCCAAGTTATTCAGGCTGTATTTTGGAGGAACTTGGCAGTAGAGGAGGGTTAGATTAGAAAGCCCTCAAGAGCACTTCTAGCTCCAGAATGATCTGTCTTAATCAGATATGAAAGGAAAACTTCATCTTGTGACTCAAGGCAGGTATTGAGGCAGAGTATCAAGTCTTCAAGGTTCGTGGGGCTGCTGCTAAGGGCTGATCCTGTAGGAGTAAGAGTCTTACTGGAAAGGGAAGCTGCTGGTCAGCCTACCATGGCAAAGATGCAGTGCACTGCAGGCAAAGCCAGATTTCTTCTCATTCTGCATTCTTCTCTCTCTCTCTCTCTCTCTCTCTCTCTCTCTCTCTCTCTCTCTCAACACACACACACACATACCATAGTCTCTGTGACTTTCTCTTTCTCTCTTGGTCTCCTTTTTCAGTCTCTCCCCTACCATGATCCTCCTTCTCTTCTTTCTGTATTCTCTTTCTCTGCCTCCCAGAGGAGGGAGGGGGCTCTCCTGCTGTGTGTGTCTTCCCTGTCTCTTTCTCTTTCTCCCCTCCTTGCCTCCCTTTCCTCTTCCTCTCTCACAACCCTGTCTCTTCCCATCTCCCATACCATACCTCTCCTCACCATCCTCCCCACACACCCTCTCCCCACTCCAAGCATCTCTGCACAATCAGGCTGTCATGGAGCTCACACTGCTGGTTGCCTCATTAGACCTCAGAGCTCTGAATTCTGCTGAGATGGATTTAGACTCTGATGATAACCAGAAAGGTTTTATTAGCAGAAATGTTGTTGGACTTCCTTTGCAGGGGTCCATGTGAGTCAAAAGAAAGGACAGACACATTTAATTCTCAGTTTCAGTCTTTGCAAGTAGCACCCAAAAGGCCCAGCCCCACTCTGAATGTGGGAAGTTGCCCAGCTCTATTTTTCTAACTGGCCACTTTCCCCAGAGGCAAGCACCCAAGAAGGCCATGTTGATTTACAGTTTGTTTGTACTCTGAGAGCCTCTCAATGCAGGCCACAGATGTGTGGGGCCAGAAATCCTAGACAAGGCTCTTGGCCTTATCCTGCCAGATGGTTTTATATTAATCCCTTGTCAGGCAATAAGTAATCTGAAACTGAGAAGTCAGTAGCACTCACTCCAAGACAGCTGGGATGCAATCCTCCAGTCATCTGGGTCAGTTACAGAAGGTGGAGCAAACCCTGAAGCCCACCATCCTCTAAGCTTCTTTCTAGACTTCAGCAGAGTCATTTTGACTCTGTATAGAGGGAAACGTCTGGGACATTTCTCCCTCACATTCAGTGGTGTGCTTGTAAATATTTAAGAACCAGCTCTCCAAAAAAGTATGCATAACACACTTTTAAGTTTAATCTGTACCATTATCATTTATCCATGAATTTCTTAAGTCTACAGTGACAATCAACAAACTAATATCAAGCTCTGATTTGTAGTGTTTGCTGATTTTTAAGGTGTATATGCTTACACTGAAATTTTCACAATCTACCATCATTAGCCAACACATTCATGTTCATATTCCTCAACTTTCAAAAAAAAGACCCCTTGGGATGAAGGGGTACTGTAGCCTTGTAGACAGAATGCTCTAACGTGGCTTCCGTAGATCTCTGCGAGGCAGTGTAGCGCAGTGGGTAGAACACTAACCCAGAGGCAGCAAGACCTACATTCATAGCTCACTTCTTGACCTTACTACCTATGTGACATTTCAGCTTTTGGACCTCAATTTCTTCATCTATAGAACAAGGAGGTTGGACTAGATATTGCTAAAGATCCTTCTAGCTCTATAGCTATGATACTATGCCTGAATTCAAATCCCATCTCTGACATTCATTGTATAACCATAAAGGAGACCCTCAGCTCAAGAAATCTCATTTTTGTCATCTGTAAAATGAGGGAGATGATCTTTGTGCAGTATTACCTCCTTCATAGGATTGTTGGGAGGAAAATACTTGGTGGACCTTAAATCATTAGATGAACACATGTTATTTTTATTGTTATATTTTATTTATATTTATCTTCTTATTTCTGGCACTCTGGTTTCCAGCCCCTGGGAGGGAAACCTTGTCAATGTGCTAGAAAAACATCTGGGATGATAACTCAGACCAGAATAAATTGCTCAGGAATATTCCGCCCACAGCTGCAATCATGTTTAGATGCCTTTGACTGAATTGAGATAGATGACTAGGACATTTTCAAATGTGAAATAATGCAGCAGTGATAACTGCAGATGAGCAAATATTTTTCCACAAAACTTGTTGGCCATAAGTATAAAAGAGACCCTAAAACAGAGGTGTGAAACAGGGCCTGGGCTGCCCTCCCCAGAGTGCACCTGAACCCGATTAAAATGTATTGTGGGGGGCGGGGCGGTGAGGTTCAGCTAGGTGCCACAGTGAGCAGTCAGAAGGATCTGAGTTCAAACAAATGTGGCCTCAGACACTTGACACACTTACTAGCTGTGTGACCTTGGGCAAGTCACTTAACCCCAATTGTCCTGCTTCCCCCCTCAAAAAAATGTAATTAGGAAATAGCAAAATAAATAAACATGATAAAATGTAGATAGTGATACATTTTACAACTAGGTCAATGTGCAACCTGCAGGGATCATTTTGTACAGATTAGTGCCTCCATCCTACCCCTATTTCTGTTTGAGATTTATACCACTGGCCTGGACAGCCATAGTTGGCCACAAATTGGAGAATCAGAGAATCTCAGAGATGAAAAAGACCTCAGAGTTAGAGAAGGGACCTATATATCCCCAATATTTAGCAGCAAATGCTTTCTAAATGAATAGTTATGCAGTAAATATCATCCCTATGCCACTTAAATGTGAAAGCAAGAGCCAATATGTGCTCATGAATATTCTATCTAGGTTTATTGAAAGCTATCAACTATTACAAGAGAGTAGTCACAGATGGTTGTATTTCAGAAGAATGTTGAGTACAGGGAGCATGAATGCTACCAAGGCCCTCTTCGTCAGGTGCTTCCAGATGGGGGGCATGATCCATTGGACCTTTATAAGCTTCCATTTCTCCACCAACCTGTTCCACACCACTATAAAGACCAATATCCATGACAGTCACAGGATGACTTCAGTAGCAATGTGATTCCTACATTACTTTCATTTAGAGAACATTTACTACTAAATATATGCAACACTAACTCCATTATGTTTAGTAACAGTTTGTAATCCAGCAAGCTGCTCTAGCTTTTTATTTCTATATCTAGGGGAAGCTAGGTAGCACCATAGTACATAGAATGCTTATCCTAGAGTCAGGAAGACTCATCTTCCTGAGTTCAAATCTGACCCCAGACACTTGCTAGCTGTACGACCCTGGGCAAGCCACTTAACCCTATTTGCCTCAGTTTCCTCATATTTAAAATGAGCTGGAGAAGGAAATAGCAAACCACTCCAGTATCTTGGACAAGAAACCCCAAATAGGGACACAGAGAGTTAGATATGACTGGAATGTCGCAACAATATCTACCAGCTGGAAAGCTCACTAAACCAACAGAGGTTTTCTCTGTAAGGAGGCTCGGGCTAGGCTGAAGAAAATATTTTCAACTATTGGTAGAGTTTGCAGAGCCTTACATGGAAACAGGTTTACTTCTTAATTTATAATTGTATAACTGGGTTTTAATAAAGTCAGAATTATAGGATGAATTCCATTAGGTCCCAAGCAGGTCTACAAAGTAGGCGGCTAGGTGGCACAGTGAACAGAGCACCAGGCTTGGAGTCAGGAGGACCTGAGTTCAAATCTGGCCTCAGATACTTACTACTTATATGACCTTGGGTAAGTCACTTAACCTTGTTTGCCTCAGTTTCCTTATCTGTCAAATGAGCTGGAGAAGGAAATGGCAAACCCCTCCAGTATCTTTGCCAAGAAAATTCCAAATGGTAGCATGAAGAGTCAGACATGACTGAAAAATTAATGAACAAAAAGTCTACATAGGTGAAAACTGACCTAAGATGCCTGTTGGTAGCAATTATCTCAGACTTACCTCATACATGCCTGTTATTGGTCACACTTCCTGGCTTCCTTCAAGTCTCAGGTAAAACTCCACCTTCTTCAAGAAGCTATTAGGGCTTCATGATTATCTCCAATTGGTCCTATTTCTGTCTTATTTGTGCCTAGCTGTTTACATATCATCTTCCCCTTGAGGGAAGGGACTTTTCTTTTCTTTTTCTTTTTTTTTCTTTTTTCTTTCTTTCTTTTTTTGTTTTTTTTCTTTGTATCCCCAGTATTTAGCACAATGCCTGGCACATGTTGTTGTTCACTCATGTCTAACTCTAAGTGACTTCATGGACTTTTGTCCACGGGTTTTTCTTGGCAAAGACACTAGAGTGATTTGTCATTTCCTTCTCCAGTGTGTTGACACTTTATAGAAGAGAAACTGAGGCAAATAAAAGTTAAGTGACTCACCCAGGGTCAGTCGTAGTGTCTGAGGCCATATTTGAACTCAGATCTTCCTGACTTCAGGTCCAGCGCTCTATCCACTGTACTACCTAGCTGTCTGGCACATAGTAGGCATTTAATAAATGCTTGTTGACTTGATGAGGAGGATGGAAGAGTGTGGACGTCCACATCCACACAGTCCACTGCTGTCAGGAATCTGACATGATGGTACACAACCTTCAAGTGGAAGCACCCAAATACTCCTTTTAGCATAATAGAAATTAGGGGTAAAATGAACCTAAGAGATGTTTTACTGCAATCTCATTTCATGGGGCAGGAGGGATCTGAGGCACCAAGCGGCCACAGGATGTGATCAAGATCATGCAGGCAGAAAGTACCAGAATTAGAAACTAAATTCAAATCCTCAGAATGAATGCAAACCCATTTCTCTTTCCACAATTTAACGCTGCCTCATTGAGTGTGCAGGGACTGAACTCTACCTCTCTTTGTGAAATGGGACTGAGGCATTTAATCGTTCATTCAGTGACTATGGAGAAAGCCAATAAATAATAATATTAAATATAGTGATACTTAATAATGCTCATTAATTTAACCAATTTATTAAGTGCCTATATTCCAGGCCCTGTGTTTTATTTCATTAGGAAATAATTTCAGGCTTCAGGGTATAAAGTACAACCTGATACCAGATGACCAAGATGTCGGGGAATCTTAGAGCCGAAAAGGACCCTAAAGGGAAATCACTGAAGGCAGAAGCAATGTTGGAAAGTTAAGAGAGTACAAGTGGAGCTGATAGAGGGTGCCATGGTGCACAGAGAACAGGGCCTGGAATCAGGAAGATTCATCTTCCTGAATTCAAATCTGACCTCAGACGCTTACTAGATGTGTGACCCTGAGCAAGTCATTTAGCCCTGTTGGCCTCAGTTTCTTCATCTGTAAAAGGAACTAGAGAAGGAAATGGCAAACCCCTCCAGTATCTTTGCCAAGAAAACCCCAAACGGGGTCACAAAGAGTTGGACACAAGTGAATAACAACACCACACTGTCTATTCAGGAGACCTGTGGGGCCTCAGACCAGGAGGATGCTGATAAATGTTTAACAACTGGCTCTCTGCAGGAACTACATACTTTAAAGTTTAATCTGCATTCTCACCATTTTCTCTATTGCTTCACTAAGTCTAGAAATCAACAAAATAATGTCTCAAATCCTGAATTGCAGGGTTTGCCCACTTCCTATGCAGAAATACTGACACTAAAGATTTAACAATCTGCTCTTGCGAGCTGGTTCAAGCCGACTCCAGCACATTGCTGGATTGAGCACTTTACATATCTTGACTGAGCCTCGGTTACCTTACCTATGAAAGAAGAGAGTTGGATTAGTTGTTCCCTTAACTGTCTTCCATACCTGCCATGGTTTCCTTAAGGCTTCTTTGAGTTCCAGCATTCTATATTGTAAGGCTCCTCCCAGCTCTGACATCTCCTGTTCTAAGGGTTCTCCAAGCTCTAGTATTCAGTGGGCTTTGGCCCCTTTGAGTTCTAGCATGCATTCTAAATAGAAGATCTTTCACTGTTCCAGTGCTCATCCTCATCCAGCCCTCTCCCTGATCTGATGAGGAAACAGAGGCCACAAGCCAAAACAAGCAAACAAACAAGCCATTAGCCAGCATAATTCTGGGCTGAAACCATGTCAGGAAACAAGGCCAAGTGGCCTTGTTTCTCCAGATCAAACACCAAGCCTCCAAAACCCCAGTCAGGGCAAAATCAACAATTCCTCCTCTTACATCCTTGAGAATAACAGGACACTTTGCTTCATGTTCACAGGGGACTGTCTTTTTTCACGTGTGTCACACACTTCATTAGGAAGCCAAAGAGGAGGAAGGTCACTAATGTCTTCCACTGACAGTGACTCATCACTTGTGAGTCATGTGAATAAGAGGCTTACAGACGGCAGAGAATGGAGGAACCAATCATGAATGTTTCCTAAACATCAGCAGGTGTTCACTAAAGTAGTTTCTTCTTCTTCTTCTT
>CM053622.1:13503179-13549544 GCA_028646595.1 Phalanger gymnotis | reverse complement strand
AAGGCAAGGCAAGGCAAGGCAAGGCAAGGCAAGGCAAGGCAAGGCAAGGCAAGGCAAGGGAAGGGAAGGGAAGGCAAGGCAAGGCAAGGGAAGGGAAGGCGAGGGAAGGCAAGGGAAGAGAGAAATAAAGAAAGGAGGATTCTTAGATTCTGATTTCTTGCTGATCCCCTACTTTTTTTGAAAATTAGTCCATAGGAGACACTGGGCAGGACAGATTCACATGTTTCTGGGCTTCTGACTTCAGACAGCAAGATTGGGTAGGGGCCTCGAAGATTTTAAATCATGATATAACAACAGCAATATGTTTGTTAATAAGCTTGCTAAATGAACCCAAAATCTCTTGCATACCAATTTACCTCCTACACACAGTTCTAAAAAAGATAAGCTCAACTTGTAAGACATGCATTTCATGGGGGAGAAGGGGAAGGCGGGAACACTTTCCAAGGCAGTAATGTGAAATGAAAGATAACAGCTTTAGCTAACAGCTGTCAGATTCATATGGCAGAAGGTGAGATGGAAGACTCTGAAGGAAGGGAGACTTGAATTATTTTTATACACAGGTTAAAAAAATAATTCAAAGGGAATATGTATTTTTATCATTTTTCATTCATGCCACATTATAAGCTTGTCATTGCTGTCCTTCGCTTTTGTCATTTGGCTTACTTTTGTTCTAATTATTATAGAAATTTGAGCACTTCCCTGATGGATTTTTTCTCCTATTAATACGAAAAATACAAAACCTCAAAATCACTTGTTCCTGAAAAAAAAATCTAATATATGCTGCTCTTGGAAGTGTCTAAAATGATAGAATTTAGACCTGGAAGGTCAACAATCAGTCACAAACTTATAGGATGCTAGAGCTGGAAGAAACCTACCTCCTTATTTTCCAAATGAGAAAATGGAGCCACAAGGAGAGGGAAAGGGCCGGTCCATGGTCACCCAACAAGCCAGTGGCAAAGCTGTGCATCAGACTCATGTCTTGGGGCTCCTGGCCTAGCACTTCTCAGCATATGATCCTGCTTCTTTCTATCCCGCTTAATTTACTAATTGCAATGAATATCCAGAGCATGAAGATGATTGGAGCTGTCTCTTCCTTTCACTCTTCCATGCTTTGTCTTACTATTGATGCCAAGAGCAGAGACAACAGGGCAACCAAATTCACAGGGTAAGTGTCATCTGTCTATTTGAGACTGTACTTAAGCATAAAGAGATTTGGTAGAGTAGAAGATACTGCTCCTGATTTTGCTGGGTTGGCAAAAGTCTTCTCTTATCTTGTCCAACACGAATCTAGAGATTTAGAACTGGAAGAGTCCTCAGAGAGATCACTTTGTCCAAGCCCCCCCCCCATTTTTAGCTGTGGAGATTATGGTTTCAGTGACTTGTCCTAGGTTACACAGGTAGAGAGTGCGTGGCAGACAGATTTAGAACCCAGAGCCTCTGACTCCTGTTTTTCCCACTGCTCCATACTGTATATGACTGGACTCTCATGGAATGGGCTCATTCTTCCCCAGACTGAAATATGACATTGGGGTAAAGGGAGGACAGGACAAGAAAAAGGAAGAGGGAGGGAAAAGGAGGAATAAGAGAAAATTATAAAGGGACAAATCTGGGTCCATTGTCAGGAAAAATTTCCCACAGGTTAATGGTCTCTCCTGGGAAGCAGAAGGTTTCTCCTCTTTGAAAGTTTTTAAGAAAAGGTTGGATGGGAGCAGCTTGGTGGCACAGTGTACAGAGCACCAGTCCTAAAATCAGAAGGACCTGAGTTCAAATCCAGCCTCAGACATCGACTAGCTGTGTGACCCTGGGCAAGTCACTTAACCCCAATTGCCTCAAAAAAAAAGGCAAGGTTGGATATCTACTTCTTGAGTACATTATAATGAGCCTTCCTGAGACTAGATGGCTGTTGAGGTCCTTTCCAACTCTGAAAATTGCATGGTTCTGTGATTCATCTGTGGAAGGTGAAGGTTAATGATCTTAGATGATCCTTACAGTGTTTGGGCAAGCCATATCATTCATTTCTCTATGTCTCAGTTTCTTTATTTATAAAATGAAGTTATTTGACTAGATGGCCTAGATAACAGCTACCTTCCAGGATAAACATTAAGTAATATTTGTAAAGTATTTTATGCTATATAAATGCTTATTTGTACTAGTAGTAGTAGTGGTGGTGGTGATGGTGGTGGTAGTGGTGGTGGTGGTGGTGGTAGTAGTAGTATCTCTTCCCAGCTCTAAATCTTTGTGAGGACAAAGGGGCAAACTTGCAATTTGGAGTCAGGCTCTCTGGCTCCATACTGCCACAGAGTAGAGTTAAGAGGGCTGAACGTCATATCTTGTCTGATAGTTTATCCAAAGAGAAGGAGAAGGAGAAGAAGGAGAAGAAAGAGAAGAAGAGGAAGAAGAAGAAGAAGAAGAAGAAGAAGAAGAAGAAGAAGGTTTCTAATGCTTCAAGGGTGTATGAAATAGTGGAAAGAACACCTGCCTGGGGTTGAGCCCTGGATCTCAATCCTAGATCTGTCACTAGCTTAACTATGGGACCCTGAGCTAGTCCCTCCCCTCTTTTGGACCCTGCCCTTTTCTCCACTGTAGAATAGGGATGCTGAATGAGATTCCAATCGAGTGTAGCCAAGTGGCCCTTCTCCAACGTGGTTATCATGACTGGTCAGTCAGCCCACAACTCAGTGAGTCTCAGAGCAGAACAGTGTTTCATCTTTAGTTAGGTCACTTATGCCATCTGCCAGGCAGCCGTTTTCCAAAGACTGAACCATGAACAGTACCACTGGATAGCCTTGACAGGACTCTAAAGAATTCTCAGCCTAGACTGGCTCCGGGGGGTGGGGGGGAGATAAGGATGAAATGATGGGATGTTGGCACAGTCGAAATCTTGCAAAAACAATTTTTTAAAAAACCTGAAACATGATATACGTCATCTCAATCTCACTCCCCACCCCTGCCTGAATATATGAGAACCAGATTAACTCACAATAAATCCGAAGGGAAACTCACTCTATGTAGGCAAGCAATCCATGGTAAATTACTGCAATGTGCCTAAGCTTGTCACAATGGTCCCTGGGACTAACAGATCTGGCTGGGCAGTATTGACCTTGGTACCTGTAGGAATATTAGTAATGAGCCCCAGAGGGAACAGACAAATGCTTCTTCAGGTGAGGTTCTTCCAGGTGATCCAGGAAACCCTGGCTACCTACAACGCACAGAAGCAGCTGGCCAGACACTGTTGTCGGTGAAAGGGCTGCAAGCATTTTCCTCGGGGTGGCCCAGATGCTGCTCTGGTGGCAGCTGCAGAAGGAGGGGAGTGAAGTGGGAGGCTTTCTGGTCTGGGGTGATGGGCTGCAGAGGCAGCAGCATCCCCTGCCTCCCCCTACCCCCACCCTCACTCAGTGACTCATCTCTGGAGGGAGTAGGTGTGTTCCAGGAGTTGCATATGCTTGTAACAAGAGATCAGGAACTTCTCTCATGAGGAGTTTCAATTGCTGCTGGGTATGGCCCCCTTGTGGGCAACTCGAAAGAGAGGAATCAATCCGACTGGTGTCGCACAGACTCTGGACTTATTTCCCAACCCACACTGGCACCAGAAGGCTAGGGCTCTGGGGATCAACTAATATTTCACCCTTCAGGGCTCTAGAGGTATCTCCAAAGGGTTGGAAGTAGTTCTTCTAGTACTGTAGTTCCCCATCCCCCACTGGTGTGCTTCTCCTAAGATTATTGGCTATTATCAATTAGTTAGCCAGACTTCATTCACACTTCTGATAGAGTGTGGCAATTAGCTTACAAAGAATAAATATTAGCTAGGGTGGTATAGTTGGTACCAAACATCCCTACCCCAAAAAGTCTGTGACACACTCTCCCACAAGTACCTACACAGTCCAAAGGACAGTCAGTTCAAGCTTAAATGGCACGTGTGCCAAAACGGTAATTCATAATTCCTGGAAGTCTTTTTGTTAGAGTCCTCAAGATATATCCCTTAGGGATGATGTAGTTTTCTGCTGGGTGCCTTTCTGAATTTGCCTTTCCTTAGCATATCCATCCAGTTCATCCTTGGCTCCCAATATAGGCATTACCATCAGCCCCTGCTGTCCTGTGGACATTGAAAGAATGATGATGAGAATGTCTAAATCCTCTTTGGTCACTAGACGAAGTTGGGAGGGAGGGGGGAGAAATAGGAGAAGGAAGGCTAAGACTGAAGTACTCTTCCCTCCTCCCACCACCCACATTCCCCACTGATTCCTCCTCAAGGGCTTGACTGAAGGCATCTCTCCACTGCCAGATGCTGGAATCTTGATTCCAAACTGACTGATTATCCATAAGTCCCACAGGGCATAACCAAATCCCAAAACCAACCCAAACTGATTTCCTGTCACATCCAGGGAAATGATCAGGATTTTCTCACACCTAATTCATACCTCAGACATTGATTCAAACAATATTTGCTTTCTCTGATAAAAGCATCAGGGTCCAAACAGTTCTGGGCAAAAACAATGCACAAACACACACAAAATAATGATCCTAGCTTGTTCATCCTTCGTTTTTGAAGAACACCAATAACATCAGGGGTGATGTCTTGACCTGTGCATGAATTGGATTAAAGGCAGCCTCACTCTTGCCTCCAGAGTCATCAAAGTTCAGTGGCAAGACAAACATCAGGGTGGCTGGTGATAGCCTGGGATGTAGTGGATGACCTTGGCATCTTTGATGTCTGACCAAGTGCTCCACACACTCAGCTCAGGCTAGCTCAAGTACTTAGGATAGCAATGGTGGAAAAGCTATGGGATTTCTAAGAGCCAAAGTGGTATAGATGGGAATCGTGTCAATCTGAACTCTCATTCTGGTCCTACCGTTTATTACCCTGGCCCCACATTAGCCCAATTTCAATACCAGATTCCTTTCAGCTTCCCCTGTCTGGATCTTTCTGGTCACTGGAATAGGATTCAACCTTGTTTTGAAGCTGCATAAATTCACTGGATCCAGTGAATATTTAAGAAGCACCTTCTATGTGCCATGCTCTGAGGATATGAAGATAAACTGAAAAGCCATTCCTGCCCTCCAAAAGCTTACATTCCATTGAAGGGATGGTAGGGATACAGCATGTAAATGTATATCAGTATAGACATTGACATTTGAGAATGAAGTGAACCTGTTGGTGGACAACAGCTGTTCAGCATCCACTGTATGAACACGTCAGCACAAGATATGTAGCAGGGGGTAGGGGAATGTACGCTGGCTCTCAAGCCAGAGAAGCTGGGTTTGAATCCCTGCTCTGCCCCTGACTCCCTAAGTGACTTTTGTTCTCCATGGCTCATTTTTCTTATTGGTAAAATGAAGGAATTGGACTAAATGGGCACTGGGGACCCTTCCAGCTCTGAATCTATCATGGAGAGCAGCTCCAACCCAAGAAGATAAAAAAGGAAAGAGAATACCCAGTGCACATGTGCTTAGGGCTGAGCTCCCCGAGAGCTGATTCTGCTTCACCTTTGTATTTGTATTCCCAGTGCCTGGCATGGTGCAGGTGCTTGATAAATGCTTATGGATTGATTTGAAAACAAGACAGCTTTGCTGACTGGAAAACCTTCCCATAGGAGGTAGTACTTTCCTTGAGGAAAGCTAAGGAATCCTAAGAAGGAGGTATAAGCATGGATACCCATGGGAAGCCACCAATTTTGTGAGAGCGTTGTTTTATGCCTTTGGCCATATTAGTTCACAGGACAAGGAAGGGAGGGAGGGAGGAAGGGAAGGAGGGAGGGAGGAAGGGAAGGAAGGAAGGAAGGGTAAAAGGAAGGAAAGGAAGAAGGAAGGAGGAAGGAAGAGGGAGGGAAGGAGGGATGGAGAATGGAAGAAGGGAAGGAAGAAGAAGGGAGGGAGGAAGAAAGGGAGGAAAGAAGGAAAGAAAGAAGGAAGGAAGGAAGGAAGGAAGGAAGGAAGGAAGGAAGGAAGGAAGGAAGGAAGGAAGGAAGGAAGCAAAGGAGGGAAAGGAGAAGGAAGGGAGAACAAAAACAAGTATTAAATGCTTACTATGTGTCGGGCTCAGTGTTAAATGAATTACATATATATCACATTGGACCCTCACAACAACCCTGGAAGGTAGGTGCTATTATTATCCCCATTTCACAAATGAGATAACTGAGGCAGATAAAGGTTAAGTGATCAATATTTTTTTATTAAAAAGGTTTTGTTTTCTCTCTCTTTCTTACAATGGTGGGGGGTGGGAAGGATTTGAGGAGAGAAAATAAAAGCTTGTTAACTGGAAAAAGGAAACATTAAAAAAAAAAACAAGAAAAGAAGTCATATGCAGCATTTCCCTTGTGCCAAAACAGAGGTAGACCCAGAGGCTGACATATCAAGAGCTACTGTATTATATCATCCTGCCCTGCTCTACCCAGCAGAGGGAGCTCCTGATCTGCTTAAGGATGATCCACACTGGACATTAACTGTAGAACTCCTAAGAGCTCCTTATTTCCAGGGGCTCTAATCTTCAGTGAGATTTGCCCCTCCTCACTTGTCAAGTCAAAGAGAATCTCTTCTAGGTATACAGAGAAGAATTAAAGAGTACTTCTCTCCCATGGGGTATAAAGAATGTTTTCCAGGGGCACATGAGGTAGATTTCAAGTGGCTCTTTTCTCTCTCCCATGAGGGAAATTGGTCTCAGTTGTATGATTCAAGTCTGAACCATCCACCTGACAAATCCTATTGTCTCCCATGGCTGGGATGAGGTCCCAGAAAAAGAGATCCTTCCTGGTATGGACTCACATGAACCAGGTTCCATCCCAAGGGAGCCTGACCCCAAAATGAGGGTTTGATTTGGTTTTTGAGACTTGGTCTCCCTGTCTTGCCTAGGCTGGAAGTACTATGGCCACTCATGGCAGACCTCATTACCAATTGGCATGAAAGTTTTAACCTGCTCCTTTTTTCCTACCTGGGGTGGTTCTCCCCTCCTTAGGCAGCCTGGTTGTCCCCAACTCCTGGGGGTTTCAGGTTTTTCTCAGAGCTTTCAATCTCATTACGCTCTCACCCTGGCATTCCAAGGAAAATCTCTACTGCAAAGCTTAGATATGGCTCATGTCTAGGGCTCCCCTCAAAAGGACTAACATTACTCATGGTACAGAGTAGATATCAGGTAAGTGGGAGCTATTTACTTCTTCTGCTGAAAAAACAATTCTTAAAACACCAAAGACTTGTTAAAACATAAAGCATTATCCCATCACCAATTACACTTTTCCAGAAGGTAAAGACAATTTTGTGGGACTGCCCACAGCTGTTGAGCCTTCACCTCAGGAGTGCACTGTCCAAGAAATCTTCAGGGTCTGTATCTATTGAACATCCAAGGCACTGCTCGTGTTCTTCTAGTTCTTTCAGTTGAGTAATCTCCTGGCCACGGTTGTCTCTTGCTCCAAGAAGTAAAGTAAGCAGGAAATACCTCCCACTGGGCAGTCTGCACTGGCTTAGGAACTCCAGACTCCTTAAACTGGTGAAGTCACCTCTAAGGCTTGAAACAGAAGAAGCTGAGGTCCAGCCTTGAGATCTCCTAGGCAAGCATATATTGTTATTCCATGTGCACTCAGATTTTAGCTGACATCAGTAGTGTGGAGGAAGGAAAGAGGAGAGAAATACTCATATTCCCTTTGCTACATGTGCCAAAGAGAGTTGGTAAAGCCTCCAAGCAGCATGCTTCCAAAAGAAGTAGGATAAGCTTTTCTATACATCTCTACTGGGGGGAGGGAGGTCGGGAAGGGAGGGGGGCATTCTTCTTGGATCAGTTGTCAAGCATCTTTTACATCTTGTCTCTGACATTTACTTGTATAATTGTGGGCAAGTTATAACCTTGGGTCTGTTTTCTCATCTGCAAAATACTGGCTTTGAAACAGATAGCCCCTTAGATCCCTTTTAGCTCTAGCCTGATGATACTATGCTCCAAGAAATTATTCTCAAGAGAAGCAAAAAGCCCAGTCCTGGAACTGCCTTCTTGTCACCAAGAATGACCAGACAGAATGCAAGGTAGTCTAAAAAAAGATCAGCTGGACTCAGGAGCAGAATGTGAATTCAAATTTTGCAAAAGGCTGACTGATTTTTCAGTAAATATTTTAAATTTGTAGAGGTCAACCCAGTTATTGGGGTAAGTCAGTAGGACTCATTATTTGACAAAACTACTAGAGAAACTGGAAAGCAGCCTGGCAGAAAATATGTAAACCACAATCTCATACCATATGCTAAAATCAAATCCAAATGAGTGTGTGACTTAGACATAAAAAGTGACCTCATAAACAAATGACAAGAACAAGGAGAAACTATCTTGCTAACCTGAGGAAAGGGGGAAAGTTCATGACCAAACAACTGATAGAGAAGTTCACATAAGATAAAACGGGAGGTTTTTATTACATAAAATTTTAAAGTTTTTACACAAATAAAACCAATACAATTAAAATTGGAAAGGAAATGGGCAATTGGGGGAAAACAATCCTTGCAGTCAAATTTTCTGATAAAGATCTCATATCCATGATATATAAGAAAACTGATCTGAATTTATAAAAATAAGAGCTATTTGCTGATTGATAAATGGTCAAAAGACATAAAAAGGCAGTTTTCAAGGGAAGAAATCCAAAGAATATTTTTAAAAGTCTCAATTCACTAACAGAGATATACAAATTAAATCAACCTGAGGTTCCATGTCAGTCAATAAGCATTTATTAGGGACCTACTATGTGCCAGACACTGTACTAATGAAAGGGGATGCAAAGAAAATGAAAACAAAAACACAAAATGAAACAAGTCCCTATTTTCAAGGAGCTCATAGTCTAACGGAAAGACAACAAGCCAGCAACTCAGTACAAACAAGTTATGTAGAGGATAAATTGGGGGTAATCAACAGAATGAAGGCACCTACCCCCATTAAGGGGAATTGGGAAAGTCTTCTTGTAGAAGGTAGGATTTTAGCTGGGACTTGAAGAAAGCCAGAGAAGCCAGAGAGGCAACAAAAGAGGAAAATAACAAATGGTAGAGCTGTGAGGAAAGACACTAATGCACTGTTGGCGGAGATGAGAATTGGTGCAACCATTCTGGAAAGCAACTAGGAACTGTGCCCCAAAGGCCAGTAAACTGTGGCTTTGATCCAGTGATGCCACTACTGGGCATAAAATATCCCAAAGGGATCAAAGAAAGAAAAGGACCAATACATACACAAATTTTTATAGAATCTCTTTTCATAATAGCAAATAATTATTGAGGAATGGCTAAACAAATTGCAGTATATGGATGTAATAGAACATTATTACATCATAAGAAACAATTTCAAAGGAAACTGGAAAGACCTCTCTGAACTGATGCAGAGTGAAGTAAGATTAGGAGGACAATTTATTCAATGACGGCAATATTATGAAGAAAAAACAACTTTGAAAGGCTTTGAAACTCTGATCAATGGCATGACAAACCATTATTCCAGGGGACCAAAGATAAAGCACGCTAGCCACCTCCTGCCAAAAGACTGATGAACTTAAGATGCAGAATGAGACATATTTGGGGACATGGCCAATGTGAGGATTTGTTTTGTTGGACTATGCATATTTGTTAGGAAGGTTTATTTAGAAAAGGATTTCTGTCGTCCAAATGGGAATAGGGGAAGAGGGAGGGAGAGAAAATAAATGATTGTTTTAAAAACACACAGAGAGGCTAAAAAAAAAGTTATACGGGATCTGGGGGAGGTGTGGGAAGAGGAATGCAGCTCTGCATTAACTTTTTGTGTGACCTTGGGTAGGTTCCATAACCTGTCAGAGCCTGTTTCCTCCCCTGCAAATGATGTGGTGGCACTCGATGGTCTTAAACTCGGGATGTTATGAAATGATAGAGTGTGGCAACTCTAGGAGGTACTTTTAGGTTTACTTATTAGGAGGTACTTTGGAGGAGGGGTCCCCTTAGAGCATCAAAGCTTCCATGATAGCAGACAAGTCTCATTCTCATCTGTTAAAGCAGTAAGTCCTCCCTCAGCTGTCCCTTTGTTTCTCAGTCCCAGAATGGGGAATTTACCCTGGCTGTTAGGTAAAGTCTTTGTCAAGAGAGGGTTCCGATTCTACACAAAATTGCAATCACTGGCTGTGCCCGTTTGGGCAAATCCACAGTGGGTTTTTATCTGTGGTTTGTGAGCTGGAACAAAGTATGAACACTACTTCCCCTATCCCCACATACCTTTTAATAGATGAGGAAACTGAGGCAATAGCATTAGCATTGCAAAGTGACATTCAAGCAGTCAATAAGCATTTATTAAGCACTTGCTGCATGTCAGGCACTGTGCTAAGCACTGGGGATACAAAGGCCAAAAATGGACAGAGTTCTGGGACATGGAACTTCCAAAGAAGAGCCTAGGTCACGCAGCAGATAGATTAGCAATAAGGAGACTGAGTTCTCCTCCTAGCTAGCCACATAATCTAGGGTTAGTCAGCTATTTCATAGAATGTCAAGAGTTGGAAAGGACAGCAGAGGTCATATAGTCCAACCCCAGTCAGTATGAGAATCCTCTGTGTAGCACATAAGGAAACTCATCCAGCCTCCATCTGGAGATCTGCAGGGAGCAGGAATCAGGGCTGCTTTAGAAAGAACTTTGAATTTGGAATTGAAAAGCCTGTGCTCAAATCCTGTCTCTGTCACTTACTAACTCTATTACTTTGGGCAAGACCAGCCTCCTTAGACTTTGATTTCCTCAAGTGTAAAATGATGGGTTGAATAAATGAATGAATAAAAAAGGTGTTAATTGTCAACTATGTGTAAAGTAGGTACAGAAGATTCAAATACTAAAAAGTAAAGATAGTGTCTGCCATCAAAGAGACTACATTCTAATGGGAGAAACACCGCACATACTAGAGGGGTGGCCAGGGAGACACACTGTCCAGGAACAATGGCAGGGTTGATTTGATAGCAGGTCAGGGTTCTAGAAATGGGAGTGGGAGGGGTAGAGAGAAAAGGGCACCCTCGAAGAGTCAATATCAAGGTCAAGTCAGTTGGGAGGGGTCATAGAGGAGACATCCAGGGATGACCTCTAGGTCCGTCTCTAAATTCAAGATCCTATCACTGAGATAGCTCATTCCTCTTCTGGATGGCTCTCATTTCAAGAAAGTTGGTCCAACCTAAATCTGCCTCTCTGTGACTTCCACTCATCGCTGGCTCCCAAGCCAAGTAAGTATACTTTCTCTCCCATAAGGCAGCCCTTCAGATGCATGAAGACAGTGATGCTATGCCCCCTTCCCTATCCCTGAGCTTTCTTTCCTCTCCTAGCCTGTTTGCTCATCCGCCCAATGAAAGGATGGACTCAATAATCTCTGAGGTGCCGTACGGCTCTGATGCTCTAAGGAATGGTGTATGATTCATCTAAGAGAAGGACAGGACAAGAGGCTGACTGAGAGGTCCTTCCTACTTAATTCACGGTTAGTTGCCTCCAAGTTCTAAAGGAGGCAATTCGCTGAATCTCACATCCCCGTTCATATATTGGACCAGATGTCAGGTCTCCTACTTAGGATGCTTTAGGGAGGCAGCTGGAAAAGGAAATGGCAAAACACTCCAGTATCTGCGCCTAGAAAACCCCATGGACAGTATTGAAGTCCTATGGTCCAAGCGGTCCCTACTGACCCCTACAACAGGGAGGCGTGCAGTGTCCATCACTCTTCTGGCAGGAGGTGGATAGCGCTTTTTCTTCGGTCCTCTGGAATAATTAGTCAGAGTTCCAAATCCTTTCAAATTTGTCTTCGTTTTTTTTTTCCTTCATAATTTACTGGACCTGGAATAAGGAAGTCCAGAGTTCAAATCTTCCCGCAGACACTAACTAGCTGGGTGACTGGGCAAATTACTTCGCCTGTCTGCCTCAGTTTCCTCCATTGTAAAATAGGAGTAATAATTGCACCTATTTGGCGGGGTTTGTGATGAGGACCCAATTAGGTTTTATTGGTAAATGGCTTTGAAAACCTTAAAGAACTGAGTAGAGGCGGCGGGAAGGGGGGGCGGGGGCAGGGCATGGAAGAAGGTTGGACTGGTTCTTTCGGACCCAGGGCAATGGGCGGAAGCTGCAAAGGTCAGGGAAAAGGTCCTCAGATCCTTCCTCCCTTCTGCCTTAAGTGGAATGCGTTGTCGAAAGAGGTCATGAGCTTCCCATCATTCGAGGTATCCAAGCAGAGGCTGCTGGGTCCGCTGCTGCGCAGGTTGCACTGGACGGTCCTGGCTCTGGGATCCCCACCCTTCAAGGGCAAGCCCACGGCGACCACAGCCCACGTCCTCAAGCCCCATGGACTGGTCCAGCCCGCGCGCTCTGCGCCTTCGCTGAGCCTCGTCTGCCTTCTCCTCCACCCCTGCCCAGGAGCCCTGCGCGCTCCCGCGCCTAGCAGTGCGCGCCCCGTCCCCTCACCTCCCTCTTCGGCCCCGCCCCCCCGTCACCGCCTCTCCAATCGCGGCCCGGGGCCGGCGCAGTGCATTGTGGGAGTTGTGGTCCCTCCCCCGCCCGGCTCCACGGAGCGAGCGCAGCGGCAGCAACCGGGTCGGGGCCAGGGAGGCGGCGGCGGCGGAGGAGGAGGAAGAGGAGGCATCCCCGTTCGGCGGCGGAGGAGGGGGGAAGGCGGAGGAGGAGGAGGGGGCGGCCGCGCGGGCCGAGGGCAGACTCAGCCCCCGGCCCGGGATGCGGCCGGAGCCAGGTAAGGGAGCGAGGAGCGCCCAGGGATGGAGAAGGAGGAGGAGGAGGAGGGCTGGGGAGGGGGGAGGAGGAGGAGGAGGAGGAGGGCTGGGGAGGGGGGAGGAGGAGGAGCCCCCAGCCTCCAGCCTGGCCCGAAGGGTCTGCGGCTCCCACCGCCCTCTGCTCATCTCCCTCTCCGTTCTGCCTCCCCATCCCTCCTCCTTCTCTCCATCCCTCTCCATCCTTCCACCCCATCGCTGTCCCTTCTCCCCATCTTCCTCCCCCTTCCCATCATCCTCTTTCCTCCCCCTCCCCATCTTCTTCCTCCCCCTCCCAACTATCCCTCTCCTCTCCTTTCTCCCCGCTCTTTTGACTCTTCATTCCCTCTTCCTCTCCCTCTCTTCCTTCCCTGCCCCTTCTCACTTCTCCCTTTCTCTCTCTCCTCCCTTCCCCCTTCCACTCTTTCCTGGTTCCATTTCTCCCCCTTCCCTATCTCCCCCCTTTCCCCGCCTCCTCTCCTCCCACCTACTCTCTCTTCTCTATCTCTCTCTGCCTCCAAATGCTAGGAATGGGGGAGGGGAAAGTCGCTTTTCTCTGGTAGGGCCTCTCCTGACCTGCCCCAGCCCTGATTGCCCCCGCCTAGGCTGTCCCCTTTTGATTAGAGCTACCTAAGGGTAGGCTTTATAATGAGATGAGAAATTAGACTGGCCCTTAAAGCCCCCACCTCCTCGAGCCTACGGAATAGCACCTAGATTTGGGGGTCACTGGATCTGAGAAGTAAAGCTGGAAGAGATTTCAGAAGGGAGTCAAAGGCTTGGTGTCACATCCTGACTTCTTAGTGACCCTTTTTCCCATCTGTGAAAATGGGAGGATGGAGTAAAGCATGACAGACCACATTGGGCCGAATGGAATAGAGTGAAATTTAGTGAGGGTAAATGTCCACTTAGGTTCAAAGAATGAATGTCACAAGTACAAGAAGGGCGACGCAGGTATGGTTAGGTGGCAGCTTGTATTAATTTAAAAAAGAAAGAAAGAAATCTGGAGATTCTAATGGCCTGCAAGCTTAACTTGAGTCAATGGTGTGATGTGGTAGCCAAAAAAAAAAGCCAGTGCAGTCTTCATCTGTATGTAATAGTCCCGCTCTACTCTCTCCTGGTCTGGAAACACCAGGAGCAGTGTGCTCCATTCTGGGCATCACTTTTTAGGAAGGATATTGAAAAGGTCCCAAGTGTCCAAAGGAAGGCAACTAGCATGGTGAATGGCCTTGGGTTCGTATCCTTCTGGGATCATTTGGAGGAGCTGGGGTTGCCTTGCCTGGAGAAGATTCAGGGCTGTCATGCAAATAAGCTTACATTTGTTGTTTGGTCCCAGATGCAAGAACCTTGAGCAGGGATCGGAAGTTCCAAGAGGCAGATTTAAGCTGGGTGAAGGGCCAACTTCCTAACCATTCAAGTTATCCCAAAGTGTAATAGGCTGCATTGGGAGATAGGGAGTTCTCCTTCATTGGCTAGCTTCAAGTGGAAGCTAGTTGCCTACATCTTTGGAGAAGATTTCTGTTCAGGTATGAATTGGACTGGAAGGCCACTGAGGCTCCTTCCAGCCCTGAAATTCTGTGCTTTCATGACTAGATGGTCTTTTAAAGGCCCTTTTTTGTACAAATTCTACAGTTTGCCCCCCAGACAGGTCATGGAAGAGTTTCTGGTAGACACACTATATCTATTAGATTGCATCCACTTTGAATAACGAACCCTTCTACTTATTTTGGTGCCGGGCTCTGCACATAGTAGGTGCTCAAAGAATGGGTGTATATCCCCAAGGCCTGACCCATAGGAGGTACCTAATCCATGCTTCTGGAGTAAATCCTGCTAGTTTTCAGGGAAGACCACCCATTGCATTGAAAGCTATCCAAGTCTGTATTTGAAGGGAGGAGGTGATGGTTGCAGACAGGGTGATCAAAGGTTGAAAGGCCCCAGGACTGCCACCTTGGGTAGTAGCCTTGTCTTAGCTACAAGGTACCAGTTAGCCTCAGCAGTTACCAGGCATTCATACATGGTACAAACATTTATTAAGCACAGAGACACAGTGATTTGACATCAGAAAGCCAGCCCTGTCACTTACTAGCTGGGACACTGTGGTCAAGTCTCTTAACTTTCCTGAGGCTCCTTTTCTTCGTCTGTCAAAGCAGGTTAATGATCTTGACACTCTGCCTCACAGGTTGCCAAGAACCAAGTGCTTTGTAAACTGTGAAATGCTGTGTGAATGTGAGTCGGTGTTGTCGTCATGCCCAAAACACTGTAGCACTCGGAGAGATACAAAGATTTTCCAAAGGCTCCAGGAGAGGCAGCCACGAGATTGGGTCAAGCTGCAGCTGCTCTGCAGCCCTGGGCCAATGATGTTGGACTTTTTTTGTCCCAGTCTAGACTAGCCAGACCAGGCTCAGACTTGATCATACTGGGGCTGTAGAGGAGGCTTGGGTTTGAGTGTGGGTCTTGCTATTTATTATAAGCCAGGTGACCTTGGGCAAATTATCTAATCCACTTTGAATCTGGGCTCCAGGACTCCTGTAGCTATGTGGTCCTGGGAAAATCGTAACCTTCCCAGCCCTCGGTTTCTCCATCCATAAAATGGAGATGGTAACAGTGCTTACCTCCCAGGACTGTCATAAAGATCAAATGAAATACATATTTGGGCTTTGTTTTTGTTTTGTTTTTTGCTTGTTATTAATTTTATTCTTAGATTTAACACAAGTCCAGCATGTTGTAAACACTCAACAATGCTTAGCTTCTAGCTCTGGCACTATCACCGATGGGATATACTCCCAGGAAAGTGACAGACTCCCCAGGCCTCAGTTTCCCCATCAATCCAATGAGGAGACCCGTCTAGATAATGAAATACATATTTGTAAAAATGTGTAGCATTGTGACTGGCACAGATCATGGAGATGCGTAATCAATGCTTGTTTCCTTCCAAAGGAAGGATGGATTCCAGCTATTCCTTACCTACTTTCCAGTCAGAGTCGCTTGTGTGGTTGCTTCTTCTGCCTTGTGGGCTATTAAAGACTGATGGCCCTAGCTGTTGATCATGGGCACAATGATTTAAGAAGCAGCAGGGCATGGTGTCAGGAGCCCTGGACTTAGTCTCACCAACTCCAAGGCTTGAGACTTGTGCTCAGATCTTGCCTCAGACATTGACGCTGTGTTCCCAGGCAAAGCTGTTGACCTTCTCTGGGCCTCAGTTTCCTTCCCTGCAGGATGAGAATAGTAACAGCACCTCTCCTCAGCAGGGTTGCTATAATGATCAGACAAGATAATTTATGTGCTGAGAGTCCTATCGGAAGGTCAGCTATTGACGGCGTAAGTTGGCCGGTCACCCAGAACAACTGACACGGCTACGAAAAGTCCTCGTTTCACTCTGACCGTTTATGATCTTATGGGCAGAGGATTGGAGATCTTGGCCTTTTGTTTCCTCCAGTCATTTATCATTTCAGCCGTTCTCTCTATATCTAAGAGACTGCTTTTTGGGGGGAGAAATGGGCCGCATCTGTAGGTGCAGTCCCTCGGTTCTCCTGTTAATATGTGGAAATCAGATCAACATCTCTGCTGATGTGTTTCTGTATCATGTTTGACTGAAACATTTGTGATTTCTTCAGTTGTGTCTGACTCCCCATGACCCCATTGGGGGTTTTCTTGGTAAAGATACTAGAGTGGATTGTCCTTTCCCTCTCCAGCTCATTTGACAGATGAGGAAACTGAGACAAACAGGGTGAATTGACTTGCCCAGGGTCACCACATTTCAACTCAGGTCTTCCTGACTCCAGGCCCAGTGCTCTGCATCACCCAGCTGGGAAATATTTATGACTAGAGAGCCTAATTTGGATTTCTACTTAATAGATGCCTGCCTGTTAAATTATTTTTTCCCCAAATAATAGTCTTTTAGAAGATTGCTTCCCTTTCCACACAATAGAGACTGAAAATCCAAATTGAAGCCAGTCATTATGGTTCAGCCAAATGATTCCTCCTTGATAAAAGTGTCTCATTACCACTCAGGTAGGCCACATGCCTTCCTTCCATGAAAGGAATTTATGAATTTCAAAGGCCTCACTTTTGTCTTCCTTGCCCAAAAGGGGAAACAAACTGCAACTGTGGAGTGGGGGGAGGGCTGAGGGAAGGAGGGTTATGGGAGGATGCCAGAGGCCCCAAAAACCTTTATTTCCACCCAATAATTATATAACATGCCTGCCCTCCCCCTTTCCTTTTCAATAATCTCAGGATGAACCTATTAAAGCATAAAAGGATTCCCTGGAACGAAATTCTCTGCTCATTGGTTTTTAGGGGAAGAAGGTATTTTCTCTGTGTACTCAATACTCAGAAATCCCAGATTTACTTTTGTATATTTTCTTTACTCAGATTTCCCATATCAGATATGTCAGATGAAAAGGTTGGACAGGAAGATCTATCTCCAAGGCCCCTCCAGCTCTAAATCTTCAGTCCAGTGCCAAGAGAGCTTCTGCTCTCTTCCAATCTCCCCATTTTTACAGCTCCTAGAAATAAAAATATCCTGGTGCTTAATAAATATTTTTGACTGGCTGATGACCTTGTGTTTAGCTCACTGTTTATCCATCTCAGACATGGAAGAGACCGCAATGTGATCAAGGAACTTTTTCCACTTTGTTCTCTGTAAAGCTGAAAAAAAAATGCACATTTGGAGGCTAACCCATTAGTTCAGTGGGGGTTCATTCAGTGCCGGCTTGTAGTCTCAGCAGGTCTCTAATCGAGTATTTATTAAGCACTGACTGTATGCCAGGACCTGTACTATAGGCACAAAAGTCTGTACCCTCAAGGAACTTACATTCCAAGAGAAAGCCCCGTTTGCTTTGGTTCTAAAATAAACAAACTTCGGCTCAGTTTTGAGAAGTCTCTTGTTTACACAGGCAGCTTTCTGGGACCAAGGATGGCTCCCTCTGACAGGATTTGTTTTGTCTCCAAGTTTGTTACTCACATCTTCATGTCATCATCGGGATCTAGCCAGTGGGGTAGGCCCCTTGGGATTCAGGAGGAGAGCCCAGGGGAGTAGGGCAAGGATTTTATAGACTTATTTGGCAATAGAAATTGTGTTCTGATGGTTACTTCCCATTTATTGTGAGAGAGAGAGAGAGAGAGAGAGAGAGTGTGTGTATGTGCGCGCTACACACTGCTACCAACAGCCCTAAAGGGAGGGGGAGACAACAACACCACTTGTCTCTGTAGATTTAATTTGAGTTGTGAAAGGGAAAGGATTCCTGGCAAGGGACAGGTCTGCTGGCCTGGTTCATAAAGACCTTAGGTTTCATCCTGTATGTTTTTCTCATCTTCACAACTGAAGGTGAGGGAATGCTGGGAGATATATAGATACATACATACACATATATGTGTGTATATGTATGTATACATACACATACACATGTGTATATCTAATGTATGTATATGTGCACATGCATGTGTATGTATATCTGTGTGTATACACATATACACATGCTCATATATGTGTGTATATGCATATACATATGCATACATATTGATATGTGTGTATGTCTACATATGGGTGTGGGTGTGTGTATTTCAAATCAAGGACATAGAGATTCCAAAGAAGCATGATCATGGCCCTTATCAGACAGAGCATTATGGGTATAATAAAAATGGGAAAAATAGTGACCAACACCACCAGGTTCTCGTGAGGCTCAAATGTGACAGTGTAGATAAAGTGACTTTCAAACCTTCCCGTGCTAAGCCAGTCCCACTCTCCCACTTGGTGGCTGGCCAACTTTAGGTGAGTCCCCTCACTTGTCTTGTTCTCAGTTTCATTTTCTGGTTTGGAGCAGACAGCCTCTGAGGTCCCTTCCAGCTCGGCGATCCTATAATTAATCTTAGAAAGCAAAACTCGGGCTCCCCTTAAACAGCCCCTTCTGCCTTTTCTTTGAGAAGCTTTGGAATCCAGGCCTGTCTCATAAAGTACATAACAAGTACATTCTGTCACACCATACTTAATATAGACTAAGCATTTATGAAATAGAAATCAGGCCTTCCCAGCAACATCAAATCTAATTGAGGAGTTTATGTTTTCAGACATTCATGAGAAACCTGTCATACTTCTGGGTCTTCATTTTTTCCAGACTTGGACGGCTTCGAGGATATTTCAAAATGACTTGTCCCAGCTAAGGAGACCTGGAACCTATTTGCCTGGCGTAGACCAACTCCTTCCCACCCACTTGGCAATGACTTTTGCCAGAAAAGAAGATGTGGTCACCAATAACAAGGTTTGTTCATGAAGCCCATACCAGCATCCAGGCAGCAGCTGCAGTCATGCCTTCCCCATCCTAAGCCACCCCTCTTCATCCGTACTGACCTGCATGGTGTGGGTGCCCTTGGGACAGCCAAGGACGAATCGCCTGACCATCCTACATACATTTAACAACAGCTGCACAAAAATGTCTGTGGCGTGGCTGCTGGATTGGAGTTGGTCCCTGGATGGACTCCGGGACTGTATCGCTACCGGCATCCAGTCGGTGCGGGACTGTGACACCACGGCTCTGACTACTGTGGCCTGCCTGCTGGTCTTGTTTGTGTGGTACTGTTACCACGTAGGCCGGGAACAACCTCGGCCCTATGTCACTGTGAACTCCCTCATGCAGAGCGCCGATGTCAATGGGCTGCAGAACGGATATGTGTACTGCCACTCACCCGAGTGTGTGCGTTGTACCCACAACGATGGACTTAACCAGAAACTCTATCACAACTTGCAAGAATATGCAAAACGCTATTCCTGGTCTGGCATGGGCAGGATCCACAAAGGAATCCGCGAGCAAGGACGCTACCTGAACAGCCGGCCATCCATCCAGAAGCCAGAAGTCTTTTTCTTACCAGACTTACCCACCACTCCTTATTTCTCCCGAGACGCACAGAAACATGATGTGGAACTGTTGGAACGCAACTTCCAGACCATTCTGTGTGAATTTGAGACTCTGTACAAAGCTTTCTCCAATTGCAGCCTTCCCCAAGGATGGAAAATGAATAGCACCCCTAGTGGGGAGTGGTTCACCTTTTATTTGGTGAACCAGGGGGTATGTGTTCCCAGGAACTGCAGAAAATGCCCACGGACGTACCGATTGCTTGGAAGCCTTCGCACCTGCATTGGTAACAATGTCTTTGGGAATGCGTGTATCTCAGTACTGAGCCCTGGCACAGTTATCACAGAGCACTATGGACCTACCAATATCCGCATTCGATGCCACTTAGGTACGTAAGTTGTTGGGATAGGAGGGACGCACGTTTGTAAGTACAGTCAACTTGTGTTGATCAGAAATCCAAATTAGAAAGCTCAAGTCACCAGACACGTGCTTATTCTAATTTCCATTCTGTCCTGTGCAGCTTTGAGGGAGAGCAGATGACAAGGAAGCAAGCTGAGAACAGGAATGTCAAATCATCTTTGGGGGATTCACCAGAGATGTAGTGTGAATGGAGGCCTCTTAGCCACGCCTCTGCTGCGCTCTAGTACTAGTAGGAAGAACAACTGTGATAAGTGTTTAGAATTTGAAAGGCACTTTACCCATAGTATCCCATTAAATCCTCATCAGCTCTAGGAAGTAGGTGCATCATTGCCACGTTATTGCCACAAACTGAGGTTGAAAAAAATGAGCTAACTTGGCCAATTGTGTGGCTCATGCCCAAGGGAGGATTTAAACCCAAGCCTATCCACTACTCCATGCTGGACACGGATAATTGGTGTTTGTGAGAACTCAGAGGCCCTGAAAAGCCTCAAGTGCATTCTCACCTATTAAGGAAAGATCCGGTTATGTCCAGCATAGCGTAAGGTCCTGGTGAAATACTGTCTGTGTATTGTCCAAAAATCAGCCTAGCTAAGGGGGGAGAAACTTAATTGTGAGTGGACCAGCAGTTCTTTGGGCCACAGCAGTTCTTGGAGATTCTAAGGTAGGGGTGGGGAACCTATGTCCTGGAGGCCACATGTGGCCTTCTAGGTCCTTGGGTGCAGCCTTTTGACTGAGTGCAAGTTTTCAGAACAAATCTTTTTATTAAGGGGATTTGTTCTGTGAAGTTTGGATTCAGTCAAAGGGCTGTATTTGAGGACCCGGAGGGCCACATGTGGCCCCTACTCTAACACATGGCAAAGTCTGCATCTGCATCCATGGGAGGGGTGCATGCACATGCTGATAAAATCACATCTCATGATGTACTGAATCAGGACTATGGCTTTAACAATCCGGAAACATTTATTAAGTACCTGTTGTGTGCCAGGCCCTGTGCTAAGCAGCTGAGGGTACAAAAAGAGGCAAAAGTCAGTCCCTGCCCTCAAGGAGCTTACAGTTTAATGGGGAAGACAGCATGTCAAGCGTATCTCATTCTTATTTTCTGAAAATTGCTATTCTAAGTGTGGTAACTGAGAATAACCAGAACATTTATCATTTATCAGAACACCCCATTCCTCAACCAGCTGGGTGAGAAGTTTACTGTCTGTTGACAATGTGGCTTAACATTCCTGGAAAGGGGTACACACTAAGGAAGCTTCGGCAATGGGAAGCTTCTATAAGGAGCTGATAGTTTCTAATTTATTGGCTTTAGGAAGGAGTGAGGGTTTCTAGTTTATTGGTTTCAGGAAGGAGCGAGGGAAAATGAACAGCTAAGAGGAACTCTTGAGAATTAACCAAGAGAGACCCAAGAGAAGACATCAGTCAAATTTATTGTTGTTGTTAAATCCTTTTTCATCGTGTCTGATTCTTTGTGACCCCATTGGGGGTTTTCTTGGCAGAGATACTGGAGCAGTTTGCCATTTCCTTCTCCATCTCATTTTACAGATGAGGAAACTGAGGCAAACAGAGTGAAGAGACTTAACCCAGGGTCACACATCAAGTGTCCAAGGCTAGATTTGAACCCAGGAAGATGAGTCTTCAGGACTCCAGGCCTGGTGCTCTGTGCACTATGGCACCACCTCATTGCCCCACATCACTGAAATACTAAGTATCTATTACATGGCTTCTAAGTATATGCAGGGTACCATCATGAGCCCAGTACAGAGCAGGGAGGGGAAGCCAAGGAAGATGTGGATCTGTAGTCTCAAAAAGCTTATAGTCTAGATGGAGGGAACGAGCCTCACGGAAAGTGAAACCTTATGGAATTTTAAAAGGTTATTTCTGCTGTTCCAAAAGAGTGAGTTGACCAGACCGTATTATGTGAGGGCTGGACTGGTCAGGGATGGCTTCATGGACAAAAAGCAGGGCTTGTGTTAGAGCCTGAAAATTCAGTAGGATACAGAGTAGCAGAAAGTAGGGGGAAGGGGCAATTAGGTCTTTCCAGGTAGGAGAGAAAGGCATGAGGCGGGAATGCTGAAGGTCCATTGAGGGCAAGGTAAGTAGAGGCTTTGAATGGGGGAGTAATAGTATGATAAGGTTAGTGAAAAGTTTGAGGGGCCTTGAATGCCAGGCTAAGGACTATGGACCACAGTCAATAGGGAAGCATTATTTTTGAAGAGGGGTGTGATATGATTCAATTAAATTCAGTAAACACTGAGCATCTATGTACAAGACCCTGGGTTTGCACAGTACTGACAATGCAAAAAGTATTCCTGTTTCAGTGGGGGAAGGTCAAGAATACAAATCACTGATACAAGCATATTAAGTGCAAAGGAGAGATATAGGCTGAGTGTTGGACCTGAGGAAAGAAAGATCACCTGCAAGGGGCTGGGGGGCAGGGCACAGGGCGCCAGGGAAGGTGGCACCTTAGTGAGGCCTTGAAGGAAAGGCCAGATTTCAAGAGCCAGAGAGTACATTCATTCCAGGTAGGAAGGATACAAAAGCACAAACATAAGACTAGGCAGGATGAGAAAGGCACGGAGAGAGCAGTTCAGTTTGGCTGAAACAAAATATCTGAAAGGGAATAATGAGTTAAGGCCAGGCCAGTAGGTTGGCACTATATGGCAGAGGGCTTTGATTGCCAGTTATGATAAAAGCAGCGTTGGAAGAAAGTCCATCTGGTGGCACTGGGAAAATGGATTGGAGTTGGGAGAAGCTTGAGGCAGGGAGACTCGATAGAAGGTAAAAGGGGGTGTGGGTAGGTTATGTCTGTCCTCAGTTAAAGTGCTATATGGATGCCTGTGACATGGAGGTTAGTCTATACCCTGGAATGCAGGTATTCCGAGGGTAGGGCCCAGGGTCTGGAGGGTTCCACTCCACCATAAAGGTTTGTAAGTAGCAACTCTATGGTGTCTTATCTTGTCATCAGATCAGCCTAAATAAGCAAGGAGAGGCTTATTACCAGAAGGTTGGCCACAATGTGAGGATTTTTCTCAATTAACTCATGAAGACCCATTAAGGTGCAGGAGGATTGCAGTTTGTTCTAGTGGAGGGAGGTCTAAACAGACATATAAAATAACAGATCTCCGTATTCGTGTGTGTATGTGTGTGTGTGTAAAACACAAAAGCACATATTAACATATTCGGGCCCATTAGACAATCACCTTTTTTTTAGAGATAAGGGAGGTCTTGTTGCTAGAAAACTAAGTTAGACATTAGGCCCAGTTCAAGTCCCCTGTGGATCGGCCACTGGTTTTTTGCTATGTAAGGGCCTTGGTGCCACTTTCAGGATCAAAAGCTTTAAAGCTGGAAGGGACCTCAGGAATCATTTAGCCCAAGACTCATTTTATAGCTGAGGAATGAAAGATCTGAGAAGTTCTGTGACTTTCCCAGGATCCCACAGGTAGTAGGCAGTGAAGGCAAGGTCCAATCTAGGTCCATTGATTCAGAATTCAGTGGTCTTTCCACAAATCCAGTCTCCTCTGTAGCCGGCTAAGCCCAAGCTTTCTTCAGGAATTCATCCCTTGGATTAATTTTCCCTTTCTTGCTTTAGGCTGTCTCAGGAACCAAGTGGGTATTGCATCTTAGAGAGCATGCATGCTGTCATGTGCCTCTCTTGACAGAAAACTCTAGAGACAGACCCCATCTCAGAAACTCACAGGGTGAGCCACAAAGGCACCTGCTTCATCTTTACCTTTGCCACACCCTGTCACATGTAAACTGCCTGGAATTAGAAAAGAGGCAGGTGGACTCGTGCGCCCCTTAAAGAGCTCTGCCCAAAGCTAAGGCCTTACCTGTCTTATCTCATTCTGGGTATAGACCCTTCCTGTCCCAGACTCCAGAAGAGATGATGGCGGCTGACATCACAGGCCTACGGCCCACATATTACCTAGCATTCCTGACTGAGCCACTCCCCTAGATGTGCCAACTGCATTGCTGCAAACCACCAAAGTGAGTCAGGTCCTTCCAGACAGCCTTTGAGCCCACAGAGCCAGATGTCAGTGAAGCAGGATACACTTGTAATGGCTAAGCCTTAGCAAAGGCCGGAGGACGTTATCAGCTGGCTTCAGCTAACGATACATAATACCCAATTTTGTTTAGCAAGCTTAAGTTAAACACAACTAAAGATCATTTTTCTTTCTGTATGATCTTATCAAGAGAATAGCCCACCCTGGGTCCTAAGGGAGACCTGTAGTTCCCCAGACTAATGAAGGACCAATAGCCAGTATACACATAGCTTTATCTTTCCCTCCCTCCTCATCTGCTGTTGGTGGAGAAACCCCCATTCTTTCTTTCGAAAGAGTATTTCAGACAAAACAGCACACTCCTAAACCACAAAGGCCCGAGAGAAAAACCTTCTTTGGCAGCCTGGAGTTGTTCCCCAGCTTCCAGGACACCTAATGCTAGAACACAGACGTTACCGAAGCATGGAGTGAGATGTGGGGCAAGGATCATTTCTGCCAGAAGCTAATCTCATTGGCAATAGAAAGAAGTGGTACACAGCTAAGAAATCAGGTATAGAAAAGAAACATCAAGCTGGAGATGCAAAGCCAGGAATGGTTTTCTGCTGTAATGTGGTGAGTGGTGATGAGTCATTTAGAGGCCGTGAAAAAGAGGAGCATCCTCCCTTTCCACTCCAGTGGGAGAGCAGGCCAGTTACTGTCTAGAAGACTCCCCCTGACCCCGCCATATTCCTGGAACTCCGTCCAGTGTAACAGGCCTAGCAGACTCCTAGAACTAGTGATTGTCTATGAGACCCGAGGAGTTTAGAAGTAGTGGGCTGGGTTATCTTAGACCCATAGAATGGAAGAACCTTTCAGGATCACTAAGCCCAATCCTGTTATCTGATGAGGAGGATACTGGAGGCTCAGAAAGGCCAGGGACTGGTCCAGCATCACCCACATCACAGTTTCCTGATTCCACACCCACTGACGTTCCCCTTTCCCCATGTGACTTATGGTCATCATCAGTGGGCAGTATCTGCTCCTTCGATGAAATCCATTGCCTACTATTGAGAAATGCATTATCTGCACAAATAAGATTAGCTTTAATTGGAATAATTACTACGTATGAACTTGCTGGGCTCCATCCATTTTTGTGCCAGTGAGTGTTATCAATGGAATGAGGCTGAAAGCAAGGAAGCATTATCTGTTCCATCAGCTTTTGTTCAGGAGAGGCTGTGATAGAAAGAGTCCTGGGCTTGGAGTTGGAAGGACCTCAGCCTTCATCTTAGCTCCATCATCTACTGACTACGTGATGGCAGAAAAGGTCCTTTGCTTCTGAGGGAGCGATGTCTATACTGCCTGCCTTGCCGAGCTGTTCTGAGTACGGCACTTTGTATAGTACGTGCCATATAAACGGGGGCTCTTATCATTATTGGGAAAATGAAATCACCGAAAGGAATTGAAAGAACTTAGTCAGTCATAGTTGCCATAGTGAGTCAGTGAAGCCAGAAATAGAGCTGCAGTATGCCAAATCCTCGTCTGTGGCTCCCTTCTGTATGATCTTGTGTGTATCCAAAGAAAGATTTCCTTCTGGGTAAATCCTTTCAGAAAGGGCTAGCCTGATCACTCATAATTAAAGATATTAAAAGGCTGAGCTGTAAAGGTTTCATTGATAAATGACAAAGAGACAAGGGGTTGGACTCCATCAATGTTAACCAGGTACCAGCTCAAGGCAAATTTTTACTGGTTTGCAAAATCTTTATTACCAAAAATCATAACAACTTGTCAACTTAAAAACTGTCCTCACCTTAAATCCTGGTCTTCTCATACCCCTTTCTTTTCCCCAGGTCCCTGTCTCCTGAGCCACAAAAAGTCAAGAAGCTGAGGCCGTGAAGGCTAGAGTAGCCTGAGGAAGGGAAATTGAGTATTTTCCTGGGCTGCAGCATAGTTTGAGTGGGGAAATACTGGATTATACAACCTCAGATTTCCTTTCTAGTTCAAACATTCTAAAGCTTTTGTTTTTCCCTATCGATTAGTTACATCTGACTCTTTGTGACCCTATTTGGTGTTTTCTTGGCAAAGGTACTGGAGTGGTTTGCCATTTCCTTCTCCAGTTTATTTTACAAAGGAGGAAACTGAGGCAAAGTGACTTGCCCAGGGTCACACAGCTAGGCCGTGTCTGAGGCCAAATTTGAACTCAGGTCCTCCTGATTCCACGGCTGGCATTCTATCCATTGTGCCGCCTAGCTGCCTACAGTCATAGCAATTCCAAAGTCCCTTTCATCTGAGTTACAATGCTACTAGGATTCCTTCAAACTCAGATGAGAAATACTAGAAAAAGGTAAATTCCATGACCTCATTTCATCATCTCCCTCCTGGTGTTGCAGTAGGCATCCTGGCCTTGTTCATCACCACTTATGTTTGATTTCTTTGGGTGTGAATTATTAATCTGGTTTTCTTTTATGTATCTCTCTCTCAGACCTTCAACCATCCTGATTTGTCACTCCTATGAAAGGCCACAGTTTTAGGCTTTCCTTCAAGGTCTCCCCAGTAGGTGACGGAGGAAACTCTTCAGGTCGATAAAGTCACATGTTAGGCCCCTGTGGAAGTGATGTATATACCATCAGGGCTCATCTCCTCTTGAGGTGCCAACTAGACAGTGCCAACACCTGGAAGATGATAAACAGAATTCCCCATCGGAGGCACTTGGTTTAACAAACACTGAGCACTTTGGGGCTGGGAGGTACAGGGCTGAACGCAACCCAGCGTCTGCCCTCCATGAGCTTATAGTCTAGCGGGGAAGAATGGGTTTTTGTCACAGCAAGTGTTGCCATCTGAAATCTGCCACTTTCATCCCCACACTTGTGCCTTCTGGGTAGCAGAGAGACTGAATGATAACCACAGGTTAGGTGTGTTTTTTTTAAACACTTCCTTTGCTGAAGCAGAGTGCCCTCTGATCTCTGGCTGTTCCCAAGTCACATGCGCTCATGTTTTCTGTTTTGAACGTGAAGGTCTGAAGACACCCAGTGGCTGTGAGCTGGTGGTGGGAGGAGAGCCCCAGTGCTGGGCAGAGGGCCGCTGTCTCCTGTTTGATGACTCTTTTCTTCATACCGCATTCCATGAAGGCAAGTATCTTCCCTGCCACCAAACTCTCTCCCCCTATAGATTAGCCCCACTAGGTGCCCAATAGATCAGGAAGATTGGCTACCTCTGCACAACTGGGGCTTAGAAACAGCAGATTTAATTTCACCTTCTCCGTGTTCCAGTTCTAAAAGTCTCGTGAGTTTATGGTTCTCAGAAGTGAAACTTTTCCTGGCTCCACTCCATACGTTCTAGGGCTCCCTGCCTCCCAAGGCTCGGGTTCAGGTTGCTTTGGGAAACTGGAAATGATTAAAGAGCATTTTCCTCTTGGGGATAGTGTCCTATGAATGTGATAACTGATTTAGATGTGATTTTTTTTCAGTCATATGTGTAAACAGACTCAGATATAGATAAATATACGCGTGCACGTGTATATACGTATATGTATATGTATATGTATATACATGTACAAGGGGCCATCTCCAGTTGTCTCGATGATCTATATCTGGCCACTGGACCCCAATGGCTCTGGAGGAGAAAGTGAGGCTGGTGACTTTGCACAGCCCTCCCTCAGTTCCACTTCTCTTCGATCACCTTCCTGATGTCGTGGTCTTCTTCAAGAACAAAGAGCAAAACCACACAATCTGTCTCTCTCCTGGTCTATAAGCAGGCCTGTCTTTGAAGTCCTTCCATGTCCTGCCTTTATTTGCAGTATGTCTTGGCAGGAAAGCTTCAGACTTAGTGTCTATAATGGAAACCCTTTAAGCAGTGTTGAGAGACAAGACTAAAACATCTGCTGCCTAGAGACAAGGCAAGGAACAGCACAATACAGATGGAAGAATGTGATTTGACCAGTGATATCTGCAATGTTCTGCACTTCTCTTACATCCTATTTTCTTCTCAGGTTCAGCAGAAGAAGGGCCACGAGTGGTTTTCATGGTCGATCTGTGGCATCCAAATGTGGCAGCAGCTGAACGCCAAGCCCTTGATTTTATCTTTGCTCCAGGACGATGAGTCCTGTGCTGGCATGGGTCGGAAGGACAGAGGCCTAGCCTGGGAAGGGCTCTGGCCCAGTGTGCCCCTGGCTGAGGTGGCATTACCACAGACACAAACCTGCCTCAGTAGAAAGCTTTCCTTTGGGATTGATGCCATGTTGGATTTCTCTCTTCTTTGGTTATTGTAAATGGAAGTTTCCAGCTTGTATTTTCTTAGATTTCGTTTTTTTTTCTAATCATCTGCTTCAGGGGTTTCTTTTGGACACAACCGTGCATTATTTTCATTCTGTGGCTCCAGATGCAGTCCCCCTGTTGTGTTATGTTGCTCCTGTGTTTAGCAGTGTTAAGATTCAGAGTTAACCACAAGGTTGTTTGTTGAATGTCACCATGTGAAAATTCTTGTGGTCATTTAAAAAAAAAAAACAAAAAACAGGACGAGAAACAAAACCAGAGGACTGCCAAGCTCAGCTCAGCACCTGCTGCTGTTCTGATCGTGACAACATTGGACCCTCTCCCTGCCCAGGGGCCAGAGGGACACAGCCTCCAGCCCCAGCCCCATTCTGACTTCATTCCCAGGGTTAAAAGGCTGCTAAGTACAGTGCATCGGCAGCTTCAGGACCTGGGGAAAAGGCACTCCTGTGCACCACTCCTAAACTGCTGTTTGGCTGGTGATGGCAAAGGGCATTTAGACTGGTGGACTTGGACACTTTTTAAACATCACTTTCCTACAGAGCTAAAGTTGGTCCCTTTGGGCCCTCTCCCAGCTTCTCGAGGCCCAGGCCCAGAGGGCGTGATTCTCTTACCTCACTGCCTACAGAAGCCCCACTGCCAAATCGGGCACAAAGTATTCCCAGAGTGAGTTCTCTTCAGCCAGCTCGTGATAAAGGTAGACAAGAGGTTAGTTGAAAGGCTCTATGAGGAAAAGGAATCACTTGGTCGCCAAAATTCTAGGGAAGTCCTTCTATAGCAAAACTGGAATCTGACCTTTGACCAAAGTCTCTGTGCTGCTTGGGGTTTTGTTGCCTATGATTCTCACTCCTTGTCTGTTGCATAAATGTTTGCTCTCTGGATATGGCGTGGCCTCTGTGAACAGTCCAGACCCAGGCTGGGCTGCTCAGAGTCGTCATTGCTAACTGATTTTGACATGGTGTAGACTAACCCCCAAAGCACTCGTGGCCTCTTCCCAGAAGTTCCAGCCTTCTCTGAAGGACGTTCAGTTCTGGGTCTGGATGAAAGAGCCAGAGGCTGGTCTGGTAGGACAGGGTTATTTCGTCTAGTGGCTCAGTGGTGAGGAAACGGTCTCCTGTTGGCCTGTTGAGGGAAGCCTTGGTCACCAGCCGTGCTAAATGCCTTTATTAAAGAGCATACCTTAGTCGGAGTAGACCTGGAAGGAGCTAAAGTCCAGTATATCATAATAAGGCACATTATCCACTAGAAAACGCATGCCAGGGTCCAGATACCAGTGGGAACATTGTGAGCAGAAAGCTGCTGGAAAGAACACATAGAACAGTGAACAGACTCTTAAAGACCCTTGCATTAATCACTAGCCAATGTGCAAAGAAAGTGTTTAAATAGAAAAAAAATTTCTATGCTTTTTTCAATTAATAGATGGTGGGAAAAGGCAGAAACTTCAAATACACCTAAGTATTTTTACACCTAAGAACAACAGAGGTGCATGATTTCTACACATATTGACTACTCTGAGATGAGTAGACAAAGCCAATAGTATTCATAGGTACCTGGCTACCTGAAGTCATGTGGAGTGGATATGGAACGGGAGATTAATAAAGGACTTTGCTGAAACAGAATGAAGTGGTTTTGTTCGAAGGGGTTTCTGGCTTAATCATACAGTCCTTGGACTCGGAGAACGTGGCGCTCTTGGTCAGAGAAATGTACGCCACTAAAATTTCTATTTTCAAACAAAGAGGCAAACTCAATTTTAAAAGAAAGGCAGGGAAAAGCCCATCGGATGATGAATCATTTCAGAACCCCTAACAGTGGCCAGTAGTTTAAATTGGTTACACAGAGAGGCTCAGCTAGCAGCGGTGATGGAAACGCAAGCTTCCAAATGAGGCCAAGCTCACTGACAGAGATGGTGGGCTTCATTGTGGGAGGTAGTTACCCCCCTGCCTCCTTCTCTCACTGCCCCATGTAGGGGGGCTAGGAGAGGGGAAGCATCAAGCAGCAGCAACATTTTGGCTTTTTATTCTTAAAAAAAGGAAATAATGAAGGGTTTGCAGAAGACCAGGACCTGTGTTTGCCCTAAGACACTTCACCAGCAATTTAGATTTAGTGTGAATTAATTTACCGTCGGCATACAAAAAAGGAATAAAAGCACCAGCCTGAGGGCTGTGAGGTTTCTCACCATTCGAAGGCGTGTGATGCCAACAAAGCAATTGCTAAAGTCATTTTCATGTTGCTGCTAGAGATGTGCAAAGTGATAAGAAGGAAGCAAACCAAGCAGCCCAGCCTAGATGAAGCTACCCCTGGCACTGGACCTCGGAGCGAGCCCAGACTAGCCAAGGTGTTTGGCTACGGTCACAACAGTGAGTCCTCAAGCAGCCGATGCAGGTCTAGAGGCTAAAGCTTTGGAATCAATGGGCAGTTTTAAGTATAGGCCGGAAACCCCTGCTCACAGAGTCGCCTGAGTTTGGGGCCAAGCTCATTCTTTGAGAATAAAATGGGACTCCCACTGAAGCACTATCTCCCCAGAGAGGCAGCCTTCTCCATGAACACTTGCCCCCTGGTGGATGTACAACTGGGAGCTGGACAAGGTATGGCTATAAATTCCCTTCTATGACAGATGGTAATAGAATAGTCGAGCACATTGGAGCATCGTTGGCAGAAGGCATCAGACAAAAGGATTATTTACTTTATGCTCCATTAATAAGTACACTCAGATCGCTGATCCTAATCTCTTTTACCCATCCTTTCCAGTTTACTTCTCTAGATACTTGAATAATCCTCACATCTTAAAACCACTGTCCTGGAACGCATTAGCTCATGTCCACATCCTAGTCACTGATGCGCAGCTGGGCCCAGGGCCAACACAGTCTTCCCTTTTGGGTGTCATTCAGAGCACAACCCCCCAGTAAAGCAGGGCTGGCTGGGTGGGAGATCACTGATGGGAGCCGAGCCTTGTGCCTCAAACCGCAGAAGTCACTGCCTTTCCTTCTCTCACTCTCAGACCCCTCACTGCTCTCTACAGCTGGGGCCTCTCTTCCCTTCCTCCCAAGATCTTGACATACACCCAACCTCAGAGGCAGAAGGGTGCTGTGAGGGAACACTCTTTTGATTTCTGACGGACTCAGGCTTTAGTCCCCTGGGACAGGCTGATCAGAAGTTCTGTCAAAGACAGAAAGGGGTCTTTCAGCTCCCCCAAGAGCTTCTCATATGCAAAGAGTGGATAGAATGACCTGCTGTGACTTAAAATCCTGGTCTTAGGAACTAGAAGGCACCACGGATCAGGGCCCTTTGCTCTCCCCTTAACTGACACCCAGATTATTTGCTGAACCAGCACCTAGCTATGCTGTGAGGTAGATGCTGCCATGTTGGAAGTCATAACCAAGTGTAGCGAGTAGAAGGGACAAAAGGACAGATACAGGGTGGATATGAGCAAATGCCTCCTAATAATCAGAATGTTCCAAACTGACATGATCTGCCCAGGGAGGGAGTTTCCCTCCCTCCACATAGGTCCCCAAGCAGAGCCTGGAAACCTCCTCATCTGCCATGTTGCAGGCCGTATTCTCAATCACCTCAGATGTTCTGTGAGGTCAGTCAGTTGTGGCCTCATTCCCAGTTTTGTATCTGATTAGTAGGATTCAGTTTGGGGACAAGTGTGCAAGACCAAACTGCTGGCTCCCTTGTGAGATGTTTCTCAGGCATCAAAGCAGTTTGCATTTAAGGTTTCTATGGGAGCAAATGCACCCTGGCCAAGTACTGGAGGGCAGGGTTCACGAGACCAGATGAGGGATGGATGCTTTCCCCAAGTCGGGCTCCTGCCAGCACACTAAGTCACCATCTAGTGCAGTGGGCACTGTTTTGGGTGTGGTTTTCAGACATCAGCATGCCATGAGGCACAGAGCTGAGGGGCCCAGGTCCAAAAGGTGCACTGGAGTCTTAACATGGAAAAACCAAAGACTGAGCATGTTGGCATTTTGTTAGATTCTTGCACGGGGCACATTTAACCACAAAGAGCAATCTTCAAAAAGCATTCTTTTCTTGGTAATAAATGTTTTTCCAGGCCCCCTGGGTTAAAGTGCTGGCTCCAATACTTAGTAGCTCTGTGACCATGGACAAGGAACTCATTTCACTTTTCTGAACCTTGGTTTCCCCATCTGTCAAATAGGGACAGTACTATCACTACCTGCCTCACAGGGCTGTGCTGAAGGATGTAGCAGCCCGACTTCCTTCTGGGAGATGGTCTCCCAGTCACAGGAAGCTGGAGAGCACAACATGACATGATTCTTAGCCAGGACTCTACTGTTTTTGAGGGATCCATTATTTGAACAGTAAAACAATTCATACAAAGAGGAAGAAAAAGTGTCCACAAGACACGTTTACTGACACAAGTCGATTCATAAACTTTGTTAATTAGAGTGTTCATGTTTAGGGTTAGGGATATAGTAACATTTTAAACTACCTACTAAGAATAGGTGCAGAAATTTGTTTATAAATAAAAACACACATGACCTCCTCAAAGTTAAGGCATCGCTTCATGGCCTCACAATCTTTCATGCCTCAATTAACGAGGAAGAATTCCAAGTATTGCTGGAAGAGATGGAGCTGTCTTTGGTAGCTGTTTTGTTCCTCTGATGAGACACCTGGCCCCTTCATGAAGGCAAGGCTCTGTACTTAATAATACTGCCTCATGCCAAATGTTTGGGGCTTTGGGGAATGGGGAGCTTTCAGAACCTGTTTGTAACATAGGCACCTGAGAAAACCAGCAGGGTCTGTAACTTCACGGTCCTGCGTCACGGCTGTTTTCTACCAGAATTGGCACTACCCAGCTTGATCGCCCACCTTACTCTTCAGCAGCGGCTCCAAATCAAATTTGTGTCCCTGTAACACAAGAACTTGCCCCTACTGAGGAACCTCAAAAGAATATGCTGCAGGCTCTGAAAGCTATCCCATAGAGAAGTCCCCAAAATATCCTAAGCAATGGCAACTTCTCTGGAACAAGTGTGTAGTCTCCCAAGGGGACAACTTTAAAGTGATCACCCTATCTGGAGGTGTACATATTAGCCCAACTGTTAAAAATAAATCACTGTCTCCTGCTTTTATGATCACACCCAATATATGATACGAAGCTTTCAACTGATAGTAGGGCACAAAGAGGAGGCTAAAATACACCCACAAGAGAATAATTAAAACCAGACAAAGGACAGTAGCAGCAAATGGCAAACGGTATCTTCCGAGCCTGGCAGAACAGGCAGCCTCTTCCCGTAACTCTTTGGTGACTGACTCCAAATATAGGGAAGTGCTTTCCAGTGCTCTGGACCTGCTGGTCTCAAGGGAATGTTCCCACCACCACCCCAGCCCCCTAAAAAATGTGCTCAACAAAAAGAAAAGCTTATCTCTCACATCTCCCCAGAATCCTAAACACCTGCATATTTCCTAAAGACAGGGCAGGGCAGGGCTTTAGAGAAGATGCCTGGAGCTCAGCCTCTCTGGCCCTGGAAGGCCCCACATCCATCTCACTCAAAGTAAGTTCACCCCATGCTTCAGCAGCTTCTGCTTCGCCTTTCCTGGGAGGGTGAAGGCACCATCCTGGGGGCTGGGGAAACCAGAGCTCCGAGTGGAGGAGGCTGTCTGCTGGAAATAGGTTTCTTGGACAGGGCTGCAACAGGCGTACACTGCTGTGGAGGCATTCCTAGTGGAGAAAGAGAGACAAGGACAGTCACAACATGTCCCTGCCTCAAAGTGGAAATCCTCAGTCACAACAGAGAATTTGAACGATGGTCACTGTTAGATTAGAGAGTAAGCTTCAGGGCTAGAAGAGAACTTGGGGGTCATCTAGACCACGGCTCCTATTTTAGAGACAGGGAATGGAACCAGGGAGGGGGAAATGACTTGCCTAGTCACACAGGAAAATCCCTGGTGACCACAACAGAGCAACAAACAGGTGAGTGTTCACAGACAGACAGACTGCAGAACTGCAGGGCTGAGGGGGCCCCAGGGCCTCTAGCCCACCCCTTCCTTGCTGGACACAGTCCCAGAAAGGAGAAGTCATTTAAAAGTCTGATAAAGCACAGGGCTAAGCTTGAAACCCAAGCCCAGATACCACAGCAGGCTGCCTCTCCTACAGTAACATACAGACTGCCATGACTTGGGCTTTCAGGAATTTAGCAAGTTTGTTGTAGGCCTACTCTGCGCAAGGCACCGTGAGGTGATGAAGACAGAAGGACAAAATAAAAGAGCCCCTTTCCTCAGGAACCTTATGTTCTACTGCAGGGCGTGCATTATGTTCAGAAATGATGACAGTTACTCAAGGTCTGGGTGTCAGAGAGAGCCCCACTGACTTGGGTACTGTCAAGATGGCCTAGGTTCCGATGGCCAGCCCTCTAAATAAGCTACTCACTAACACCTAGAGAAGAAAAGGAGAGTGGCTGGGGACTCTTTACTGACCCAGGAGGGTCTGGGGAGGGTGGGAGGGCATGGGGCCTGCGGAGGTATGAAAGAACCTGTGGGTTTCAAATGATAACTCACATGTATAGGGCAGTTTGAGGTTTGTCAAGTATTTTCATACAATAGTCCTGAGCCAGATTACCACCAGCATCATCCTCATGGAATTGATGAGGAAGCTGAGGCTCCACACCATGAAAGATTGGCCCAAGGTCATGCAGACAACAAGCATCTAGGGGCACATTCAAAGCCAGGTCTCGCTCCAAACCCAATGCACCGCCCAGCCCGCCATGCTGCCTCATGGGCAGCAGCCCACATGCAACTAGGGAGCGCTCTCCAGGCCATCACGAGCTTTCCCTCTGCCAACCTTGTAAGTAGGTAGCGTTTGGGGGTAAGGAAACACAGTCAGATGAAAGGCCTTATTTCTAGGCCTCAGCTTCCCAACATCAGTGAGGGCTCCCTTCCTGGTCTTACTCTTGAGCTGCTGTTCTTTCCATGCCCAAAGAGCTGAAGCAATGAGGGCACTGTGACAAGCCAGCTCAGCCTAGGGGAGCGGCCTTCCAGGGTAGGACTCCAGAAAAGAGGGGATGCCCCCTGTACCTCCCTCCTGCCGAACCCTGACCCACAAAGCCGCCAGCCGCTCCTCTCCCCTCCAGCCTGGAGGTGCAGCTCCTGCAGAGGGTGCAGCTGTGGCTCCCACCAGAGCTCTGGGGGAGGTGTCTACACTTTCCTGGGCTGTTAATTGGATTAACAGTGTAAGTGCTACCCAGCATCACCTTGGATGCCAAATGCCAGAGGCTGCTAGCCTCTTTACTCAATGTTCTACCCCAGGGAGCTCAAACAGTGCAGGGCCCAGAGAGGCAAATAATGACCTTCTGGGTTTAGCATATAAGGTGCCATGTGCTTCATTTCTATGTCCAACCTGCCAAGGTGCATATACATATACATGTGATATACCCATATATCCAAACACACATGCAGTACGCACGCACACATACACACACACACACACACCGAGATTCTAACCCAGCAAAACAATTTCTGTTGCCAGCTTTGAGGAACCCTGAATAAGGGCCCAAGAAGACACATTTATTATGGTAAGTTCTATTTAAATACTGGATAAACCGTCTGATCCTGGGAGGCGGCAAATACCCTGGCATGGGCCTAGACACTCATTGTGAGAGCTTGACTTCTCTCTCCACTGAGCTGCAGCTGCTCCAGTGGCTCCAACAGAGAAAGGCCCTGTTTCTAACGAGGTAACACAGGACATCACTGCAAAGGGAGCAGAGGGAGGCCTGTGGGGAAGGGAAGCATTAAAATGGACTAAACAGTTCTCATTCCTTTTTAATAAACAGCACTGACAGTGCCCTCACCATGGAACACAAAAACACCTGCTCCTCTAGGTCTCAGTTTCTTCATCTGAACAATGAAAAGAGGAGACTAGAAGGTTAAGAGCTCACAGCACATTCGACCCAAAGCTTGGGATGAACATGGAGGGGCAGGGGGGAAGGCTGGGATCATCACCATGAAGGTGAGGAAATGAAGCTCGGAGACATGGAATGAGAGGCCCAGAGTCCATGGCTCTCTCCCTTCCTCCTTCCCTTCTTCTTTTTTCTTTCATTCTTCCTCCCTTCTTCCCTCTCTCCTTCCTTCCTCTTTCTTTTCCCTTCCTTTCTTTTCTTTTTCTTTCTCTCTCCTTCCTTCCTCCCTCCTTCCTCTTTGCCTTTTCTTTTTCTTTCTTCCTTTCTCCCTTCCTCTCTCTTTTCCTTTTCTTTTTTCTCTTTCCTCCTCCCTTCTTCCCTCTCTTTCTTTTCTCTTTCTTTCTCTCTCCTTCCTTCCTTCCCTAACATGCCACCCAGCAAATGCTTATTCAACAACTACTACACACAAGGTACCGCACTAGGCCCTGGAAGACAGAAATAAAGAATACGTATAAGATAGTCCAGGCAGCTGAGGGCACCATAGTGCACAGAGCTCCGGGCCTGGATTCAGGAAGACCTGAGTTCAAATCTGGCCTCAGACACTAGCTGGGTGACCCTGGGTAAGTCACTTCACCCTGTTTGCCTCAGTTTCTTCATCTGTTAAATGAGCTGGAGAAGGAAATGGCGAATTACTCCAGTATGTTTGCCAAGAAAACCCCAAATGGGGTCACACAGGGTTGGACACGACTGAAAAGACTGAACAGTAAGACAATCCTGCTCTCTGGGAGCTAACACTCTCCTGGAGGAATACAACCATCAAAACATGTTACCTTCACTTCTGAAAAGGAGAGAGCACTGAGGGTTCAGGAGGATAGGGTTGGGGGGTGGGGCGGTTCATGGTAAGAAGGGATGGGAATGAATATTTAAGCAGAGCGTATCTCCTTGGCAGAAATCTTACCTGACGGTCATCTCATACAAAGCTGGCATCTGCATGAAGTCCGAATGAATCAGACGGACCGCTCGGAGAAGGTGTCGGTCCTGGGAAGCAGGTGCTTGTGGCAGGTTGGCTTTGGGGAATTAAAAGAGAATCTGTAAATATCAAAACCATCCCTCCCCCCATCCTCCTCCAATTCTCTACTCCTGGGAGAGACTACGGCACAAAAGCGACTCTTGGGCGAAGAGATCTACAAGCCTTAATCAAAGTCAGAGAATAAAAATAAGCTGACTGACAACTCCTAAGTGAGAGCCCAGTCCCAGACTTGTCTGCTTTCCTGAAAGGGAAAGGGAGAATGAACTTTCAACTATCACTCTTCAATGGAGCACCATCCCCTCCTCTCATTTTGAAACATCTGTGATCTCTGGCTAATGAGAAGGCAACCCCCACGAGACCAACGAGGGAAACTTTCGCAAACTCAGTGGTTGCCAGGCTCCAAGTGAGTCTTCATTCACATTTCAAGCACATCGAGGGTGAGGAAAGGCTGCCAGAGACATGACCTCCATAGCTCTGGCCTCTCCCAGGTCCTGACCCTGGATGACCCAGCAGAATGCCTTACCAGTGAGCACATTCTGAACACTGTCATAGTGCAGAAAGTTGTATGTAGCTCGTGCTGTGGCGGGCTCCTCCTCGGGCAGCGTCTCCTTCAAATGAACCTCCAGACCATTCAGTGACGCCAGGCTACTGTGATACTGGGATAAGCCAACGGAAAGAATCGCTTGAATGGGCTGGTTAACCTCATTCTGAGCAGAGTCAACTTAAAAGTTTTGTTTTTATGCAGTAGTGATTTGGTTCACGGCCTGCAAATATCTGAATCTCTCTGTGGGAGCTAAGACATAACTCCAAAGAGGTTTTCAGAGGCACAGTGAGCTTGAAAGCCCCCCTTCTGAGCCAATTACTACCTACACATGTTTACATAAGGAGTCTCTTAACAGCTCCTTGACAATGCAGGAATTCTAATGTGGGCTTCTAACAACCTTGACCAGGAGTGTTGGAATAAATACTAGGCCTAAGCGTTTGACAGCAAGCATGACAGATGTGTACGGGATGGCATCAGCAGCTTTGGGTGAGCTCTATCTGAAAACTGATGTTCCAAGTGGCTCCTTCAGCAAATGAGCCCCTACGAAGGCCGGGCACAGTAGCACGGCCAGTGTGGTTGTGCAAACAGTCACTTCCCGTAGAGTCGGTGAAATGAGAATTAATGGCATGATATGTGTGCCTTTAATGGGCATGCAGAGATTATGCAGCTTGATTGTTCACCTGACTGTTTTTCCAACAGCTGTGTAAGAGAATTAAACGCAGAGTGTGCAGTGACTTGGGCAGAACGATTATGGAAGTAGATGTGAAGATTCTTCAGGCTTATTTTTCTTAGTGTCTTGGGGTCACCATTTTTTCCCCCTGGTAACATCTCTCATGGAGATCAACAGCTCAGGATTTGCTATCGACAATCTTTTTGTGCATAGCTTTTTTATTAATGCATCAAATGCTAAACTCCTTCTATAAACCCTGGTTAAGTGACAAGGCCCACCTTGTAAGAAGACAGTTTTTACACTGCAGCCCAAAACACCAAGAGGGACCAATAAATAGCCTGCTGTTTGAACCAATTTTGAGACATGTTCTTGCTATCAGAGACTAAACCCACAGTGAATGCCTTACTGGGAGCTTCTTAACCACATGGTAACAGAATCTCCTCTTGAATCTAAGGACAGTTCCTACATGGACGAGCACAGAAGAACATTTGTATGCCTCTACGTGGGAGGGCTTTAAGATGTACCAAACATCTGCATTACACCACTGGGGGCAGCAAAAGCAGTATTACTATCCCCATTTTACAGATGAAGAAACTGAGGCTCCAAGAGACTCAGTGATCTGCCCAGGAGCCCGTGAGTAACTGCCGGAGGGGGCATTTAACCCAAGCAGAGTCGGTGACGGCTTCCTTGGGCTTTCTGTCTGGGTGCTTCTGAGCAGAATGGCACCATCAGAACCCAGGGCTTTGGGTTCCAAATCCGGCCTCCTTCCCATAACGTGTATGAACTACATATATGCTCATTTAAAACCACAGCTACCAATTTTGAGAAAGGCTCCGTTTCCTCAAACACTCGGACCTCACATTTAAATTCTTGATCCAGAGGGTCAAAGGAAGGATTTCCCCAGGAGCTTGGGGCTTGTGCTGTAGTCAGGCAGGGCAGCTCCATGCTGCCCCCTGGTGCCATCCTTGCTCCATTGCACCTTTTCTCTGAACCCCACCCTGGACACCTCCAGCATTGGTTAGATTTTCACACTCAAAAGAGGAGGGTGCAAAGCCACCTAAAGCCTCAACAGCTAACTGCAAACAGAGCTTCGGGGTTGCAGGCGAAATAATTAGTGAGAAACTCTCCAAGATGGGAACGACCACAGTCTCATCTCCACTTCTCATTTAACATTCTGCCTAAGAACGGGTCTCCCAGCCAAGTGTGGGAGAGCACTTTAGATGCAGGTCCCCAACCCAGGAGGCATCAAAGGAACCCTCTCATTACAGGCTCAGAGTCTACTGAGCTCACTGGCTATGACTACCTCCTCAACCAGGGGGATGATCAAGGTGGCTATTCTCCACCATCCTTAGCAACTGAGCAGCCCAGGGTTACTAGCGCACGTCACCAAATTACTACATTCCAAGGAATATCCGACACCATAATAATACAAGGCCCTTGCCCCAGGTGGCAGCCAGAACTGGGTGTCCCTTTACATGCTAGGCCTTAGTTTTTTTTTTTTTTCTGATAGCAGTCATGGCCCTGGTTGCTATGACAAGGCACAGACAGATCTTAAAAATTCAGATCCAAAACAGAATTATGCTATCTCTCTCTAACTTCCATTGACATTGATATCACCCTCAGGGATTTAATTTATATCATTCTAGGGCCTTAATCTGCTCCATAAAGCTGTTCTCTCTAACCAGAGGAATGACTGCCTTTCTGTGTTTTGTGGGCAGATCGTCTATGTTCCAACCACACATTAGGCCCTAAGAGACACTTCTAATGTCCCCAAGCAAGTGGCACAAAAGTCCAAAAGTCCAATGCTCTTCCCCAAGATTCACAGAACTGTAGTCTGGACTTCAGTGGGTTATCCACACATAGAGTCACTCCTACCCACAAAGAGGGAACTAGCGAGGAGAAAAGGAGTGAGCTCCATCTGTGTTAGCTTGTGCCTGGAGGCGAGCAAAGCATTGGGAGGGAAGAAACCATCTTTCTTCCACAGTTTGTACAGAGAAGGGCCCCAGCAACCTCCCCCCATTTATGTAACAAAGCGACTTGCCCACTTCCAGAGGGCCACAAGCTTTGCATGCTAATGAGCAAGGCTTAGAATAATACAGATTCAAGAACAAAAACAAGGCAGGCCCCAGGACACCACTCACCCTGCAGCGATATCAACTTGCAGCTTCTTGATGCCACCACACTCTCTGCCAGTTAAAGGAGGCTGTTACCATGGCAACTGACATCTTCTACACAGTCCTACCCTCCAGAGGCCTCAAGGATGCAGAAGCCTCATCGGTCAATGCATCACCCGAGCTGTACAACCCTTTCTGAGGGGAGGAAGTGTTTAATGCCAAATGGTGACCAGCCTGGCCAGGCCGAGACCAAGATGGGCAGACCATCACCACCTGTCCCACAACTTACAAGGTCAGAGGCTGCTGGACCTGCCAAGACCCAGTGCTGGGGCAGTAGAAGGGAGGTGCCAGCTCCACAGGGCAAACATTTTAGAGGAGCCAATGACTGATGACCTAAAGCTGCCTGAGAAGCAAAGGGGCCTTCCTACCACTCACAGGGCCCGGCAGCAGCAGCCATGGGCAGGTCCCCCAGCCCTAAGAGAGACAAGGAGCCACAGGTGGGGTGGTACCCTAGAAGGAGAGCTGGATTCCCAGTGAGAACCTTCAGACCCCCAGCTCGGCAGGTCAAGTCTTTGGTCCCATCCCTTCTTCCTGTAACATGAGAACATGGGAAGAGATGATTTCAAAGGTCCCAGGCTAACACCGACTCCCACAACTAACTCCTGAAGAGAAACAGCGATACCTGGGATCTCTGAGCCTGCAGTATGGTAGACCTGAGTTCGAGTCCAGCCTCAGACGTTTATTAGCGTCTGATCTCGGCCAAGTCACTTAACTTTTATTTGCCTCAGTTTCCTCATCTGTACAATGGCAGCAGTAATGGCACCTACCTTGCAATGTTGTTGTGAGGATCCAACAGATATCTGTGGCGTGATTAGCACAGTGCTTTGCATGCAGTAGATGCTCTATAAATGCTGACGCCCCTCCCCTTCCTCCCACTTACCACGTCCTCGATGACTGCCTCATTATTGAGCAGTGGCTCTTCAGCCAGCAGGGACAGAACCAGCCCCTTCACACTGTGCGTGTACAGGTGCATCTTCACAAGTGTGGACTGAGAGTCTGTCCTGGGGAAGCTCAAGCAGGCTCTATCTGCAGACCCCAGTGAGACAGCATGGCCTTCCAGACTACGGGCTGACTTCTGTGGGGCGCCCCCGACCAAAGACTGACCAGAACCCCGTGCTTCAGCGGAGAGCGTCTGGCTTATGTGCTCAGAGCCTGACAGAGGCGACAACAATGGTACATTTGGCCCATCGGGGACGTGACCTGCTCCACAGAGTCCTTCCACAGGGGTTTGTGGGCACCCCTCAGGAGGGCAGCACGTGAGACTGCCAGGGGATCCAGCTAAGGACCAGGGTTCTGCCAGGGCTGAGTCCAGACTACCAGCATTCTCCTGGCACAGATTCCCACCATCAGAGGCACAAACAGGTGGGAAGTTGAAATGCATTGCAGATGTCTCTGTTTCATTACCTCCCGGAATGGGGAGCATAGAGGGGGAGCACAGAGTGGGCTCCTTGCCAGGCCTAACGCTGAGTCCCGCTCCTGGGCTTTTAGCAGGGCTTTGTAATCTTGGTGGTCTGACACTCTCTGAGCTATGGATGAGCAAATGTCTTGCCTCCTCACATGCTTCTACGGGGCCATTTGGGCAAACTGAGTCACTCCCCAGGGCTGCTGCCAGTTTACAGGCCAGGTAATCCTCATTCACAGGGTAGACTTCTTCAGATCCCGGGGAGCTACAGCACCTTGGAGCAAGTGGCTCAGATTTCTCTTTGCATTTGGCCGAAGATGTGGGAGACCTGGCAAACAGACAAATGTCAGGGACATTACCAAATACCTACCAGTTTCAGTGAACAGGCCACTAGTTAAGAAAGCTAAGTCATTATCGTCCTAAGTCACTAATGAAAAGGTGGCCAGGAGCTGATGCCCTGGGCAGACGCCCACAGGCAATGGTACCATGGAGAAGCAAGGATATTTGACCCTGTGGGTGAAAACAGAACAGTGCCCCACTGTGGGGAGGGGTGCCACAGAAAGGGATACGGTTATTCTTCTAACAAAGACCTACTTAAACAAGAAAAGTGAAAGCAGTATGAGGGGATTTAAGAGCTAAAGCCTCAAGTATTCCTCTGCCTCACCATCCTCATCTGTAGAATGAGCATGACATCAATACTTGCCTTCCTTGCCTTCACAGTTGCTGAGGAAAACACTGGGTCAACCTCAAAACCACTGTGCAAATGGGAGTTGTTGTTACTTTATTGTGGTGACTATAGTACCAAAAATTAACAGAAGGGCTTTGAAGGTCGGGCATTGCACATCCGGCTACGAAACCCAACGCTCACTCCCCCCACCCCAGGAGGCCAGGCAGCCCTCGCGAGGCAGGTGGAGATGTTCTAGACTGTTCTGAACTTCTCACCTGGTCATCCATTCTATTGGGAAATCGCGAAGGCTAACAGCTTCATCTTCTGTTAGGAAAACTGGGGTGATGTGGACATGTGCTGGCAGTGCAGATCCTAGAATTGCAAAGTAAAGAGTTACTACCCCTATTTGGGGAGGGGGTCTATCTTCTACCCACACAATAAACCCTTAAGAGCCAAACTTAGAATGAGCTCCCAGCCCATGATGCACAGTACAGGCCAACAGCCCCAGAAGCACCATGTCCAGTACTGTCCAGGAGCAGGAAGCAGAAGAGCAGGGAGGGAATCAGCAAGCAGCGTCTTGGGAGGAGACAGATGAACAAAGACAAGTTATGGGTAGCCGGGAGTCTCCCTTCTCTGAAGGAAAGGCGGTGGTGGGGGGGGAGCTGTACCACTCCTAGTTCCTAACCTGGCTTAGAAACCCAAGCTTGGAGATAGACAGCCCCCTCCCAGCAGCATGCCCGGCCTCTGCCCTCAGGCACATCCCAAAGGTACGGGAGCAGAACCCCTCTGGAAGCTGCCTAGACGCTTTCATAACAACTGAGTTAAGGAGGATGAGACACGGATTTAAAAGTCCCGGCTTGAAAATGGAGCTTTGAAACCAGGATTTAGAGAAAAGCTTTTCTTTAGGAGGCCTTCCTTCATCTGCTTCCCCACTTTGTGACCAGATGAAGTGGGCATATGGGAACGCAGAGAGTATCATTTACGGAGCTCAGCCTTTAAAGCCAAACAGGATTCTTGGGGCTAGCAGAAGAGCCTGCCATTTTCAAGATGCTGAAATGGATCAAAGCACTTACCACGTTCCTGAAGGGCGGCCCCTCCTGCAGGTAGACTCTGAAAAGAAACACACATCGGCTGGCTCCCGGTGCCGTTCCTCTTTCCCTCTAAGCTGGGGCCTGACCTAACTGTCAGGAATTCACCGCACCATCTGTTCACAAAATTCAACTGTGCACAAAGAGTCCATCCTTTGTCGAAACCAAGAACAAAGCAGATGGGACAGAAGCTTGGCCAAGCTGCTCCGCCAGCAGCATGGCAGGTGCTGGGCAAGGAGAGCCACCACAGGCCAGGGAGCAGTGCCTGCCATCAGCCTTCTTGGACAGCTAAGTCCCACCCCAAAGAACTTGGGTGTCTGATATCCAGATGCTGCAGGCTGCTATCAGAACTCCATGTTCTCTGTTACGCCATGAAAACCCCTCACCTAGAAACTCTGCTTCTGGACCCAGGCCCCAGGCCTGGCACAGGTAAGCATTACGGCAAAGAAGGACTCATGGGAAGCCAGGCTTGCAGAGCCTCCCCATCTGAGCAACCAATGATCTAGCCCAACAACAGTTCTCTCTAGTAAATGCCTTTTACTGGGACAAAAACACCCAAAGTATGTCAGAGCTAAAAGGAACCTTGGAAATCATTCAGCCTACTCCTGTCATTGTGCAGGTATGAAAATCGAGGCCCACAGAGACCCAACCAAGGCCAATGGCCAAATGTCAGTCAAGCCAATGGCAGAGAATCAGGTGTCCCGAGAGCAGGCTGGCACTCAGCTCAGTATGTCACACTGCCTTGCACTGCATTTGTGAAGAGCAAGTCTGTCTAATATGTAGATTCTTTTCACAAACCCCATTATTTACCTTTCTGTATATTAACTCTAACAAGGTAGTTAATAAAAACATCCTACTTGCTTCCACATCCCTTTCTGGGTACTTCTTGCATGTGTGTGTGTGTGCACACATGTGTGTGTGTATATGTTTCAAATTGTGTTATTTCTTACAAGTTACAGGCAGGGTGGTCAGCCAGACTCTGATTTTGCTTTCTCCTCTCACCCAGGCCCCTCTGGGTTCCCCAGTTATGATGCCACAACCTTCCACCCCATTCGCACACCATGCATGGCTAAGCCATGCTGCCATCACTGGACAGGTGAGTTATTTTGAGTGTTTGGCTATTATACATCCTGTTGTTACCTACATACTAATTTTCATGATATAAGTTATAACAAGAGGAAAAAGAAATACAGATAAACTGAGCTCGTCTTCAGAATTTGCCCTTCAGCTCTCTGCACCCTCTCTTACTGCAAACAACCCAAACACCAAAACAGTGTGCAAGCAATCCATGTCTTCCTCCTAACTGCACAAGCTCTTCTATTAAAGATTAACTCTTCCTTTATAGAAGTGTACCCTCATAGGAGAGGGCCACCTCCAGTCATCCTGATCTAGATCTGGCCAGTGGGCCCAGATGGCTCCAGAGGAGAGAGTGAGGCTGGGGACTTTGCACAGCCCTACCTCCTAAAAGCCAATTCACTTCTAAGCCATGGCTTCACCTCCCTCATGTTGTGGTCCTCTTTGAGAACGAAGGACAAACAACAATCCTTATGGGAAATCAAACCCTTAAGTCCTGTTTGATGTGAAGAACCAACCAAGGCCACCGGTTTGGTGACATGGAAAAATCACTCAATTCGAGAGGGGATACAGTTCGGCTCAAATTCTAGCTCTAACAATTACCACTTGGGTGCCTACCCTCAGGCAAAATGGAGCCTCAGATGTTTCATCTGTAAAACGAAGGTGCCGGGTTATTGGCACGTTTTATAAACTTTCCAGTCTTACAGAACTGCGAGTTAGTATGATGGCCTTTTAGCTGCTCTAGTGATTTTAATCCTGAGAAACACAAAGTGGAGAGTGTGGGAATGGGGCAGGAGTGGGCGCCTGCACTGTGCGAAATGTCACAAGGAGTAACCTTTAGATTCCCCTCCAACTCAAGTGGATGAAGCCGATTCCCCAACTATGGCAAGTGGGTGAAAATATCATTTAACATTAATCACCCTGGCAATTGCAAAGTTCAAGGTGAAAAGAGAAGGCCCAGGCAGCCCAAACACCATGCCTTACCGTACCTTGCTAGGAGACGATGCTTGATGGAGAAGCACCTTGGCAGTGAGGGAAGGTGGCAGCTGGGTACTAACAATCCTAGGAGGTGCAACACACAGAGACAATAATGAGTACCAGGGCTGTGGCAGGGATACTTACAATCCCTCCCAACCAGGCCAATGTCAAGAATGGACAGCAGAACACTCCACCTACTCAAGTACTCAGAAACCCAGAGACTTGAGGCACAGCCCTGTCTCCAAGATGGCGCACTCCAAAATCCTTTCTCCAACTATGGGGAGGATGAAGTCAGTAAGTTCAGTTAGGCCAAAGGGACCTATCACGGCCATCCCAAGCCCCCAGGCTCACTGCCTAAAGCACAAACGGCACACTCCTACTAGCTCCTCCCAAATGAAAACTCATCCTCTAAATCCTGTGTTTTAACAATCTGGCTAGCAGCTTCTGTGGGGGTGTAAGATCCACCCACAGCCAGCACCCAGAAAGCTGCCAGCACGCTGCAAAAACACAGGTTCTTTTGATCTGCCTTAATAAGGAAAGCAAGGTTAGGGGGTTGACAAGCTTACTTTAATTCAGCACACAAATATCATTCACTTAGTTCAGGGGAAAAAGCCAGCACCCCAAAGTTCAGAACAAAATACAAACAAATTACAAACATCAACAGACACACCTTGTCTGATTCAAA
>CM053622.1:13467808-13502679 GCA_028646595.1 Phalanger gymnotis | reverse complement strand
AAAAAGAGAAGGCAGACAACAGCTTAACAAGGACCGGGTGAAGGAGGGCAGGGAGTTTTCAGTAGGGCATGGACAAGCCCTAAGTCTAACTCTAGAAAAGCTGAGCATGCTCCATGGTGAGATCAAGTCAACGCCCTGGCCTGGGCTATCTTTCCATCCTCAAAAGTGCTGATGTCACAAAACCCTGCAGTAAGAACAGGCTAGGGAGTTGGGAGGAATGACAGGACATGGCCCTCCACACTGTCCCTAGCACAGAGTAAATGAGGGCATCTGGAGGGTGGCCTCTCATCTCTGCTTCCCTGCCAAGGCAGCTAGAGCTGCCCTTCAGCAGGAGTGGGAGGAAGTGGTTTCTGATGCTAACACTGGGGATAAAAAGGGCCTAAGGCCTCCTGTACAATTAACACCAGCAAAGATCCACCACCCTGCTCCACCACCTCCCTCCCTCCCTCCAGCTGTACTCACTCACTGTCTGGCTTTCCTAAGTTCTGCCCCTTAGGACTCCAGGCAACAACACAGGAAGAGAAAGCCCCAGGTCCCCACCTGGCCAGGAATGACCCTTCCTGCCCTTAGATGAGGATGCTACAGCCATCAGAACCCTCCTTAACACCTGACAAGATGCCTGCTGGTCACCCTCCTTTTCCTTAAGTGTCCTAGAAGTGTCATTAACCTGTCAGCAACATACAAATGAAACCAAAACCTTGGGTTTGGTCCCCATATGGTTCCTTTTTTTGCTCAGCTACAGACTGAAGCATCTCTCAAGCCCATGGGGACATATTGTTTAAAAAGAGCAGGTGGGTCTGTGCAAACCCACCCTCAGAGCTGGAAATCGACTGAAATGACACCCGTTAGGAAGTGTCTGTCCAGCCCCTACATGCCAGGCTCAGAACTAAGTGTTGGAGGCCATGGGTGGGCACCTCAACCTGGAGAAGCATGGAAGCCAATATCAGAGCCACAGAGACATCAATCCTCTCCTCTGGCAACCTTCAGGAACTTCAGTTTTCAATGGAAAATAAACCCCTTCGTTTCCTTTGGGTGCCTTTCCAAAGGACATAACGTTCACCATCATCAAAGATGCCAAGGAGCCCAGGCCAGCTGCCTGCCCAGCCCACATCTCACCCACTCCCATGGCAGAGACTATCTCCTAATCAAAAGGAAGGGCTTTGTGGCCTCTCTCCCCGACCTCACCCTGCAGTCTTGCCTTCTCTCTTCCTGACTATGGCCAAACACTTATCAGCTCTAAGTAGTACAAAAGTGGATAATACTGGCAGGGGGTCCTGATGCTTTATGAGACCTCTCTTCCTACCATCTTATTGCAGTTCACATCTCATTATAATTATTTCATATCATATCATGTCATATCATATCATATCAATTATAAATCTATAACTAGAAAAGATATCAGAGACTATCTTGTACAACCCCCTTATTTTACTGATAAGAAAACCAAGAGTCCAACAACACACAGGTAGTCACTGTCAGAGACAAGATTTGAACCCAGGTCATCTGATGTAGAGTCAAGGCTCTTAATATTGCACTTCCCATCTATGGGGGCAGCACAGTATAAAGCCCAGCCTGAGATACTAACTAGCTGTGTGACCCTGGACGAGTCACTTCCCCGGTGCCTGCTTCAGTTTCCTCATCTATAAAATGGGCATACCAACAGCAGGGCTGTTGTGAGGATCCGATGAGGTTAACAGCTGTAAAATGCTCTGACCGCCTTACGGCGCCGTGTAAATGCTCTGGCTGCCTTACGGTGCCGTATGAACGCTAGCTATTATTATTATTAAAAAGAGAAGAATTGGACAGAATGGTCTCTAAAGTCCCCTACAGTGCCAAATCCAGAATCCTGTGAAAACAGGGCCTGAGGGAGCTGCCTGAGGCTCGAATCAGAGATCGGGTGTCAAGGACAGATTTGAACTCAGACCTTCCTGCTTCAGAGACCAGGATGCCATCCAGTTTGCCACGTTGCTTCTTTATGATGCCTAGTGTAACACCACATACATGTGGGGACATGTATACATGTATATGTACACATATATGGACACAGATATTCCATTTTTAAAATAAGCTGGAGAAGCAATTATTCTCACGGTCGGGTTACCTTAGTTTTGTCCAAATTCCAAAGGGAATTGAATATTTTGTGCAGCTCACTGGTGTTTTTCAGAAGATAGTCAACAAAACTGTCCCACTCTCTGTTCAGCTCTTCCTGAGGACGAATCTAAAACAGGAATGATTGCAGATAATTCCATGACACCTGCAGACCTGAGGAAAGCCCCTCTGGCTAGGTCATTCACAGCCAACACTGCTCTCTGGGGAGGCGAGGAAGGGGCCTCTGTGGTACACTCTCTCTAAGCAGAGGACTCCGGGGAAGCAGGATGGGGACACTCCCCTCCACAGCCCTGAAGCTGGCTGCTACCTTCAGTGGCACAGGCCAGGGAGCCAGCTGCTGAATGTGAACACCTGCTGCTGTCTAACCCTCAGGATGAGGGGATGGGGGTAGACAACGGACACAGAAGGACGCAGTTACTCAGCAGCATGGCAGGTGCTAACAGCTCCAGGAGAAAGAGGGCAGTCCTATAAACGTGATCAAAGAGCAGCCATCAGCATTATGAGGCATTCTGCCTTCCAAAAGGGGCCCTGTGGATGAAGTGGGGCCGACTAATCTGCATCTACATACCTTGTAAGCCAAAGAAACGGGTCCATTATAAAAACGAAAGAATCCAATCAGCTGATCCAGGAATTCCTTGCATCTGACATCGGGGAGCTCTACTGTGCAGCCCAGGACCTTTAGACACAGAGGGACCCCACAAAGCTATACCTAAGGTTGCAGCACCTCCCCCCACACTGGGGCATTAAAAGTCTCTGGGGTTTGGTATCACTGGCCATCCAGACCCCCCAGCACACACTTCCACTCCAGCCTGGCATCCTCAGCATCCCTCCTCATCAGTTCCTGCTGACCTCCCACTCAATAGGCTTTCGTGGCTCTCTTCCCTCCCAGTTCAAATCCTCATCCCCCGGGGCCAGGTTCAAATGCCTCTCTTTTCACTTCCACCCACACTTCTCTGTCTTTGCTGACAGCCCATCACACTAACTGATACCATACATCCCATTAGACTGCACTCTGTCAGGGCAGGGACTGTTTTTCCCTTTCTTTGTATCCCTGGGCTTAGCGTGGTGTCTGGCACACGGTAGGTGCTTAATAAATGTTTACTGGATGACTTACAGTTTGGCATCCAATTATATTCTATTTAACCCTTTATTATAACAGTATCTGGAATATTTCTAATTTTTCCATGCATGAATTTCTCATGTCCCCAACTAGATCGTAGGCTTCATACAGATGAGGCCTCTGAGTGCTGAGCACAATGCTGGTCCCAGGGTAGCTATTCAATAAATACTTGTTGAACTGAATAACTGCCCTGTCCCACTTCTACAGAAATAATTTCAAGGAGCCACACTGCTCTAACATGGAGGCTGCCCTTGAAATGACAGACATATAAGAACAGATGGCTGAGTGACCTGGCCCAGCTGTTTGGCCTCGGGGCCCCTCAGTATCTTCATCCTTGCCATGAGGCAACTGAGCTAGCTGCTGTCCAAGGTTCCCTTCAGCTTGAAAAGTCTTTGATTCTAGAATACATATCAGACTGGCCACAGAAGGCATACACATAGACTGCTTATTGGAGAAGCAAACAGCTTCAATCTTCGTGTTCCCTAAAACTCAAAGCGTTATGGCCCTAAATACATTACAGTTTCTAGGTCTCCCAGCCCATCTTCCTGACGAACCAAGGTAACCGTGAAGGTGGAACACAAGTTGTAAATCAGAGTAAATGGAGTTCCCAGACACTGGGAAAATGAGCCCCAATGTCCTCTGGTTAGAAAGAAGCTGCAGAGAAGGCTGGAGGGTGATTGTCTTCACCAGTAGTGAATGACACCCTGGGCTCTCTGACTAAAAAGTGACACTGTCTAAGTGTGGTTACACCATTTCCATCTCTAAACCAAACCACAAACATCATTTTTAAATAGCTCTCATCTGAGAACCAGAATCCATGTCCTACCTCTAACAACGCCTGGCTATGGGGCACTCAGCAAATCACTTCAGCTCTGAGGACTGTGGGCATCTCCCAAAGACTCCACATTCAGGATGGGTGCAGACCTGCACTGGCAGAGGGACTTTCCTCACTGGAAGCTCCCTACCCCAATGAAATCCACTGCCTATTCATATCTCCCATACTCAATGTAGATTTGTAACTTACCCAAAGGTAATCTCCATCAACCTTTATGGCAAATTTCAATTTCCTCAGACGAACAAGACTGGGAGGAGACCCAGAAATTTCAAAAATACAGCGGACAACTCCAGCAATCTGTCCACAGAGGAACTCCTGCTGGTCAAGTGCGGTCTGTGGGAAAGGAGTGGATGCCAAAGAAGAAACTGAAATCCTTCATCTCTTGTCTGGACACAGAAGGGACACTTGCTACGTGGATGGTGGAATGATAAGAGAACACTGACTGGGGGAGTGGATGCTGGCACAGATCATTTTGTGCCAAGGAAGGGGAAAAGGATGAAGTATTTATACAGCACCAACTGTGTGCCTGGCACTGAGCATGGGCACACGCACAAATGCCCTTGCCTTTCATGACTAAAGCAATCTCACCTAGGGACCAAGAGGCCAGAGTGACACAAATTGAGGGGTTTACTCCCAGGACAAAGATGAGGCCTTTGTCCAAGTCACAGTCATCACACTGGCAGACATCAATTTCTACTTTGCTAAGGGGAGGCTTAGGTAATAGGGGGAAGCAGTGATGCAGAAGAGCAAAATAATGCAGAGATTTCAAGACTTGAACCAGTGATCTGATGATTAAGAACTAGGGATAAGCTATAAGCTTTATGTGGACAAGGGTTGCTTTCATCTGAACTGTGTGTCCTCCCCAGAACATAGCATGGTACCAGGCACATGGATGGCACATACCCATGCATGTTCCAAATTAAACAAAACCTTGTTCCCAGATCACATGTAGCTGAGGGCCTCAATTTTAAAAAACTGCCATGTAAGAGCAGTAGGTGCTGGACTTCTGAGCAAAATACCACACGGCTTACCTGAGAAGGATAGAAATAGCAAATGCCGGCTCTTGTTGGGTCTCCTTCTTCCTTTACCTTTGAGCCATCGTAAAGAAAAAAATAATTCCACCTGGGGAGACAGAGAGGCAGGGTGACAGCACGTTTCTTAGCATCCTGTGATGCCACCATTTTGAACCGAGCTTCCCAACTCCATCTAGTCCCTGAAAGGCTCATGATTCAACGTCAGCTAATCCTTCTGGACTCTCTGAACTACAAAGAGATAGAACCACTGGCCAAGGGCAGGAGTGTAGATCCAGAAACATGCCTCTATGCATTCGGGACCATCTGTCCAGAAAAGAATGAGGGTAAGAGAGAGGAGGAATGAGGCGCCCACGATGACAAGTTGTGTTTGAAACAATGAGCCTTCACTTTTCAACCACACCATTCACCACTTTCTTTTGATAAGTTAAGTTCCTGTAGCATTAAGAGGAAGTTGGAGGGCAGCCGACAACGTCGGCACAGTGGAAGCTGGGAAAGTACAAAGGGCATCAAAGGGAGTCGGAAGAGCCCTGGGATCCCAGGCTCATGGATCTGCAGCTGGAAGGGCCTTCGGAGTCTTCCTTTTACAGATGTGGAGGCTAGGGCCCAGAGAGCTGAAGGTTACACATGGAGGAAGTGATAAGAGGCAGGATGTGAACCCAGATTATCTCACTACAAGGCCAGACTTCTTTAAAATTCCCCTTCTGAAGACGATTTGGTGCATAACTGCGAGAAAGTCGCTTCAAGCTGAGTGTCAGATGCCTCCTTCTTAAAAATAAAGGTAACACCAAGCACTGCCTACCTGAGGACTGCTTTACACCTTCAAATACTCCGGGCGTGGGAGCAGCTGTTAAGGATCCTTCATCTTGGGCACCCAGGGGTCCTCGAGGCTGCTGCCACGGCCGGAGGCCTGGGGGGCACAGACCTCCCCTTCTTAATGCTCTGCATTTTACCAAAAGCTCTGGCCTCTACTGGTCAGAGAACTGAGGACCAGATGGGCCTCGTGGCTTGGCCAACATCACAGAGGTGGCTGGGAGGCTCCTCAGTGAGCCTCAGGAGTCGGTCAGCATGGGGCCCTCTCAATCCCCTTTCTGCCTCATTTTCTTGTCCTGCTCAGTCTGTCCAACAGGAAAATTCCCTGAGCTTTGTTTTTCATTCTTTCCTAACTGGGAATAGCAATACTCCTCAGTGTTGTTATGAGGATAACATGGGCAAATGTCCATCTCCACCTCTTCTCCCACAGACTCTAAACTACCTGAGGACAGGGCCTGTCTCATTTTTCATCCTTCTATTCCCAGACTTGAGCACAGTTCCTTGCCAGTAGTAGTAGTAATGATAATAGCAGCTAGCATTTCTGGAGCACTTCAAGGTTTGCAAACTCCTTTACAAATATTAGCTCATTTGACCTTCACAACAACCCTGGGACCTGGGTGCTGGTATAAGTCCACTTTATAGATGAGGAAATTGAAGCAGACGGCACGTGACTTGCCCAGAGTCACACGTTAGTTAAGTATCTGAGGCAGGTTTCAAACTTAATTCTTTCTGCCTCCAAGTAGGCATTTAAATGTTTGATGAATTAACTTTGTATTGAATTGGACCATTTTAAGTTAAAACATCTTGGAATGAATCAGGGAACTTTGTTAAGATTCATTAAGAGGCATCCTGGCCAGACCTCCATGGATAAGAAAACTCAGCACACACCAAACATGTCTATAATGATAGAAATTACTTAATTATAAATAACAATAGCTGACATTTACACTGTGCCAGAACACTTCCAAAAGAATGATTCTATCCAAGCCCCACAAATGCCTGTGAGTCTGAATGAGGTAAGTCCTCTGACTGGTCCTTAAGGCAATCTACTAATGGTGACACTGTCACGAAAAGACTGAGTGCAGCGACATCTTCCACATTTGGACAGCTCTAAAAGGCATTTGCTTGCTTGGGAAGTGGCTCACAGAGTGTCCAAAGTACGCAAGGGTTAACCTGGCTGGAACTGGACTCGCAAGGCCTGGATTGGAGTTTAATGTTGTCACTCATGAGGAATGTGACTCTGGGCGTGGCATTTCACCCGAGACCATCCCCTCACTGATTAAACAGCTACAATATGACCTGACAGGAGTACGATGAGGAACAAATGACATAAGAGATGGGAAAACCTCCCAAGTATCAGCCAGGAGGGCAAGGCTAGACAGCAGCTCATCTAATAAAAGATCTGACCGGGCTGAAGGCTTAATCCGCATCAACAGTTGAAGGCGGCAGCCAAACACAGTGGGCCCTTGAGGTACTTCAATACAGAGAGGCCAGGAAGAAGGAGGTGATGTCTCTAGAGGCCCGGGTTTGGTGCTGGATACCGCAGTTTAGGAAGGAGGCCAATAATCTAGAGGGCAGTGAGAATGGCGAGGGGTATGACTTAAAAAGGGATGCTACAGCTGTCTTCAAACGCCCAACCACCCAGCAGCTGGACAAGGGGTGGGTTCTGTTCTGACTGGACCCCCAAGGGCAGAACCAAGGGCCAAGGGCAGAGGGAGGTGGAGGCTTGACCTAGGGAAAGACTTCCTGATGATCAGAGCCATCCCAAGTGGGGTTCCCTTTCTGGACGTCTTCAAGCAGTCAACAAGCACATGTCAGTGATGCTGTTCATGGATGGCTCAGACTAGATGACCTCCCTGGATCCCTCCAACACTGAGATTCTGTGACTTCATGGAAACACTTTGGAAACCGGAAAGTCACTACTACATGCAAGGTTTAATATGTCTGTTGGATTGAAGCTCTATTACTGAATCAGCACCTTCAAAAAATGCATTTTTAAAAATAAACAAGCAAAATAATAACAACACAAAATTAATAAATATGCAGCAGAGTTGTTCCACAGCGGACTTCACGTAAGTCATAGGGCTGACGGGCTACTCACCAAGAAACTGCCTTGGCTCCTGCTAAGGCAGAGGTGGCCATTTACTTTGGCTTGCCTTAAATCTGCTTCATGGTCTTCATATGAGTTTTCATCTCCACTAAAACCTGTTCAGCCATCTCCCTTTCCAGTAGCAATGGCAGATTTTCCCTCCCTTGACTTCACCAATCCAATGGGAAGAGGCCTGGCAGTCTTTATTTTAGCTGTTTATAATAGTAACTTGCTGAGCTTGAGGAAAGGCGCTGGATGCTTTCTTCTTCACAGGCCTAGGGGTCTCCAGAACGTCTTAAGCAGAGGAAGTGACAGCTTTAAATTTCCTTATCACAGAAATGAGATGTTCAACAAAACAAAGCTTCTACCAAGAAACCCAAGCAGACCAGCCAGCCTCTACAGGCCCCTGCCCTGAAGCATTTCTTCACCGACTATGCTAGGAAATCTCCAAGGCACTTTTCCCCAGCCACATCCTGTTGGAGGGGTGCAGTTACCCCCTCTCCTCCAGTTCAAAGGTGTCCGTATACTTCTATGTGCAGCCTGGTGCTTCCAGTTCAAACTAGCATTTTGACCCTAGAATGAATATAATGAATAAATTATTTCAAAATCCATGCTCCCATCATGTGACCTCACAGGCATCAGCAGATGCAAATATTTCCAAAGAGTTTTCTTTGAGGTTTAAATACTACGATTAAGAAAAGAAATAAGTTCAGAAAGTCCTGAAATGATCAAGTATCACGTACATGTGTGCTATTATCCCAGACTTATGTGATGCTTTATCGCATTTGCCCTACAACACCCTTGTAAGAGAACTATCCCCACTTTATCCATGAGAAAACTAAGGTGTATAGGGCTCAAAAGTCATACAGTAGATAAGCCAGGGAGCAAAATCTGAATCCAGGTTTCTCTCCTCCTCCTTGTCTCTTCTCCTCACTGGAGTTACTATCCAGTAATGGGGGTGGCAAATCTCTCTGGGAACATTCAGGTAGCCATGCATGGCACCAACAAAACAGAAATTAAGGAACTATGCCCTTGGCAGCCTGAAACTGAAATAAAATAAAAGGAATTCCCCAGAAGTGGGCAGGTTCTGAAACAGCAAAACCAGAACTTGCCAGTTAGGCTTTTGAATATTCAGTTAATAAGTATTATGTACCTGGTGGGCCTAAGGCCCCACACCAATGTGTACCTAGAGCATCTGCCCTCTAAGAAGAGCCTACGATGGGGAATGAGTGCATCCCTTCCCCCAGAGGTCAAAGCAGGTCAAAATGTGCAGAGAAGGCTCAGCCCCTGGGATGACAAGCAATTCTGATGAAGGGGAGACAACTTAGTCTATACAGTCCTTTTCACCTCTGTGTCCATCTGGCCCTGGGCATAATGGCTAGGTAAGGCTTACTGAATGGAAATGAACCGGGGAAGACCATGGGGGACAAGAGAAGGGGTGTGGAAGGGAGAGCCTCAGGCTGGAAGTCAGGAGGCCCGGGTCCCAAATCTTGGCAGACACTGATGTGGTGCATGACCTCCCGGCCTCAGTTTCCTCCTCTGTAAAAAAGGAATTGGTCTAGGTCCTAAGTGTTCTCCGTTCCTACATGCCTGACGTTCTGTGTTCTAAGGTTCCAATCTAAGATTATTCCAGGTGCCAAGGAGCCATTGTTCTAAGATTCCCCTCCAGCCTCTTCTCTTCCAAGCTCTCTGCCGTTGGAGCCCTGGAGCTTAGAACGCAGTGGGCACTCAAGGCTTATTTGTATTTCCAGCGATTGGCACAGTGCCTGGTACCTAGTAGAAGCTTAATAAATGCTCTCTGTTTTTTTTTTTCCCCAGCTCTTAGCACTTGATAAATGCATCTGTATCTCCAGGACTTAGCGCAGCGCCAGGTACCTGGCAGGAGCTTAATAAATGCTGACTAAAGTGACTAAAGTGCACTGAGGCTCCTTTCCCGTTGGACTCCCAAACCGCGGTCCCGTCGCTCATTCGCAGGCAGCTGGAAGCCTCTGGGCCTCAGTTTCCCCTAGTGGCCAAGAGAGCAGCAGCGCCGGCACCGGGTTCCCTAATCGCTCGCGGCCTCCTGGGTCTGCGCGTGCGCAGTCAGCCCAAGGGAGGGGGTCGGGACTTCAGCTGTGAGCCGCGGCGCGCTGCCCCTACCCCCGACCCCATGAGGCCGAGGGGTTTGCGCCCGAGAGCCGGTGGGGGGGGAGGGGGGGAGGAACGGGGGGGGGGGGTCCTCCTCCCCAGCCCACCATCCTCCCTCCTCCCGTCCCCTCCCGGGCTACCTGAGCGCGGCGCGAGCAGCAGCCCTCCCGGTCACGTGCAGGACCCGCCCCGCCCCCTCACATCCCCCTCCCTGGCCCCGCCTCAGCTCGGTCGCGGGGGAAGCCGGGAGCGCCGGGCGAGGGGGCCGGCGTCGGCGCGTGGTGATGACGTCAGTGTCTGCGCCATGGCGGCTGCCACAGCGGGCCAGTGGAGGGTCGTGCCGAAGCGGCGCGGGAGGCGCCCGAAGCCGGCCCGGGAGGGCGCGGCCCCCGAGGTCCCGGAGGCGGGCGGGGACGGCGGCGCTGTGCTGAAGCGGGTCTACGAGGCCCGGTGAGCGCGAAAGGAACCCCGGCTCCCGGAGGGGGAAACCGTGGTCCTGGGGACCCGGGGCAGGGACGCATCCGAAGGGCCTCCCACCCCAAGTAGGCTCACGGGCGGGATTTGAACCCGGAGCCTGCGCCTGCCCAACCTGCATTCTCTGGGGCTTCGGTTTTCCCAAATGGGAAATGAGGGGTGGCCCTTAAGCCCCCAGCCCTCCCTAACGCTCCGTGAGAGCCCGGGCCTGAGTTCACATGCGACCGCAGACTTCAGTGTGGGGCACACTTCTTTGCCTCAGTTTTCCCCTCTCTAAAATGGGAATAATAACAGCGTTGCTCTCCCAGGGTTGCTGTGAGGCTCAGATAGATGATATTTGTAAAGCGCACAGTTTCTGGCACATAGTAGGCGCCTCATCAGTGCTGATTCTTCTCCGGTTGGCCGCTGTAAAGCCCCTCCCAGCTCTACCTTTTTTGTGCCATAGATCCCCGTGTCAGCGCATAAAGTAAAGCACGTAGGCTGCAAAGGAAACCCATTATATCAAATACAGCCAGTGAAATCGGTACTTTTAAATTCTAAGTCAATCATCCTGGTTAAGGAGTCGCACGATTGACATAGGCCGCCCCAAAGCACAGGCATGGCAGGAAGCCAGTCCATCCTGGTGCAGAGAGCGCTGATGTACCCATCCCCCACCCAAAACTGGAAGGGAACCCGGACCGTGGTCCAGACACAAACAGGGTCCACCACCCTGAACAAGTCCCTCCCCTGCCCTAGGGTTCTGCTGAATGAAAAGAGGAAACCACAGGGGTTCAGGGGGACCTTCCTGGTGGGGGGGACTTTGGTCATAAGAAACAGCCCAGGGTCTGGGGGAAAGGAAACGGGAAGCTCCATTTCCAGCTCCATTCGACAAGCCTTAAGTTAAATGCCTGCTGGCATTTGTCTGGTCTTCGGCCAAATAAGATGGGGGATTCAAGCAGTGCTGAAAAGGAAGGAATGATAATGCTCTTTATTTATCTTTAACAGGGAGGACCTGCTAATCTCTGATCTCTGGCATTTAACGGAGGGTGAGTAATATGCCATTCATCCCTGAATATAGAAGAAAAGTGTCCCAAGGCACCGGTAGGCCCTGATGAAACTCATTTACTAAGGCTTCTCTTTGTCCCCTTATGTTAAGAAAATAATATTTGATGAACTTAGTACTGATAAAAATAAGCCCATGGTCACTCAAAGGAGGTCAGCCTAGCTATCCACAGTGGAAAAAGAAAGTGTAAGAAATCATTTATTTCTCAGATGCCTTGGCCAGCCAAATGATTTTGTCCATTGGTGCATACGTCTTGGATCGGTACAGCATAGTTCATATTTGAATAGATCTAGCCAGATGAACAATCAGGAAATTATACATCCCTTCTTTTTTACCATTTCCCCAGTGGTGCTAAATTGGTGTTAAGAACATTCTCTTGGAAGAATACAAGCTGCACCAAAAAGATACATGGTGGGTGTGTATAGATTGTGTTATACTTCTAGCAATTACATACAAGAAACATGTGATCAGAGAGGGACAGGAGATAGCCACGTAATGAGGTCAAAGGATAATAGATGGGTGGCCTGCCTTGTATTCAAGAAATATGAAAGAATGAGAGAAAGGTGACTCCTCGATGGAAGATGTATAGAAAGATGGAGGCAGCAGAAAACTATTAAACTGTATATTCCCCTTGACTCAGTGATAGATCCTATACTTCAGTGAGATCAAAGAAAAGAGGAAAAGGGTCCATGTGTACAAAAATATTTATAGCAGCTCTTTTCGTGGTAACTAAAGATTGGAAACTGAGAGGATGCCCATCAGTAGGGGAATGGCTGAACACATTATGGTATGGTATGTAAAGGGGGAGGGGTACTATTGTGCCATAAGAAACGATGAAGGGGATGGTTTCAGAGGAGCCTGGAGAGACTTGTATGAATTGATACAGAATCAGAACAATTTCTACAGTAACAGCAGTGTTGTAAAGATAGTCAGTTATGAAAAGAGCTACTTACTGATAAAGGCAGTGACCAACCACAGTTCCAACATGCTAGCTACCTCCACATAGCGAGGTAACAGACTTGAAACGTATTTTCTTCTCTTTATACATATTTGGAATGGGTTTTGTTGTTCTTGCCTTCTCAGGGGGTGGGCGAGGAGAGAGGGAAGAAGAGCAGAAAATCTGAAAATAATTAAAATTTTTCAAAAGAAAGCTACGGGCAAGAATCACAGAAGAAAGCATGGCGGATGATAGGATCTAGAGCTGAAAGAAACCTCAGAAGCCATCCAGTCCAGCTCCCATACTGAACAGAGGAAGCCTCTGTTCTTCCTCCCTCTGCCAGGGAAAAGGGTTACAAAGGCGGCAGGGGTCAGAGGCGGGCTTTGCAGCGGCATGTTCTGATTCCAGAGGCAGCAGTGCTCTTAGCACAGAAGCTGCTATCTGCACCAGTAGAGGGAGTGTCTGCACAATAAATCATGGACTCCTTAGAGCCTCTGAAGTGAAAGCGAGTGCATCTTTCAGTGTCACATGGTACTAAAGCTCTAACGGTCCCCAGAAGATCGGCATAGCCAGTGAACAGAGAGGACATGCAAATTCACAAAATATTTAATGTAGAAAAAAAGCATGATCATTTGTTAAAAGTAAAAATAAGAGAATGACAATTCTCACATTTGTTCCTTTTCCATAAATCAAGAGATATGGTTGGAAGTTCATTCTTGGAGACCTGGGGGCACCTTTTTCTTCAGGGGTGGACTGTTTTCAAAGATCCCATTCCTAGCTTCTTCCACACTCCTGCTGCTGCCTGCCTTGAACGGTGACTCCCTCAGAGCTGACCACTCACTCCACTTACAGAAGTGATATATCTGTTTCCCAGGCTAAAGAACACTGACATAAAACTCGCGTAGAATAGTTAGGCACAAGTATTGGTATTTTCATGTCTTTTTTCTCATTACGGTATCCTTACACAAAGTATAGGCACTAAATGTTGCTTTAACTGAATGGCATTCTTTCAGAAGGAAGATCCCCAGCGGACGGAGGACAGGGTGTTTGCCTATTTCAGTACAGAGCCACACTCGTTCACTGTAACGGCTCATTAGTTGCTTATACTGTCTGTGAGCTTGGGGGGATGAACTTTGTGATGGTTATCCAGGAAAACTTTTTCAGCAGAAATCAGTTTTAATACCTTTCTTCCTTTCAAACCCTTGATAATTTGACTTATGATATCAAACTACCTCTTCTGTTGGAATTTTGTCTCTTGACATTCAGGAATCATCCAGAAGTGTCTTGCCAAACCTCTGGATCAACTACAGGGAGTCATGGCGCCCGTTTCCGAAGCCCTTGAACATCTCCATCTTGAACCATCACAGCACCCGGCCGAGGCACCCAATTCCAACTCGAGGGAAGACTCGGTGAAGAAGATGAGCCGTCTTAAGTGTGTTTGCTATGGAATCGGGAAGTTTGCTTCGTGTGTCGTAGCCTGCCATCAACTAGCATTTTTACTTCTCTTTCTGGAAAAGTTACAGGTAAGGACAACGAGGGATACTGGCAAAGGCAATCAAAATGTAACGGTCTGGCTGGCTCTGAAGCATCACATTTTTCTTTCTTGTGCAGATTCCCAGAAATCGCTGCTATATATTTGATCCTCTCTTTAATGAACTTGAAATTTCCGTTCTTAACACCCTCGGTCTGACTGTTCTTAGTGAGAATGAGGTAAGATTTTAAGAGTCACAATGCACCAGGGGAAGCTTAGCGTAGATCTCCTAAACTCTGAAAGGATGACTTTCAGACGCTCTGATGGAGCTCTGCACACTCAGGCCCACTCCCAAATAGAATCTTTGACAGTCCCACTGGACTGGTAGGATGTCAGGTTCTGCTGGTGAGCACGGTCTTCAAAAACTCAAGGTTCCCACTGTACCACCAGGAGAATTCAGAGGACCTGTGGAGGGTGGGGATGCTTCTGTCTTTGAGGCACTTGCAGAGGTGTTAAGCATGTGGCTGACTTCCCAGTGCCCTCACCAGGGGATTAGTGGCCTGAGTTTCGATTTGAGTTTGACCCCATTGAACTAATGACATTAGTGATGGGCTCAGGTCGAGTTCCTTTTGTTGAATTTAATTGGAGCGGTTTCTCTGGAGCCTAGCAATCTGTATTCTGCCAGTTACATCATTGCCAAATTTGTTCATAGGAAGGAAAACGAAGTATTTATGGTGAAGCTACCATATTTTACATGATCCACTGTGGAACAGCTCTGTATAACAATCTGTTATGGAGTAACTGGTCAGTCGACGCCCTTTCCAAGATGATGATCATTGGAAATAGTTTCAAAGGAATTGAAGAAAAGTAAGTGCCTGAAATAATCCATGTAAGGTTTAAGTTAAAGTTTACTTTGAACATTTTTAAATCACCCTGGATTGATTTAGAGCATTTCTACCTTCCTACCCCTGGCTTTGTTACTTCTTTTCTAGAATTTGTGTTAAAAAGGCAAACCAAGAAAACAGGCCCCAGAGGTTTTGTTAAGATGAGATAAAACATGAGGGAATTAGAGAATCCACACCAAGTAAAATGACCCTTGTTACAAAGAGTGCTTCTGTTTGGTTAATTTGTAAAATTTGTAAAAAAAAAAAAAAAAACAAACAAAAAGAAAAACAAACAGTTGCTGCAATCACACTCTGAGGTTACAGCCGCATACGTTGGATCACTACCTTCCGGGTACAATTATCCACCCGGGTTCAGCATTGGCTCATGATGACTTCTTGCTATGCCATAAAATCCTGAAGCATTAGAACAGGAAGGGTAGAAGCTGCAGAGAGGCAAATTGGGGCTCGACAAAAGGAAAACCAATAAAGAGCCGTCCCAGAGTAGATTGGGCTGCCTGGGAAGATGGTGAGCTTCCCCTGCCTCCCTAGAAGTCTTCAGGTAGAGGTTGGAGGAACAGCCACTGTTTGGGGATGTTGTAGAAGGAATCCTGTCAGGTCTAGGTTGGCCCACTTGGCTTCTGATATCCTTTCAGGTCTGAGATTCTGTTGGCTTTGAGATCTTCTGGCCTCCCTCCCTCTCAGACAGGTTCGAAGGTGTTCCTTTCTAGTCGTTTTAGAAAATTCTGCCTTCAGTTTAGATACTTCTCATCCTTTTATTGTGTCTCACTTCCTAATCATGGTTTTATTTCTAGGTTATTAATAAGGATTCTGCAGAAAGATTATTCCTATGTGGCAAAGGTATGTATGCTATGTGGTGAGGCTGGGGGAGCAATCTAATCTTTGTAGGTTTTCCTCAGTGTTAAAAAAAAATTCAAATTGTGTAGGAGAAAATAATTAGCCTATAATTGAAACAAGAATTAAGTGAATATATGAATATTTTCTTAGGAAGTGATTCAGTAAGTTTGATTACAATAATAGGTCTATTTCAGTCCACTGAGACAACTCTTAAGATTGCTTCTTAATATCTGTTGAATTGTTTCTGATTTCTTCTCCATTCATTAAAATTACGGTCAAACATTTCCAGTTCTTTGGACTCTGGGCAAGAGTACCAAAGCTTTTTTTTTTTTTAAATTAGAAGCCAATATCCCTTGTTTAAGTTAGAATAAAGGATTAACACTAACAGACTAAATCTAGCATTCGCCCAGAAGAAAGGGAATAGTTCGAGGTTTTACCTTTGGATTCTTTCTAGATTTTAAAAGGAACAGAAGAAATTGAATTTCCTCAGACATTGCACTACATGGACGTATTTAACGACACCGCCATCCATTGGTTTCCTTTACAAAAGCTGAAAGAGCTCCCCAGTGAAATCTGGACAATCCAAGAAGAGCCGGACTATCCAGAAGGTGAGGAGTTGGAAATCATCAGGAACCAAAGGAAGTGGCCTCAGCCCTTCCTTGGACAACATTAATTCACCATTATTGCACAGTGGACAGAAGCAAAAAGCCATGAAAACCTGGGCTCAAGGCCGGCCTCAGATGGACACTGAGAGACGATGGCCAAGTTATAACCTCTCGGTTGGTTCCCCCAGCAGCATCTGCAGGCTCCAGGGGCCACACTCTCCACAACCAAGACCGAACTGGGCAGACTACAGCAGAACGTCTGTGTCACCGGAAAGCTAACAAGCAGCTGATGTCTTGGATAATTTCAAAGAATTCCTTGTTTCTCTTCCTTAGATGCACCCAGGCTGGGAGAATTTAGAAAGAGGAACCATATGACATACCAGGTCTTCCCAATTGGGAAGGTATTTTTGATGTTTTATAAACTGCTCTTGGCAATAAATGCTTAGCATTTCCTTTAACTGTGATGTCTTCATGATAGAAAGTAGCTGTTGGTCTGTGAGGACAATTGACAATCGGGAAGGAAGGCCTGTAATTAAATTCCGTGGCGGAAGTGTTGTAGGTAGGTGGGTAGAATAGGTAGAAGAGGTGTGATTTTATTTTCCCCCACACCGTGGATGGGGAGGATTCTGGGTAAGCAAGCTCTTAGGAGGAGGGCAGGAAGCTGGATTCATCTGGGCCGTAGTCTGGTGATGATGAGACCCTCAGGCCGTGCCCACCCTCAGATGGGTTCTGGTTTAGATCAGGAAGCTTAGCCAATTCTCCCGATCACTTAACTAGATAAAAAGAATTATAGAAAAGGAAGGAGACATCTATTCCCCTAAGACCTGGTGTGGATGTGATCAGAGTCTCCCGGCCTACTGTGGATTCAGTAGGGTCCCAACAAGTTAGTTTTTAAAAAGTCTTTAATACATCCTTTTTACAATTTTCCTGCTCAGGAGCCACACCCTATTTCGCCATATCAATCAGACTTTGGAGGGAAGTCGGCACCCAAGTCTTCTCCCCTTGCACAAACACAACACCCCGGTCAATGTATACTACAATCCGCCCAAAAGTGTATAGTTGTTTCCCTTCGTGCCTTTTTCCAATAACGGGCATGAACACAATGTTATGTTCCTCAGCCTTTGTTTGAATGAGGTCTTTGAAGTTCATGGGCACTGCGCTGGCTGCCACCCCTATGCCTCTCTGGGCCATGTTCTCTGCTTCTCGGCGCTCCTGCATGGCCTCATACTGGAAGTCCTTCCTCCGCTCTGTGTGAGTCAGGTAGGCAATGTTTTCCCGAGCTCCAGGCTGCATGTAGGCCCCTGTGGATGCACAGTGGAGAAAAAGTAGATATGAGAACAAGGGAGTGCCTCAGAGAAGGAGCAAACACAGAAAGTGATGTTTTAACCAAAGCCTGGGGTAACAACCTAAAAAACCCCATCTGTCAGCTGTTCATAGTTCAGCTCCAAACCAAAGTCCTAAAATAAAGTGCAGCCCTGTACCTTTGTAAGAAATTTAAACAAATAGCCTGGCAGGTTCATGCCCAATCCAAAACAAAGTCCACATGCCTAAGGGACAATTGCATTAGGAAGGCCAAGCAGAGTCAGCACTTACTGCTGATGACTGTGTGTACGTCCTGAGTGGCCTAATCAGAAATGAAACTGTTAGCACTGTCGGCAGCACTACAAAGTGGAAAAGACGCGCATTCAAATGCTACCTCCGACCTTCCTTGGCTGGGTGACCACAGCAAGTCCCCCACAGCCCATTTCTTCAGGACTGCAGGTTTTATTGTGACTCCAGCACTGCTTTGCGATCCAACATGCTAAGTGCCAGTTACTAATATTACATCTGTGTGGTTTTAACAACAATATTAGCTTTAGGGGGCTTTATGTGGCACAAAAATAGCTTTAATATTATGCTATTTAATAACAGCAGGGAATCTGGTTCAATCAAATATGTGAATACAAATATATATACGCATATATGTGTATGCGTGTATATATCTATCTATCTCAATATATATATTTTAAAAGTGGCAGGCAGGTAAAAGCCTCAGTGGGCATTCCGACTTAAGAGTCCTTCTCTTCAGAGATCTCTGCAGGCAGCTCCAGCCAGGACCCACCCATAACAGACACCTGCTTTAAGCAGCACTTTCTAAAGGTTTACAAAGCAAGGTGGCACACTAGCAAGCATGCCAGGCTGAATCCAGCCTCAGATGCATGAGCTGTGGGAGCAGGAAGTAAACCCCTCAGCCGCTCCCTGCCTCAGTTTCCTGACCTATAAAATGGAGATAATAGAAGAACTTCCCTCCCAGGGTGGTTGTGAGATGATGTCTGTAAGTGTTTTGCAATCCAAGCACTGTCTCAGTGACAGCCATTTCTTATCAGCTCTGATCCTCACCACACCCTACATGTATCATCATCTCCAAGGTCACATAGTCAGTGACAAGAGACAGGATTCTGAACCACGAGTCCAACGTGGCCCAAGGTGGGAGCCAGGACAGCAAAGCATAGGCCTCTCACAAGCTACCAAGCAGGGAGGGTCTCTGTCTGGGGGGGGCGGTGAAAGAAGAGCCCCCTGGCTGGTCTCTGCCATACTTCCCCTGTGGGGGCAGCAGGCAGAACAAGGCAGCTCCAGCTTGGAGACCTTCACACCATGCTAGAAGTGTTCTTCTCCCCAGCCTTGGAGAAGAGGGGGCTGATCCACTCACCGACATTGGAAGACACAGCCCTGTTCATGATGTCCAGTGCTTCATTAAATTTGTCCTTGATGGATGGATGGGCCAAAACCTGGTCTGAGAACATGGACTTCCAACCCAGGTACCATTTGGTGATCTCCTCATAATTCGGACTATTACTGAGCCAGGAGCAGAGCACCTAGCAAGGAACCAAAAATATCGCCAAGATGGCCACAGACACAGGCAGAACTTTCAGACAGTACGTTTCATCTCCAATTACAGCTATACAACTAAAACATCAACTGAGTGACTTCAACATCTACTACTTATCACTAACTGAATTTCATTTTGCACAGTTAAGGATCGCATCTCTTCTGGTCCCCAGCCTCTAGGGTATTTTTAATTTTTCAATTAAAATGTCATTCGACATTTACTGACTCCAAGACACTTGATTCCTAGTCCTGGGATCAGGCTCTTAACATCCTTTTCTGATCTTCTCTTTTTGCAGAAAATTAGGTCTTTAGTGTGCTATAAACATACCTGAAGCCATTTAGGGAAGAAATGTTTCTCAAGGAGTCCTACTAGACTGGAGACAGAGATCATCCCTTCCCAGTCAATCACCCAATAAAAAGCATCCATGTGCTGCTGGTGAGGGTTAATGATTAATTCATTAAGACACATCCCTGGAAGAGAGAGCAAAGAAAAATGGTGGGATGACATTAACGAAGGCTCCACTCTGACCTTGTCTGTGGGGATCTCCAAGAAAAGGAATTAGGACTTTAAAAGGCTTCCAAAGTCCATTTCTGTTAGAAGTCTGCTTGAAAGATCAGCTGTAAGCTCTAGATGCACCAGAGTTTAAACCAATTTTTTTTCAATCTAGGAATAACCTATTTCAAGATTTTTTAAAAGTAAGCTGGAAAAAGCCACAAAGTTTAAGAACTGTGATGAGTGTCCCATCCTAAGAACATTCAAAGGGAATTTGTGAAAAAGGCAAAGCAGGTGCCGTTATGAGTGCAGCACAGAGTAGGTGGTTCATAAATGCTTGTTGGAGTGAGCTGCAATTTGGGGTGGGGCCTTCGGCGCTGATTTCAGATGCTGCTGCCTTCCATACTTAACAGAGATCATTTTTTCATTGGGCAGGGAACTGCACTACGTGCCCCTCAGGAAGCTTCTGTACTCCCAGTTAGAAGCAGACCTTTGTGACTGATTTATGGGCAGTCTCATCACTGTGGAAGAAGCCCTGGCTGTGGAAAGGACCTGGGGTCAAGTCCTTTCTCTACTACTGAAGCTCCGTGACCTTTGACAAGTCACTTGAGCATTAGGAGCCTGAGTTTCTTGACTTATAAAATGAGGTTGTTAAATTAGATGAAGCATAAAATTCCCTTCTGGTTCTAAATCCATAGTCCTATGAATAAGACAAATAATTACAGTAGCTGGCACTTACACATTGCCTACTGTGTACCAAGCCCTGTGCTAAGCACTCTGTAAATATCTCATTTGATCCCCACAGCCCTGGGCGGGGAGGGGGGGAGGTGCTACTATGATCTCTATTTTACAATTGAGGAAACTGAGGCAAACAGGTTAAATGACTTGCCCAATGTCACACAGCTAGTGAGTATCAGTGGCAGAATTTGAATTCAGGTCTTCCTGATTCCAGGCCCAGCTCCATATCTCCTGGGCCTTCTAGCTGCCTCTGATCTTGGGGGGAGATGACAAGATTCTGTTATACAAAAAGCTGCAAACAAAACATATGCCCAATTATTGGGGAATGGCTAAACAAACAAGCATATGAATGTAACATTTGATTATAACTATTCCATAAGGGAGAATAAAGAATATTAAAAATACAGAGAAACCTAATAAGACTTGTACAGTGATAAGAAAGAAGCCAGACCCCCAAACCAACATACAGATTGATTACAACATAAACGTCAGCATGTTGAGGCAGCCAATCTTGGGCCCAGGACAACCATCAATAACAGTCATTGGCTATAAACACCAAAGGACCCAAACTCTGTCTAGCAACTGATAAACTAATCTGGGGAGTGTACCAAGGCCTGGGTCTGGCACACAGTAGGTGTTTACTAAAGGCCAGCTGAGTGACAGTTATTAAATATACAGGGAAATGCTGGGAAGTGTCTTTTGTGTCAAAACAAAAGACATCAATACATTGCTCTTAAAACAATTATAATAGATGACAAAGATATCGATTCTATCATAAGCAGCAGAAATGTGGGTCGGGAGACTTCAGGTTGGCCCACCAGAGCCCCTGAACAGAGGCCGTCCAACCCAGGTCCCATCCTTCAGATCACCTCACCTAATTTGGGCACGATATTTTTGACCATGAAAGCCTCCCAGGAGCCAGGGGTAAACACATCCTTCCAGGGCTGCAGGATAAGCTTGGCCGAGGAATCACTGGGATGCCATTTCTGCAGAGCGCTGGATAACTTGTTCCGGATCGGGGAGTACAAAGGCTCCAAGCGTGACTGCATGAGCGGAAGCCAGGGATGTATCCACGAGTGGATGGGAACCGTGTCTGTCAGAGGGTTCCAGTTTTCAACCTAGAAAAGGAGCGAGACAAAACGGGTTAACTGCCCCTGTATTTTAGAACCATTTCTCCATCACCTCAGGAAGGAAAGGCCAGGCACTCCTGTCACATGGGAGACTGGGGGCAAGCTGGGGGCCACCTTGAACCTCCATCTAAGAAGGTCTCTGCCTAAAGTTCCACCCTGTACTCTCAGTAATCCTCATAATCATACCAAAAAGCACACTGCCAATTCTACAGGACAGATCATGAGGAAAGGGCAAGTGTGGGCATTTCAACAAGCCCTTCCATGTCCCACCTAATTCCAGCCAAGGATGAGGCCCTGCCCCAAGTGCCAGAGGAGACAAAGATGAATGAGACACAGCCTCTGTTGCCCCTTCTTGGTTCTAGATAATGAGACCACTGCCCCTATTACCTGGCCAGCTTCCTCAGCCCCCTGGAGCAATCTGACCTAGAAGGGGCGCATAAGGGTAAACTGTGGTCTCAGGGAGCTCTCGGATCACAGAGAAGCGCTAACCAGGAATGCTCTAAGAGTCCAGAGGAGGGAAAGGTCACCACAGCCTGCTTAGGGAGAGGGAGGAGGCGGATCCAAGGGAGGGAAATGAGGAAAGGGCATTCAAGGCCTGGGACCAGCACAAGTAGACAATGAGCGGGTACGAGAGTGTAGGACTGGGGCAGAAGGTCACTCAGAAGGTTGGCCCAGGGGCTGGAGGCAGGCTAGAAAGGCCTGGAATGCAGGGCTGAGGTCTCTGAACTGTGATTGTTGGGGAGTGGGGAAATAACAGAAAATTTCCCCATGAATAGTGACAGAATCACTGTGCTTTAGAAAGCTGAATCTTGTGGTGTGTGTGAGATGAGTGAAAAGGGGGAGTCCCTGAGGGGAAGCCAATTAGGAGGTTATCCTAACAAGCTAAACAAGCAATATTAAGGGCATGCAATAAGTAGGGGCAGTGAGCAGCAAGGAGGCGAATGATCCTGCACGAGAGATCCCCAGCCACGTTCAGCTTGTTCTCAGCGCTGCTGGGAGAGGAGCCGTGAGCCTCTCCTGAAGGCCCCTGCAGATGGCCCATCGCTGTACCTCCTTCTGCAGTTTGGGGAAGATGAGCTGGTCCAGTATGTTATCCAGGATCCACACGGGAATAATATGGACCCAGCTATCCAGAAAATCCACCATCGGGTCACAGTTCCTGGGCTGCCACTGAGTTACGATATTTCGAACAAAAGGCATCCACATTTCCCAGATGAGCCTAGAGTCAGAAGGGAGAGTAAATTACACGGAATTAGAATAAAGCCCATGGCCACCTCTCTGAAAACAGATAGCCATCAATAGCAGCAACCTTTCACCTCTGGGGAATATCAACAGCTCACATCCACACAACACACGCATATGGCAGTCCATGAAATGGGGCACTGGGAGGGCAATAGATCTATGCTCATTCTCCTCCTGGCACTAAGTGCTAGGCACTGGGCCAGGAAGACAAATACAAAGAATGGAATAGTCCCTGCTCACCAGCATCTGACCTTCTAAAGGGAAGTCAAGCACCTATAAAATGATGCACAGTATAAATATAAAGTTAATAAATACAAAGGATATAAAGTACTTTAATGCAAGGTGATCTGGGAGAGAGGGCACTAGCCCTTGGGGAAATCAGAAGAGAATTTATGCAGATGGACTCGAGCTCCATTTACTAGAAGAGAGGGGGAAGGGTACTGCAGGCACAGGGGATGGCCAGAACAAGAGACAGGAGGTGGAGGGTCACTTGTGAAGAACACAGAAAAGGCCGCTTGGCAGGAGGCCAGAGAACAAGACGTGGAGTCGCACCCAATGAGGCTGGCCTGGGGCCAGGTTGGGCAGGGTTTTAGAAGCTAAACAGAGGAGCTCCTTCTGTATTGATTTAGAGACAATAGGAAGCCACTGGAGGTGAATGAGAAGGGCTCACATGGCCAGGTCTGCATTTAGGGAAGATTACATTGGCATCCACTTAGGTGGACGAGCACAGGGAGAAACCTGATAGCCGGGAGATCGGGAGATCAAGAGATCAAGGAGGAGGCCACTGCAGTAGGTGATAACGACTATGTGAACTAAGGCAAGAATTCAGGGAATGAAGGGGAGCCTGAAGTAAGAGATGTAGAAACAGCAAGATTTGGCAAAGGTGCAGGGTAAGAAGAGTGAGAAGTCCAGGATAAGGCTGAGGCTAAGAACCAAGGAGTCTAGAAGAATGGTATGCCCTCCAACAGAGACAGAGATGTTTGAAAGAGAGGACGGTTGAGATCAGGGTGGGGAAGCTGAGGCCTCAAGGCCACATGTGGCCCTCTAGGTCCTCAAGTGCAGCCCTCTGACTGAAATCCCTTTGAGATCTGTTCTGTGAAGTTTAGATTCAGTAAAGGGCCAAACGTGAGGACCTGGAGGGCTACATGTGGCCTTGAGGCTACAGGTTCTCCTCTCCTGCATTAAATGGAAAGATAATGGGGTTGAGTTCTGGACACAGCAAATTCCAGTTTGGAATGTAAAATGAGCCAATGGCGACATGGGACTGAAGTTCTGGGGGAGACCGGGGCCGCACAGGGATAACAGTTAATCCCATGGCAGAGGATGAGGTTCTTGGGAGATTACGGATCAACGATTCTTAACCTGGGTCCATGGACAGTTTTAAGGGGCTGTGGATTTTTTAAAAAATAGGGTGATACTATTTGATTATAATTGCTTTCCTTCTTAATCCGATGTATTTTATTTGGTGGTTTTAAGAAATTCAAACAATATCCTGACAATACTTCATGTTGTTGACTTAGGAACAGGACATGGGTTTTACCAGATGGCCAAAGGGGTCACAGGACACTGGAGGGCAGAAGAAGCCCCAGTGTGGTGGGACCGACCCTCAGGAAACAGCTGGAGTTGGGGAGTGTGAGACAGATGGTGACCCAGCGAAGCAGGGTGAGAAAGGGCCATCAGAGGACAGTGAGGAGGCAAACCAGGAGAGGCCCGGAGAGGAGAGACGATCCAGGAACAAAAGGTGATCAACACGGGTAGAAGGATGAGCAAGAGACAAAACAGACAGGTCTGACCTTCAGGACATCATTGGTAATGCTGGAGAGCACTTTCCAGTGAGTGATGGCATCCAAAGCCAAGTAGCTAAGGGCTGTGGAGTGTGGATGAGGAGAGAAGGTGAAGGCAGTAAATGCAGACAGCTTCTCAGGGGTTTGGCAGAGCCAGGACTACAGACAGTCTTCTGGCTACAAGCAGAGGCTCCTTTCTATGATACAAGCATTCTGGGAAGCAACAAGACCACCATGCCCAGCCCAATTCTGATCTCTAAAAGCACAGCAGCAAAGGAAGCCAGTGCTTGCACCTGCCCTGTCACAGGACAGCAGGACTGGGATGCAGAGCTCAGCATCCTAAGCACTCCCAGGAGGCTCCAGGGAAGTAGCGCATGGCGGCGTCACCTGTGGAAAGCATCTGCTGCGAGGTCTTGGCCCCCATGGGACAGGATCTGATCATTCTCCAGAAGGCTCTTCCACTTGGAGATGATGCCAGTGCCATAGGTGCAGTCCTAAACACAAAAACACACATGGTCACTTCTGAGAACTCAGGATATCTGCTTGCCCGCAGCCCCTTCTGGATCAAATCAAACCTCTTCCCCAGCAACGGCCCCCCCAAAGCTGCTGAAGCCTCCAAGCCCTCCGCCTCGGACAGCACTGACCTTCAGGGGATCCCAGTCCTTGAAGTAGTCCTTCATGAGCGGGTAAACGATGGCCACGGCCAGGTCCACGCGGTCAGACATGCGGTACTCCTCGTAGTACTTATCCTGGAGAGTCTCGAATATCTGGGCGCACTCGTCCAGCGTGAGCGGATCGCTGCAGTCGGCCTGCATCCTCCGCTCACACTCCTCCACCATCTCCAGAACCTTGCTGAGGTTAGTGATCACCGTCTCCTCATGGGACAGCACCTCGGACATTTTCTCCAGCTCGTGGGTCAGGTTGACGACCATGTCTCTCTCGTACTGCAGCTGTCGGTCATTCTGAATGATCTCCTGCTCTGTGATGTCGATGAGGAGCTGGAGGTTGTGCTCCAGCTCGGGCAGGGCGAAGGCCTGTGGCTTGGCATCTTTGCCGGGCAGTGGCAGCTGCTGCTGCTGGACACCGTCCTCAGGGATGTTGTGCTTGTGGCTGATCTGGCTGTAGCTGTAATAGACCTTCTGCTCCCGGCCGGTCATGTCAATCACCTGGCAGGCCCAGGAAGAAGGGACAGGATTAGTGCTGAAGCCCCTCTGGGTAGGATGAAGGTTCCATTCCCCTGCTGCCCCAGGTGCTTGTCTCCCAAACACCTTCTGAAGCACAGAGAATACAGCTACAAATGGGGAGAGGGGAGTACGCTAGCAAAACCTTTGGACCAGAAAGTAGGAGACCTGAGTGCCAATCCTGGCTAGCTCAGCCATTTCACACCTATGACTGGAGCTGATCCTCAGTGACCCCATTTGGATCATCTGTCCTGTAGTATGTTGTGAGACAAACACTGTATAAACTTGAGTCATCATGTCTCAGACTTAGGACTGGAGGGGAACTGGGCCAAGCCCTCACTGGACACATGAGGCGCCAGCTGTGGAGAAGGGAGGTGTCCTGCGCGGTGCTGGGCTAGAGACATACCAGGCACTGTCCTAGACACGAGGTCTGGCTTCTGGTGTGAAGTCCAGCACAGATCCCAGCCAAGAACACAGGCACTGGCCAAAGCTTCTCGACTACACAGCTTGACTAGCAGGACTCTCTGGGAATACATGTCTGGCTAACGCCCACATGAGCTCTGTGAAGTCCTGGAGGATTCCTCAGCCATAGCCCCCTGGCCCTCAGATATCTCCAAGGCTGGGCAGACAGAGCCTGTTGGGGCCAGGCCTGGAGTTGGGCATGCCAGGAAGTTTCTCCACTATCTTGTCCTTCTCCAGAAGCAACAAACACTCCAAATCCAAGACTCCTCCTCAGTGAAATAGCCAGTGAAATAACAGGACATGTTACCTGTTTTCTCTGTTAAATAAAAATCTCCAATTTCAAGTTGGAATCTGTTGTGAATTGTCACTGCTGTGTATACAAATCTATAGATTGCTGAATCACAGAATTTCAGGGTGAGAAAGGTCCCTGGAGACCACCAGGAATCCTAACCACATCACTAACAGAGGATGGGGCAATATGGTCCCCCACCCTCCTACCTACCCACCTGACTACTGGACAGCTCCACTCAATCTCTTGGTGCTGCCAGCACAGTAAGGCTCAGCCTGCTTCCAAGGGGCAGACTCTTGAAGGCAGCTCTCATGCCTGTCCCCCTAATCTGCTGTTCTCTAGGCTAGACCTCACAATGAGCCACAGAGTTAATTCTAAACAATCTCAGGATGGTGTCAAGTTTCAGAATTCACTATACCTTAACCTGGGAAAGCTCCTTCTGAGGGGCAGAGAGTTTCTTGCCAACTCTGCCTTTTGCCTTCAATTCTTCAACTGTCTTATAGGAGTATTTCGGTTTCTTCTTGCCCCCGCTGGGATCTTTCCTCCACTGGCTGAGCTCCTTCTGGAACTCCTGAGAAAAGTGATTAGGTCAATCCAGAAAAGGAAAGGAAAAGACTGATTCGTAATGGGATATTTATTGTCAGTCTGCTGGAAGAGACTCAGCCTCCATCAGTAACACTGCCTGACCTACTATAGCCTAAAAAAACAAACCATGGAATGCTGGCAGCATAGGCCCCAGAGCAGCAGAAATCTTCCTCACACTGCAGCTTGTATCACATGCCATCAAAACCAACAAGAATCATGAACAGCATGTTACACTGACAGCTTTTTTAGAAAGGAAACAGAGACAAAGACAGTTTGCAGACAAATCCTGGCAATCCAAGATTTTGTTGACAATCAAGTCTTGCTCCCTGTTCAGCAGGAGGAGCCAAAGAGTTTACTCCCTAATGACTGACCCCACAGAATCAGGGAAATACAGGGTTCCCTTCCCTGGTAGCGCAGCAGATAAAGCAAAGACACTTCAGGGCTCCTAACGAGCCGCCGCCAGCTCCACAGCAGGGCCAGCCACCTCCCTCCTGCCCTCCCAAGTTACCTCCTCGGCCTCTTCTTCAGAGTCAACCACGGGGAAATCCTGCACTGACTGAGTGGTCCGTTCTGAACCATAGGCGCCGACAGCACCCTTTCCTTTTCTCTGTTTGGCTTCAATTGGATTAATGATACCTGCCAAAATGCACACAAAATGGCAGCTTAGTGACATGGCTCGGCAGAGCGCCCTACTTACTGATGAATACCAAACCCTGGAGCCCTTTAAGGAAGAAACAGGGGCAGCTAGGTGACTCAGTGGATAGAGCCCTGGCCCTGGAGTCAGAAGGACCTGAGTTCAAACCCAGCTTCTGACACTTAACCCCAATAGCAAAGAAGAAGAGGAGGAAAGAAAATGAGGAGGAGGGAGAGGGAGGGAGGGGAGGAGGAGAATAGGGAGGGGGAGGGGGAGAAGGAGGAAGAGAAACACAATAACAGTCCACATCTACACAACTCAACAAGTTGCTCCAGGCAGCGATGGGTGGCAGGGCAACAGAAGTGATTCGGCTTCCTCAGAAGGGACCTTACGGGCCACCCAATCACAGGAGCATGGGCCCAGATACCCTCTCATTTTAAAGAGGAAACTGAAGCCCAGCAAGAGAAAGTGCCTTGTCGAGCTGGAGAACAGCAGAGTCAGTAACGGAACCTGGGTTTCCTGGCTCCCAGCTCAATGTAGTTTATATTCCCAGGGTCAGAATAAGAAGGAAGCAATGTAGCAGTGGGGACAGAAGACCTGGGTTTGAGTCGCAGCTCACTCACCCTCTCACGCCTCCAGGCAGCTCTCTGTGACTCTTAGAGAAGCTGCCAACCTGCATTAAGAGTAATAATAGCCAGCTGTATAGTGCTCAAGGTTTGCAGAAGGCTTTACATGTGTTTTTTTTTTCCATTTTCTCCTCACAACACCCTTGTGAAGTAAGTATGATTATCCCCATTTTACGGCTGAGTAAAGTAAGGCTGAGACAAAGGTTAAGTGATCTGCCCAGGGCTCACAACATTATTAAGTGTCTGAGGCAGGATTTGAACCCAGGTCTTCCTGACTGTGCCTCCTTGATGCCCAGAGAGGAAGTTCCTACCCAGGGCTTTTACACCGATGATAGAACAGTCCAGTCCGAAAAAAAAAAAAACCCAGAACAATTTTACCACAGCAACATTGGACGAAAATAGTTTTTTCAAGTTCAGACACAGTAAGAAGATCCCTATGAGATAACAAAGCCCTCATCTGGAAGCGTTCTCTCCCCTCCCCAAGGTCTCGTCTCTCTCTGTTTCACCAATCACAGCCTAACTTGTAGTTAAGCTTCTCCTCTAAGCAGATGGTAACTCCCTGAGGGCAGGCGCTTTGGCGTCTCTCGCCTCTGCACGCCTCGCACACAGCACAGTACGCTGGTAAGAGCAGGTGTTTGATAACTGTCTACTGAATTGCTAAGAAATCTCTATAGAGACAGGAACTTCTATATGAATTAACGGCGGGAAAATATTAGCTACTACAGCAACTTCTGTCGCAGTTAATTCAAAACTTTTCCTCATGTGACCTAATTCAGAATTTGCGATAATTCAGAACGAATACGTACTAGATTAAAACAAAACCTATGGCCCGGCCGGTGAACTTTCATGTTGATAATGCCCTGTTTAATTGTTCATGTAAAATAATCCCGACAGCTCAGAGCAGCGGCCTAAAGGCTGGCGTTGGCGTTGGCAAGCCCCGAGTTCTTGTCTCGCCTCGGACACACGCTGGCCAGGAGACCGCAGGCGAGCTGCCGTGCCTCTCGGCGCTCGAGGCAATTGTGCGATATGAGTAAGTCATGAATATGCACCTGTGGAGGGCATTTCCCTCTTGGACTTCCCCGCACTGAAGAAATCACAAATCAAGACCCAGCCAAAAAAGATTTTTACCACAGTTCATTGCAATTACAATGAAGAAAATTTTTCATTGACTTTGTTTTATTCATGAGTACCCAGTAATGGAGGCAGCCGGGTGGTGCAGCGGATAGAGCGCCAGGCCTGGAGTCGGGAAGACCCGAGTTCAAATGTCACCCCAGACGTTTACTAGCTGTGTGACCCTAGGCAAGTCACTTCTCCCTGTTTGCCTCAGTTTCCTCATCTGTCAAATGAGTTAGAGAAGGAAATGGCAAACCACTCCAGTATCTCTGTCACAAAAACCCCAAATGGGGTCCCAGAGAATAGGATACACCTGGAAAATGACTGAACCACAACAACGCAATAACAATCTAGTTTTTTATACAATCGATACTTGGAAGTAATCAAAGTGTCTTTTTTAAAAATCTGCAACCTAGGATTTCCCTCATACGGAAGGTTTCTTTCCTGGCCTTATTCTAAACCAACAACGTCATAATATAGTCTATAAATACATTCACCTAGTTCTCTTTCTAGTCTCCATTTTCAAGCACATTTCAATGCCACATTCCAGTAAAAATTAAAAACGGAATGGAAAAAACTACTGGTTTCCAAATGCATCCCATTTGACTTATTTCATACCTTGTGCATTCTTCCCAAGGCCTTTTCCTGGGACATAACCCATCTTCTGCAAAAGCTTCTGTCCTATGCCTTTGGTGTGCCTCTCCCAGCTGCCGAAGTCGGTGAAAGATTTGGCTCCACCTACGAATCCTTTCTGGCTAGGTTTAAAATTGCCCCCCTGATAAGAGAATGAAGAGCACAATAAAAATGAAGGAAGGTCTAGCAATGACTGAACATTCTGAAAAGTTCTGCTTGAACCAAAAATTTGCAATCTATAATGGAGAATTAGGGAGAATTGTAGTTGAATTCTTTAAAACCCACACGTAGAAATAAAACCTGATGCATCTTTATCCCAACCTTCTCTTCTCTCCAACCTTGATGATGAGCACCTGGGTAACCTGGAAGCCTGCGCCCTCTGAGGGTGTGAGCACCTTCCCAATTCTCTGGCAATCCTTACTGTTTTTAACTTCTTTGGTCCAAAATCTTTAGGAAAGTCCTCCTGTTTAACAGGCTTCTCCTCCTCATCTGAATCCTCCTCATCTGCTTCCTCGGCAGCTTTCTTCAGTCCAGCACTAATGAAATTCACAGGAGCAGAAAAGTCTCGGGAGCTGTAAACACACCACAAAAGAAGAGATTATAAAGACAGCTCTCAGAGAAGCCTCTTTAGCTGACAGATGCCACTGCGATCACAGATGAGGAAAGGCTGTACAGGAAATGGGCCAACATAATGCTACATGTTAGCTTTCAAGGAATTCATTTTAAAAGATGATTGATTAACCAATTTAAATCCAAGGAATATCAAATGTGACTCAGACAGCTGGAGTCTAGAAAAATAGACATCTGAAGCACAAGGAGCACAGCTCAGCTCAAAAAAGTCTAAGTTTCTGCCCCAGATTCAAACGCAAGTCTCGCAAATGATAATTTTAATGAAAAGAATCAAAGATCGACCTGCCGGGTCGGACGGAGCGCCTGAGCCGCGCCGCCGCCGCCCCCTCCCACCAGGACCCGTTGCAGCCGCCGGCACCCCCAACCCGCAGTAACCGTTATGGCGAGGCCGTAATCAAAAATGCGGACGTGTCGGAGGAGATGCAGCAGGACTCGCTGGAGTGTGCCACCCAGGCCCTGGAGAAGTATAACATAGAGAAGGACATCGCAGCCCATATCAAGAAGGGGTTTGACAAGAAGTATAACCCCACCTGGCACCGCATCGTGGGGAGAAACTTCGGCAGCTACGTGACGCACGAGACGAAGCACTTCATCTACTTCTACCTGGGCCAGGTCGCCATTCTCCTGTTCAAGTCTGGTTAGAGCATGACCTGTGCCTCCTGCCCCGAGAGCCATCCAAATCACAAGGACTGCAGCCTAAATTCCAAATACCAGAGACTGAACTATCTTCAGCGTTGCCATGGGAACACCTCGAGCTCTAAGCCTTTATTGTGCTGTTGTTGTACAGTTGTACTATGTACTAGTTTGTTGTGGTTATAAAACAATTAGCAAAAAAACAATCAAAGAGTCAAAGGATCTGTGTTCATTTAATCTTCTTTACTAAACATTCCCTTTACTGAGTCATTCCACTGGCTACTGCTCCACTCGAAACCCCCCAAAAAGCACTATCTAAATGACCATGGTAGCAAGAGTAGCCGAATGAAAAGAATCTTCTAGAACAAAACCACCGACACAGAAAGCAGAGCCACATCGAACAAGTCACACGGGGAAATGATTATGCTAATAATACATTATGTGTTTAACCACTTGGTGAAATAAAATGCTAGAAAACTGCAGATCCATGAAATTAATAACATGAAAATTCGAGAGCATAAGAAATTAACGCCATAAAAATATGACAGTGATTTCAAAATAGCCTATTTCAGGGATACTTTAGCAAGTGTCATTTAATCTCAATTCCTTACTGAGTAAACACAATTGCTTTAGGCAGTCAAGAGAACCTGGGAAAATCACAAAAGTGAAAAGAACTAATAGTCCCGTGACACAATAGAATGAGACATGGGAATCAATCAACTAATATAAAAGTCTGTCACCATACCCACAGCCAAGCATATGGCACCTCTCACGTACGAAAACATCATTTCTGACTCACTGCCAAAACCCTTAGTCCTCTTGAATTGATTCTCCAAACCCTCCCCTTTGTGCCTTTTATAACTAACCACATATATCAGTGAGAAAGCTAGTTAATACCCTCTCACCTTCCTCAAATTATACTTCCTGATCTGTACGTACACGTTGCATCCCCCACAGAACACATGTTCCCTAGTGGAAGGAACTTTCTCCCCTGCCATTACTCTTGGCATCTCCAGCTCCTGGCAGAATCCCTTGAATAGAAAAGATGAACGAATACATCGATGAATGCTGATCAGGATCAGAGATGATGGCACTTAGTCTGGGTCCCTGAGGACCACTTTAGTTTGGTCCATATACCAACTCACAGATTCATAATCTATGGCTGCAGGACTGAGTACATACCAAGTCTTTACCTCAATATCAAAACGCTCTAAACAGCAGGGCTCACTGGCCAATGACAATCTATAGATTAGAGAATATCTCAATTGGCACAGCACATTCTCTCCTGAAGGAAAAACTGAATGCCCAGAGGTAAGAGAAGTACACTTGGCTACATCTAATTCCCTCATGGCCACACCCAGAAGCAGCCAGCCCTATACGGTAAATCCCAGTACCGTTTGCCTCCAAAGCTGGGCCGCTCATCTTCAAGGTCACGCTCGGCCCACACTCCATATGTAGCCTCCTCCTTGGTTTGCCAATGACGCTGACGGTTTGGATTGAATTCGTTCTGCAGGTCCCAGTCCGTGATCTCAAAGTTCTCCATCTCATCTTCTTCCTCATCAATGGCTCCTTCACCCTCTCGGTAGAGATGAGACAGCGACATGGTGGCGACCCTGGTGGAGAGAGGAGAAAGGGATGAAAAGCACAAGATCTTGTGACAAACCTTAAGCTTGAATCCTGTCTACAGAATCTAAAACAAATGACCATCTGGCTGCCTGTGAAGAAATATCCTGATTAAAACTAACGCTACTGTCAAACAGCTCTAATGTTCTTCCTTATGTCAAGCTGAAATCTGCCTTCTCATAACTTCCATTCATTGGAAATAGTTCTTCCCTCGAGGACCAAAAAAAATTAAGTCTGATCTCTCTTTCTCCGTAGGAGAATTTAAAATATTTTTAGATACCAATCATGCCGCCTTTCCGCCCAGATAATCACATGTGAGTCTTACACGACTTTAGACCTCAATAAATTGGAGGCACTTTAGTTAGCTTACTGTTCTGAAAAGCTACTAACATTGGCAACAAACAAAACAGGAGGCACTTGTGAAACCACAACGAATAAAAAGGATCGGTCCAAGGAATTGGGGAAGGGAAGAGAAACATCTAAAAGAGGGCAGTGTGGTGTAGTGGGGAAAGCACTGAATTTAGGAGTGAAAAAAAAAATCTTAGAAGCCACTACAAGTTCATCACTCATTTTGCAAAGGAAGGCATTGAGGCTTTGAGGAGGAAGAGACTTCCCTGAGGCCAATGAGGAATAAAGAGCAGCAGCAAGATTCAAAGGTAATAGAGAACGCTTTTGAGGAATCTTCAATGGCTTTCATTTGGTTGGCTTGGGATAGCTCATTCCAGTTTTTAAGTCCATGCAATTCAAAGAAAGCTTCTAATGAAACACTACTAAGGGGTTTAGAAAATTCTGCTATTACCTCCATTTTCATGTAGGTATACCAGAGGATCTAAATAAAGCTGGGAGTCTTCCCATTCTGACATTTACCGAATATATGCCTGTGCACAGGTAACTTAACCTTTCTGGTCTCAGTTTCTTCCTCTGTAAAGTAAGAGCGCTGGATGCGTTTTAAAAGAGTGTTCTAGCGCAGCTAGGGGACGCCGCAGTGCACAGAGCATCAGCTGGAGTCGAGAGGACCTGAGTTCAAATCCAGCCTCGGACACTTACTAGCTGTGAGACCTTGGGCAAGTCACTTGACCCCGACGGCCTCAACAACAAAAATAAGTGTTCTAAGGTTTCTTTCGGCTCTAAAACTGTAAGAATGGCTCCAAATCCGGGGCCTTTCCACCATACGACTGCCTTCTTTCCAGCTCTGACATGCGGGTGGTGCGTCTCTAAAGTCACTTTCAGAAATTATTCCAGCCTGATGACGGATCGCCCCGGCAGGAGTGTTGACTCTTCAGCCCTCACTAGATCTCAGCTGCCCATTCCAGGTCCCAAGGTCCCTCCCAGCTCGGACATCCCCCGCTCTAGGCTCCCTCCCACCTCTGACGTTCATGATGCGGAATGACGCAGGACCCAGGGTCCCCAGGACACAGTTCGAATCCCAGCCCTGACGCTCGCTCCCAGGGCGACCCTTCCCCTCCCCGGCCTCAGTTTCCCCGGGCCCGGCGGCCTCCAGACCCAGAGCCCTCCGGCCGAACGGAGGCGCCTCCTCCAGGCTGTGCTCGAGGCCGCCCAGTCCCTGCCCCACGCCAGCCATGCTCCGCCCTCACCTCTCGGGGACCCAAGGCGGGCCTCGAAGGGTCCTCGCTGCGCTGTCGCCGCCGCCGGCGCCTCCCGAGCTGTCCCCTCACCCCGAGCGGCGACCAAAGGGGTCCGACTGAAGAGGCCGCCACAAGAACCGGCCGCTAACTGAAGACGAGACCCGGCGCGCCGGAAGTGACGCAGAGCCCGCGCTCACACGGAAGCCAGGGGGTTGCCTTGGGAATGAGC
>CM053622.1:13456523-13467708 GCA_028646595.1 Phalanger gymnotis | reverse complement strand
TCTCTCTCTCTCTTTCTCTCTCTCGCTCTCTCTCTCTGTCTCTCTCCTTCCCCTCTCCCCTCCCCCATCATCCCATCATTCTTTCTCTGTCTTTATCTCTCTCTCCCTTCCTTTTTTTTGCATTTTTTGAAAATTCTAAACCCAGAGCATTTCTGTATACAGAGCAAAATGATCCCTTTAATCGTTATTTCACAATGATGGCTTTTTTCAAAAGCTTATAATAAATTCTGGTTTCACTTTCAAACTATCTAGCTTGTCTGGGCTTCCTTCTGAACTTTTTCTGTTCAGTGGCCTATATTTGGAGGAATCACTATTGTTAACTCCCATTACCTCTCCAACGCGAGAAAGAGACAGAGAGACAGAGAGAGAGAGCTCTAACAAATAAGCATAATCAAGACAGTGAGACAAGAAGTGAGACAATTATGCACCCACTGTATACCAAGCTAAGTACTAAGTACTAAGCCCAGGGGTTACACATGTAACAGTGACTAAATTGGCTCTTACTCACTGCCAGAAGGACAATTGTATTACATTTCTCCTACTTTCCCCAGGGTTCTATAATATCCTTAAAGGGGTTTTGGGAAGGGTCTAAATCCCTCTGCCATTTGCTTCAGTCCCCACAAATGGTGTTCCCTCAATTTTAGGGGTCCTCTGTGCCTCAGTTCCATTTAACCACTGAATGGTGGGAATGACTTTTACAAAGGAATACTTACTTTAAAGGTACAATAGGAATAAATACACTCACTTTCCCACCTCACCCCCAGCACCTGAGGGGCATAATTCCCACATACCACCTCAGCTATGGAAAGCTGAAGAAAGGTAATTAAGTTTGCAGCCTACCTCATGTTCTAAATAGCACAGAACCCCCGAGTTCCAGGTCAAAAGCCCGCGTTGGGCTCCAGTGCCAGGCACCCTCCCCTGCCTTCTCAGGCTTCCCTGCTAGACCGGCTGGCAGGAGGTCACCGTGTCTGGACTTTGGAAAGCAGGGATTCCACCCATACCTAGTACCAAAAAGGACAAATGAACCAGCTGGAAAACAAATCTGAAAGCCAATTTCTCAGGGCCACCAGGTAGAAAGAAGGGGGGATGTCACCTCTCTTCCCACCTAATCAGTTCATGGACGTCACGGTGTGGGTGAACAGAACCTTTACCCCTTTCTGGATTCACATGAAAAAAAAAGAGACTTCCCAGTATTAAAAGACACAGTCTACTCTGGCAATACAATTCATCTATCCATGTGGTGGGGGATCACAGAATGCCTTCTCCCAGAAGCTGGTCCCTGGCCTCTGTCACAAGGGAGCCTCTGGCATTAGAAAAGACTGGTTACACAAGGAGAGTCAAAACCAGTCCCTGCCCTCAAGCTCACATTCTAATGGCATACACAACATGCAAACAACTGTGTGTCAAAAACATATAGACAGGAAAAACCGGAGATAACAAATAGAGAGAAGGCAATAGCATTAAATAAAACTAATCCAAACAGTGGCCACATCCCCAAAATATGTTTCTTTCTGCACCTTGTGAATATTACCGCATTGACTTTCTTCAAGACTCAGCTAAAAACCAGTCTTTTGCAAGAATCCTTTCCCAGTCCTCCTTGATCTTAGCTCTCTCCCTCTGAAGAATGCAAAATGAACACTTGCCAAAAAGACCATTTTGTGAGGAACTCACTCAAGGCAAGCGTTCACATGGTGGTCAGAAGAAGCGATACAAGGACACTCTCAAGGTCTCTCTCAGGAACTTTGGAATTGATTGTGTGACATGGGAGCCATTGGCACAGGACCACTCAGAATGGCATGCCCACATCAGAGAAGGTGCTGTGCTCCATGAGCAAAGCACAATTGAATCAGGAAGGAACCGCAGGTTGCACAAATTCAGAGAATCCACCCCAATGTTCACATGGACTATTTGTGCTCAACCTGTGGTAGACCATTCCGAGCTCATATTGGTCTGATCAGCCACAGTCGGACACACTGAAACTTGACTCTAGCATAGTGATGTTATTTTGGTCCTCTTGGAGAACAAAGGACAACAACCATCTCCAATTTATCCTATCTATATCTTGTCTGGACATAATTAATTACTTGTTCCTCCATTAGATTACGAACTCCTTCAGAGCAAGGGCTATTTTTGCCTTTCTTTGTATCCCTAGTACTTGGCATAGTGTCTGGCACATAGTAGGTGCTTAATAAATGCTAGTAGACCAACTGGCAGTGGGGAACATGCTTTATCACAGGTCCTCTGTAGACCTGGTTGGCCATTGCATTGATTAGAGTTGATAAGCATTCAGTTATTTTCTTAATAATATTCTTGTCCTTGTGTAAAGTACTCTCTTGGTTCTGCTTATTTCATTCTGTATCAGTTCATACCACCCAGGATTCTCTAAAGTGTTTCTTTCATAATTTCTGACAGTGCAATAATACTCCATTCCAGTCATATGGCCCACTTTGTTCAGTCATTTCCTAATTGGCTGAAAGGCAATCTAAGACATTCCTTCAGATTCTAGGTCTTTGTTTTTTTTTTTTTCCATCACTCCCTTTTTATCCTTCTTTTGAGTGTATGGGGCATTGAGGGAGGATTAGCACTTCTAGTTAGTTGGCTAAGCCCTTTTCAGGGCTGCTCATCCACATTTGGTGTCTACCAGTCACCCAAGAAGCTGTGGCATGTGCAGTGGCCACATCCTGGTAGACAAGAGCAGACAAGTAACCGACCTCAAACCCTTTGGTGAAATAGGAATGTATCTACTGCACACATGTGAAAACTTCCCCCAGTGGAACGGGTGGATGAGAACAATTTGTTCCAACAGCCACAAAGGTAGGCACTGTGGAGCTCTTAGAGCTTGGTCAGGCATCGAAGATGCCAAGGCCGTCCACTGTATCCCAGGCCATTGCCAGTCTTCTTAACTTTTATGTTGCCACTGTACTTCAATGTGTCTGGGAGAGTGAGGCTGATGACTTTGTGTAATTCTGCTTCACTTAAATCCATCTCACTCAAGTTTGGAATTTGGAAGGCATCCATTAAGGATTTTGAGGAGTGGAGTGGAGGAGGGGAGAGCACACCAGATGTGAGAGACCAGTGAGTGCAGATCCACAAAAATGGGAGAGGGAGGGTCACGTGTAAAGAACAGGCTAACATCTTCCACGGAGCATGTGGAATGGAAAGTGAAGGCAGGAAGGGACCAGACTGTGAAGAGCCTTCAGGGCCAAAGAGAGCTTATTTTTGATTCTAGAGATAAGAGGGAATGCTATAGTTTATCCACAGGGTGGCGTGTGACACAGTGAGACCTATACTTCACAAAATCAGTTTGGCAGCAGAGAGGAGCATAGATCAGAATAGGAGAAGATGAGGCATGGAGACCAATTAGAAGGCAATTGCAGCAATCAGGTGAGAGGAGATGAGGATCTATGTGTGTGGTGGAAAGGGGGTGTATATGAGATGTGAAGATGGGAACATCTGGCAAGGAATTAGATATGGGGGTAAGTGAAAGTGAGAAACCAGGGATGACACCTAGGTTATGATCTTGGTTGACTGGGAAGTTGGTAATGCCTTCTCTAGTAGCAGGAAAGCTCAGAAGAGGGAAGGGTTTGGGGGAAAGGCCATTTCTATTGGCCCCTTCCTGCCTTTCTAGCCTTCTTACACCTTAAAACTCCCCTTCCCCCACTCACACATCCCTTTGATCCAGTGACACTGGACTCCTCCATTAAGAACTTTCATCCAATAAAGCCTTTTTCAAATAAGACACTCCATCTCCAGACCCGAGGTGTTTTCACTGGATGCTCCTCATGTCTAGAATACCTTCCCTCCTCGTCATCCGCACCTCCTGGCTCACCTGACTTCCTTCAAATATCAGCTAAGGTTCAAGTTTCCGTTTGTTGACTGCTTCATTGCTGAGGCCAACATCACTCCCAGTACGATGGCCCAATTAGTTTCAATTAGCACCATTAGCCTAAAGATCAAAGCCTATTGACAATGCATATTCTACGCCACAACGAGGACCAACTGGCCCTCCTTGATTCTCCAAGAAACCCTCATTTACTTTTGGGGTCATCCATCCACAGATGTTTTGTAGGTGAGGAAAGAGGCAGGACATGATGGCTTTGGAGGTCTCCTCCAGCTCTAGACTTGTGATCAAGAGCAGACTTTGGTTCTTTTCAATGCTAGGAATGAAAAGCATTCTTAACAGTCATGGTGGAGTCATAGATTTAAGATGTTAGAGAATGTAGGGAAGCTAGGGGGCGCCGGAGTGCACAGAGCACCAGGCCTGGAGTCAGGGAGACTCATCTTCATGAGTTCAAATCCAGCCTCAGACACTTACTAGCTGTGTGACCCTGGGCCAGTCACTTAACCCTGCTTGCCTCAGTTCCCTTATCTGTAAAATGAGCTGGAGAAGGAAATGGCAAACCACTCCGGTATCTCTGCCAAGAAAACCGTAAATGGGGTCACAAAGAGTAGAACACAAGAAAATAACAAAAGGTAACTTAAATAAAACTAAAATTTATGAAATGCTTTAAGGGTTGCCAAGGACTTTACAAATACTACCTCATTTGATCCTCACAATAATGGGAGGTAGTGGCTATTATTATCCCCATTTTACAGATGAGGAAATCGAGGCAGACAGAGCTGAAGTGACTTACCCAAGGTCACATAGCTAGTATCAAAAGGAGGGTTTGAACTCAATATTCCTGATTCTAATTGCTTCCTCAGAATTAAGTTTATAGTTTTGACATTCTGAACACAGAAAGGCAGAGCTGGGAGGGGCCTTAGAACAGGAGATGTCAGGGTTCTCAGTGGCCTTAGAACAGGGAATGTCAGAGATGGGAAACACTGGTAGAATACTGACTAGTGTAATTTGAACTCAAGTCCTTCTAAATCCCAAGTCTGGTAGCCTTTGCACTCTTCCGTGTAGCTGTCTCACATACATCATTTAGTGCAACAGTCTTATGTTGCATTTGATGAAGGAGGAAACCAAGGGCCACAGTAGCCCCCAGTCAGTGGACAGCAGCAGAGGCTGTTTCCAAAGCACCACTCTGGCTTCTTAAATACTTCTGCTACTTTGCCTTTGGAATGTGAGCTCGTTGTGAGTAGAAATTATTTCACTCTTCATACATTCTTTGTATTCCTAAGACCCTATCATGATACCCAGCACATAGTAGGTGCTTCCATATTGATTACCTTCTGATAAACCAGTTGAGAAGATGTAATATAGAAAAATATAGAGCTATGTTTCAAAAGCCACTCCCACTCTTGGTATTAAAACAATATTTTATTTATGGGAAATAAAGTGATCCAAAGTGTATCCAAACTGCCCCATATATTAAATTCTTAAATAAGCTTCTGTAATTTCTCAGCCAGGGAACGATGGTGGTGGCCCATGCTGCAGGGCCTCTTCTGATGACTGAGGCCTCCAAACCAGCCCCTTTGAGTTTTGAATCCGAGGAGAACATAGAGACCATTCCAGATACAATTAAAAAAAATTCTCAAATTGACGAAATGAATAGAAAAGGTCTACACTGAGAAACCTGAGTTTTACCCCCCAGGTTCTCTCCTCTACAGAGTCTCCCAGTGAGGGAAAGCGTTGAGTTAGTTTGTGTTTTTAGTTTTCCCCAGGAAGTTTCAAAGATCGGAGGATTTTGCAAAGAAATGCAAAGACGTTCCCCGCAGAGTGGTCCTGAATTGGTGAGAATAGCAAGCAATATGCTTGGAGATCCGATTCCCAGGCAGCTGCAGACTTCTTCTCTGGTCCATAAATAAAAAGCCATTTGCAGAGCCCTGGAAAGAGAGGGAAGCCTGTGAGCTACACCAAATAAACACTCCCCAGGGCAGAGGGGACGAGTGGACCACTGCTAGACTCCTGACAGAATCGGGGTGTCAGAGTTGGGAGGGGCCTTAGAACAGGGGAGGTCAGGGCTGGGAGGGGCCTTAGGACAAGGATGTCACAACTGGGAGGGGTCTTAGAACAGGGGATGTGAGATATCAATCAGTGTTGATGTAACTTCTATGGAGTAAAGCAATCCCCCCTCTCCAGACAGGTTGCCAACTCTTCTACAAATCAGACTCAGAGGGGCAACTAGGTGGTACAGTGAGTAGAGCACCGGCCCCAGAGTCAGGAGGACTTGAGTTCAAATGCGGCCTCAGCCACTTGACACACTAGCTGTGTGACCCAGGGCAAGTCACTTAACCCCAATTGCCCTGCCTTCTCTCCTCCAAAAAAACCAAAGCAGACTCAGAGAATTAGAACTAGCGATTAAAGGCCTGGCCCAGGGGTAAGGGCCAGCACAGAATGTCTGAGGTGGGACTCAGACCAGGTGTGTGTGTGTAATTTTTGTGTGTATATACATATATGCACATGTAAGCACACAGATATATACACACACATATCTGTGTATATACACATCTTGATTATATAATAAAAGCTAACATTAATGCAGCACTTTAAGATCTGCAAAGCGCTTTACAAATACTACCTCATCTGATCCTCCCAACAATCCTGGGAGCTAGGGTGCAATTACTAACCCCATTTTACAGACGAGGAAAAGGGGCTCAAGTGCAAACCAATGAATTCCTGCACAGGAGAAACAGACCCTGCAAACAAGCCTGGGAAAAGTGGCTTTTGGGGGTTTCTCAGCCATGGAAACCAGAGATGCCAAAGGACCAGGAATTCAATCTGGTGGGATCCTCCCCAGCACAAGGGTTTGATTCATAGGACCTCGAGGAGGAGCACCGAAAAAACAACAGTAATGATGAGCCTGCTTTCCCAGAAGTGAGTGGGAAAGCCTAAGGAACACTGGAGGTCAGGGGAGGCCCAGGTGGTGCATTGTTTCAGGGATACCTATTCCCCCTTCCTTTTAAGCCCAGCGGGTGAGCCTTGTAGGGCCCCAACAAGAGTCACACCTGTCCCGTACCTGGAATCATTCGCTTCGTGAGTGAGAAGAGGTGGTATTCGGATTCACCTGCAGGCAGAAGGAACAGGCAAAGAGAAAAGTCACTTAGGCTGTGGTGTGGACCAGAGGCATTGAAGTCAGTCAGCTACAACAAAACTCCCAAGTGTGGTCCCTAACCAGAGTAAAATGGAATTGGAAAATATATAACAAAATAAATAAAATATAGCACAACAGAGACAAGGATAATTTAAGGTTTTCTGACTCAATATGCAGCTGACAGGGATTAGTTTCCATCTAAGTTTGACACCAGTGGTGTAGACTGCCCACCTCTCTTATTTCCCAGAAACGTTTCCCATCAGTACAGAATGTGTTGATGTGTGGATATAGATACATGTATACATATATACTATGCATATATAAAAATATAACATAAGTGTATATACAATTATACACATATGCAGGTTTGTATATATATGAATGTACATGTGTACACACTTACATGTGTGTGGATATGTATGCATCTATATGTATATGCTTATATGCATATCCCCACATATATGCATGCATGTTATCTCCCCTTATAAAATATAAATTTCTTGAGGGCAGAGGCCATTCCATTTTCCTGTCTTAGTATCCTTAACTCCTATCTCATTTCCTGGCACGTAGTAGGTCTAAAACAAACACTGCTTGTTCATTGAGTGAATGACTGACTGATTTGTATCCGTGATGCTTGGAATAGTGCCTGGAACATTTCATAAATTTTTGATAACTGAATGCCTGGTGCACAGTAAGTGCTTAATAAATGTCTGCACATTTTCTAGCTCTTTAAGATTTGCAAGGCACTAAGGAGATCTCTACCCGGGCTGGGCTTCAGTTGCCTGTGGATGATGAGAGGTGGTCCATTGATCTTCCACTCTACAAAAATGTCCTGTGGACACCCTCCCAACCTTGAGACCTACCACTATAAATAAACCTAGATAAGACTGTGAGCAAATGATAAGGGGAAGGGTGAGGGAATAGGGCAGAGGAAGACCCACTTTTCAATGGCTTCCACAGAGAACCAGGAGATTGAGAAATGACAGAAAAGGGAGGTCTGGCTAAAAAAGGGTGATGGCAGACTCAGAGAAGTATTAGAAATGGAAATGACATAGAACACAAAGTGTAAGAGTTATGAAAAGCCTCAGAACAGGGAATGTCAGAGCTTGGAGGGGCCTGAGAACAGGGAAAGTTAGAGCTGAGAAAGACCTGAGAACAGAGAATGTCAGAGTTGGGAAGGGCTTTAGAATAGGGGATGTCTGGGCTAGGAGGGGCCTTAGAACAGGGAATGTCAGAACTGGGAGGGGCCTTAGAACAGGGAATGTCAGAGCTGGGAGGCATTAGAGAGATCATCTTCAATTCTCTTATTTTAAAGATGAAACTGAAGACTAGAATGTTTAGGTAACTCACCCAAAGCCCACAATAAAATACTGGCAGAACCGACCTTTGAACACTAGCCTACATCTCCCAGTATAAGGTACTTTCCTTTACACAAATAGTGAGTTAATTTATTTGACCTCTAACCTGTAAATGTCCTTTCAAATTTGCTGGTGTTTTAAAATCTCCTTTCATGACCTAGAAAAGAAATAAATCAAACAATGACCCAACTTTGAATAAGACACATACCCGGAATCTGACCCTTTGGCCGTCTTCCAGACAATCCATTACCAAGGTCACAGAAAATAAAAACCATAAAAATAATACACAATATTAACAGTTGACAGGTCTATAGTATGTTAAAAACATTATTTCATTTGGTCCCTCTGAAGGTGTTGTACTCATAGTACAGACAAGGAAACTGAGGCTCAGAGAAGTGACATAGTCTAGGGTTTCACAGATGGTAAGAGGTAGAGCAGAGACTCAAAACTAATTTTTACTTCAAGTCTTTCCCACACACTAGAACTGCTTTCTTGGGAGTTACCTATATGAGGACAATTCGGGCATGATACACAACAAATACAAACTGAAATCCAGAGGTAAAATGACTTGCCCAAGGTCACAAGGTGTGCCAGGGCCAAGATTCAAAGTTAAATTCTTTGACTCCAAATCTGATGGTTTATTATTAGTAGAAGTGGTGGTGGTGGCAGTAATGTCACTGTTATCAAGTCATTATGGTCATCGTTGACTCACACTGGAACAGCGCATTAATGTTTTCAAATCTTTAGAACATGGAATGTCAGCATGGGGAAGGGGACTTGGGACATGGAATGTCAGTGGGGGAAGGGGCCTCAGAACAGGACAGAAAGAGTGGAAGGAGCACCAGATGTGGATTCAGAGGACCCGGGCAGGAATTCCTCCTCTGTCACTTCCTGGCTATGTGACCTGGAGCAAATAACTACCTCTATCTGGGCCTCAGTTATCTCATCTGTAAAATGAGGCAGTAGTGAGATGAGCTGGATCTCCTTCCACCGCCCTTTATGGTTTGCAAAGAGACTCACACATATTATATCTCACTTGAGGCTCACCTCAGCCTTCTCAGGGGTCGGTCCTGTACTATGACTAGGCCCGTTAAAGTAGAGGAAAATGGCGCAAGGAGATTCATCCGAGGTCACACAGCCAGGAAGTGGAGGAGCCAAGACTTGAACCCAGGTCTTCTGACTCCAAATCCAGGACTCATGTTACTACACCTCGGCTGCTTTGTAAGGACTGCAAGGTAGGTGCGACTCATAGCATCCAGGCAAGATGCTACTACTCCACTTGCCCTCCCTATATCCCTTCAAAGGCAGCTAAGAGGTGCCGTAGTGCACTGAGCACCTCACCTAGAGTCAAGAAGGCTCATTCTTGAGATCAAGTCTGGCCTCAGATATTTACTAGCTGTGTTACCCTGGGCAAGTCATCGAACCCTGTTTTCCTCAGGTTCCTTATCTGTAAACCGAGCTGGAGAAGAAAATGGCAGATCACTCCAGTGTTTCTGCCAAGAAAACCCTAATAGCATCATGTCAGACACAACTGAATGACAACAATAATATACCCTCACACTCTTGGATTGATACCAATGGGCTTCCAAAAATGCCTTGGAGTTGCATTTGCTAAGTCCCAAGGCAACTATGAAGTTTTCTATCTGTCGACAGACCTACGATTTTTTCCCTAATCCCCCAAATGGAATGTGCCACCTGCTTACCCGATTTGTGTTATTGATGACGAGGGGGTCAGGACTGCCATAATTCGGTGGGTTTGCATAGGGATCATAGCCGAGCCTGGCCAACATTGGGGCAATCCGGGCCATGTCCTTCAACACATCTCCTGGAATGTGGCCAGTCCATTTGGACAGAGCTTCCAGGTTCACAGGCTTGATGACTTGGTCAGTGGACCTCTCTATCCTGGGGAGAAGCAATTGAAAGTCACAGGGTCACAGAGCTGAAATGGAACATTTAGCACGAATCCAAGCCAACAATATTTGAGAGGAAGCACCCTGCAGCACAAGATAGTCATCTCCGGCCCTGAAGTACTCTAAGGTTTGGATGATTCTTACTTGGGGGGCCAGCCTGGCATGGTGGGTCAAGGGCTGGACCCAGAGGTCAGAAGACCCAAGTTCAAGACCTGCCTCCCACACTTATTGTGTGACCTTGGGCAAGTCATTCATCTGTACTCAGTCACCCATTAAAGTCTCAGGCAACTCTCCACAAGATACAGAGAAGGCACTGATCTGGACTGGGAGAGAGGTCTCTACGTGGACAAAAATTACAGATCTGGACCCTTTCCCCCTGCAAAAAATCAAACACACACACATCTATTAAGTGCCTACTATGTGCCAAGTTTTCTGGGGCAAAAAGTGATATGGCTTCTTCTTTCAACAAGCTTATATAATCACAGAATCTCAGAGTTGGAAGAAAACTCAGAGACTGTTTAGTCCAATCTATACTGGAACAAGAATCCTCTCCATTATTCAGTAGGTAGTCATCCAGTCCTTGCTTAGACTTCTGGTGAGGGGGAGCTCACTCCCTTTCCCCAGCAGCCCACTGTCTTTTGGGTCAGTACTAACTGGTAAGGAGTTACTGCTTACACCAAGCTGAAATTCGGCTCTCTGTAACATCCACTCATTGGTGTCTCCCAGTTCTATCCTCTGGGGCCAGAGAAAATAAGTCTGGTCCCTGTTCTATATGACAGCCTTTCATATACCTCAAGGTAGCTCTGATGCCCTGAAATATCAATTAAGTTGGGACTTTCTTACTGTTTTAAAATGATTAATTAAGTGTTTTTGATTGAGTCTTAGTAGATGCCAAGCCCCAGGCCCAAATTCCTATTAGGTGCTAAGCCTTTGTGGGTGT
>CM053622.1:13437504-13456023 GCA_028646595.1 Phalanger gymnotis | reverse complement strand
TGGAAAAAATTGTGATGTTAAAACAGGGTCCAAAAGCGGGAGAGGGAAGCATGTGTTGGGGACCCTGATTAAGAGGCCCTGTTACAGCTGAAAGATAACTGGAATTGGAATCAAAGGACCTTGCCTTTTCTTCCTTACTATTTCTGATCTCGGATAACTCCCTTGCATGATATAGTCTTTGGCTGCCTCATCTGTAATGCTAATAATTAACATTTATAGAGAGCTTTAAGATTTACAAAGCATTTTATAAGAGTCTTATCCTAACCTCACAACAACCTTGGAATGTAGATGCTATTACCATCTCCATTTTGCAGATAAGGAAACTGAGGCAGAAGGTGGTTAAGTGATATATAGGGTCACACAGCAAGCAAGTATCTAAGCTGGATTTGAACTCAAGTCTTGCTGACTCCTGGCCAACTTACCTATAAAATGAAGGGTCTGATGAGGCAGCCAGGGAATAGTGAATAGAGTGCTAGACAGGAGACAGGAATGCCTGAATTCCAATCCTGCCCCTGATACCTAGTAGCTGTGTGACCAGAGGCAAGCTCTTCAACCTCTCTGGGACTCACTTTTGTTCATGGGTTAAATGAGGTGGTAGATAACTATGGTCTCTTCTAGTTCCTATGACTTGGTAACTAAAAGACATCTTTGTTTTACAGATGAGGATACTGAGGCCTAGAAAGGGAAATGGACTCATCCAAGGTCTCTCTGGCAGAAAGTAGCAAGGTTCCTTCCAGCTCTATCCCCCCATTCAGAGCATCCCCAAAACAAAGAGAGGAGCCTCTAAAGGCCCAAACAGATGTCGCAATGTTTGTGAACCAAGCCTCATGCTCTTTGTACATAAGATAATTCCACCAGAACTGATTTACCCTTACTTTACACAAACTTCCTACAAACCTAGAGATGTTACTTCCTCGGCCGCAACAAATTAGAAACAGAAAACAAGAAGAAAGTCTGGGAGAGAAGCATGAAGTGACAGCAAATGCCTAACAGCCATAGATGTGATGGGAAAACTACCAAGAGTAGACATGAGACATGAGACCTGTGCCTCTGACAACTAGGCTCCTCAGAGCTCAATGATCCCTAAAATCATTTGTTGTTCGGTCATTTTCAGTCATGTCTGACTCTCCATGACTCCATTTGGGGTTTTCTTGGTAGAGATACTGGAGTGCTTTGCCATTTCCTTCCCCAGCTCATTTTACAGATAAGGAGACTGAGGCAAACAAGGTTAAGTGACTTGCCCAGGGTCATACCAAATTGACAAGAGCACATCTAAGGATACATGAAGACCCATAGAAGACCCATAGACCCATGAAGACTCATGAAGACCCTAAGCCATTAGAAAAATGGCCAGTGTTGTCATGTCCTCTGCTCAAGAAAGCAAGAAAGGGTGCAATCCATTTGAAGGAGGTTTCTACTGGAAAATCCACTTCCCAAAGCAGCCTGTTCCCTGGTGGGCCATCTCAAGCCCTGCTGATGTGTCCAGGCTAAATGGGTCCCATCACAGCTGCCCTGTTCTGCTTCTTTATGCTAAAACAATGGAGAGAGGGGAAAGTAGAACCCAGATCTTGATGGATTCCCAGTTCCATAACCTTCCCAGCAGACTCTCCTGTCCCTGGGTTGGGAAGATGCTATAGTACAGGGTGGGAGCTGTCCAACAACAGAACGCTCTCCCTCTCTACTTATCCATACCTCACAGTATCTCTAGCCTCCTTCAATGCACACTTCAAGTATGGCCTCCTATAGCAGATCTTTGCCATTTTCCCAGTTGTAACAGCTCTCCTCAACTACTGAAACTTGTAGTTACTATGTATGTATGTATGTATATATATATATATGTATGTGTTACTATGTGTGTATTACTATGTATCGATGTGTGTTACTATGTATGTATATGTGCGTACACATTATTTCCCTCCAATGGAATGTATCTTCCTTAATAAAAGAGACCATTTTAGTCAATGCACCCCCAGAATTTGGTATAGTCCTTGGCACATACAGAAGGAACCCAATAAATGCATATTAAATTGTATCAAAGGGATTGTCTTATGAAACTCAGTGAGCCCATCATCACCAGAAGGGCCGAGGTAGAGGCTTGACTGGCACCTGTTAGTCAGGTCATAGATGGGATTCCTTGTAGCACCTTGACAGTGAGTAAGGTGACTTCTAAGTCCCCTTCCACTTCTGAGATCTCAGGATTCCCCAAGGTGGTTCTGGGCTAATTCATTAGCCTCTATTGTTCTTGGGAAGGGCACACTAATTCACTGCCCTATGGATGAAATCATCATTCCTAGGACTCCCCAAACATTCCATTCTCTGTATATGTCACCTCCTTCCCAGCAAGAATTCTCACTTCTAAATTTATCTGCCCAGAGTTAACAGAGTGTCTGGCACCTAGTACATACATGGGCTAGCCATTTGTTCATTCAGCAAATCTCAAGCTAAGGATTAATCCCAAAGAGGCCAGCAGAGGGCAGAGCATGGCATGGCAATGTTCCCAACACAATCAAGTGTTACCTAGTCATTTTTCTAACATCCAAGGCATTCCTGAGGCTAGCTGATGACACCTTACAACCAAAAACAAACAGAAACTCTATTTTTCTTGAGACAGCTCCGAGAGCTGCTGCAGAGAGATGCATCCAGGGTTCTTCCTGACTCTCTCCCCCAGCCAGCCTGACCACAAACTTCCCTTCAAGGTTCCAGCATCCTGGCTACCTGTGAGGGCTAAAAGTTTCCTCTGCTTACACAGGGGTGGGGAACCTGTGGCCTCGGGCTATGTGTGACCCTCTATGTCCTCAAGTGCAGCCCTTTGGATTCGGTCAAAGGGCAGCACTTGAGACCCAAGAGGGCCATGTGGCCTCAAGGCCGCAGGTTCCCCACTCCTGGTTAGGGACTTTCCAGGAGCCTGAGTTTCCCTTCCAGTTCCTACAGATTTCAATAACACTGAGGTACCTGACCACAGGGCCTCCAGGGGCTGCCCCTTTCTTGTTCCTGATGCCTTTGGGAAGGCTGGCTGCCAAGCCTGTAGGAAAATGCTTCTCCCAATGTTTTCCATTCAGAAAAAGCTGTTGCTCAGAGAGCTCTGAGATTATTTCCAAGGATCAAAGTGGTTAGAGACAGAAGTGGCCGTCATTTTCCAGGCTCACAGAGGCTCAGTGACCTGCCTGAGGTTACAGAGGTGGCAGTAAGAAGCACCTACTATACCCTTCTCTTGATAAAGGAGAATCTGAAACTCAGTGAGAGTTAAGGGACTCATCCAAGGACAAACATGTTCCAGGTGAGATGTAGGATTCCACAGCAGAATTCAGGTCTCCAGACTTCCCTGGCCACCTCTCTGTTTAATACACTGGGCTCAATGATCAGGGTACACAGACTTTACCACCACCTTGTGCCTTTTCCCATCAGCCCATTAGAATGTAAACTCTTGAGGTAGCACCGTGGATAGAGTGGACCTTAAGCAGTTCAAATCTCACCTCAGCCACTTACTAGCTATACGACTCTGACCAAGTCAGTCTTTATATGCCTCGGTTTCCACCTTTGTAAAGTGGGGATAATGACTCTATTGGAGATAACTTTGGAATTTAGGGAAGAAGGGGCAGACTGTTAATCTGGGGGAAATGAGAAATCAAATAATCAGTCAATAAGCATTAAGTGCCTACTGTATACTAGGTACTGTGATGGTCAGTAGGGATATGAGGGCGAAGAATGAAACTATCCCTAATTCTTATAGTTAGCATTTCTCTCTTTGCCCTCATATCCCCACTGACCATCACAGTGCCTAGTATACAGTACGTACTTAATGCCTGTTGACTGATTATTTGATCTCTCATTTCCCCCAGATTAACAGTCTGCTCCTTCTTCCCTAAATTCCAAAGTTATCTCCAATAGAGTAAGTGGGGCCAACGATTCTAGGCCTGGCCTAGACCTACCAGGGAGAAAAAGTAGTGAAGGCACTTGAATGAAGACTCAGTTTTCCGTAAAATGAAAGCATTGGTCTAGATGGTCCCTAGGGTCCCTTCCAGCTTGAAATCTTGTGGTCCTATGAAGTCCATAGGGAAGCCACAAAAAAGCCCAAAACAGCCATCACTTACCAAAGATCACGTACTTTGCTCAGAAGACTATATGATGAGAGGTCGGTGCTTTTATTTTATGGATATATCGAATGAGCTTAGCCATGTTATTTCCTGGCCTGTGGCAGACTGGAAGGGAAGTGCAGTGATAAAGCTGATAGACACCTTTTATTGTGGTGGTCATGAGGTCTGATTGGCTTTTTCCAAAAATGAACTAAAATGCTTTGCCATTTTGTTCACCATGAGGCGGAGCCTCCTGGGAAGGCTGCACCTGGCTCTTGGGCCAAGTGGCATGCAGGATGGGACCTTCCCACAGGCTTGCTTCTGGGCCTTATCAGTGGGAGGCAGAGATAGGATCTGCCCTTCCCCAGCAGCGGCTGTTTGGCAAGGCCAGGGCTCAGCGTGAAAGAGGCCAAGGTCATGGACCCCTGGCCGACTCTTTACTAAGTGCAGGCCTGGGTTCCCATGGGTAAGCAGGTGAGGGGCAGGGGCTGACCCAGTGCAGACCCATCTAGGAGGAAAAAAAGGGCCTCCAACAGCCACCCTGCCACTCAGGAGAGTGAGCAAACCCTGCAGGGGGAAGAGAGCGCAGGAAGGCAGCAGAGAGCTTTGAAATCCAAGACAGAAGTGATGAGGCCAAAACAAACAAAGGAGGAAGGGAGCGAAGCAGAGGCAGGCACTCCACAGGTCTACCTGGAGTCATGACTGAACACTAGATGGAGGTGGTCAGCAATAGGTGTGGGCCTCTTGAGGCCGAAAAGAGCGGGGAAGGGTCAGTGCCTTGGCCCAGGCCCTGGCTAGAAGTTATTCATTCTATATTCTCTTCCTCACCCTGCCATCTCCAGCAGCTGTGTCCTAAGTATCCGACTACATGACACAGGGAGGAAGCCCTGGATACACTGGAAAGAACAGTGGCTCTTTCGGAAGAAGGTGTGGGTTCACATCCCTCCCAGTAGCTGTGCCCTAAGTAACTGAATGTACGACACGGGGAGGAAGCAAGATACGTTGGAAAGAACTGTGGCTCTTAGGGAAGAAGATGTGGGTTCAAATCCCACTTCAGCTACTTATTCCTTATATGACCTTGACATAAACCACTTAATGTCTCTAGGCCCATCTCCTCATCTGTAAAATGGTGGAGTACATGGTGAAATAGCTTCCTACCTCCTGAGAGAGAACTAATGAGCTCTGAGTGTAGACTGAATTCATTTCTCATTGCAACATGGCTAATATGGAAATATGTTTTGGGTGACTTCATATGTATAATTGATATCATATGGCTTGCTTTCTTAATGAGTGAGTGAGGGGCTGGAGTGAGGGAATGAATTTGGAACTCAAAATTACAAAAACTAAAAGTAAAAATAAATAATGATTTTTTAAAACTGGGCAAGTTAGATGATTTCTAGAGCTTTATCTCTAAATTCTATGACCCCATGATGTTTGAGCCTCAATCTCTACCTCTATAAAATGGGAACAGAATATTTGCACTAGGCACCTTTATAGGAATGCCTTGGGGAAAGAACTTTGGAAGTCTTAAATTATGACAAGGACATGAGTAGTTATCATTACAGCCCCATCACCCACAGACCAGAAGGGAATAATTCACAGACTTGTTCTGCCTGGCCTCCCAGGGTACAATCAGAAGCAATGGATAGTCGCCAATCCCAGGAACCATGGCTACATCTAATCCCCTAAAAAAAGTCCCCTAATTCCAAGAATACTCTAGTCATCAAGGGCAGCAACTTGTCTCTCAATAATGACAAGTTTTGAGTATATCAATATTCATTCTAAAAGAATGCCTTTGTGGCTAGTAAGCCTCCAACCCGGTGTAGGCCTTCATCATTGTAACAGCCTGCTGGTGGGTCTCCTTCCTTTAAGTCTCTCCCCACTCCAGTCCATCCTCCATTCAGCTGCCAAAGTAATTTTCCTAAAGTGCAAGTCTGGCCACATCACATCCCACTACTCAATAAACTTCAGTGACTCCCTATTACACTCCAGCATCAAATAAAGGCCTTCCTAACCTGGTCTCTTCTTTCCTTTCCAGCCTTCTCACACCTTACCTTCCTCCACAATCAAGTGCTCTTTGGTCCAGTGACACTGGCCCCCTTGCAGTTTTTGCACAGGTCACTCTCATGTCATGACTCAGTGCCTCCTGCCTGGAATGTTCCCCCTCCTAGCTTCCTTAGATTCCTTTTAAGACTCAGCACAAATCCCACCTTTTTCCAGGAGCCTGAGGGCATGGACTGTAGTTTTTATTCATTCCTATTACTTAGCACAGTGCCTGGCATATAGTAGGTGTTTAATAAATTCTTGTTGATTGACTGACTGGAAGTCCCAGAGAGGCAGATTTAGGTTTGATGTCAGGAAAACTCCCAAATTAGAGCTATCCACATGGGAGAGCTGCCTACCTGGCGCTTCATTGGCAGCTTCTCCTTCACCAGGTCTTGAAGTGGACAGTGAGGAGGGGGATTTGGGGTCAGATCTAGGCTAGCCCAGCTAGTTTCTAAAGTCCTTTCCAACTCTGAGATCCTGTGATCCCTGCCTTGGCTCGGTCCAACCAGCTGTGTGACTTTGGTCAAGTTGCTTAAGCTCTACGAGGGCTCATTCCCTCCACTGTACAATAAACCAATAGGATGTTAGTCTGGGAATCCTTGGTTTCGTTCGCTACTCTGCTCAAGCACAGCCTTCTACGGGAGGCCTTTTCCTGACTCAAGATCTGAGTCAGTCTTGCATGTGTTGTACCTATATCTTTGTTGTCTTTCCCGATAGAATATAAGCTCTTTGAAGACATACAGTGTGCCTGGCACACAAATAGTGCTTCATCCATGCTCATGGATGGACAGAAGCTTCTAACCTGGGTAGAGAGCTAGCCTGAGAGTCAGGAACTGTTTCAGGAGGCACGTACTAGCTTCACGGCCCTAGAAAAGTCCCTTAACTTCCCAGTGCCCCCAGGAAATAGTCACACACACACACACACACACACACACACACACACACACGCATGCACGCACACATGCACGCAGACTCTTAAGTTACTCAGGAGTTGCTCATATGTATCAGTAAAGGGTATTTCCACATTGAGAGTTCCATGCACTGATGAACCCATAGATCTAGACTAAGAGATTCAAACTAGAAGGAGCAGGCAAATCTTTCCCCCTAAAAACCAATGCTTATCTTCATTGCTCCATCTTTTTAAAAATTTTGTTTTCTTATCCACACACCTAATTTACATGCTAAATATAGAAAGGACAACAACAGGACTTCATATTCTGCTTCTTGTTGCTTTCAAGTCCAATAAAATATTAATGGTGCCCAAGTGCTGGAAGGCAGACCTATTAAATATTCAGCACATCACTCTTCCCCATGTGCCTGCCGACCAGTCATTCCCATGACAGGGCCTCTGCAGAGGCCTCACTTACTTTCCCAGGATGAGTCCATTATTGTTCTCCTGCTCTCTTTCTCAATTCTTGCAACAGCGGGGTCCCTGGAATAGGGCTGGAAAGAGAGAAAGAACAGCTTAGTAATACGGTCCCATACCCAAAGAGGTAGGATGCCAGACCTTGGACTTTTTCCATGGTCCAAGTATAGATGAAGCATTGGTTTTTGAGAATTCTACCCCTGCCATGCAGGGTCAAAGGCTCATGTGGGGCAACAGGCCAGTAAGAGTGATGATGACCAGATATGGGCATGTCTAGATGGGACATGAGGTCAAGAAGACCTGAATTCAAATCTGAATCAGACGTTTGCCAGTGGAGTGACCCTGGGAAAGTCACTTCACCTCTGTTTGCCTCAGTTTCCTCATCCATAAACTGGGTATAATAATAGCACCTATCTCCCAGGGTTGTTGTGAGGATCAAATGGGATAATAATTATAAAGCATTTAAGCACAGTGCCTGGCACATAGAAGGTTTTACATAACTGCTTGTTCTTTTCCCTTTCTACCTCTGGGCCTCAGTTTCCTCCACTGTGAAATAAGGGGGTCTGCACAATTCCACAAAGCCCATGGCAAAATAAGCTATCCACCTCCTGACAGAGAGGTGACAGACTCAAGATGCAGATTGAGACATGTACCTTTCCAACATGGCCAATGTGGAAATTTATTTTGTTTAACTGTACATATTTGTTACAAAGGTTTGGTTTTTCTTTTATTGTCAATGGAGGGGGAAGGAAGAGGGAGAAAAAACAGATTTTTGTTCATTGTTAAAAAAATAAATTAAAAAAGAAAAAAAAGAAATGAGGAAAACAATTTGGAATTGCATGGAAAAAAAAGACATTGAAATATCTATGCCCTTTGACCTAGAGAATCTATTCCTAGGCATATATCACGAGAAGGTTTAATGGACAAAAACAAAACAGAAAGTGTGGGTACACTAAGCATCATAGTAGTACTTTCTGTGGGAACAATGAATCAGCAAATGAATATTCTAGTTACTAAATGCTTGCTATGGAAAGTGGAAACAAAGTAATGTCTCATGTCTTGAGGAATGTCCAAACCTACTTACAGAATATAAATGTAACAGGTCATTGTGATGGTATCAATGGCAAATATGAGGAATTCAGAAAAATATGAGAAGACTTGTATTAACTGACACACATTGAAATAAGCAGAACTGGGAAAACAGTACACATAACGCCCGCCATAACGGAAACAGAATGGAAACACTCTATAATTATAATAACCAAGCCAGATCCTAGAAAAGGAATACAGATTGGGGCTGGATCTACAATTTTACTGGTATAAGAAACTCCCTGGTGAGGAAACTCCCTCTCCCAATGCAGGGTGGCATACATCCTCTATAACTTTTAGTCCGAGCAGTGAGAGGTTGAATAATTTGTCCAAGGTCATGTAGCTACAATTCATCAGAGAAGAGGTTGAGCCCAGGTCTCCCTGGCTTCAAGGCTACCTCTCTATACCTCTCAGAAACATGAGAAAATGTACCTCCCTCCTTTCATTGAAGAGATGGGGGACTATAGTATGGAATGTTGTATATGCTGTCAAGCATGACTTTTTGAAGAAATTCAAAAATTAATAGGATATAGAAACAAAAGGCATGAATAAAGTTTAAAAAAAAAGGTTGCTGGAGTAGAGGCTATACAATGTAGTAGAAAAACTGCTAGATTTAGAATGCTGAATCTAGAGTCAAGGCTTTGACCCAGGTTCAAATCCTTGTCTGTGCTCTGCAACAAGCCATTTGCCTTTAAGATTCAGTTTAAGAGGGAAGCTAGGTGGTACAGTGGATACAGTACCATCCCTAGAGTCAGGAGGACTTGAATTCAAATCTGACCTCAGACACTTACTAGCTATATGACCCTGGGCAAGTCACTTAACTCTGATTATCTCCCCCAAAGAAAATAAGAAGATTAAGTTTATTCATCTATAAAATCAGGAAATTTGGAATGAATGGTCTGCATGTACAGTCCCCTTCAGAATTCTAGAAGACTTTCTCCCTCTTCAGTGGTTCTTAACCTAGAATGGGTCCAGCCAAGAGAAGCAGGTCATGAGATTTACCATGAGGGCTATATATTCTGGGTGCCTCGCTAGCTTCCTTGGGCCTTAGGGAACCTGGGTCAATCCTGCTCATCTCCCATTGAGAGAGCTAAGCCCCATTTCAGGGTGAGGACCAAAACCGATCTTTCCCAAGTAGTTTCCTTATCAGATCTCATCTAGAGGACCATGTCCAAATCCAAGTTCCCCATTTTGAAGGGCATGGACAAGCTGGAATGGGGGCAGAGAAGGCTTGGATGGTGATAAGAAGGGAAGCCTTGCCATAAAAGGCTCCATTGGGGAACTGGGGACACTCAGCCTTGAGAAGAAAAGACCCGGGGATGTGTTGGGAGAGAGGGACATGAGAGCCATTTTCAAGTATCTGATCAGATCTGGTGAGAGAGGAAGGTTAGGTAATTCAGTAGAAAAAGTCCCTTCTCTGGAGTCAAAGGGCCTAGGTTCAAATCTTGCCTCTGGTTTTGACTAGGTATGTGACTGCGTTAGTCACTCAACCTACCTGGGCTCAGCTTCTTCATCTGCATAAAAGGAGAGAAAACAGTTGGCCCTGGGTCACATGAGTTGTAAGTAAATCACCTCCCTCCTAGGGCTGTTGCAAGGATCAAATGAGCTAATATTTGGAAAGTGCTTTGCAACCTTTAAAGTGCTATATAAATGCTAGCTATAATCATCATCGTCATCATCATCGTCATCATCCAAACACATTTATTTGGCATTAAAAAATTTACGAAGTACTTTCCTCCAAGCCACTTATAGAAGTGGATGGGCCTTTTTATCCTCATTTTACAGATAAGACAAATAAGGTTAAGAGAAATAATAAATAACAAACCAATTAATTAATAGTGAAGAGTAATAAAACACTGTTCTGGCAGCTATACTGCTGATGATAGAGCTGTAATTTGGACCTGGAGTCAGGAGGACCTGAGTTCAAATCCAGTCTCAGACACTGTGTAACCACAGGCAAGTCACTTCACCCTGTCCGCCTCAGCTTTCTCAACTGTAAAATGAGCTAGAGAAGGAAATAGCAAAACCATTCCAGTACCTCTACCAAGAAAACCCCAAATGGGGTTACAAAAAGTTGGACACGACTTAATGACTTTAATGAAATAATCCCTGCTTCAAGGAGTTTCTGTTCTATAGAGTATATGCCAGCCTCTCAGTAATGTTTGTTAAACAAACAACAAAATCACAGAGTGAGGAGGGATCTCAACCAGCACCTGAAACTGAATCCCCCATAAAACCCAGGGCCCTGTTTCCCAAAAGACTTCCAGTGAACAGGAACAGGAACTCCCACCTTCCCACTTCTGGGAAGTTTTTCCTCGTCTCCAGACTAAAAGTGCCCACATTCCACCTCCCACCTCTGCCCCTGGGGACCAAGCAGGACAATTTAATTCCTTCTTTCCCATAAAAGCCCTTCTAATATTTGACAACAACTCTCCCCTTGCTCCTAAGGCTTTTCCACATCAAACCTCCCCAGTTCCTTCCACTGATTCTCTCTGAAGGCTGCTAGCTGCCTCCTGGCTGTCTTCCAGATTGTCCATTAGGCTGGTTTTGCTTGGCCCCCAGAGGGCACAGCTGGGAGGAGTGGATGGATGAATAAACTCTTCAGTACTTCCCCTCAGGGTCCACTCTCCCTCTCCACAGATAGTTCCAGCAGAAAATAAGGAACATAAAAGGTACCCTCTCCTTTCCCTCTGGAGACATGGGAGCTTGGCTGTGCGTTTTTTCTTTCCTCCTCTTCTCTTTCTCGATGCATCCCTCCCCTCTTTCTTTCCCATGCTAACTGGACTCTTTCAGGTCTCCAAAATATCGGCTTAATTAGCAATATCTAAAAGCCAGATGGTTTAGAGTACTCCAGTGGTAACCAAGGCAACTAGTCTGTCCTCAGCAAAGGTCCAGACCATATAGGATGCTGATGGGTGATGCTCTGGGGGTAGAAGAAAGAGAAAAGACCAGAGTAGGAGAGGGAAGGAGGAAAGGAGATATTTTAAGGAGAAATAGAACCAATTAGGGGCAGAAACACTTGACTACCTCAAGAGCCTGAGAGAGCTGGAGGGCTAAGCTCCTGCTCCTGCCACCCACTGAGCACTTCTCCAAATGCCAAAGTTCATGAGATCCACTCCAGCCCTTGGGCTCTCAGGCGTGTTTCCAACAGAGAAGAAGGAAAACCTTTTTAATAGCTGGGAGGGTGTACCCCCCTCTCTTAGCTTCATGCACCCCTTTTCAAGAAAGGGGGATCCTAGCATACCTCCCTTACAAAAGGCATTGTGGGAAAAGTATTCTGGGGAGGACCTCTGTCCCTTCCAGACAATTTAAGTCTATAAAATATGAGTGACTATAATTATCATTTTATAAAGGCAGATTTTTTTTATGATTAGTCAAGGCTGGCCAAGAGGTAGGATGGAAAAACATGAGATAATGCTGAACTTGGTGTGCCTGTGTGAGGGGAAGAGCCAGGGAACTCTTAGCATGGGGGAGTGAGAGAGATGCCCTTTAGGTCCTGGTGTTCCCCAAATGTGCATTTCCACTAAAGTGAACAAAGAATGTTTGTTCCTAGGATTATGCCTTTGAAACTAGAAGGACCTTTAGTGGATACCTATGTAACCCACTTTAATTGGCAGAGGAGGGAAATGAGGTACAGGGAAGACAAGGAGTTTACCCAAGATAACAATTAGGTGGCTGAGCTGGGGATTTGAACTCACCCACCCTCAATCCCTTCCAAAAAAATGCCCCTATTGAAATCATAAAGGGAATGGCAACCTATTCCTCCATTGCTCCACTTACCATCTCAGAGAATTTGTAGACCAAAACGCTCCTGGTGGCTTCTATCACTCCCCTATGCTTATCTACTTCTATTAGAATGAAGGGGCAGCTAGTCGTGCCACAGTGCATAGAGAACCAGGCCTGGAGTCAAGAAGACTCATCTTCATGAGTTCAAATCCAGTCTCAGACATTTATTAGCTGTGTGACCTTGGGCAAGTCACTTTACCCTGTTTGCCTCAGCGTCCTCGTCTGTAAAATGAGCTGGAAAAGGAAATGGCAAATCACTCCAGTAACTCTGCCAAGAAAACTCCAAATGGAGTCATAAAGATTCCTACACTGAAAAAAGGACTGAACAGCATTAGTATGGAAACCCCTTGAGGGCAGGGACTAGAGTCTCACTTTCATGTTTGTATTGCTGTATTGTTTCTGGAATATCTAAGTTATTAATAAATGCTCATTCATTCATTCATTCCACTAAACGATAAGTAAAAGCTAGAAAGTGTCCTTTTTTCCAGGCCACATCTGTGTTCCAGGAAAAATCTAGCATAAGGTGACCAAGGATAACAGAGTCCACCGGACATGAAGTCATAGTACATGGATTCAAGGCTGTGATCTGCCACTTACAGCCCATGTGACCCTGGGCCAACTATTTTTACTACTGGGCCTTGTCGTTCTCTATCTTAAAATGAAAAGGTCAGATCATATGACCTCTTTGAACTTCAAATCTGAAGCTGAAATTTAAGCTGTTGACAAACTAGCGAGTCCGGTTCGGGACTGTGTAAATAGTCTTGTCCTTAACACAGCTATTTACCATGGCAAAAAAAATGTTTCCTGACAGAAGACCTGTACAAAGCAAGATAAAAGACTCTAAGTGACCCCACAGACAGAAGTTGTCTCCTTCACTCTGGCCATGAGCCTTACCAGCAGAGACATGCTTTATCTACCCTGGAATGGGAAGGAACACTTTACTCGGCCATGTCTCCCTTTAACGGGGACCCCCTGAACATTCCATCGCCATTGGTGATAGAATCACTGAAGGCTCTCACATACCAAACATCTGGTCCCTATGAAAGGAGGAAGAAATCTCCCTAGGACGGCAGAAAGAGCATTGGCTCTGAAGTCTGAGGTTCTGGATTCAAATTCCACTTTGGGGCTTATTGCCTCTGTGGCTTTAGGGAAGCTGCTTAACCTGCTGGGGCCTCACACAATGAGGGGATCAGTCTAGACGGCTTCCAGGGATCCTTCCAGATCTAAATCTATGACCTTAAATCTTCTCAAGGAGGTTGGTGATCCAGAAGGGTTAGGGGTGGAGGTGGAGAAATCTGCTTTCTTCACTATACTCTTCTTCCTCCTGTCTTCCCCAAAACAAATAAACCGGGCCCAGAGATTTGAGAGATCCCAAGCTGGGAAGACATAAGAATTACCATAGAGAGTAAAAGCAAACTTACAAAAACTTCTCTGCCTGGCATTCAAGGCCTCCAAAATCCAGTACCACACTCCCTTTCTAGACTTAAATGTACCATCTGTGCACTCTGCTCCAACTTATTAATCACATACAGGATCATTAGTTTAAAGGGAGAAGAGAATTTATAGAGGTCACCTAGTCCAGCTCCCTCATTTTACATATATGAGGAACAAGGAAGGAAGAATAGATAGATAGGTGGATCGACAGAGAAAATGAGATAAATGTATAGATGGATTAGACAGACACATAGATAGACAAGACAGATGGACAGATGGATAGACAGACAGATGGATGGATGCATGGTTGGATGGATGGACAGAAAAAGAGATACAGAGATAAATAGGTAGATAGTGAGATGGACAGATAGACAAATAGATATACAGATAAATGATAGATAGATGGATGGATGGATGGATGGATGGATGGATAGATGGGTAGATGGATAGATAGATGGGCAGATGGATAGACAAATAGACAGACAGATAGAAAGATGGATAGATAGAGATGGAGCTCTTTGCCACACCCCCACATCCTGGAGTCTCCCATCTCCACACCTTTGCTCCCACTGTTTATTATGCCCAGGATGCCTGTATTTCTCCTCTTTGCCTGATGAAAACCAATATAACCTTTAAAACCAAATTGGAACGTCAACTCCTCTAGGAAGCCATCCTTGTTGATAATCATTTTCTCCCTCAGACCTCACCCAACCAATCACTGAACAAGAATGTATTAACCACCTACTATGTGCAAGGCACTGTTAGGTGCTTGGGATACAAAGACAAAGGCAAAATAGTTCCTGCCCTCAAGAAGTTTACACACAATGGCACATATAAATACATAAAAACAAATACAAGGAAATTTGCAGGGGGTCACTAGCAGTTGGGAAGAATGGGGTAGGCGCATAAGAAGAGGTCTTGTCGGGGAGCAGGGGCGCCGGGGCTTGAGCTAGGTTTTAAGGTGAAGATGGAGGACCCTTTGGTTTCTTCTAAGGTACTTATAATGTCATACTATATATTCTAGCTACCTACGTTTCTTCCCTGGGGCAAATTAATCCACCATGCTTTGCCCACAGTGCCCCACAGACAGCAGCCTAAAAATGTCCAGTTGAGCTGAAACTGGCAAGCACTGAAAATGACCTCACCAACTGGTTTAACTAAGGATGTAATTCACCAAAGATGGCTCCTGTCACTGACGAGGTCAGGTGGACGGTTCTTAAGAGGTCCATATTGGGGTCAAAAGATACCATCCCAGCCGTGGTCTCAAGGGACCTGGGGAAAACTCTATTAACACAAGTGCTAATGAGCTTTGCAAACCTTAAAGTATTATAGTAAGCCCAGATGCTTATTACTGTTTATTATTAATTATTATATTGGGACTTGATCTCTTTCAGAGCTAGGGTCATCTTGGGATGACTCTGCCCTGAGGCTTTCCCTCCCCCTTCCAGCTTCTCTTTCTGATTTCTGCTCCTCTGTTAGAGGGTAAGTTACTGGAGTGTAGAGAACATCTTCTTTTTTTTATATTTGTATTTGCCCTACTTAGCACTGCCTGACAGAGTAAGTGCAAAATACACGCTTTGTCTACCTGCCTGCCTGTCTACTGATCTATTTTGTGGTTTGCTGTTGTTTAACCATTTCAAGAGTGTCCAACTCTCCATGATCCCACTGGGCTTTTCTAGGCAAAGATATCAGAGTGGTTTATGTCATTTTCTTCTCTAGCTCACAAATGAAGAAACTGGGGCAGCAACTTGCCCAGCATTACACAGATAGTAAGTGTCTGAGGTCTAATTTGAACTCAGGTCTTCCTGGCTCCAGGTCTGAAGCTCAATCCACTGTGCCACCTGGCAGCCTCTATCTCTCTCTTTATCTATCTATCTATCTATCTATCTATCTATCTATCTATCTATCTATCTATCCATCCATCCATCCATCCATCCATCTATTTATCTATCTGTCCATCCATCTGACTCCCTATACATCTGTTTATCTATGTATCTATTTGTCTGTCTCCCTGTTTATCTGCCTATTATCTGTCTGCCTATCCATCTGTCTGTCTATCCCTCAGTCTATCCATCTACTCTGTCTGTCCGTCCATCTGTCCATCCATCCAACAATCCATCCATCCATCCATCACTTTATGATTATAAAGGACTTTGCATATGTTCTCTCACTTGATCATCACAAAGGCTAAAGTCAGAGGACCTGAGTTCAAAACCAGTTCTTATATTTGCTAGCATGTCCCTGTACATGACATTCCATTTCCTGCCTCCAGATATTTGTATAGCTAGTCCCTCATCCTGGAATGCCCTCCCTCTTCACCTCTTCCGGCTAGAATCTCCATAGATTCTAGCATAGAACTGCATAGAACAGTTCAGGTGCCTCCTCTTCCAGGAGGAAATTTCTGGATCCCTTCTGGAAAAAGAATTCTAAGTGCTTTCTTCTTCTTGAGATGACTCAGCATATAGGCACCCAAGAATATATTGTATTGTCCAATGGAAAATAAGCTTCTTAGGGTAGGGATTGTCTCACTTTTGCCCCAGCACAGTGTCTGGCACAGAGGACATGTGTAAATGTGGATGGAACTCAACTTGGGCTCTGTGAATCCTCCTTTGCTCATTGAAGATAATATACACATCTATTAGTGACACACTTGGTAAAGTGTTAGTATGAGTTATTATAAGTGGGGTCAGGATTTGAATGTAGGTCCTCTGACTCCAGGGCCAGAATTCTTTCCAGATCTTCTATCCAAATGGCTTAATTCTTTAGATGAGAAAGCCAAGATCCAGACAAGGCAAAAGAATGATCTAAAGTCCCCTACTGAGGTAATGGCAGACCCATTCAACAATTCAGTAAGGCCTAGGTATGGGCCTGGCCCTTCAGATTCAAAAACAAAAGGGAGATTATTCCTGCCCCCAAAGAGCTTATGTTCTATGGGAGGAACAGCACATCTGCATATAAGTGGCACATACAATGCAGACAGATATCCGGGGTCTCTTTCTAATGCACACCAGTGACTCCATCAGGAACCCACCTGAACAAAGACAGTTTTTAAAGCAAAATCTCCCAGGGAGCCTCTAATGATGACGATGATGACAGTTAACATTTGTATAGTGCCTATGTGTCAGGCACCATGTAAATGTTAACTATTATTAGCAGTAGCAGTGCCAAGCACTTTACAAATATTATCTCACTTGATCTTCCACCAGCCCCGGGAGGTAGGTTCTATCATTAACAGATGAGGAAACTGAGGAAGACAGCAGTTAAGTGACTTGCCCAGGATCATACAACCAGTCAATGAGGCCGGATTGGAACTCAGGTCTCTCTGACTCCAGGCCCAGTGCTCAGTGTCAAAGGCAGCCCTGATAAAGACAGCCCCAGGAGGGAGAAAGAGGATCCCAAGACACCCTGGTCAGGCAAGGGATCACCTGTGTCCATTTCTCTTTCTAGCAGACACCCAGGGATACTACTCTGAAGGACACCCTTGTAAACAGGAGCTAAGAAAAAGGAAGGAAGCTAGATCAGTGAAACCACCTGACTGGAGACTTCCTGTAGCCTTGGGGAGGAACTCATTCAGATGGAAGTACAGATTGCTCCATTGTCTATGTGGGACCCCACTTCCTGTCCAAGTGGTCTGCCAGGAAGGGAGAGAGGCAGGCTTAATTAACTCCATTCAGCTCACCAGAGTTCAGATGAGCAAAGAAACTCTAAATTATTTACTCCTGAGGCTTCCTGGGCAGGACACAGTGCGCTTACCCCTAGGGAAGGGGTTCATGTTTTAAGTGACACAGACCCCTTTGCCAATCAGGTAAAGCCCAAAGACTTTCTTGGACTAATGTTCTTAAATCCATAAGATAAAATCTGTAGCATTATCAAGGAAATCAATTATATTGAAATAAAGCTGTCAAAATATATTTTTTTAAAAATACAATTCATGAATCCCAGGTTAAGAAGCCCAGGCCCACTGAGACAACCTGCTCTTCTTCCCTCCTAAGTACCAGCTCAGCCATTAGCTTGCTTGGTGACCATGGACATGTCACTCAGCTTATCTAAAACTCAAATTTTCTTCTCTTTCAATCCCTTCATTTTACCAATGAGGAAACTGAGGCCTGAAGGAAAGTGAGTGACTTGCCCAAGGTCACATGGGTCCAGAATGATATAAGCCAAAATGATCACCAAGTTCTTTCCCACTTAAAAAAATCATATGGTATCTGAGAATCCCCTCTGCCATTTAAGGCCTATGTCACATGGGGTTAAGTCTCTTCCACGTTCTGAGCCTCAGTTTCCACTTCTGTAAAAAGAGGGGGCTGGGCTAGAATGGGAGGGGTCTGAGCTTTCAGGATACAAAATCCCCCTGTGGCATTTTTACCACTACAGTGACAAAATGATCCACACTTGCTGCCGTGACATCTGGTGATGGTTATACAAGAATAACAGTAGACAGGTGGTGAGGTCCGATTGGCCTGCTAGCTCATGTGTTCTGGCTAATTAGGTGGCATGTTGTACTGCTGATGAGGCACACTCAGTCTACTGATCTCAGGTTAGACACTCAGGGACCAGAGGATCCTTAAGGGCTCTCCCAGCCCTGTCATCCCCTGTTCTGAGGCCCCTCCCAGCCCTGACATCCCCTGTTCTGAGGCCCCTCCCAACCCTGACAACCCCTGTTCTGAGGCCCCTCCCAACCCTGACATCCCCTGTTCTGAGGCCCCTCCCAGCCCTGACATCCCC